>OX451735.1:1108151964-1109351964 GCA_948472305.1 Vicia faba | reverse complement strand
AAATATTTTTCTGCACCTGCAATCCATCATAGGAAGTTTATTCCAAAAACACAACAACGACATCAACACCATTATATGAGATCGATTGTAAGGGCGGAAAAAATGTTTTGTTCTAGATAGAAGAACATTGAAGATTTTTCTGTCTTGCAATCCATCATAAAGAATGATGCATGTGAGTTTGGGGCGACTTCATATATATAAGGATTAGGGTAAAATTTAATGAGTGTTTTTATAGTAAAAAAATCTGATTATTTTATCCCTCGATGTGATGCGGTGGGAGAACTGGTTCGAGGTTTTGCGTTTTATCGCAAATGTTGTAGTTAGCAAGAGTCGCCACCGACTTTTTTTTATCCAAAAGGAAAGGTGAAAAAGCACAGGAAAGACCTTTGAGATTGTTTCTTGAGTTCAGGGGGTAGATTATGAAAAGGGAAGGTATTAGCACCCTTTTCATCCATGGTTTTCCATGGGCTCTTAGTTACTTGCTTAGATCACTTGCTTTTGTTGTTTGAAATTGTGTTTGGTGTGGTTTTGAACGTATTTTGTAAAAGAGGCCGTTCGTTTAGGCAATATTTGTAATGATTCTCGTTCGTAAGAATGTATACAAAGATGTTTGTCTTTTGAAAATGTTTTCAATATTTGTAAGATGTTTTGAAATGTGTGTGTGTTTGTTTTGAAAATAGCAAGGATTATTGTTTGAAATGGAGCAAGTAACTAGAAGTTATCCACCTACTCAAATGTCTTTCTTATGTATTTTCTATTCCTTTGACATTGTTTTCTTACCATTGATTTGGTAAGCAACCCTATCTTTGGATGTAAACGGGACGGGCGTGGGTCATCGTATAACCATGATTAGCAATGTTTGCAAAGTATCTTAGCATTTTTGAGGGACCAAGATCATTTTGTAAGGCAACTTTGAATAGCGTCATCGAGGGACTATGATCTTATATTTGTTTGTTTTGCCAAGATACTTCGCATGCGTAACATGGCCATTTTTGTTTTAGGCAACCAAGTGGGGAAACCCTAAGGGTTCTTGTGTGCAAGTGTATCATTTTCATGCTTTGATTTTGTCTTGTATTTAGGGTTTTCTATTTGCTTTGTTTTGTTCTTGTCATACAAATCCTAATTACTAATCATGGCATATAAAGCGATAAATTGCGTAATGTAAATATTTCTAAGCTATTACAACAATTTATGGGAGGGGGGAATACAAATTTGAATGGGAATTTGCAAGAATATAAACCTAAATAAATTATTACAACCAAATCGAATTTGTATGAATTAGAATAAATACAATACAATATTAAAAAGAAAATGTAATGCAATGTACATGTAAAAAAGATTTTTGTGTCTTGTTTTTTTTTTATGTAAAAGAAAATTTAATCTAAAACTAAAAATATAAAGAAAAAAAATTAATTTTTAAAATGGGTTTAACCCTAATTATTATTTAAGAGAAAGTAAAGTTTTTATAGGTATTATTTTGTGCATTTTCTTGTATAAAAATAATAAATAATATTATATGAAAAAAGGTATAAAATTATATATACGCAAAAATAAGTATTTATAAATATGAAATAAAAAATAAATTAAATTAAATATGTTTAATTATATTTACAAGTTTATTAAGAAAATAAATGATATATATTAAAAAATAAAATATATTTTTATGTGAGAAATAAAATAAAAATAAAATAAAAGTGCAATATTATTAATTTACATTTTTTAGGATTTTATGTATTAAAGAAAATATTTAAAATATTAAATGTGAAAATAAAACAAAATAAAAATAAAAATATAAAAGTTTAGCAAAGGAGGTGATGTGAGAAAACTGGATGCAGTAAGCTAGCAAAAAATGCTAAGCCCACAGTCTGAGCCCAAACCTGCAAAAAAATGAAATGGAAAAGAAAAAGAGTGAAAAGAATACAAAAGTAGCGCGCCCAGGTTCGAACCCAGGACATGAGTCTCACCAGCGCGCTACTTTGCCACTGGGGTGGCTATACTTCCATTATCTTAAGTGAAACAAAATAACATATGCTAAACCAAGTCCTTGCGCTGTTTCATCTTCTTCCTCAAGCTTTGGCCAGACACCCTGTAACTCTCTCATACTTCCATAAAAATGAAAATTTATAACATGAAAGATGTAGTACTTGAGCATACGATTCCAACCATGTAAGTTATGTGAACTATTAATCAAAGAACAAAGAGAATTTTAACAGCCCTAAATCTTGACCTAATATTTCCAGAAATTTCAAGTTCCAAATTCTCTCAGCACAAGTAAAATCAATGCAAGATAATGGTATGTACAACTTCGTTATGATGAGGACTACATTTTTTATTCACAAATCATGGCCTAAGGTTGCCTGTACAAAGAGATAGAGTTTGAGATTTTACCTCCTTCAGTTAGGATCGTGAATGAAACTGGGGTGAGTTTGAGGGAGGCCCGATGCTTGCTTGAGCTTCCTTGACCTTCCCTGGATGTATCTCAACCCTTGCTTTGCTCTGAAAGTAGCTGGAACTCCTTGGCCAAGTCAAACTGCAAGCTCTGAAGTCAACAATGGCAGGTGGTGGAGGAGTGATTACAGAACAGGGATGATGGCCTGGATTGACTAGGTATCAAGTATGTAAGGTGTTTGAATGATCTAAACTCAAAACGCACGAGCCAAATGGAAGATGGATGTGCTTATGCCAAGTCTGCAGTTTTGGACAGTTTTTTGGTGTTTTGCTGGATTAGAGTGTTTCAGGTCCTGCTGAACGTGCCTTGTGTTGTATATATGTTTGTATATTAGTATGGAAATGGTCTTAGGTCAGCTCTCCAAAAGATCTGCAAGCTCTAGCCTTTTTGCAATTTTCCTTGCATTTGAAGTAAAGTGAAGTGACTATACTTGTCATGCTTGTACTTGCTCCCTTAGGGTTGGTATCAGTTTCTACAACTTACTTGAGACCTGTGAGACTTGTATGCGCCAAGGGGACATGTCCAAAGCTCAAAATTGTAAAGTTTGCAAAAGTTGACCTTTTTCAAAATGGCAATGGAACCTTTTTTCCATAAATGGAATTACAAGTTGGATAAAGGTTCAAAAGCATGGATCAAAGATTTGTCAACTGAGTAAGCATTTAATTAAGGAGTGTGGAACAAGTTTAGGACCTTTACAACATGAATTATCCAGCATAAGATTGATTTGCAACTTTGTTCTTCATGAAATGGCTTGGACAAAAAGTGAGAAATTGCCAACTTCATCTCTTCGATTCTCCCTACTCAAAAATGATCTTGAGGAGTTCTTGGTAATTTTGGAAAGCTTGCAATGTGATCTATAATTCATATTTGAAATGCATTTTGAGATACCTCTTGGAACTAGGTGAAAAGTTTCCATGAAGTTGGGTCCAAAACCTGCCTAAATTAGGGCAAAATTCCACTAAGTTATTTAGTTCATGACCATGTATTCACAAATTTATATCTTGAGATCCAAGCATATTTAGGGAAAAGTGTGTGAAGCAAAGTTGTATATTTCATGGAGGTCTACAACTTTCTTGTTTGGAACTTTCCATGAATCATTATGCATCATGATGAAAAAGTGGCCTAAAGTTGAGAAAAAATAAGAAAATTTTCTATACTTAGAAAATTTCTAAGTTAGAAAATTTTCAAATTCAAACCCTAATTTTCAATTTTGGTTTTCTTGATGAACAAGTTTCATATTTTGACATGTTTTGATGCATTATGACCCTTGGTACTTGATTTTGACCAAAAAGTCAAAGTTTGACTTTTCAGTGTACAGTTGACTTTTGATCAGTTGACTTCAAATTTCATCTTTCAATCCAATGAATTTGAGATGTTTTGAGCCATGTAATTAAGTCAAGATGATGCCATTGAATCCTTGAAATCATGCTTGAACTCAATTGGTCATTTTCTAGGTTAAAAATCAGAAATTGCCCTTCCTCAGTCAAAACCCTAATTTTGACCATTTTACCCTTTTTGTGATTTGATCAAATTTCTCAAGGAGTTGTGATCCAAACTTGACCAAATGATACATATAAGTTTAAAATGTTGATGTGGATAAAAAATTATGAAGTTTGACTGTAAATTGGCTATGGTTGAATTTTTCCCCAATACAGTTGATTTTTAGGTCAACTGTCCAATTGACTGACCAAAAATGTGGTTCAAGGCTTAAAACTTGTCATGAGTGATCTTAGGGGTCCATAATGATGTTTGAAAGTCACATGAAGCATTGGTAGTCCAAAAATCCTTATGCAAACTCAAACCCTAATTTTGGGTCATCAGTGCAAGATGAGATGTCTTGAGCTGACCAAACCCTAATCCATTCTTGAGTCAAAGAGATCTTGTGAGAAAAGTTTTGATAAATGAGAGGGAAAATTTTGGGGTACAACAGCTTCCCCTGTTCAATCTTCTTAAACCTGAAGAGTTAGATTAGCGAGCTTTGCCATTCGTGACTCAAAGGTGAAAGATGATTGGACACTAAAGTGCCCATAAATTTGCACTCGGCGATGTGTAGCTGAGAGAATGGGCTTAAAGATGCCATTTGGAGAAGTGATAGAGTCTTGTTGGAGATGGGCTTGTAGATGCCATCAAGAATGTTTGTTGAATTGTAAGTTGTAAACTGAAAGAATGAGTATCAAAATGGTGTCCGCGTCTAGAACGTATCTGAGTTGTATCTGAACCTGAAATCTAAATAAATGTTAGAATGGCATCTATATCTAGAGCGTATCTAAACTGTATCTGAACTTTGAAATTGAATGAGCAATAAAATGGCATCCGTGTCTGGAGCGTATTTGTACTGTATCTGAATTTTGAATGAGCATCAAAATGGCAGTCGTGTCTAGAGCGTATCTGAACTGTATCTGAAAGATGAAATCTGAATGAGTATCAGAATGACATCCGTATCTGGAGCGTATCTGAACTGTATCTGAAAGTTGAAATCTGAATGAGTATCAGAATGGCGTCCATATCTGGAGCGTATCTGAGCTATATCTGAAAGTTGAAATCTGAATGAGTATTAGGATGGCATCGGAATCTGGAGCGTATCTGAACTGTATCATGATTGCACATTGTTTAACAATAGCTGTTAATCTTATCCTGAAAAGGGTAAAATGTTAGCTGGAACACAAAATTATGTTGCGTGAAATGTATGATGCAATATATGTGTTTCATCAATGTTTATGATATGTGGATGTAATGTGTGCGCATGTAAGCCAATTTGTTGTATTGCTGAGGAAAATAAATCCTTGACTGCTGTTGAGGATATATGGATCCTTCATGTCTTGAAGTTGGAGTATTGACAAAAATTCTGTTGTTAGAGCAATGTCGTATACTGCTTGAGGAATCTTCTTGGGGAATCCAGAGAATTTTGATGATTTCTACAGGGGGTTAATAATGGGAGTCTTTGTTCCGTTGGGGAGTATCAGAAGTCAATTATTATCCGAATGGATTTCATGCTTCAAACAACTTGCTGGGGAATTTTGGAGGAACTGGATGGTTTCCACCGGGGATTTAAATGACGTACTGTGGGGATTTCTCATGGAATAGCCTAAAGACATTTTCCTATTCTTTCAACCTGTCAATAATTTTTTCATTTTGTTTATTTGTAAACAATAATTATTTTTAAATGCATATGTTCATTAACGAATCATTGGACGTTTTTGCAAATAAAACACAAGTGTAAAGAAAAAAAGCAAATAGTTTTCTATACTTGAAAGAGATATCTTTGTATTTAATTTGAATAAGTATTTTGTACAAAAGAGACAGACATCCTAGTAAGAGGATGGTGCCGTAAAAGTAAGAAAAATTTATACAAAGAAAGACAACTATGTGTGATAATCCCATGGGGTTCCCATTCTGCTATAGCCTCCGTATCTCCGAATATCTTGTCTATTTGTTGCTTCGTCCAAAGATGATTGGATTGATCAGAAAATTTGAGTTTGTCATTGGAAGTCAAGAGGCTGTTCATAAAGTGATCCGACGGGACATAGTCATATGCTTTAATTCCCTAACTTTTTCCTGGACCGCCCTTTCGGGTTTTCAGTCCACCGGGAAACCCTTTTTTGCCCAAGTCACCCTTTAGGGTTTTCAACTTGCCGGGTTTACAGATTTTTTTTTAATATTTTATCCCTAATTTTTTCCCGAACCTTTTGGTTCGCCGGGATGCCCTTTTTTTCCTAGGTGTGTCAACCTAGCGGGTCTCTTATGCGTAGTATCTTTTGACTATGTTCGCGTTTGCAGGGTGTGGCAAATCATCACCGTCCATGGTGGTTAAGATCATTGCACCACCGGAGAAGATGTTCTTGATTACAAATGGTCCTTCATAGGTAGGAGTCCATTTGCCCCTGGGATCACTTTGTGGCAAGATAACGCGTTTGATCACTAGATCTACAACTTGATATACTTTGCGTCTGACTTTCTTGTTGAAAGCCTTGATCATCCGTTATACATCTGACCATGGCAAACATCAGTGAGTCTCTTTTCATCAATTAAGTTCAGTTGATCAAGTCGAGTCTGGATCCAATCGTCTTCATTCAAACCTGCATCCTTCATGATTCTGAAAGAGGGGATCTGAACCTCAATAGGCAAGACAACCTCCATGCCATAAACCAAAGAATAGGGTGTTTCCCCAGTTGATGTGCGAGCTGTGGTACGGTATTCGTGGAGAGCAAATGGTAGCATTTCATGCCAGTCCTTGTAGGTGACTGTCATTTTTTGTATGATCTTTTTAATGTTTTTATTTGCAGCTTCAACGACACCATTCATCTTTGGCTGATAGGGGGATGAATTGTGATGCTGAATCTTGAACTGCTCACACAAGGCGGTGATCATAGTATTGTTAAGGTTTGTACCATTATCAGTGATGATCCTTTCCGGGATACCATACCGGAAAATGAGATTCTGCTTGATGAAGCGGGTAACAACATTCTTAGTAACGGATGCGAAGGAAGCGGAGTCGACCCATTTTGTAAAATAGTCAATGGCCACTAGAATGAAGCGGTGTCCTTTGGAGGCTGTAGGCTTGATCTCCCCAATCATATCGATTCCCCACATAGCAAAGGGCCAAGGAGCTGTCAAGACATTCAAAGGAACTGGAGGTACGTGTACCTTGTCTGCATAAATTTAACACTTATGACAGGTCCGAGAGTGTTGATAGCAGTCTGCTTCCATGGTAGACCAGTAATAGCCTGCCCGTAGGATTTTCTTTGCCATCGTATGCCCGCTGGAGTGAGTGCCAAAGGTACCTTCATGTAATTCAGCCATGATCTTTTCAGCCTCAATCTTATCCACACACCGGAGCAGAATAGAGTCATGATTGCGTTTGTATAGGATGACATTACTCAGGAATAACTTAGCAGAGAATCTCCTTAAGAACTTTTTATCATTGATTGAAGCTCCTTCCGGATATTCCTGAGCCTCGAGATACCTCTTGACTTCATGAAACTAAGGCCGGTCCACTACTTCTTCAGTATTAATCTCGTGACAGTGTGTTGGTTCATCCATTCGTTCAATGGTGATCCGGGGAGCCTCGTTATCCCAATTAAGTTTAAACATAAATGACATTGTGGCTAGAGCATCTGCTAGCTGATTTTCTTCTCGCGGGAAATGCTCAAAGGTAATCTGCTCAAAATGTGGTAGTAATGTCAAAACATGTTCTTTGTAAGGGATAAGGTTTGGATGTTTAGTGTCCCATTCTCCTTTGATATGACTGATGACCAAAGCTGAATCTCCAAACACATCTAAAGATTTGATTCCCAAGTCTATGGCAGCCTTGAGACCAAAGATGCATGCTTCATATTCCGCCATGTTGTTCGTACAGTTGAAGCAAAGTCTGGTAGTAAAGGGAGTATGACACCCTTCCGGAGATATGAGTACAGTGCCGATACCATTACCAAGTGCATTGGATGCCCCATCAAAGAACAGGGCCCATCGGGATCCTTGTTCAAGTCCGTCATATGGCCTGATCTCTTCACAATTGTCTAATTTCATGATGTCTTCATCCGGGAATTCAAAATTCATGGACTAATAATCTTCTACAACTTGATGAGCAAGATGATCAGCTAGCACACTGCCCTTTATAGATTTCTGGGTAGTGTACTGTATGTCATATTCTGTTAAGATCATCTGCCATCTAGCTATTCTTCCAGACAGAGCAGGCTTTTCGAAGATGTACTTTATCGGATCCATCTTAGATATCAACAAAGTGGTATGAGTTAACATGTACTGTCTTAGCCGGCGAGCAGCCCATGCCAGAGCACAACAAGTTTTCTCGAGCAGTGAATATCTGGTTTCACAGTCGGTAAACTTTTTTCTCAGGTAGTAAATAACATGCTCTTTTCGGCCAGACTCGTCATGCTGCCCAAATACACACCCCATTGAATTCTCTAAAACGGTCAGATACATGATTAGTGGTCTTCCCTCGACTGGTGGCATCAAAACAGGAGGCTCTTGTAAGTACTCCTTGATCTTGTCAAAAGCAATCTGGCATTCATCATTCCATCTTACTACTTGATCTTTCTTCAATAGTTTGAAGATTGGCTCACAAGTAGCTGTCAAGGGAGAAATGAATCTGGAAATATAGTTCAGGTGTCCCAAGAATCCTCTGACTTCCTTCTCAGTGTGAGGAGTAGGCATTTCTTGTATCGCTTTAACCTTGGCAGGATCAACCTCGATGCCTTTGTTGCTGACAACGAAACCTAAGAGTTTACCGGACCAAACTCTGAATGTACACTTGTTTGGATTCAATCTTAACCTATACTCCTTCAACCTCACGAACAACTTTTGCAAGTGATTAAGGTGTTCCTCTTCAGTTTGTGATCGGGCTATCATGTCATCTACATAGACCTCTATCTCATGATGTATCATATCATGAAACAAAGCTACCATGGCACGTTGATAGGTTGCCCCAACATTCTTCAATCCGAATGGCATCACTTTGTAGCAGAATGTGCCCCACTGTGTGACAAATGTAGTTTTCTCCATGTCTTCAGGTGCCATTTTGATCTGGTTATAACCTGAGAATCCATCCATGAAGGAAAACACTTTGTGCTGGGCTGTATTGTCAACCAGGATGTCGATGTGGGGAAGTGGAAAATCATCTTTAGGGATGGCCATGTTTAAATCTCTATAATCCACACACATTCGCACTTTGCCGTCCTTTTTAGGCACGGGAACAATGTTGGCCACCCATTGAAGATAGGAAGTGACGGCTAAAAATCCAGTATTGAACTGCTTCATGACTTCCGCTTTGATCTTCTCTGACATGTCAGGTCTCATGCGGCAGACTTTTTGCTTCACTGGTGGACAATCTTCTCTTGTGGGTAGACGATGTACCACGATGTCTGTATCAAGCCCCCGACATGTCTTCGTATGACCAGGCAAAGATCTAAACATAATCATGCAATAACTGAATTAGACGTTCCTTAACACTCGGCTCTAGGTTGGCACCCACTTTGATTTCCTTTTTATCTTCTTCGGTACCCAAGTTGATTGTATCCAGCGGTTCCTCATGAGGCTGAATAGCTCTTTCCTCTTGTTGTAGTAGTCTGGCCAATTCCCCTGGCACTTCACAATCTTCTCCACCTTCGTATTCAGCTTGATAGATTGGATCTTCAGAGTCACTAAAGGCTATAGCAGTATCGTTACCCATGGGATCCGGAATGGAGGGGTACCTACATTTGTGAGTGTGGGTGTGTGTAAGGGTATAATCATCTTTAAACAATAAAATGTAAAAGAAAGATAATAAGCACAAAAGGTTTGTATGTGGAAAAACGTCCATGATTCATTGAATGTCATATGAAGATGAAATAAAAACCCTTACAAATGGACCACTGTGCCTCAGGTAAGACACAAGGTTTTTAAAGTGCGAATTGTTTGTGAATATTACAAGTCCAACAGAAATGTAAAAGATAAATTACTGAGAGATGAAAGTTATTGGGACAAAGTCTCTGGCTTCCCAGTTGCGAAGTCCTCCGTTGATAGTAGGAAATATCCAATCTTCCAAGCTGCCATCTTCTTCAACGTCTTCCACTGTGTTGACCTCCCGGTTACTAATTTTCAAAGGTGGCCCTCCAGCACGGGCTCGACGCACAGCTTTCTGAGCGGTTGAGGTAAACCCCAAGCCAAACTTGTCTGATTTATACGGGATGTCCGGAAGCTGCCCCAAGATGGTGCATCCACCCTCTTCCACTACCGCCTTGGCGTCCTTTAGAGATGACATTCGAAGCGGAGGTCTTGTGATCTTGGGAATCGGGGATATTGCCTTGGTTACCACTACTTCTTGAGAGACCTCTTCGAAATGTTAAAAAGGGGTTTCAATGAACTCGCCATCCAACTCCACATATCAGAAGGAATTCAGATGACTAATCATGTACTCCTCCTCTCCATGGACAATTATGATCTTTCCTTGGACCGGGTACTTCAGCATTTGGTGTAGTGTGGAGGTGACAACACCGGCATTATGGATCCATGGCCGTCCTAACAGTCAGGAGTAAGAGGGACGAATGTCCATCACATAGAAGGTTGAATTGAAAATCTGAGTTCCCAACTTTATTGGGATATCCACCTCCCCATGGACCATCCTCTTCGAACCATCAAATGCTCTCACAACTATGTTACTGGGTTTTAATGGCATCCTTTCACAATCCAATCTGTCAAGGGCTTTCTTTGGTAAGACGTTCAAATATGAACCCGTGTCTACCAAGACATGGGCCAGAGTCGTTCCTCTACACTCCACAGAGACATGCAATGCCTCGTTGTGTTTTCTCCCTCGGGGTGTCAAATCAGCATCAGAGAAGCCTAGGCCATCTCAGTTGTCAAACTGGCCACACAGTCTTGGAATTGGTCAGCAGACGTCTCTTGTGGCACATGGGTTGTCTTCAGAAATTTTACCAGAGCTTTCGCATGTGCCTCAGAACACAGCAGCAATGCTAGCATGGATATCTTGGAGGGAGTTTGCCCCAACTATTCAACCACATCATAGTCACTCTTCTTTATTATCCTCGGGATCTCCTCCATTTCCTTCTTGGATGTTTCGGGAATAGCTAGTGATTGAGCCTTCGCCTGGACAGGCTCTTCTTGAATGCTTTTTCCTCGATTTTCAACAGTAGAAGTGTTGGTAGGGATAACAGTAGGGGTTATGTTGTCTTTGTCGGTAGGTGCACTTGCAGGTATGGTTATTGGTACAGAGGTAATCTTTGGAACAACCACGGGTCCAAAAACTGCCTTTGGAGGGGCAATCTCTAGAGAGAAGATTCTACCGCTATGGGTAATCTTACTAGTTCCTAAAATATTGCTAATGTCGAAATTTTCTTCTTCAGAGCTCACTTCTTCAGTGGTCAACCCATCTTGTTTAATACCATGGTAGTAGATTTCTCTATCGTAATTCCATGGTACTGTCTTGTCTGATTCGTATGGGACCGGCCCGAGCATTGTAATTATGAGAGGAGTAGTCTTCGGAACTGATGTAATCCTAACAGGTCTTTTGGGGGCCCTATAAGGATTGGCGGAGATGGTTATGATTGAAACGCCTTTAACTGGAATGGGTGAAACAGGAGCATTTTCAAATAAAATTTCTTGCTTGTCTATCAGGCGTTGAATACTTGTCTTCAACAGAGGGCAATCAATTGATGAGGATAGGAAAATATGGCAGTCTTTATTACAACTTGGTAATATACCAGCTTTCAACAAATTCATCTTAATGATCGGGAGCGGAGTCAAGAGTTCATCTACTATAGCAACAAATAAATCCTCTTCGATAGCGTTGGCGTTGGGACTATGTCTAGGCATAGGAGCGAAAATGACATTTGGTTTCTCGGGTGCCTCAAACTCAATCTCTTTTGCATCTATGAGGTCTTGAATCTTTTTTTTCAAAGCCCAACAGTTGTTGGTGTCATGGCCCGGACTTTCAGAATGGTATGCGCATCTGGCATTCGGGTGATAATGAGGGGACGCCGTGTTGGGATTATTTGGAGCTTCCTTCAAAGCTGCCAAATTAGATTTCAGTAAATGGGGTAAAACCTGGGCTAGAGTCATATTAATTCTGGTGAATTGCCGGACTGGCCTTTCCACCCTTGGTTGATTACTTCTTGGTTGATCAGATGTAGATTTTGGGATCAAAACAGCCCCTACCATTGGTCGGTGTTCAGCTCTCTCTTGGTCCCTTTGTGGATAACCAGCAGATACCTCATTCTTTCCAGTGAAAGGTTTTCTCACAACTGTAGAGGCAGATGAATCTTTCTGAATCTTCCCGCTTTTTATGCCAGCTTCCACCCTTTCTCCGGTTAAAATTAACTCAGTAAACCCAGCAGATGAGCTCCCAATCAAATTGTTGAAGAAAGGACCCGATAGAGTACCTAAGAACATATCCACCAACTCCCTTTCAGACAGAGGGGGTTGCACTCTCCCAGCTAGATCTCTCCATTTTTGCGCGTAATATTTGAAACCTTCATTTGAAGCCATAGCCATACTCTGAAGTTGAGTACGGGTAGGCGCCAAATATGCATTATACTGGTACTGTTTATAGAAAGCTGCGGCAAGGTCTTCCCAGTTATGGACGTCAGCCCTTTCTAATTGGTAAAACCAATCGAGTTGTGTTCCGGATAAACTATCTTGGAAAAAATGCACCCATAGGTGTTTATCGGTAGAGTGTGGCTGAATCTTTCTCACGTATGATCTGAGGTGCATCTTAGGACATGACACCCCATCATATTTTGCAAACAATGACACTTTGAACTTTGGTGGGATTACAATTCCTGACACTAGCCCCAACTCTTCAAAGTCTAGACCTGGTACCCTTTGTATTTCCATAGCACTTAAACGCTCTTCAAGATGTATGTACTTATCATCAGCCAGAGGGTATTGTTCCTCAGAGTAGTCTTCCTCTTCCTCCTCCTCTTCAGATTTTGACGGAACCGCTGTTTCTTTTCCTTTCCCTTCTCCTTCCCCGGAAGTGGTTGCAAAATTCAAGGTCCTTCTAGTCTGTCCTTGAAATCTTCTCTCTATATTCAAAACCCCAATGGCTTTCTTTGGTTTCTTCTTTCTCTCTTCAGCTAACAGAGTCTTCAACTCATCTTGCCCCTTGTCTAGGGTCATGAGTAACTGTTGAAACTGCGTGTTTTGGGCTTGAAGATCTTTGACCGTCTGTTCGAGATCCATCTTACTAAAATAAACAGTTAGAGAGATGAGGAAACTTGTTGCAAAAGACCTGTTTATGTTATGATGAATGATATGTATACATGCAATGCTTTCAAGGATTTAAAAGTTCAAATTTGTTTTAAACAAAAAGAAACACACGTTATATTAATAAGATAGAATTTGAGTACATCAATGCCCCTTGGGCAAAATAATACAAAATTCTAGGATAAAAAAGTATTGCGTATCCTCTTTGGTGCTATGTAGGTATTTAGAGTCTGCTCCTCATGAAGTAGCCTAGTGAGTTCCAAAACCTTCTTCTCGCTTGCATAGAATTGGGCTTCGAAAGTATCTCGGTCTCCTTTGAGTTATATCCAATCCCTTTGTAGACCTTCGAGTGATGTGGGCATGTCAGGATGTAGGATAGTGTATGGAACTTCTCCTTCCTTAACAGGCTCAATAATCACTGGGAGAATGGACGGATAAGGCATCATAAGAATTTGAGTGCGGGTTCGTACCCACTTGAGGTAAGGCTCAAGAGGGATGGAATTATTGTTTCCCAAGGTCTTGCTATCCACCTTATTTAGCATCCTTCAAGCTCGGATGAATCTCTGGCGAAGTCCTTGATCGTCGTTGTCGTAGTCGAATACCAAGCCTTGAATCAGCATATCATATGGGCCATCCCTTCGGGCATAACCAAACTGTCTTAGAGCTAAGCATGAGTTGTAGGTGATGCCTCCCCTAATGCCAAGTAGAGGTACATTAGGGAATTCCCCACAACGGTCAACAATGATAACATTCTCTTTGGATCGAGAACACCAATGAATATCTGAATGTTTGAGCGTCATTAACCTTTGTGACCACCTTAATCCTTGCTCATTCTTTAAGACTGATTGGGGAAGATGAGAAATAAACCATCTTGCCAAGAGAGGAGTGCAACACATAAGGATACCTCTTTTCCTCATTGTACGAGTGTGAAAAGAGTGTAGGATATCCCCTAGTAATGTAGGCACCAGATTGCTTCACATGAAGATCTTGACGGTGCTCACATCTATGAGTTGGTCAAGATTAGGGAACAAGACCATCCCATAGATAAGAAGAGCCACAATCTCCTCAAAAGCTTTCAAGTCTAGGGAATTCCAACAGCTTTGGGCCTTCTCAAACAGAAACTTTGCTAAGAAGCCTTTGACACCACTTCTAGTTTCCCGATGGGTTGTGACATCAGATGAGTGCAAGTGCAATGCTTGAGCAATCTCTTCTGGCTTTAGATCTCTTTCCATACCATTGAAAGGTAGTTGATTGAGAATAGGAATCCTCAAGAGTTGAGAAAATTCTTCCAAAGCAGGCACAAGCTGATAGTCAGGAAATGTGAAGCAATGATGCAAAGGGTCAAAGAACTGGAAGAGAACCTTCATCATATCCTCCTCTGTGTTGAAGGTGACCAAGTTGAGTAGACGACCATGCCTCTCAGTGAATGGAGAGTTCTCAGGGATCCTTGAAGCTAACTCCTTGAGTTGTGGAGGAATTCTTACAAGGTTGATTTGGATAGTTTTCCTGCGAAGTGAATCCATATCCTACAAAACAAGAACAAAGATGAATCTCCAAAATCCTTGAAATGGTTAGTGAGTGCATACGATGTTCATGATGTCCATGATGTTATGTACAAATATGCATATACAAGCAAATCAAACAAGTTCTTAGTTTAGGCTTGCATGGGGTTTTATAGGTAAGTACCCTCTTGAAGTTTAGTTGGCTCAACCTGTCCTAATAATAGTAACCAGGTTCTAAGGAGCTCAATATCACTGGATTGTTTCCTTGGTCATTATTTTAGCTCAAGCCTCTTTAATAGCGACCGAAATATCCAAAGAAAGCAACCCTTAATGAGTGTAGTATCGAGTATCTACCAACTTCGGACTGCACCAAAGCCGGTCATCTCACTACATCCTAAAGGCCAAGTTGGTCAAGTAAAGGGTTCTAGAAGTTCATTAGTGCTTCATGACATCACTCAGCGGCCTCGTATTCTCTTTGATTAACTCAAAGGCTACCGGTACCCACAAATATGTCACACTAACATAGCTATTGCTTAGACCATGTCGATATACCCTGCATAGTTTCCATAATGTATTGCTATTTACCTATAATTTTTCCCAAATTCGGGTGGAGGATTCAAACCCAAACAAAGAACCATAATGTAAAGCAAACAAGTCAAACAATGTAAGCAAATAAATGTGATCTAAACCCTAAGGTAACCCCACTTTTATAAAATGTCCCCAGCAAAGTCGCCAGTTCTGTGATGCAGTGGGAGATCTGGTTTGAGGTTTTGCGTTTTATCGCAAATGTTGCGGTTAGCAAGAGTCGCCACCGACTTTTCTTTTATCCAAAAGGAAAGGTGAAAAAGCACAGGAAAGACCTTTGAGATTGTTTTTTGAGTTCGGGGGATAGATTATGAAAAGGGAAGGTATTAGCACCCTTTTCATCCATGGTTTTCCATGGGCTCTTAGTTACTTACTTAGATCACTTGTTTTTGTTGTTTAAAAGTGTGTTTGGTGTGGTTTTGAAAGTATTTTGTAAAAGAGGCCATTCATTTAGGCAATCTTTGTAATGATTCTCGTTCGTAAGAATGTATACAAAGATGTTTGTCTTTTGAAAATGTTTTCAATATTTGTAATATGTTTTTGAAATGTGTGTGTGTTTGTTTTGAAAATAGCAAGGATTGTTGTTTGAAATGGAGAAAGTAACTAGAAGCTATCCACCTACTCAAATGTCTTTCTTATGTATTTTCTATTCCTTTGACATTGTTGTCTTACCATTGATTTGGTAAGCAACCCTATCTTTGGATGTAAACGGGACGGGCGTGGGTAATCGTATAACCATGATTAGCAATGTTTGCAAAGTATCTTAGCATTTTCGAGGGACCAAGATCATTTTGTATGGCAACTTTGAATAGCGTCATCGAGGGACTATGATCTTATATTTGTTTGTTTTGCCAAGATACTTCGCATGCGTAACATGGCCATTTTTGTTTTAGGAAACCAAGTGGGGAAACCCTAAGGGTGCTTGTGTGCAAGTGTATCATTTTCATGCTTTGATTTTGTCTTGTATTTAGGGTTTTCTATTTACTTTGTTTTGTTCTTGTCATACAAACCCTAATTACTAATCATGGCATATAAAGCAATAAATTGCGTAATGTAAATATTTCTAAGCTATTACAACAATTTATGGGAGGGGGAATACAAATTTGAATGGGGATTTGCAAGAATATAAACCTAAATAAATTATTACAACCAAATCGAATTTGTATGAATTAGAATAAATACAACACAATATTAAAAAGAAAATGCAATGCAATGTACATGTAAAAAAGATTTTAGTGTCTTGTTTTTTTTATGTAAAAGAAAATTTAATCTAAACCTAAAAATATAAAGAAAAAGAATTAATTTTTAAAAGGGGTTTAACCCTAATTATTATTTAAGAGAAAGTAAAGTTTTTATAGGTATTATTTTATGCATTTTCTTGTATAAAAATAATAAAACAATTATATGAAAAAAGGTATAAAATTATATATATGCAAAAATAAGTATTTATAAATATGAAATGAAAAATAAATTAAATTAAATATGTTTAATTATATTTACAAGTTTTTTAAGAAAATAAATGATATATATTAAAAAATAAAATATATTTTTATGTGAGAAATAAAATAAAAATAAAATAAAAGTGCAATATTATTAATTTACATTTTTTGGGATTTTATGTATTAAAGAAAATATTTAAAATATTAAATGTGAAAATAAAACAAAATAAAAATAAAAATATAAAAGTTTAGCAAAGGGGGTGATGTGAGAAAATTGGATGCAGTAAGCTAGCAAAAAATGCTAAGCCCACAGTCTGAGCCCAAACCTGCAAAAAAATGAAATGGAAAAGAAAAAGAGTGAAAAAAATACAAAAGTAGCGCGCCCAGGTTCGAACCCAGGACATGGGTCTCACCAGCGCGCTACTTTGCCACTGGGGTGGCTATACTTCCATTATCTTAAGTGAAACAAAAAGAACATATGCTAAACCAAGTCCTTGCCCTGTTTCATCTTCTTCCTCAAGCTTTGGCCAGACACCCTGTAACTCTCTCATACTTCCATAAAAATGAAAATTTATAACATGAAAGATGTAATACTTGAGCATACGATTCCAACCATGTAAGTTATGTGAACTATTAATCAAAGAACAAAGAGAATTTTAACAGCCCTAAATCTTGACCTAATATTTCCAGAAATTTCAAGTTCCAAATTCTCTCAGCACAAGTAAAATCAATGCAAGATAATGGTATGTACAACTTCGTTATGATGAGGACTACATTTTTTATTCACAAATCATGGCCTAAGGTTGCCTGTACAAAGAGATAGAGTTTGAGATTTTACCTCCTTCAGTTAGGATCGTGAATGGAATTGGGGTGAGTTTGAGGGAGGCCTGATGCTTGCTTGAGCTTCCTCGAACTTCCCTGGATGTATCCCAACCCTTGCTTTGCTATGAAAGTAGATGGAACTCCTTGGCCAAGTCAAACTGCAAGCTATGAAGTCAACAATGGCAGATGGTGGAGGAGTGATTACAGAACAGGGATGATGGCCTGGATTGACTAGGTATCAAGTATGTAAGGTGTTTGAATGATCTAAACTCAAAACGCACGAGCCAAATGGAAGATGGATGTGCTTATGCCAAGTCTGCAGTTTTGGACAGTTTTTTGGTGTTTTTCTGGTTTAGAGTGTTTCAGGTCCTTGCTGAACGTGCCTTGTGTTGTATATATGTTTGTATATTAGTATGGAAATGGTCTTAGGTCAGCTCTCCAACAGATCTGCAAGCTCTAGCCTTTTGCAACTTTCCTTGCTTTTGAAGTAAAGTGAAGTGAATATACTTGCCATGCTTGTACTTGCTCCCTTAGGGTTGGTATCAGTTTGTACAACTTACTTGAGACCTGTGAGACTTGTATGCGCCAAGGGGACATGTCCAAAGCTCAAAATTGTAAAGTTTGCAAAAGTTGACCTTTTTCAAAATGGCAATGGAACCTTTTTGCCATAAATGGAATTACAAGTTGGATAAAGGTTCAAAAGCATGGATCAAAGCTTTGCCAACTGAGTAAGCATTTAATTTAGGAGTGTGGAACAAGTTTATGACATGTACAACATGAATTAGCCAACATAGGATTGATTTGCAACTTTGTTCTTCATGAAATGGCTTGGACAAAAAGTGAGAAATTTCCAACTTCATCTGTTCGATTCTCCCTACTCGAAAATGATCTTAAAGAGTTCTTGGTCATTTTGGAAAGTTTTAAATGTTCTCTATAATTCATCTTTGAAATGCATTTTGAGATACCTCTTGGAACTAGGTGAAAAGTTGCCATGAAGTTGGGTCCAAAACCTGCCTAAATTAGGGCAAAATTCCACTAAGTTATTTAGTTCATGACCATGTATTCACAAATTTATATCTTGAGATCCAAGCATCTTTAGGGAAAAGTGTGTGAAGAAAAGTTGTAGATTTCATGGAGGTCTACAACTTTCATGTTGGGAACTTTCCTTGAATCATTATGCATCATGATGAAAAAGTGGCCTAAAGTTGAGAAAAAATAATAAAATTTTCTATACTTAGAAAATTTCTAAGTTAGAAAATTTTTCAAATTCAAACCCTAATTTTCAATTTTGGTTTTCTTGATGAACAAGTTTCACATTTTGATATGTTTTGATGAATTATGACCCTTGGTACTTGATTTTGACCAAAAAGTCAAAGTTTGACTTTTCAGTGTACAATTGACTTTTGATCAGTTGACTACAAATTTCATCTGTCAATCCAATGAATTTGAGATGTTTTAAGCCATGTAATTAAGTCAAGATGATGCCATTGAATCCTTGAAATCATGCTTGAACTCAATTCTTCATTTTCTAGGTTAAAAATCAGAAATTGCCCTTCCTTAGTCAAAACCCTAATTTTGACCATTTTGCCCTTTTTGTGATTTAATCAAATTTCTTGAAGAGTTGTGATCCAAACTTGACCAAATGATACATATAAGTTTAAAATGTTGATGTGGATAAAAAATTATGAAGTTTGATTGTAAATTGGCTATGGTTGACTTTTTCCCTAATACAGCTGATTTTTAGGTCAACTGTCCAATTGACTGACCAAAAATGTGGTTCAAGGCTTGAAACTTGTCATTAGTGATATTAGGGGTCCATAATGATGTTTGAAAGTCATATGAAACATTGGTAGTCCAAAAATCCTTATGCAAACTCAAACCCTAATTTTGGGTCATCAGTGCAAGATGAGATGTCTTGAGCTGACCAAACCCTAATCCATTGTTGAGTCAAAGAGATCTTGTGAGAAAATTTTTGATAAATGAGAGGGAAAATTTTGGGGTACAACACTCGGTTATATAAAAAATTAAAGGGTTAGATTATTTATTTTACACTTATAAAAAAATAAAAGCATAAACTGAAATAGATGGGATTCGAAGCGTATCCTGACTTATCTTTCCCCTCGGTTATTTTAAAACTCAAGGGAAATTGTGAATTTTTATTTTTATAAATAATAAAAGATGGGGCGCCTTGGCATTTTACCTCGATTTTTATTTGGATGAGGTGAAAGTTTCGTCTGAAAAGCGTTATTTGTTGTAGTGTTTCCTATTTTCCACATCTCATTTCCAACTCTTTGTGTCTTCAAATCTTGTTTCAAAGTCCTTTTTTATTAAAAAAATGGATGCAAATATTTTGTTTGTTATCAATGATTTTTTTTTATTTCGATGGTTTTGATATAAGAAAAGTTATTTCCAAACAAAAGTTGACTGGTTACTTTCATATTCTTCATGGCCCAATCTACATTAATCTCGTTAAAGAGTTCTGGTTAAATTCATCCGTTGTGCCAGCTGGTTATGATGAAGTCATGCAGTCTTATGTCAATTGCTCTCATCTCTTCATTACTCTATCACTTAATGCCGAGACAATAAACTGTGAAGAGATAAATAGTTATGTTGAACATTATAGATTCAACAATGTCTGCTCAACACACCTTCAACAAAATTATGCCAACCAAGATAAGCCCACCAGTCCTGCTTCTCTACTCCCAATTGTAAAATTTTGATTTAAACTTCTAGTGAAAAATCTCCGTCCAAGAGAGAACATCTGGAAACACTTACTTGGGGTGACAAACATCTCTTGTACTTCCTTACCTACAACATCAGATTTAATCTTCCTCTTACCATTTTTAACTTCTTAAAGGATGTGATAAGCATATCTCGGAAGGAAATGACTTTCCTCATACCATATGAAAGAGTTCTTTATGAACTTTTCTCTGAAATTTAGGGATAGTTAGGGATAATGTTGAAGTTGAGTGGATTGAAAATTTAAATATGTGGAATAGTCGTCTCTGTTATCCTATTTTTTTATTATCAATGAAATATTTCCTTTTTTATTATTGTCTATTATCGTTTATTGATAACAAAGATTTTGAGAATTACTAATTAACAAATAAAAACATGGAATTTGGAAAAGACGCCAAGTGAAAAATCATTGAAAAAAACTTTAAATTCTTTAACATGGATTCGAAGCGAGATACCTTATAGCTATATTCCCTCGGTTTTCTATAAAACCGAGAGAATAGGTTTTTTTATGGATAAAAAATGACGCCCACTTATAGTTGTGTTACCTCGGTTTTTTATAACACCGAGGGGAAATGTTATTTATTTTCTTAAAAAAATCAAACGTGGTGCTCCCAAGACCTATACTCTCAATTTTTAGCATGTTTGAGACGAAAGTTTCATTATAAAAAGTGTTATTTATAATAGTGGCTTCATCAACCCCTCAATGAAACTAATTAGGGTGCCCAACTAAAATTCATCCTAATAATGAAAATTGCGCCTCCACCTAAATTCCCTAAGCCAATTGCCACTCTTCCAACGACCCATCTTTCGCAACTCAAGTTATTTTTGCTCATAAATGAGAAACAACTGCTTAAAAGACACATAAAGCCAGTTAGCCTCAACCCATTCATCATGCCAGATCCTAGTATTTGTAACACCTTTATAACCCCATGTGTATTATTCATTTAACTTATGAAATAAATCAATTAAAGTCACCACACAAGAGTGTCACACTTCATAACAAAACATCACAATTAAATTCTTACTCTAATACGAGTTAAATCAACAATAATGACACCTCTTTATAGAACAACTCATCAATTTAAAAACATTGGAGAAATTATCACATAATCATCTTTATAACACTTCACAACAACATCATAATCATCATTGAAATAGAACATCATATCATAACAATATATAAATAATCAATCTCATATACATATAAGTATTGAAATAATTCATCATAGATTTCATATTATTCTATCAAATTATAGTTAAGAATGTTATATTTCTAATGCTTCAAACAGTGCATCAAACGGATTCCTGAAACTCAAGTTACGATATTTTGAAAATTCTGTCAGACTGCATCGCTTGATGCTCGCCTGGCGCTGCTACTGGAGCTCTGCTCGCCACTTCACCACCTGGCGACGTCCTAGCGCTCCATACACTTTCCAAAGGCTCACTTTCCTCTCTTTCCATAAGCTCGCTTGGGGCTGCTGGGGCGCTCTCCTCTCCTCTTCATCGTCTGGCGCTGCTGGGGCGCTCTCCTCGCCTCTTCATCGCTTAGCGCTGCTTGCGAAACAACACTTTTCAGCCTGCTATTTTTTGCTGTTTGAGGTCTTCCGGACCTCCGAATTCGATTCCGTAAAAAGTCCCGGTTTCAAAATTCGAAATCCCACGATTATATAACATTTATAACAGCCTATAACACTTATTTAGAGGTCCTAACATCATACATTCATGAAATATTCATCCATTCATTTATTCAATACATGATTTTCACCAATTTCATCAATCTTCATCAAAATCATCATACAAAAAACAAACCTACCACTAACTTAACCCAATATCAATTATAATAAACGCGATTAAACCCTTTACCTCGAGTTCTTAGCACTTCGATCTCTTTCAAGCTCTACAAGATGAATTCCTCTTCTTTTTTCTCTATGCCCTAGTCGCTTCTCACTTTTCTCCAAAAATCACGATCCTACAGACTGACCTATAATCCCCTTATTTCTTTGTTCTTATTTTACCCCTTGGACCCTTTCTATTCTCTTTCCATCATATCCTCACTAATCCTCATCATATTTACCATCTTACCCTTATTCTCTCTTTTCACCTTATTGTACTATTTATTCTATTTAATTATAACTCTAAATAATATAAACTAAATTATTTAATTATATATTATCCTAATTAGAACCTTAACCCACACTATCCCACAACATAGTACACACATCACATAGATACTCATCAATAATTCACAAATAATCAATTAAATAATTAATTATAAATTTGGGGTGTTACAACTCTCCCCCACTTAAAGAATTTTCTCCCTTGAAAATTATCTGAGCAAAACAGGGTCGAAGGACTCTCTCATATGATCCTCATGCTCCCAAGTCAAACTTCAATCATCTGGTCCACCCCACAGTATCTTCACCAAGGTAATTTCTTTACCCTGCAACTGTTTAATTTCTCGACCTTATATATGCACCGGTGATGCTACAATTGTCAAGTTATCTCTCACACGTAGATCATCCATTTGGATCACATGCGAAGTATCTGGAATATACCTCCTCAACTGAGATACATGAAACACATCATGAAGATTCACAAGCGATGTTGGTAAAGTAATCTGATAGGCCACTTCACCTATCAATATCTAAAATATGATATGTACCAACAAAACAGGGTGTAAGCTTTCACGACTTTAAAGCCCTACCAACACTAGTTACTGGAGTAACCCTTAAGAACACGTGATCTCTCTACTGGAACTTGTGATGCGGTGGGTAGATTATGAAAAGGGAAGGTGTTAGCACCCTTTTCATCCATGGTTTTCCATGGGCTCTTAGTTACTTGTTTACATCACTCGCTTTGCTTTTGAAATTGTTTGAAATGGTGCTTTGCATGGTTTTGAAAGTATTTTGAAAAGAGGCATTTGTTTAGGCAATCTTTGTAATGATTCTCGTTCGTAAGAATGTATACAAAGATGTTTGTCTTTTAAAAAATGTTTCAATGTTTTGAAGGTTGTTTGGAAATGTTTTGAAAATGTGTGTGTTTGTTTGAAAATAGCAAGAATTGTTTGCAAATTGATCAAGTAACTAGAAGCATTCTACCTACTCAAAAGTCTTTCTTGTGCATTTTTCATTCCTTTGATGTTGTTGACATACCATTGATTTGGTAGGCAACCCTATCTTTGGATGTTAAACGAGACTAGAGTGGGTCATCGTATGACCATGATAGCAATATTGCCAAGTATCTTAGCATTTTGAGGGACCAAGATCATTTTGTTTTAGGCAACCTTTGTAGCGTCATCGAGGGACTATGATCTTTTGTTTTGTTTTGTTTTGCCAAGATACCTTGCATGCATACCATGGCCATTTATTTTAAGGCAACCAAGTGGGTGAAACCCTAGGGATGCTTGTGTGCAATGTGTGTTATTTTCATGCATTTGTCTTGTATTAGGTCTTAGCTATTTGTTTTATTTTTGTCTTATCATGCTAAACCCTAATTTACCACACATGGTATAAATGCGATAAATTGCGTAAAGTAAAACTAAACTATTACAACAATTATTATGGGAGGGGGGATACAAGTTTTTGAATGGGGATGTTGCACAAAAATAAACCCTAATATACTATTACAACCCAATTGAATTATTGTGCAAATTAAAAAAAATACAAATAACAAAAATGCAATAAAATGTAATTATACAAAAATATTTTGTATTTGTTTTATGTATGAGAAAATAAAATTATTTAAGTCCTAAAAATAAGAAAAAATAACATTATTATTTTTGAAAGGGGAAACCCTAATTTTTTGATTTAAAAGAAAATTATGTTCTATATTATTTATTTTATCCATTTATGTACAAGAAATAATAAATAATATTATTAACAAATATTAAAAATTAAAATATGTATGAAAATTATTATTTTATGTGTGAAATAATAAAATAAAAATATATAGTATTTTTAAATTGTATTTACAAATTTATTTAAGAAAATAAATTCTATAAACCTAATAAACTATTTTTTATGCCAAAAAATAATATAAAAAAATAAAATAAAGTACAAAAAATAAAGAAAATATTTTTCATGATTTTTTTTGGTTCAGAAAAAATATTAAAGTCAATAAACATAAAAAATATGAGAAAATATGCAAAGTATAAAAAATATGCAAAGGGGGTGCAAATAGTAGTCAGGGGGGTATGGGAAGCAAAAACAGAAGCCCAAGGCGCGCCAGGCTTAGGACACTTCATCCCTAACCTCCAACTTCCATTTGCGCGCGTTCTTGCCTTCAAATCTGCAACTCTCTATTCTTTGCACAAAAACAAAAACTTATAACACAAAAAATGTAGCATTTCATCTCACAATTCCAATGAAATAAAATTTGTAAACTAACTCTAATTTTTTCAGCATGTTCAACAATCAAATTCTCTTAGCTCAGTTAATATAAATGAAAACTATGCATATGTACAGCTTCACCATGCTAGAGACTACATTTTTACTTCACAAATCGTGGCTTGAGGATGCCTAAATAGAGAGATAAAGTTTTGAAAAATACCTCCTCCAGCTGGATTTGGATATGGAAATGTGGGGACTTTGAGTGAGGCCTGTTGATCGTGTGAGCTTCCTTGAAGTTCCCTCAAGCTTTTCCAATGCTTAGCTGGCCTTGTGGATGGCTGAAACTTCTAGCACGAGTCAACCTGCAACCTTCAAGTTTGAAAATGGTGATGTCTGAAATAGAGGTTACAACAAAAGGACAAGGGCTTGGATAGTTTTGATATTATGTGGATGAAGTGTTTCAAAGGTTGAAAGGAAAAACGCACGAGCCAAAATGAAGTTGGCAAGGATTTTGCAGAGGCTGCCCTGTTTGGGCAGAAATTTGTGTTTTTTGAGTTTTAGAGTGTTTCAGATCATAAGCATTCGTGTTCTATCTTGAAAAAAGTTTGTGAAGTTGTCTAGAATTATGCCAAGCCCTCCCTTTATCAGCTTGTACAAGTTCTCTCCCTTTTGGCCACTTTTCTTGTTTTTGAAGAAAGGTTGAAGTGACCATGCTAACAGTCCTGTACTTTCTAGTTCTAGGGCTGCCAAGGGTTGGTAAACTTTTCTTGGTATCTGTGGACATTTCTTGTAACAAAATAACATGTCCAAGGCTCACGGTTTGTAAAGTTGGAAAGAGCTTGCTTTATGAAAATGGCAATGTGCCCTTTATGCCATTTATGGATTAATTCTTTGTACAATGCTCCAACAGCCAAAATAAAGCCATTATCCCATGAGTTTGCGTTTAATTATGGAGTGTATAAGGGATTTAGGACCTTTAATGTAAGGTACAAGCATGCTTGATCAGATTTGCAACTTGGTGCATTGTGAAAATGGCTTGAACAAAAGTGACAAAATTCCATTTTCTCTTCTTCGATTTTCCCTAACCACAAATGATCTTGGAGAGTTCTTGGACATTTTGGAAAGCTTGCAACATTCTCTACAATACATCTTTGAAATTAATTTTTAGATACCTCTTGGAACTATGTGAAAAATGTCCATGAAGTTGGGTCAAAAACCTACCTAAATAAGGGCAAATTTTCACTAAGTTATTTAGTTCATGGACCCCTATTCACAAATTCATAACTTGAGATCCAAGCATCTTTTGGGAAAACTTTGTGAATCAAAGTTGTAGATCTCATGGAGGACTACAACTTTCATGCTGGAAGTTTCCTTTGAATCCAATTGCATCATGGTGAAAAAGTTGTGGAATGTTGGGAAAAAATAAGAAATTTTCCATTCTTAGAAAAATTCTAAGTTATGAAAAATTTCAAATTAAAACCCTAATTTGAAATTTTAGGTTTCTTGGTCAACAAGTTTCACATTTTGACATATCTTGATGAATTATGACCCTTGGCACTTGATTTTGACTAAAAAGTCAAAGTTTGACTTCTCAGTATACAATTGACTTTTGATCAGTTGACTGCAAAATTCATCTGTCAATCCTATGCATTTGAGATCCTTTGAACTATGTGATTAGGTCAAGATGATACCATTTAGTCCTTGAAATCATGCTTGAACCCAATTGGTCATTGGTTAGGTTAAAAATCAAAATTTGCCCTTTCTCAGTCAAAAACCCTAATTTTGACCATTTTGCCCTTTTGATGATTTGATCAAATTTCTTAAGGAGTTGTGATCCAAACTTGATCAAATGGTTCATATGAGTCTAAAATGTGGTTTTGAACAAAAAATTATGAAGTTTGACTGTATATTGGCCATGGTTGACTTTTTCCCCAATACAATTGGTTTTTAGGTCAACTGTCCAATTGGCTGGGCAAAAATGTGATTCAAGGCTTGAAACTTGTCATGAGCAATCTTAGGGGTCCAAGATGGTGTATGAAAGTCACATGAAGCATTGATGGTCCAAAAATTCTTGTGCAAACTCAAACCCTAATTTCAGGTCATCAGTGCAAGGTGATGTCTTGAGCTGACCAAACCCTAATCTTGTCTTGAGTCCAAGAAGTCTTGTGAGATAAGTCTTGATAAATGAGAGGGAAAATTTTGGGGTACAAAAGAACTCAAGTACTTTTCTTATCTTATCATGATAACTATTCTGACGACTCTATGAAGCTTTCACCCTCTCTTGGATCATTTTGATCTTATCTGTCGTCTCCTGCACAATCTCAGGTCCGAGCACATCACTCTTGCCTGACTCATAATAACACAATGGAGTCCTACACCTCGTACCATACAATGCCTCATATTGTTCCATCTTAATACTAGTATGGAAACTGTTATTATAAGTAAAATCAATCAACGACAAGTGGCTATCTTAAGCTTTCCTTGTTCTAACACACAAGCCCTCAACAAATCCTCTAAAGACTGGATAGTCCTCTCTGTCTGACCGTCCATCTGTGGATGATATGCATAACTAAAACTCAACTTAGTACCAAAAGCTTACTGCAAACCTTCCCATAAATTTGACGTAAACCCAAATATCTATCTGACCCAATGCTCTAAGGTATACCATGCAATCTCACAATCTCTTTGATATACATCTTAGCTAACTTCTGCATGGAATGATTAATCTTCATTGGCAAGAAATGAGCTGATTTAGTCAATTTATCCACTATCACCCAAATTGAATCATTACCCTTAGATGTCTTCGACAAACCCGACACAAAATCCATTGAAATATTATCCCATTTCCACTTCAAAATACTCAACAGTTGCATCGGACCCATAGGCTTCTGATATTCAATCTTCGACTTCTGACAAGTCAAACGAGCATAAACAAACTTAGCAACTTCCTTTTTCATACCAGGCCACCAAAATAATTTCTTCAATTCTTGGTACATCTTTGTAGCACCGAGATGAATACTCAGACCACTTCGATGTCCTTCTTCAAGAATACTCCTCTTAATCTCTAGCACATACAAAACACAAACTCTATTTTTGAACCTTATTAAACCATTTTCATCAACTCGAAATTCACCTCCATTACCCTGGTTAATCAGCAACAACTGGTCAACCAAACTCGAATCATGTTTTTTACTTTCTCTAATCTCTTCAAGAATACCGCTGGTCAGTTTCAATATTCCCAACTTCACACTGTTAGGAGTTTCTTCACATACTAAACTCATATCTCTAAATTGCTCGATCAATTCTAACTCGCACACCATAAGCACCGACTTGTGCGTCATACGGTGGGAGAACTGACTTTTTGGTTTTATCCAAATGTACGAATAGCAAGAGTCGCCACCGACTTTTCTTTTATCCAATATTTAGGAAAGGTGAAGAGAACAGGAAAGACCTTTGATAGATTTTGAGTTTGGGGGGTAAGTTATAAAAAGGGAATGTGTTAGCACCCTTTTCATCCGTAGTTATCTACAGACTCTTAATTTCTTAGCTCACTTTTGAAACTTGCTTTGTGTGTGTGTGTGTGTGTGTGATTTGTTTGAAAATATTTTGAAATGCCAATGTAAGGCTACCTTTGTAGTGATTCTTGTATCAGTCCTCAAGAATGTATACAAAGTGTTTTTAAATTTTTTTGTTGTTTTGGAAGTGATATGTAAAATGTATTGTTTGTGAGAAAAGTTATGAGCAAGCAATTAGGAGTTCTTACCCACTAAGGTCTTTCTTGTTATTTTCCTTCTCCTTTGGAGATAGTATTATCCATACCATTAGTTAGTAGGTAATCCTATCTATTGGATGTGAAGGGACATGCGTAGGATCATCGTATGGTCATCGAAGGCAACATGTAAGGATACTTTAGCGATTGTATCGAAGGGACTATCATCATCATTTTGCTCGTAGGGTCATCAAGGGACTGATCTTTATTCGAAGGGACTATGATGATTTTATCGGGGGTCTTTTGCTAAATTATCCCCACATTCGAGAGACATGACCAATATTCGTAACACAACAAGAGAGGTTACCCTAGAGGTGCAAAGTGTGAAAAGTGCATATTTTCAGTTGTGTTAATCTTGAAAATTTGGTTTTCTATGTTGCTTTTAGTCTTGCCATATAAACCCCAGTTAATAACAGTTGAATATGTACAAAAAGTTAAATGGCAGAATGTAAAACCTAAGCTATTACATGGCTTTGGGAGAGGTACATAAGTATAGAAAATGTGGGAAAGTAAATCTACGCTATTACATCCTCGGATCAAATACATAATAGGAAAAATGAGAGAAAATAAATCTAAGTTATTATATTCATAGTGCGACCTATACATTTTGTCTAAGAAAATTAAATATCAAGAAGAAATAAGAAAATAATGTTGGGAAAATGTTTTAATTTTTTTGTGGTTTTTCGTATAAGAATAATTTAAGTGATAATAGTAATTAAACCTAAATTCTAATTGATTTTAATATTAAGAAGAGATAATTAATTAATTAATTAATTAGTAAATAAAAATATATCAAAAAATTTAATTACTAATTAAAAAACCTAATCCTAATTTGTTAAAGTTTTGAAAAAAAGATTAGGTTAGTTAATGGTTAAATAAAATATAATTAGTAATGAAAATGGAAAGTTAGGGTTAGTAGAAAATAAGAAAAATAAATGCATGGGGTGGGACTTGAACCCACGCCCTTTCTTTCACCAGTATGCCCTTCTACCACTGCACTATTGAGTTGTTTGTGTTTGAGAATAGGAATCAATCAATATATTATAAACCTGCACGTTATCCTGAAAAATAAAAGAAAATTTGCACAAAGGCTGGCTCGAACCCACACCCTCACGCATAATGACCATCACTCTTACCACTGGGACACTTGTTATTGCGCGTTAGTAAAATCATCATAATTCAATATATAATAAAACTTAATTCAAAAATCAGAAGTTAAACAAAATTGACCACGTGTGTATTAGTGGGTCCCTAGGATTTTGAATGGACGAATCAGGTTGAGAGGTTTGGCCATGCAAGCCCCTACCGGAGTCAATAATACATAGAGATGCTGGAGTCAAACTACGGTCGTCTTCTCTGGCGGCCCTAAAATTCAACCTGCAAAATAGCAAGAATCAAAGACCAAGAGGGATCGTGTCCCCCTAATTTAGATCTCCAGAATTTAATGGTGGCATTGGTTTGGTCTGAAAGTGCATGTAGCTAGGGTTTCAAAACTTAAACGAAGCTTTGCCCTAACAATGGCAAATCTTCATACATGCATCAAACCTTACAAACAATGGTTCTAAAACATTCTAAACATCATTATGAACATGTATGAGTGCATCAAATCAGTCAACAATGCATGAATAAAAAGTTTAAGATTGAAGAAAGATACCAAACCAGTGCAACTTGGTTGGTGCGTTTTGGGATGCTTCAAGCTTCAGCAATGGTTAGGATGAGCACCTGGGATCTTTAGGAGGCTAGTGTGATGCTTGAAATGGAATGAAAATGGATGGAGATAAGGGTTTTATCGTGCCCTAGTTTTGAGAAATTTTGGAATTTTTAGGATTCTTCTTGAGGCTGCATGCGTGGACCTTGTTGTCTGAAAATGTTAGGTATATATAGAGGAGTGATTTAGGTCAACATTTAGGCTTGGACATCTCATGAAATCATATATTTGATTCAGTTTGAAAATAAGTTCAAATCTTCCAAAACTATGAAGATTTTTTTCAAACATAGGCCACACAGTTTCTTGAGCTTCAAGGTAGATTTTTGGGCCTCCAACATGATTAAAACAAAGGTCCACACGCATTGTATTAATGCTTTCATATTTTATTTAATTTAACTTGAATTTAAATGAATAAAATCCAAATAAAATAAATAAAAATCATAAAAAATATGTGAATGGATTTAGAGATCTAATATGAGGTCCTGAACATGTTTGAACCTGAAAGCTTAGGCCCATTAGCCCAAATATTCAACTTTGCTCAATTTAGGTTTCATGCATTTTATCAAAATTGCTCAACTTGCACCAATCGTAATTCTCTCAATTTTTGTCATATGATGATGATCATGGACTTTTTGGAAACCTCGAGATGTCACCTACAACCCTCATCTTGGTCATTTTTTCATTTGAAGCGTTTATCTTTATGTAAATTTCTTTGACAAAAATGTGTTTTTGTTGACTTTTAGAAAGACCTGTAATACTTTGGCTCATATCTCTCAAATGAAGCATTTTTAGCCTTGATCTTAGAGAGGCAAAGTTGTACAAAATTGAATTTCCTTCAAGTTAAGCTTTGGTTGAGGAATTTCTGATCAAGTATGTGAAAGTTATGCTTGGTCAAAGTTTAGTTGACTTCTCCTCAAGAAAACCCTAATTTAGTAACTTTTGACTTTGATGAATCTTGAGCTTTCTTGATGAATCATGATCAACCCTTGATCAAATGATGAATTTGAATTCAAAATATGGATGTTGATCAAAAATCTTGAAGTTTGACTGTAAATTGGTCAAAGTTGACTTTTTGTCCAATACAAGTGATTTTCAATCATCTGGCTAATTGACTGAGCAAACTTGTGCTGCAAGGCTTAAAACTTGGTATGAGGATTCTTTGAATCATATGAGAAACCATGAAATCCACTTGAGGCATTAGAAGTCCAATTTCCTTTGAGAAAAGCAAAACCCTAGTTGTAGATCAATTGCTTAGGAGGAGAGTTTGTCTGGTCAACTGTTGTACCCCAAAGTTTGCCCTCCCATTTTTCACAGAAATCACAACCCTAGGGTTTTCTCAGATATTCGAGAATGGCTCAGGAATCGATCAGACATATTTTCTCCTGTGGCAATAAACCAGCAATTAGGGTTTTTACTTGTAGTTCTCAGAAGAAATGAATTCACAAAAATCCAATTGGCTTTCACATGTTTTCATGCTTTTTCAAGTTTACTGAAAGGTTACTGTTTGTTCTCAAGGCATGTTCATTTGGGACAAGAGACGGGATCTAAGACAGTCATTTGGAACATTCATGTTTTGTTTGATCCAGGTTAACCGAATAATTTGCGTCTGTTAAGACATTTGCTTGTTAATGGAATAAGTATTTGTTTGTTTATGGAATAAACATTTGTTTGAGGAATACATAGTGCGTGTTCATTTGGAATCCAGTGGCGAGATTACATGATAATTGGAATTTAAGTTATCTTGGTTGGAATTATTGGAACAGTTTCAATTATCTTAATCAGGAATCTTAAAGAATTAGTGAAGATGCAAAGAGAAAATTGCAAGTTATTGACAGTAAAGGATTTTAACGGACATTAGAATACCTCATAAGACTTTCTTTCATTTATTTCAAAAATTGTTACAATACAATTTATTATTTAAATGCTTTAAGTTTTACAACTTATTGTATTTGAAAAATAAATTAGTACAATTGTTTGAGTATTTCTCTCTAAATTACAAGGAAAAATCTAAGCCTAAGGATGACTAAGCTTCCACTGCTTCCATGCTTGCCAAAGAATCTTTTGCTTCCTCTGCTTTGCCACCATCCAGTTTGCGCTCACATGAAAGAAAGACAGAAAAATAATTAGCACAGTCAATTGGACATGAGTAAGAATTTTCAAAAGAGAAAAATGTGTTCATCATTAAAGTTTGCAATTTGGAATCAGAAGGCTATTTTTATTTCATCACATTTTTATTTTTCTATTTGCAAATCACAAGAAGATTATTCTTCTTGGTTCACAAAAATAAAAATAAAAATGAAAGCAAAGTTGTCCAAATAAAAATGTAAGCAAAGCTGTCCAAATAAAAATATAACTAGGCTGCCCAAACAAGTGAAAATATGCAAGCAGCATGGCCAAACAGATATAACAGGAAGCAGGCGCGCAAATTGCCCAATGGCCAAACAACAGCATGGCCAAACAAGCAGCAAACAGAACATGGCACAAAACAGGGCCAAGAGATACAGCAGCATGGCCAAAACAAATATAACAAACATAATAATGCAAACTAGACAGCAGCGCATCATGTGCAAATAACAACATCAGCAAAAAACATATAAAACTAAGTCAACAAGCAAGAGGCTTGTTCATAAGCCATTTCATCATCTTCCTCTTTTATTGCAAACTTTTCAGAAAAAAGGTGAAAGAGAAATTAGCTCTTAGGGTCATTGAGAGAGAGAGAGAGAGGAAAGAAGTCACCTAGGGATGCTGTCCTGCTGTCACAATTGCACCAGAATTGCCAGCAAACAAAACTGCAAGGAAAAGAGCCTAAGGAGAAAATGCCCAAAGTATTCAAAATTTGGTGGTTTTCCCACCATTTTGAATAAGCTATCAAACAAAAAAGCCACAGGAATATAACAGTAGAAAGAGCTCAAGAGAAGGAGAGAACATTTTGTCAAACCAATTCTTAAACCTCAAAACTGCCATCTTCCATCAAACACACAAAAACCTGTTAAACCAAAATAATAACCAAACCAACAACTCATAAAACCTCAAAACAACCATTAACCTCCTGTGATACGGTGGGAGAACTGACTAGGGTTTTGCGTTTGTTTTCGCAAATGTTTCGGTTGAGCAAGAGTCGCCACCGACTTTTTATTTTATCCTAAGGAAAGGTTTAAAAAGCACAGCAAAAACCTTTGAGATTCTTCTTGGGTTCGGGGAGTAGATTACAGAAGGGGAAGGTATTAGCACCCCTTCTATCCATGGTTATCCATGGGCTCTTAGGTACTTGCTTAGATCAACTTGCCTTGGTTTTCAATTGTTTGAAATGGTGCTTTGTGTGTGGTTTTGAAAATGTTTTGAAAAGATGCCTTGTGCTAGGCTAACCTTGTAACAATTCTTTACTCGAATGTTTTACAAAAGGTGTTTTATCTTTTAAAAAGATGTTTCAAGGGTTTGAAAAGTTGATTTTGAAAGTGTTTGTGAAGTGGGTTTTGAAATTAGGCAAGTGTTTTCTTGGCAAATTGACAAGTACTTAAGAGTTTATCTACCCTAAAGTTTTCTCAAAGATTTTGTCATGTTTTAAACCCTTTTGACAAATTTGTTCCACCATTGTATTTGGTGGACAATCTTGTCTTAGGAGATGAGAGGGACAGGCGCGGGTCATCGTTTGGACCATAATTGCAACGGCGTTAAATGTCTTTGGGCAATTTTCTTTAAGGGACTTGATCATTCAATTTGTTTGCTTTGAAAAGTTTTATCGAGGGACTATGATCATTCAATTTGTTTGCTTTGCCCAAAGAAATTCAACATGCAACATGGCCCATTTTTTTTGAAAGGCAACAAAGCGGAGTACCCTAGGGGGTGCAAGTGTGAGATGTGTTGTTTATTTTCATGCTCATTTATCTTGTATTAGGTCAAACTATTTTTGTCGTTTTTTTCGCATGCAAACCCTAATTCTAACATGGCATAATTAGAAAGCGTATAAAGTGCGAAATTTAAATTCCTACGCTATTACAACATAATAATATAGGGAGGGGGGTACAAATTTACAAATGGGGGATATTTAGACAAGAATTTAAATCTACATTATTACATCATTTTTGAATACTTGCAAGGTAAATAAATTGCATAATTAAATAGAAATTAAATAAATATGCAAAAATGCAAAAAAGAGAAAGTTTTTATATATGTATGAAAAAAAATGTGGTTTATGTAAAATAGAACAAGAAAATAAAAAAAGTGTTATTTTTGAGTATTTTCAACTTTTAGGGCAAAAACCCTAATTTCAAGTAAAGTGGATATTAATTACTTAAATCATATAATATTTATTATTTACATACAAAAATAAAATATAGTATATTTGTAAAAAAAGGGTATTTTTTAGTATTAAATATTAAAAAATAAAATATGTACACTTTTGATATTTTTACTCTAAGTATATTAATATATATATATATATGTATACTTATATTATTTTTAAATATGTATTATATACAAATAATAATAATATTCAAAATTTTTTAGAAAATAGTATTTTTTATATGAAATATTTTCAGAGGATAATATAAAATAAAAACAAAAAATAGAAGTGTTTTACATATTTTGCTATTTTATTCTAAATAATAATATATATATATATATATATATATATTTATGTATAAACTAAAGGAAAATCAAATAAATACCAAATAAAATAAAAAATGATGAGAAAAATATTTTCAAAATTTTAACATGTTGAGAAAAAATAAATGAGTCAAATAAAAAAAGAAAAAGTCAAAAATATTAAAAAATGAAGCAAATGGGCTCAGGGGTGTGAAACAGAAAAAATGACATGGATAGCAAAATGATACAGGCCCAGCCCAATCCACTTCTTCTTCAACCTTTGGCCAAAAACGCGCGCCTTGTTACAGAGATTCAAACATCCTGATTCTTTGAGATTTTGCACAAACTTTCAACACAAAACATGTCAAGCATTGAACCACGATTCCAAATATATAAAAAACTCATCCTAACTCTCAGAAATGAGAGAGAATTTTATCAATCCCAAATCTTGACCTAAACTTTCTGCCATTTTCAAAGCTTAAATTCTCTCAACTCAGGCAAAAGAAATGAAATGTAAAGCTATATACATGCTCAGGGCTATGAGTAGAACCTTGTTTCTTCACAAACTTAAGACTAAGGATGCATAATAAGAGAGATACGAGTTCAAAATTTTACCTATTCAGTTGAACTTATATCTGGAGAATGAGGAACTTTCAGTGCAAGATGATGATTGGAAAAGCTTCCTTGAGGTCCAGGGATGCTATTCCAATGTTTACTTTGTCTTGAAAGCTTCTGAATCAAGCTGTAGAACTTCACCTGCAAGTCAAAGATGTGAAAATGGTGGAAGTGGTTAGAGCAATTACAGATCGTGTCTTAGCTTCTGGATAGCTTGCACAGGTTGTAAGGAAGGTAGAGGAACAAGTTTGGACAAGAATGCTTGAAGGGATTGAGAGATGGCACTCAAACTGCAGGCCTTGCCCTGTTCGAGCAGTTTGATGGTGTTTCTGAGATGGAGAGTGTTTGAGAGGTCAAGGATTCATGCAAAAGCTTGGTTGAGATGTTTGGAATGTGTCTACCATATTTGCTTTCTTGTTCTAAGGCTGAGATGAAAGTTGTTACAAGTTATGGAACTTTTCTTCTTTCTTAAGCAACAAAAGCAAGCTGACTTTTTAGGCATGTAGGAGGCCTCCTAATGTGCTGCATAATCCTCTCTTGATCAGAGCAATTTGTCCATAATCTTGTGCCAAAAGGATTTAGCTTGTACTTGTTGGATTTCTAAATTGACATAAAGTGAACTTTTACCAAAATGGCTAATTTGCTTTATCTAGAAATGGATCAATCTTGTGTACAATGCTTGAACTCATGGAACAACACCTTGGCACAATGAACAAGCATTAAATTATGGAGTGTAACTTGGTTTAAGGACCTGTAAAGTAGCACAAACTATGCTGAGTTCAAATTTGCAAAGTTATGGACATGGAACTTGGTCATGAACAAAGTGGTTTTTTGCCAACTTGTGAAATTCGAATCTCTCAAGTTATGAGGTTGTTTGATGAGTTCTTGGACATTTTGGAAATCTTGGAATATGTGCTACAATCCATCTTTGAAATGCAAATTGAAATTCCAAGTGGAAGGGTATGAAAAATGTCCTTGAAGTGGGGTAGAAAACCTTGTCAAAATAGGTTAAAATTCTACTAAGTTAAAAATGGTTTAGTGCCTTTATTCAAAAAATTGTAACTTGAGATACAAGCTTCAAATGAGAAAACTTTGTGAATCAAAGTTGTAGATTATGCAACAAGCTACAACTTTCATGTTTTGACTTTTGTTTGAATCCAAATGGATCTTGGTGAAAAGGTGGGGCAAAGTTGGGAAAAAATTAGGGTTTTTCATAACTTAGAAAAATTCTAAGTTATGAAAAATTCCATTTTCTAACCCTAATTTGAAATTTGTGATTTCTTGGTGAACAAGTTTCATGATTTGGCATATTTTGATGAAAAATGAATCTTGACTCTTGATTTTGACCAAAAAGTCAAAGTTTGACTTTTCAGTATACAGTCAAAACTGATCAATTGACTGGGAAATTCAACTGTCAATCTTGTGTACTTGGGATCTTTTGAACTTGTTGAGCATGTCAAGATAATTCCATGGGGTCCTTGAGTCCATATGGGAGCTTGGTTTGCCATTGGCTAGGTCAAACAGTCAAAAATTGCCTATGTACAGTCAAAACCCTAAAAATGACCATTTTGCCCTTTTAGTGATCTGATCAAATTTCTTGTGGAATTGTGATCCAAACTTGATAAAATGGTTCATATGAGTTCATAATGTTGATGTGGATCAAATTTCATGAGATTTGACTGTCAATTGGCCACAGTTGACTTTTTCCCCCATACAGTTGATTTCTAGGTCAACTGTCCAATTGACTGGGCAAAATTTGGAATCAGGACTTGAAACTTGGTATGGATAAACTTAGGAGGGCAATATGAAGCAAGAAAGTCATCTTGGGAACTTTAGGTCAAAACATCTTTGTGCAAACACAAACCCTAATTTGGGGTTAGCAGTGCAAGGAGGAGTCTTGAGCAGATGAAACCCTAACTGGATCTTGGGCTTCAAGAGCTTTGTGAGGAGAAATCAATGAGAAATGGGAGGGCAAATTTTGGGGTACAACAGTTGCCCCTGTTCAATCTTCTTGGACCTGAAGAGTTAGATTGGCAAGCTTGCCTTTCGTGACTCGAGGGTAAAAGGAGATTGGACACTAGAGTGCCCGGAAATTTGCACTCATCAAAGCACTGGATGCGGGAATGGGCTTAGAGATGCCATTTGGAGATGGGCTTAACGATGCCATCTGGGAGAGTGACAGAAACTTGTCGGGGATGGGCTTAAAGATGCCATCTGGAACGGAATATCAGGAAAGTGTCCAAGCTTTGGACCATTTCTGAATTGGGGGTCTGAACAAGCAATAGGTTGACATCCGTTGTTGGGAGGAACCTGTAAGCTGTTTTCAGGAAGTTGCATCTGAACAAGTTGATAGATTAACATCCGTTACTTGGGAAGAATCCATGAACTGTTTTCAGAAGTCTTGAGAAGAATCTGAACAAGTGATAGGTTAACATCCGTTTACTTGGAGAACCCGCGAACTGTTTTCAAAAATCTTGAGACTGAATCAGCAATAGAGCCGCGTCCGTTGTTGGGAAGCGTCCGTAAACCAAATTCAAAGGTGCATCTGAACAAGCTGATAGATTGACATCCGTTGTTGGGAAGAATCCATGAACTGTTTTCAGAAGTCTTGAAGAAGAAACTGAACAAGTGACAGGTTAACATCCGTTTACTGGGAGGACCCGCGAACTGTTTTCAGAAATCTTGAGATTGAATCAGCAATAGAGCAGCATCCGTTGTTGGGAAGCTTCCGTAAACTGAATTCAAAGGTTGCATCTGAAAAAGTTGATAGATTAACATCTGTTACTTGGGAAGAATCCATGAACTGTTTTCAGAAGTCTTGAGAAGAATCTGAACAAGTGATAGGTTAACATCCGTTTACTTGGAGAACCCGTGAACTGTTTTCAGAAATCTTGAGATTTGAATGATTTTAGTCTGTCGACTGATCTTACCTGAAAAGGTAAAGAGTTAGTTGTATGCAATGCTATGATGCATGATACAATGTATATTATGGCGTTATGAATGTAAATGGATGCGTATGTAAGTTGGAGAGTTGTCTTGCATAGGATAGATGAATCCGGGATAGCGGAAGATAGAAACATCCTGACTGCTGCCGGGGAAAATAAGTCCTGGGTCGTTACTGGGGAACCTGGAGCTTGGGTTGTATACCAATCTTCTGGGGAACTCCTGAAGTCTTCTTCTGGGGAGTACTAAACTAGTAGACTTAATGCTGGGGAGGCCAGATTGAGAATCTTCAGTTTGGAGAGAAGTATCTCTGGAGATTTCACTGGGGAACTCAAGATTTTTCCTCCTAAAAACTCTGTGGGGAGAAGGTTTAAAAGTCTGACTCCGCTGGGGGTTGTCTATTTGAAGCTTTTGATCTGCTGGGGATACTGAGGCTTAAACTCTGAGGGAAAATAATTTCCGGGAGATTCTCTGGCTGGGGATTTGCAAAGATAAACTCCTCCGGGGATAGCATTGATAAGTTATTGTTGGGGGAATTTTGAGGAACTCCTCTGGGGATGGGAAGAACTTTGGCGAGTGCGATCTCTCCTGGTTGTTAGCTGAGGATAACCCAGTTATAAGCCTCTGCGAGGAATAACTTTGAATAAAACTCGGGAGGGACGTCCGTACTCTGCGAGGAGATATCCTTCGGAACCTTACTGGGGACAAGCTTTGAGGGTCTGCTGGAGGTAGACCTCAGGGTTTACCAGGGATGTGGGTTATAAATCTTGAGGGATTTCCTTTGAAAGGGTGTCAAAATATCCGTTTGTACTTTCGTCCTATCAGTAACCCTTTTCTTAGGTTCAATTAGGAAGTGATCACGTTTCAAATGCATATGCCTATTTAACAAAACATTGGACGTTTCTCAAAATAAAACAAATAGTGCAAGAGAAAAAGAAAAAGGGAAATGACACAAATTTTTGGGAAGAGTATTTGTATTGATTTTCTTTGAGTATATTTGTACAAAGGAGACAATCATCCTAGTAAGAGGATCTTGTCGTAAATATTTGAAAAATTTATACAAAATAAAGATGGCTATGTGAAATAATTCCATGGGATTCCATTCTGCTGTAGCTTTCACAACTCTGAACATCTGTCCATTCAACGCTTCGTTTGACGATGGCTGGATTGATTAGAAACCTGGAACCGGTTGATGAAGGGATTGTCTTTGAAGTGATCCGACGAGACATAGTCATACGCTTTAATTCCCTAACTTTTGCCTGAATCGCCTTTTCAGGTTTTCGATCCACCGGGAAACCCCTTTTTGCCCAAGTCGCCCTTTCGGGTTTTCAACTTGCCGGGTGTACAGATTTTTTTTTTGTTTTTATCCCTAATTTTTGTCTGAACCGCCCTTTCGGGTTTTCGGTTCACCGGGATGCCCATTTTTTGCCCAAGCCGCCCTTTCGGGTTTTCGACTTGTCGGGTTATTTTATGCGTAGTATCTTTTGACTATGTCTGCGTTCGCAGGGTGCGGCAAATCGTCGCCGTCCATGGTGGTCAGAATCATTGCACCACCAGAAAATATGCTCTTGACCACAAATGGTCCTTCATATGTAGGAGTCCACTTGCCCCTGGGATCACTTTGCGGTAAGATAATCCGCTTGACTACCAGATCTCCGACTTGATACACTTGACGTCTGACTTTCTAATTGAAGGCCTTGATCATCCGTTTTTGATACGTCTGACCATGACATATAGCCGCAAGTCGCTTTTCGTCGATCAGATTGAGTTGATCAAGTCGGGTCTGCATCCAATCATCTTCATTCAAACCTGCATCCTTCATAATCCTTAGAGACGGAATCTGAACTTCCATAGGCAAAACAGCTTCCATGCCATAAACCAAAGAAAATGGGGTTGCCCCAGTTGAAGTACGTATCGTCGTACGGTATCCATGCAGCACAAACGGTAACATCTCATGCCAGTCTTTGTAAGTGACTGTCATTTTCTGAATGATCTTCTTAATATTTTTGTTCGCAACTTCAACAGCACCGTTCATCTTCGGCCGATAGGGAGATGAATTGTGATGATAAATCTTGAACTGTTCGCATAATGCAGTGATCATTGTGTTATTCAGATTTGTACCGTTGTCTGTGATAATCCTGTCTGGAACACCGTACCGACATATGAGATTTTGCTTGATAAAGCGGGCAACCACATTTTTGGTGACGGAGGCGAAGGAAGCTGCTTCGACCCATTTAGTGAAGTAGTCAATGGCAACCAGGATGAAGCGATGTCCGTTGGAAGCCGTGGGTTTGATCTCCCCAATCATATCGATGCCCCACATTGCAAAGGGCCATGGAGCAGTCAGGACGTTGAGGGGAACCGGAGGGATATGAACTTTGTCAGCATAGACTTGACACTTGTGACAAGTACGGGAATGTTGATGGCAGTCAGCCTCCATGGTAGACCAATAATAGCCTGCCCTTAGGATCTTCTTAGCCATTGTATGCCCGCTCAAGTGAGTGCCGAATGTGCCGCTGTGTATATCAGTCATGATCAACTCGGCTTCAGCCTTATCCACACATCAGAGTAATACACAATCATGGCTTCGTTTGTAAAGGATGCCGTTGCTCAGGAAGAACTTAGCAGCGAATTTCCTTAAGAACTTCTTGTCATTCACGGAAGCTCCTTCAGGATAATCTAGGGTCTCGAGATACCTTTTGATTTCATGGAACCAAGGTTGTTCCACTACTTCTTCGGTATTAATCTCGTGACAATGCGCGGGTTCATCCATTCGCTCGATGGTGATTTGGGGAGCCTCGTTATCCCAGTTGAGTTTAAACATGGAGGACATTGTGGCCAGAGCATCTGCTAGCTGATTCTCTTCTCGCGGAAAATGCTCGAAGGTAATTTGCTCGAAGTGAGGCAACAATGTCAGAACATGTTCTTTGTATGGGATAAGATTAGGATGCTTGGTATCCCAATCTCCTTTGATCTGGCTGATGACCAAAGCCGAGTCCCCGAATACGATCAAAGATTTGATCCCCAAGTCTATAGCAGCCTTGAGACCAAAGATGCAGGCTTCATACTCAACCATATTGTTTGTGCAGCTGAAGCAAAGTCGGGCCGTGAAAGGAGTGTGGCATCCTTCCGGAGAAATGAGTACTGCGCCAATGCCGTTTCCAAGTGCATTTAAAGCACCATCAAAGTACAGGGTCCATCGGGATCCCTTTTCGGGTCCGTCATACGGTCCGTCACCTTTAATGTTGTCCAAATTCATGATGTCCTCGTCTGGGAAATCAAATCTCATGGGTTGATAGTCTTCGATAGCCTGGTGAGCCAGATGATCAGCTAATACACTCCCTTTTATAGCTTTTTGGGTGGTATACTGGATGTCATACTCGGTCAAGATCATTTGCCATCTGGCTATCCTTCCAGATAAAGCGGGCTTTTCGAAGATATATTTGATAGGGTCCATTTTGGATATCAACAAGGTAGTATGAGTCAGCATATACTGTCTTAGTCGGCGAGCAGCCCATACCAAAGCGCAGCAAGTTTTCTCGAGCAGTGAGTAGCGAGTCTCACAGTCGGTAAACTTTTTGCTAAGGTAATAAATAGCATGCTCTTTTCGACCAGACTCGTCATGCTGGCCCAAAACACACCCCATTGAGTTATCCAAGACGGTCAAATACATGATCAATGGTCTTCCTTCGACGGGTGGCATCAGAATAGGAGGTTCTAACAAATACTCCTTGATTCTATCAAAAGCAGCTTGGCAGTCGTCGTTCCATTCAACTACTTGATCCTTCTTCAAGAGTTTGAAAATTGGCTCACAGGTAGAAGTCAGATGTGAGATGAATCTGGCAATATAGTTTATGCGCCCCAAGAAACCTCTAACTTCCTTTTCAGTGCGGGGAGCAGGCATCTCTTGTATTGCTTTTACTTTTGCCGGATCGACTTCAATGCCTTTGTTGCTTACGATGAATCCCAGAAGTTTACCAGACCTAACTCCAAAAGTGCATTTACTCGGATTCAGCCTGAGCTTGTATTCTTTCAATCTGGCAAACAGCTTTCCCAGATGTTCAAGGTGCTCTTCCTCTGTTTGTGACCGAGCTATCATATCGTCTACGTAAACTTCAATCTCATGATGTATCATGTCATGAAATAAAGCCACCATGGCGCGTTGATAAGTTGCCCCTGCGTTCTTCAGCCCGAACGACATCACTTTGTAACAGAAAGTGCCCCATTGTGTGACAAAAGTTGTTTTCTCCATATCCTCGGGGGCCATTTTGATTTGATTGTAGCCCGAGAATCCGTCCATGAAGGAAAACACCTTATGCTGAGCTGTATTGTCGATCAAGATGTCAATATGAGGTAGCGGGAAATCATCCTTAGGGCTGGCCCTATTCAAATCCCAGTAGTCCACACACATTCTGACTTTGCCATCCTTCTTAGGCACTGGCACAATGTTAGCGACCCATTGAGGATAGGACGTAACAGCCAGAAAGCCAGCATTGAACTGCTTCATTACTTCTGCTTTGATTTTTTCGGACATGTCAGGCCTCATTCGGCGAACTTTTTGCTTAATCGGTGGACAGTCTTCTCTTGTGGGGAGACGGTGAACCACGATGTCTGTGTCTAGACCCGACATGTCTTCATAGGACCAAGCGAAGATTTCAACATACTCATTCAGTAACTGTACCAAGCGTTCCTTGACTTCTGGTTCCAGGTTGGCACCCACTTGCACCTCCTTCCGATTCTCCTCGGTTCCCAAGTTAATAGTTTCCAACGGCTCTTCATGTGGTAAGATGGCCCTTTCCTCTTGTTGCAGGAGTCTGGCTAGTTCCCCGGGTACTTCACAACCTTCGTCATCTTCATATTCGGCTAGATTGACCAGGTCTTCAGAGTTATTGAAAGATACAGCAGAATAGTCACCCATGGAATCCGGAGGGGATGGGTACCTGCATTGGTGAGTGTGGGTGTGTGTAAGGGATAGCCATCCTTAAAAAAAATGCAAAAGGAAAGAAAATGAACACAAGCAGTTTATCAAATGAAAAACGTCCAATGAATCATTAAACATGGCATATGAATATGAAAGATAGTCAAAACCCTTACAAGTGGACCTACATGCCCCGGGTAAGGCAGGAGGTGGAAAGATAGTGTACGGATTGTTTGAAAGTAAAATATTACAGACCAAAAGGAAATGTTTGATAGATAAATTACTGAGGAATAAAAGTAATGGGGACAAAGTCCTTAGCCTCCCAATTGCTCAATCCTCCTCTGACAGTTGGATAAATCCAATCTTCAAAGTTGCTTTCTCTGTCTTCATCTTCCAGGGCGTTGATTCTGTAAGGAGAAATTTTGATCGGCGCTTTCTCAATTTTTGACTGGCGCATGGCCTTCTGGCCAGCGGTGGTGAAACCTAATCCAAGCTTATCAACCTTATGCGGAAAATCGGGTAACTGCCCCCACGCTGAATTCTTCCCTTCTTTAACTGCAGCCATTGCATCCTCCAGAGATGCCATCCTGGCCATCTGTCTTGGTGTCTCGGCTGCCAACTTCGCCATTGCTATCTCAGGGAGTACTTCTTCGAAATGTTGAAACGGTGTCTCGATGAACTCTCCTTCAACCTCCACATATCGGAAAGAATTTAAATGGCTAATCATGTACTCTTCTTCGCCGTGGACCGTGATGATCTTTCCCTTTACAGGATACTTCAGCATCTGATGCAAAGAGGAGGTGACTGCCCCAGCATGGTGTATCCAAGGTCTACCCAGCAGGCAGGAATATGATGGACGGATGTCCATTACATAGAAAGTGGATTTAAACACCTCAGTACCTATTTTAACAGGAATTTCAACTTCTCCATGGACCATCCTCTTCGACCCATCGAAAGCTCTGACGACAATATCACTAGGCTTCAATTCCAAACCTTCGCAATCTAGCCGGTCCAAGGCCTTTTTAGGCAAAACATTCAGCGATGAACCGGTATCAACCAAAACATGTGCAAGGGTGGTTCCGCGACACTCGATTGAAATATGCAACGCATCATTGTGATTTCGGCCTTTAGGGGTCAGATCGGCATCAGAAAAACCTAATCCATTGTCTGCAGTCAGACTAGCCACGCAATGTTGAAATTGATCTGCAGAGGTTTCCTGGGGCACATGAGCTGCCTTTAGAAACTTAATCAAAGCTTGAGCGTGCGCTTCTGAGCAAAGCAACAGTGCCAGCATGGAGATCTTGGAGGGGGTTTGCCCCAACTGTTCCACCACATCATAATCACTTCTCTTGATTATCCTCAAAATCTCGTCCATTTATTTCTTGGAGGCTTCCGGAATCACCAAAGGTTGAGCCCTCGTCCTGACGGGCTCATCTTGTATCCCTTTTCCTTTATCGGCAATGGTAGGAGAGACAACACTAGGAACGAAAATTTCTTCAATCAAAGGAGTTCTAGCAGAGAGCTTTACTGGTGCAGGGAGGACTTCTTTAGCTGACGAGGGTCCAAAGACTGCTCTTGGAGGAGCAATCTCTGGAGAAAATATTCTCCCGCTCCTGGTGATTTTGCTGGTGCCCGCAATGTTACTAATGCTGGCTTCTTCATCGTCTGAATTTTCTTCAATTACCTCGATTTGCTTGATACCATGGTAGTAGATGTCCCCACCATAGTTCCAAGGTATCGACTTCTCAGAAACATAGGGAACAGGCCCCGGCATTGTTATCTTCAAAGGTATAGACTTTGCAGCTGGTGTAATCTTAACTGGCTTTTTGACGGCCTCGGAAAGATTGGCGTGAATGGTTATGATTAAGATATTTTCAACATGAACTGGAACAGCAGGAACTTTTTCGAACAAAATTTGTCGGCTATCCATAAGGCCTTGGATGCCTTTCTTCAATAGCGGACAATCAAACGGCAGAGAGTGGCAACAGTAGCAGTCTTCTTTACATCCCGGGAAGATCCCGGCCCTTAACAAATTCAACTTAACGGTTAACAGTGGAGTAGTCAGATCACTAACGTCAGCAACATACAGATCCTCTTCAATGGCATTGACATTCCGACCGTGCTTCGGCATAGGTGCAGATATCACATTGGGTTTTTCTGGAGCGTCAAACTCTACCTCCTTAGCCTCTATCAGGTCCTGGATCTTATGCTTGAGTGCCCAACAATCATTGGTGTCGTGTCCAACACTGTCTGAATGATAGGTGCACTTAGCATTGGCATGATAATGTGGAGAGGATGTATTTACATTCTTTGGCGCCTCCTTGATAGTGGCAAGATTCAATTTCAACAGATGGGGAAGCACCTGCGCTGGAGTCATATTAATACGGGTGAACTGCCGGTGTGGCCTTTCCACCCGTTGCTGGTTTGGTCTGGATTGGTTGTAGCGAGGCGGCTCACTTGGAGTGTTTTGAATCATCACGGCCCCTACAGTTGGCTGACGCTCCATCTTCCCTGCTCTTTTCTGAGAATATACCATAGCTGTCTCCTTCTTAAACGGCTTCTTCTCAATACTTGCAGCGACACCCTTCTGAATCTTTCCTGACTTGATGCCAGCCTCAATTCTTTCGCCCGTTAAGATCAAATCGGTAAACCCTGCGGAAGAGTTACCAATTAAATGATTGAAAAATGGCCCAGATAGGGTCCCAAGAAACATATCAACGAGCTCACGATCGGTTAAAGGAGGCTGCACCCTGCCAGCCAAATCCCTCCATTTTTGTGCATATTCCTTGAATCCCTCACTTGTTCCTAGCGACATACCTTGAAGTTGGGTACGGGTAGGAGCAAGATCAGAATTATACTGGTATTGTTTATAGAAAGCGGTGGCCAAATCTTCCCAATTTCTGACACTGGTTCCTTCTAACTGATAAAACCATTCCAACTGAGCTCCCGACAGGCTGTCTTGAAAGAAATGAATCCAGAGATTTTTATCTGCCGTATAGGGTTGAATCTTTCTCACGTAGGACCTGAGATGCATTTTGGGGCAGGACAGCCCGTCATACCTTACAAACACCGGCACCTTGAATTTTGGGGGAATCACAATTCCGGCAACCAAGCCCATGTCTTCAAAATCCAGACCCGGTACCCTTTGCAATTCCATGGCAGCTAGTCTGTCTTCTAAACCCTTGTACTTATCATCAGCTGGAGGATACTGCTGGTCAGAATAATCTTCATCCTCTTCGACCTCTTCCTCCTCTGCATCAGACTCGGAAGGCACCGCAACCCGATCTCTTTTACTAGTCCCTTCATCAGAAGTAGGAGGAAATTCAAGCACCCTCCGAGCTTCTCTGTCAAATCTTCTCCCCAAAGTAGCCACTCCGACCCTCTTTTTCTTCTTCACTGGGTCTCTACTCTCCAGATGAGCCTTGATATCCTCTTGACTCTTGACCAAGGTCATCAAGAGTTGCTAGAACTGTGCATTCTGGGCTTGTAGGTCTTTGACTGTTTGCTCGAGATCCATCCTACTGAAATAAACAGCAGATAGATAAGGAAACCTGGAGTGAGACCTGCTTATGCACATGATGAATGGTATGCTGATGTATGCAATGCATTCAAGGATTTAGGACATTCAAAGTTGTTTCAGACAAAGAAGAGCGCACGTCATATTAATAAGAAGAAATCTGTTAGTACATAAATGCCCCATGGGCCAAATGTTACAACATAAACTTTTCAAGGCAGAAAGACATTGCGCATCCTTTTTGGTGCGATGTAGGTGTTGAGGGCCTCTTGCTCGTAGAGTCGGCGGGTAAGCTCTAGAACCTTCTTTTCACTGGCGTAGTAGCTAGCTTCAAAAGTGTTCCGTTCCTCCTTGAGCTGAATCCAACTTTTCTGCATTTCTTCCCACGATGTAGGCATGTCTGGATGCAGGATGGTGTAGGGAACCTCTCCTTCATTAACAGGCTCTTTAATTACTGGGAGTACATGAGGATAAGGCATCATTAGACTTTGGGCTCGGGCTCGTACCCACTTGAGATAGGGCTCAAGAGGGATGGAGTTCTTGTGTCCCAGAGTCTTGCTATCAACCTTGTTGAGTTTTCCCCAAGCTCTGATGAATCTTTGGCGAAGTCCTTGCGCATCGTTGTCGAAGTCAAAAACTAGGCTAGGAATCAACATGTCATGAGGGCCATCCCTCCGTGCATATCCAAATTGTCTCAAAGCTAGGCAAGGGTTGTAGGTGATACCTCCTCTGATTCCAAGTAAAGGAACATTAGGAAACTCTCCGCAACGATCGACGATGATGACATTTTCTCTGGACCGAGAACACCAATGCACATCAGAATGAGTAAGAGTCATCAATCGTTGGGACCACCTTGTACTTTGGTCATTCTTCAAGACAGATTGTGGAAGGTGCGAAATAAACCAACTTGCGAGGATAGGAGTACAGCACATGAGAACACCCCTCTTTCTCATTGTTCGTGTGTAAAATGAGTGAAGGATGTCCCCAAGCAATGTTGGTATTGGATTTCTGGACAAGAAGATTTTGACAGCGTTGATATCTACCAATTGGTCAGGATTCGGGAACAAGACCAACCCATAGATAAGGAGTGCCACAATCTCTTCAAAGGCTTGTAGGTCCAATGAGTTCCAACATTCTTGTGCCTTTTCAAACAAGAATTTTGCTAAGAATCCTTTGACGCCGCTTCTGGTTTCCCAATGCCCCTTGATTTCAGATGGTTGTAGATGTAGTGCTCGAGCAACATCTTCAGGCTTTGGTTCCTTCTCCGTACCGTTGAAGGGTAGTTGATTAAGGATAGGGATTCTTAGGAGTTGAGGAAACTCCTCCAAAGTGGGAACCAACTGATAATCAGGGAAGGTGAAGCAGTGGTGAAGGGGGTCAAAGAACTGGAATAGCACTTTCATCATGTCTTCTTCAATGTTGGTGTTGACTAGGCTGAGCAGTCTACCATGTCTTTCACTGAAGGATGAATTTTCCGGAATTCTTGAAGTGATCTCCTTGAGTTGAGGAGAGATTCTCACAAGGTTGACTTGAATGGTATTTCTGCGAGGTATTTCCATGACCTACAAAACAAGAACAATGATGAAGATCCAAACCCTTGAAATGGTTAGTAAATGCATATGATGCTTTATGATGTTCATGATGTATGCACAAGACATATGTACAAGCAAATCACACCAAACCCTAGTTTCAGGCTTGCATGGGGTTTCATAGGTAAGTACCCTCTTGAGTGTAGTTGGCTTAAAAACCTGTCCTATAAATAGTAACCGGGTTCTAAGGAGCTCAATATCACTGGATTGTTTTCATTGTTCATTGTTTTGGTTTAGCCACTTAACTAGCGACCAAAATATTCCAAGAAAACAACCCTCAATGAGTGTAGTATCGAGTATCTACCAACTTCGGACTGCACCAAAGCCGGTCATCTCACTACCCCTAACAAAAGGCCAAGATGGTTCTAGGTCATTAGTGCTTAGTGACATCACTCAACGGCCCCGTACTCTCCTTGATTGAACTCAAGGGTTACCGGTACTCACAAATATGTCGCACTAATATAGCTATTGCTTAGACCGTGTCGGTATACCCCGCACAGTTTCCACAACGTATTGCTATCTATGAATGTTTCCCAAAATCCGGGTGGAGGATTGTAAACCCAAACAATAGAGCCAAAGTATAAAGCAAGCAAATCAAACAATTAGTCATGCAAGAGGGTGATCTAAGCCCTAAGGTTACTCCACTTTAAAAAACTCCCCAGCAGAGTCGCCAGTTCTGTGATACGGTGGGAGAACTGACTAGGGTTTTGCGTTTGTTTTCGCATGCAAACCCTAATTCTAACATGGCATAATTAGAAAGCGTATAAAGTGCGAAATTTAAATTCCTACGCTATTACAACATAATAATATAGGGAGGGGGGTACAAATTTACAAATGGGGGATATTTAGACAAGAATTTAAATCTACATTATTACATCATTTTTGAATACTTGCAAGGTAAATAAATTGCATAATTAAATAGAAATTAAATAAATATGCAAAAATGCAAAAAAGAGAAAGTTTTTATATATGTATGAAAAAAAATGTGGTTTATGTAAAATAGAACAAGAAAATAAAAAAAGTGTTATTTTTGAGTATTTTCAACTTTTAGGGCAAAAACCCTAATTTCAAGTAAAGTGGATATTAATTACTTAAATCATATAATATTTATTATTTACATACAAAAATAAAATATAGTATATTTGTAAAAAAAGGGTATTTTTTAGTATTAAATATTAAAAAATAAAATATGTACACTTTTGATATTTTTACTCTAAGTATATTAATATATATATATGTATACTTATATTATTTTTAAATATGTATTATATACAAATAATAATAATATTCAAAATTTTTTAGAAAATAGTATTTTTTATATGAAATATTTTCAGAGGATAATATAAAATAAAAACAAAAAATAGAAGTGTTTTACATATTTTGCTATTTTATTCTAAATAATAATATATATATATATTTATGTATAAACTAAAGGAAAATCAAATAAATACCAAATAAAATCAAAAATGATGAGAAAAATATTTTCAAAATTTTAACATGTTGAGAAAAAATAAATGAGTCAAATAAAAAAAGAAAAAGTCAAAAATATTAAAAAATGAAGCAAATGGGCTCAGGGGTGTGAAACAGAAAAAATGGCATGGATAGCAAAATGATACAGGCCCAGCCCAATCCACTTCTTCTTCAACCTTTGGCCAAAAACGCGCGCCTTGTTACAGAGATTCAAACATCCTGATTCTTTGAGATTTTGCACAAACTTTCAACACAAAACATGTCAAGCATTGAACCACGATTCCAAATATATAAAAAACTCATCCTAACTCTCAGAAATGAGAGAGAATTTTATCAATCCCAAATCTTGACCTAAACTTTCTGCCATTTTCAAAGCTTAAATTCTCTCAACTCAGGCAAAAGAAATGAAATGTAAAGCTATATACATGCTCAGGGCTATGAGTAGAACCTTGTTTCTTCACAAACTTAAGACTAAGGATGCATAATAAGAGAGATACGAGTTCAAAATTTTACCTATTCAGTTGAACTTATATCTGGAGAATGAGGAACTTTCAGTGCAAGATGATGATTGGAAAAGCTTCCTTGAGGTCCAGGGATGCTATTCCAATGTTTACTTTGTCTTGAAAGCTTCTGAATCAAGCTGTAGAACTTCACCTGCAAGTCAAAGATGTGAAAATGGTGGAAGTGGTTAGAGCAATTACAGATCGTGTCTTAGCTTCTGGATAGCTTGCACAGGTTGTAAGGAAGGTAGAGGAACAAGTTTGGACAAGAATGCTTGAAGGGATTGAGAGATGGCACTCAAACTGCAGGCCTTGCCCTGTTCGAGCAGTTTGATGGTGTTTCTGAGATGGAGAGTGTTTGAGAGGTCAAGGATTCGTGCAAAAGCTTGGTTGAGATGTTTGGAATGTGTCTACCATATTTGCTTTCTTGTTCTAAGGCTGAGATGAAAGTTGTTACAAGTTATGGAACTTTTCTTCTTTCTTAAGCAACAAAAGCAAGCTGACTTTTTAGGCATGTAGGAGGCCTCCTAATGTGCTGCATAATCCTCTCTTGATCAGAGCAATTTGTCCATAATCTTGTGCCAAAAGGATTTAGCTTGTACTTGTTGGATTTCTAAATTGACATAAAGTGAACTTTTACCAAAATGGCTAATTTGCTTTATCTAGAAATGGATCAATCTTGTGTACAATGCTTGAACTCATGGAACAACACCTTGGCACAATGAACAAGCATTAAATTATGGAGTGTAACTTGGTTTAAGGACCTGTAAAGTAGCACAAACTATGCTGAGTTCAAATTTGCAAAGTTATGGACATGGAACTTGGTCATGAACAAAGTGGTTTTTTGCCAACTTGTGAAATTCGAATCTCTTAAGTTATGAGGTTGTTTGATGAGTTCTTGGACATTTTGGAAATCTTGGAATATGTGCTACAATCCATCTTTGAAATGCAAATTGAAATTCCAAGTGGAAGGGTATGAAAAATGTCCTTGAAGTGGGGTAGAAAACCTTGTCAAAATAGGTTAAAATTCTACTAAGTTAAAAATGGTTTAGTGCCTTTATTCAAAAAATTGTAACTTGAGATACAAGCTTCAAATGAGAAAACTTTGTGAATCAAAGTTGTAGATTATGCAACAAGCTACAACTTTCATGTTTTGACTTTTGTTTGAATCCAAATGGATCTTGGTGAAAAGGTGGGGCAAAGTTGGGAAAAAATTAGGGTTTTTCATAACTTAGAAAAATTCTAAGTTATGAAAAATTCCATTTTCTAACCCTAATTTGAAATTTGTGATTTCTTGGTGAACAAGTTTCATGATTTGGCATATTTTGATGAAAAATGAATCTTGACTCTTGATTTTGACCAAAAAGTCAAAGTTTGACTTTTCAGTATACAGTCAAAACTGATCAATTGACTGGGAAATTCAACTGTCAATCTTGTGTACTTGGGATCTTTTGAACTTGTTGAGCATGTCAAGATAATTCCATGGGGTCCTTGAGTCCATATGGGAGCTTGGTTTGCCATTGGCTAGGTCAAACAGTCAAAAATTGCCTCTGTACAGTCAAAACCCTAAAAATGACCATTTTGCCCTTTTAGTGATCTGATCAAATTTCTTGTGGAATTGTGATCCAAACTTGATAAAATGGTTCATATGAGTTCATAATGTTGATGTGGATCAAATTTCATGAGATTTGACTGTCAATTGGCCACAGTTGACTTTTTCCCCCATACAGTTGATTTCTAGGTCAACTGTCCAATTGACTGGGCAAAATTTGGAATCAGGACTTGAAACTTGGTATGGATAAACTTAGGAGGGCAATATGAAGCAAGAAAGTCATCTTGGGAACTTTAGGTCAAAACATCTTTGTGCAAACACAAACCCTAATTTGGGGTTAGCAGTGCAAGGAGGAGTCTTGAGCAGATGAAACCCTAACTGGATCTTGGGCTTCAAGAGCTTTGTGAGGAGAAATCAATGAGAAATGGGAGGGCAAATTTTGGGGTACAACAGTTGCCCCTGTTCAATCTTCTTGGACCTGAAGAGTTAGATTGGCAAGCTTGCCTTTCGTGACTCGAGGGTAAAAGGAGATTGGACACTAGAGTGCCCGGAAATTTGCACTCATCAAAGCACTGGATGCGGGAATGGGCTTAGAGATGCCATTTGGAGATGGGCTTAACGATGCCATCTGGGAGAGTGACAGAAACTTGTCGGGGATGGGCTTAAAGATGCCATCTGGAACGGAATATCAGGAAAGTGTCCAAGCTTTGGACCATTTCTGAATTGGGGGTCTGAACAAGCAATAGGTTGACATCCGTTGTTGGGAGGAACCTGTAAGCTGTTTTCAGGAAGTTGCATCTGAACAAGTTGATAGATTAACATCCGTTACTTGGGAAGAATCCATGAACTGTTTTCAGAAGTCTTGAGAAGAATCTGAACAAGTGATAGGTTAACATCCGTTTACTTGGAGAACCCGCGAACTGTTTTCAAAAATCTTGAGACTGAATCAGCAATAGAGCCGCGTCCGTTGTTGGGAAGCGTCCGTAAACCAAATTCAAAGGTGCATCTGAACAAGCTGATAGATTGACATCCGTTGTTGGGAAGAATCCATGAACTGTTTTCAGAAGTCTTGAAGAAGAAACTGAACAAGTGACAGGTTAACATCCGTTTACTGGGAGGACCCGCGAACTGTTTTCAGAAATCTTGAGATTGAATCAGCAATAGAGCAGCATCCGTTGTTGGGAAGCTTCCGTAAACTGAATTCAAAGGTTGCATCTGAAAAAGTTGATAGATTAACATCTGTTACTTGGGAAGAATCCATGAACTGTTTTCAGAAGTCTTGAGAAGAATCTGAACAAGTGATAGGTTAACATCCGTTTACTTGGAGAACCCGTGAACTGTTTTCAGAAATCTTGAGATTTGAATGATTTTAGTCTGTCGACTGATCTTACCTGAAAAGGTAAAGAGTTAGTTGTATGCAATGCTATGATGCATGATACAATGTATATTATGGCGTTATGAATGTAAATGGATGCGTATGTAAGTTGGAGAGTTGTCTTGCATAGGATAGATGAATCCGGGATAGCGGAAGATAGAAACATCCTGACTGCTGCCGGGGAAAATAAGTCCTGGGTCGTTACTGGGGAACCTGGAGCTTGGGTTGTATACCAATCTTCTGGGGAACTCCTGAAGTCTTCTTCTGGGGAGTACTAAACTAGTAGACTTAATGCTGGGGAGGCCAGATTGAGAATCTTCAGTTTGGAGAGAAGTATCTCTGGAGATTTCACTGGGGAACTCAAGATTTTTCCTCCTAAAAACTCTGTGGGGAGAAGGTTTAAAAGTCTGACTCCGCTGGGGGTTGTCTATTTGAAGCTTTTGATCTGCTGGGGATACTGAGGCTTAAACTCTGAGGGAAAATAATTTCCGGGAGATTCTCTGGCTGGGGATTTGCAAAGATAAACTCCTCCGGGGATAGCATTGATAAGTTATTGTTGGGGGAATTTTGAGGAACTCCTCTGGGGATGGGAAGAACTTTGGCGAGTGCGATCTCTCCTGGTTGTTAGCTGAGGATAACCCAGTTATAAGCCTCTGCGAGGAATAACTTTGAATAAAACTCGGGAGGGACGTCCGTACTCTGCGAGGAGATATCCTTCGGAACCTTACTGGGGACAAGCTTTGAGGGTCTGCTGGAGGTAGACCTCAGGGTTTACCAGGGATGTGGGTTACAAATCTTGAGGGATTTCCTTTGAAAGGGTGTCAAAATATCCGTTTGTACTTTCGTCCTATCAGTAACCCTTTTCTTAGGTTCAATTAGGAAGTGATCACGTTTCAAATGCATATGCCTATTTAACAAAACATTGGACGTTTCTCAAAATAAAACAAATAGTGCAAGAGAAAAAGAAAAAGGGAAATGACACAAATTTTTGGGAAGAGTATTTGTATTGATTTTCTTTGAGTATATTTGTACAAAGGAGACAATCATCCTAGTAAGAGGATCTTGTCGTAAATATTTGAAAAATTTATACAAAATAAAGATGGCTATGTGAAATAATTCCATGGGATTCCATTCTGCTGTAGCTTTCACAACTCTGAACATCTGTCCATTCAACGCTTCGTTTGACGATGGCTGGATTGATTAGAAACCTGGAACCGGTTGATGAAGGGATTGTCTTTGAAGTGATCCGACGAGACATAGTCATACGCTTTAATTCCCTAACTTTTGCCTGAATCGCCTTTTCAGGTTTTCGATCCACCGGGAAACCCCTTTTTGCCCAAGTCGCCCTTTCGGGTTTTCAACTTGCCGGGTGTACAGATTTTTTTTTGTTTTTATCCCTAATTTTTGCCTGAACCGCCCTTTCGGGTTTTCGGTTCACCGGGATGCCCATTTTTTGCCCAAGCCGCCCTTTCGGGTTTTCGACTTGTCGGGTTATTTTATGCGTAGTATCTTTTGACTATGTCTGCGTTCGCAGGGTGCGGCAAATCGTCGCCGTCCATGGTGGTCAGAATCATTGCACCACCAGAAAATATGCTCTTGACCACAAATGGTCCTTCATATGTAGGAGTCCACTTGCCCCTGGGATCACTTTGCGGTAAGATAATCCGCTTGACTACCAGATCTCCGACTTGATACACTTGACGTCTGACTTTCTTATTGAAGGCCTTGATCATCCGTTTTTGATACGTCTGACCATGACATATAGCCGCAAGTCGCTTTTCGTCGATCAGATTGAGTTGATCAAGTCGGGTCTGCATCCAATCATCTTCATTCAAACCTGCATCCTTCATAATCCTTAGAGACGGAATCTGAACTTCCATAGGCAAAACAGCTTCCATGCCATAAACCAAAGAAAATGGGGTTGCCCCAGTTGAAGTACGTATCGTCGTACGGTATCCATGCAGCACAAACGGTAACATCTCATGCCAGTCTTTGTAAGTGACTGTCATTTTCTGAATGATCTTCTTAATATTTTTGTTCGCAACTTCAACAGCACCGTTCATCTTCGGCCGATAGGGAGATGAATTGTGATGATAAATCTTGAACTGTTCGCATAATGCAGTGATCATTGTGTTATTCAGATTTGTACCGTTGTCTGTGATAATCCTGTCTGGAACACCGTACCGACATATGAGATTTTGCTTGATAAAGCGGGCAACCACATTTTTGGTGACGGAGGCGAAGGAAGCTGCTTCGACCCATTTAGTGAAGTAGTCAATGGCAACCAGGATGAAGCGATGTCCGTTGGAAGCCGTGGGTTTGATCTCCCCAATCATATCGATGCCCCACATTGCAAAGGGCCATGGAGCAGTCAGGACGTTGAGGGGAACCAGAGGGATATGAACTTTGTCAGCATAGACTTGACACTTGTGACAAGTACGGGAATGTTGATGGCAGTCAGCCTCCATGGTAGACCAATAATAGCCTGCCCTTAGGATCTTCTTAGCCATTGTATGCCCGCTCAAGTGAGTGCCGAATGTGCCGCTGTGTATATCAGTCATGATCAACTCGGCTTCAGCCTTATCCACACATCGGAGTAATACACAATCATGGCTTCGTTTGTAAAGGATGCCGTTGCTCAGGAAGAACTTAGCAGCGAATTTCCTTAAGAACTTCTTGTCATTCACGGAAGCTCCTTCAGGATAATCTAGGGTCTCGAGATACCTTTTGATTTCATGGAACCAAGGTTGTTCCACTACTTCTTCGGTATTAATCTCGTGACAATGCGCGGGTTCATCCATTCGCTCGATGGTGATTTGGGGAGCCTCGTTATCCCAGTTGAGTTTAAACATGGAGGACATTGTGGCCAGAGCATCTGCTAGCTGATTCTCTTCTCGCGGAAAGTGCTCGAAGGTAATTTGCTCGAAGTGAGGCAACAATGTCAGAACATGTTCTTTGTATGGGATAAGATTAGGATGCTTGGTATCCCAATCTCCTTTGATCTGGCTGATGACCAAAGCCGAGTCCCCGAATACGATCAAAGATTTGATCCCCAAGTCTATAGCAGCCTTGAGACCAAAGATGCAGGCTTCATACTCAACCATATTGTTTGTGCAGCTGAAGCAAAGTCGGGCCGTGAAAGGAGTGTGGCATCCTTCCGGAGAAATGAGTACTGCGCCAATGCCGTTTCCAAGTGCATTTGAAGCACCATCAAAGTACAGGGTCCATCGGGATCCCTTTTCGGGTCCGTCATACGGTCCGTCACCTTTAATGTTGTCCAAATTCATGATGTCCTCGTCTGGGAAATCAAATCTCATGGGTTGATAGTCTTCGATAGCCTGGTGAGCCAGATGATCAGCTAATACACTCCCTTTTATAGCTTTTTGGGTGGTATACTGGATGTCATACTCGGTCAAGATCATTTGCCATCTGGCTATCCTTCCAGATAAAGCGGGCTTTTCAAAGATATATTTGATAGGGTCCATTTTGGATATCAACAAGGTAGTATGAGTCAGCATATACTGTCTTAGTCGGCGAGCAGCCCATACCAAAGCGCAGCAAGTTTTCTCGAGCAGTGAGTAGCGAGTCTCACAGTCGGTAAACTTTTTGCTAAGGTAATAAATAGCATGCTCTTTTCGACCAGACTCGTCATGCTGGCCCAAAACACACCCCATTGAGTTATCCAAGACGGTCAAATACATGATCAATGGTCTTCCTTCGACGGGTGGCATCAGAATAGGAGGTTCTAACAAATACTCCTTGATTCTATCAAAAGCAGCTTGGCAGTCGTCGTTCCATTCAACTACTTGATCCTTCTTCAAGAGTTTGAAAATTGGCTCACAGGTAGAAGTCAGATGTGAGATGAATCTGGCAATATAGTTTATGCGCCCCAAGAAACCTCTAACTTCCTTTTCAGTGCGGGGAGCAGGCATCTCTTGTATTGCTTTTACTTTTGCCGGATCGACTTCAATGCCTTTGTTGCTTACGATGAATCCCAGAAGTTTACCAGACCTAACTCCAAAAGTGCATTTACTCGGATTCAGCCTGAGCTTGTATTCTTTCAATCTGGCAAACAGCTTTCCCAGATGTTCAAGGTGCTCTTCCTCTGTTTGTGACCGAGCTATCATATCGTCTACGTAAACTTCAATCTCATGATGTATCATGTCATGAAATAAAGCCACCATGGCGCGTTGATAAGTTGCCCCTGCGTTCTTCAGCCCGAACGACATCACTTTGTAACAGAAAGTGCCCCATTGTGTGACAAAAGTTGTTTTCTCCATATCCTCGGGGGCCATTTTGATTTGATTGTAGCCCGAGAATCCGTCCATGAAGGAAAACACCTTATGCTGAGCTGTATTGTCGATCAAGATGTCAATATGAGGTAGCGGGAAATCATCCTTAGGGCTGGCCCTATTCAAATCCCAGTAGTCCACACACATTCTGACTTTGCCATCCTTCTTAGGCACTAGCACAATGTTAGCGACCCATTGAGGATAGGACGTAACAGCCAGAAAGCCAGCATTGAACTGCTTCATTACTTCTGCTTTGATTTTTTCGGACATGTCAGGCCTCATTCAGCGAACTTTTTGCTTAATCGGTGGACAGTCTTCTCTTGTGGGGAGACGGTGAACCACGATGTCTGTGTCTAGACCCGACATGTCTTCATAGGACCAAGCGAAGATTTCAACATACTCATTCAGTAACTGTACCAAGCGTTCCTTGACTTCTGGTTCCAGGTTGGCACCCACTTGCACCTCCTTCCGATTCTCCTCGGTTCCCAAGTTAATAGTTTCCAACGGCTCTTCATGTGGTAAGATGGCCCTTTCCTCTTGTTGCAGGAGTCTGGCTAGTTCCCCGGGTACTTCACAACCTTCGTCATCTTCATATTCGGCTAGATTGACCAGGTCTTCAGAGTTATTGAAAGATACAGCAGAATAGTCACCCATGGAATCCGGAGGGGATGGGTACCTGCATTGGTGAGTGTGGGTGTGTGTAAGGGATAGCCATCCTTAAAAAAAATGCAAAAGGAAAGAAAATGAACACAAGCAGTTTATCAAATGAAAAACGTCCAATGAATCATTAAACATGGCATATGAATATGAAAGATAGTCAAAACCCTTACAAGTGGACCTACATGCCCCGGGTAAGGCAGGAGGTGGAAAGATAGTGTACGGATTGTTTGAAAGTAAAATATTACAGACCAAAAGGAAATGTTTGATAGATAAATTACTGAGGAATAAAAGTAATGGGGACAAAGTCCTTAGCCTCCCAATTGCTCAATCCTCCTCTGACAGTTGGATAAATCCAATCTTCAAAGTTGCTTTCTCTGTCTTCATCTTCCAGGGCGTTGATTCTGTAAGGAGAAATTTTGATCGGCGCTTTCTCAATTTTTGACTGGCGCATGGCCTTCTGGCCAGCGGTAGTGAAACCTAATCCAAGCTTATCAACCTTATGCGGAAAATCGGGTAACTGCCCCCACGCTGAATTCTTCCCTTCTTTAACTGCAGCCCTTGCATCCTCCAGAGATGCCATCCTGGCCATCTGTCTTGGTGTCTCGGCTGCCAACTTCGCCATTGCTATCTCAGGGAGTACTTCTTCGAAATGTTGAAACGGTGTCTCGATGAACTCTCCTTCAACCTCCACATATCGGAAAGAATTTAAATGGCTAATCATGTACTCTTCTTCGCCGTGGACCGTGATGATCTTTCCCTTTACAGGATACTTCAGCATCTGATGCAAAGAGGAGGTGACTGCCCCAGCATGGTGTATCCAAGGTCTACCCAGCAGGCAGGAATATGATGGACGGATGTCCATTACATAGAAAGTGGATTTAAACACCTCAGTACCTATTTTAACAGGAATTTCAACTTCTCCATGGACCATCCTCTTCGACCCATCGAAAGCTCTGACGACAATATCACTAGGCTTCAATTCCAAACCTTCGCAATCTAGCCGGTCCAAGGCCTTTTTAGGCAAAACATTCAGCGATGAACCGGTATCAACCAAAACATGTGCAAGGGTGGTTCCGCGACACTCGATTGAAATATGCAACGCATCATTGTGATTTCGGCCTTTAGGGGTCAGATCGGCATCAGAAAAACCTAATCCATTGTCTGCAGTCAGACTAGCCACGCAATGTTGAAATTGATCTGCAGAGGTTTCCTGGGGCACATGAGCTGCCTTTAGAAACTTAATCAAAGCTTGAGCGTGCGCTTCTGAGCAAAGCAACAGTGCCAGCATGGAGATCTTGGAGGGGGTTTGCCCCAACTGTTCCACCACATCATAATCACTTCTCTTGATTATCCTCAAAATCTCGTCCATTTATTTCTTGGAGGCTTCCGGAATCACCAAAGGTTGAGCCCTCGTCCTGACGGGCTCATCTTGTATCCCTTTTCCTTTATCGGCAATGGTAGGAGAGACAACACTAGGAACGAAAATTTCTTCAATCAAAGGAGTTCTAGCAGAGAGCTTTACTGGTGCAGGGAGGACTTCTTTAGCTGACGAGGGTCCAAAGACTGCTCTTGGAGGAGCAATCTCTGGAGAAAATATTCTCCCGCTCCTGGTGATTTTGCTGGTGCCCGCAATGTTACTAATGCTGGCTTCTTCATCGTCTGAATTTTCTTCAATTACCTCGATTTGCTTGATACCATGGTAGTAGATGTCCCCACCATAGTTCCAAGGTATCGACTTCTCAGAAACATAGGGAACAGGCCCCGGCATTGTTATCTTCAAAGGTATAGACTTTGCAGCTGGTGTAATCTTAACTGGCTTTTTGACGGCCTCGGAAAGATTGGCGTGAATGGTTATGATTAAGATATTTTCAACATGAACTGGAACAGCAGGAACTTTTTCGAACAAAATTTGTCGGCTATCCATAAGGCCTTGGATGCCTTTCTTCAATAGCGGACAATCAAACGGCAGAGAGTGGCAACAGTAGCAGTCTTCTTTACATCCCGGGAAGATCCCGGCCCTTAACAAATTCAACTTAACGGTTAACAGTGGAGTAGTCAGATCACTAACGTCAGCAACATACAGATCCTCTTCAATGGCATTGACATTCCGACCGTGCTTCGGCATAGGTGCAGATATCACATTGGGTTTTTCTGGAGCGTCAAACTCTACCTCCTTAGCCTCTATCAGGTCCTGGATCTTATGCTTGAGTGCCCAACAATCATTGGTGTCGTGTCCAACACTGTCTGAATGATAGGTGCACTTAGCATTGGCATGATAATGTGGAGAGGATGTATTTACATTCTTTGGCGCCTCCTTGATAGTGGCAAGATTCAATTTCAACAGATGGGGAAGCACCTGCGCTGGAGTCATATTAATACGGGTGAACTGCCGGTGTGGCCTTTCCACCCGTTGCTGGTTTGGTCTGGATTGGTTGTAGCGAGGCGGCTCACTTGGAGTGTTTTGAATCATCACGGCCCCCACAGTTGGCTGACGCTCCATCTTCCCTGCTCTTTTCTGAGAATATACCATAGCTGTCTCCTTCTTAAACGGCTTCTTCTCAATACTTGCAGCGACACCCTTCTGAATCTTTCCTGACTTGATGCCAGCCTCAATTCTTTCGCCCGTTAAGATCAAATCGGTAAACCCTGCGGAAGAGTTACCAATTAAATGATTGAAAAATGGCCCAGATAGGGTCCCAAGAAACATATCAACGAGCTCACGATCGGTTAAAGGAGGCTGCACCCTGCCAGCCAAATCCCTCCATTTTTGTGCATATTCCTTGAATCCCTCACTTGTTCCTAGCGACATACCTTGAAGTTGGGTACGGGTAGGAGCAAGATCAGAATTATACTGGTATTGTTTATAGAAAGCGGTGGCCAAATCTTCCCAATTTCTGACACTGGTTCCTTCTAACTGATAAAACCATTCCAACTGAGCTCCCGACAGGCTGTCTTGAAAGAAATGAATCCAGAGATTTTTATCTGCCGTATAGGGTTGAATCTTTCTCACGTAGGACCTGAGATGCATTTTGGGGCAGGACAGCCCGTCATACCTTACAAACACCGGCACCTTGAATTTTGGGGGAATCACAATTCCGGCAACCAAGCCCATGTCTTCAAAATCCAGACCCGGTACCCTTTGCAATTCCATGGCAGCTAGTCTGTCTTCTAAACCCTTGTACTTATCATCAGCTGGAGGATACTGCTGGTCAGAATAATCTTCATCCTCTTCGACCTCTTCCTCCTCTGCATCAGACTCGGAAGGCACCGCAACCCGATCTCTTTTACTAGTCCCTTCATCAGAAGTAGGAGGAAATTCAAGCACCCTCCGAGCTTCTCTGTCAAATCTTCTCCCCAAAGTAGCCACTCCGACCCTCTTTTTCTTCTTCACTGGGTCTCTACTCTCCAGATGAGCCTTGATATCCTCTTGACTCTTGACCAAGGTCATCAAGAGTTGCTAGAACTGTGCATTCTGGGCTTGTAGGTCTTTGACTGTTTGCTCGAGATCCATCCTACTGAAATAAACAGCAGATAGATAAGGAAACCTGGAGTGAGACCTGCTTATGCACATGATGAATGGTATGCTGATGTATGCAATGCATTCAAGGATTTAGGACATTCAAAGTTGTTTCAGACAAAGAAGAGCGCACGTCATATTAATAAGAAGAAATCTGTTAGTACATAAATGCCCCATGGGCCAAATGTTACAACATAAACTTTTCAAGGCAGAAAGACATTGCGCATCCTTTTTGGTGCGATGTAGGTGTTGAGGGCCTCTTGCTCGTAGAGTCGGCGGGTAAGCTCTAGAACCTTCTTTTCACTGGCGTAGTAGCTAGCTTCAAAAGTGTTCCGTTCCTCCTTGAGCTGAATCCAACTTTTCTGCATTTCTTCCCACGATGTAGGCATGTCTGGATGCAGGATGGTGTAGGGAACCTCTCCTTCATTAACAGGCTCTTTAATTACTGGGAGTACATGAGGATAAGGCATCATTAGACTTTGGGCTCGGGCTCGTACCCACTTGAGATAGGGCTCAAGAGGGATGGAGTTCTTGTGTCCCAGAGTCTTGCTATCAACCTTGTTGAGTTTTCCCCAAGCTCTGATGAATCTTTGGCGAAGTCCTTGCGCATCGTTGTCGAAGTCAAAAACTAGGCTAGGAATCAACATGTCATGAGGGCCATCCCTCCGTGCATATCCAAATTGTCTCAAAGCTAGGCAAGGGTTGTAGGTGATACCTCCTCTGATTCCAAGTAAAGGAACATTAGGAAACTCTCCGCAACGATCGACGATGATGACATTTTCTCTGGACCGAGAACACCAATGCACATCAGAATGAGTAAGAGTCATCAATCGTTGGGACCACCTTGTACTTTGGTCATTCTTCAAGACAGATTGTGGAAGGTGCGAAATAAACCAACTTGCGAGGATAGGAGTATAGCACATGAGAACACCCCTCTTTCTCATTGTTCGTGTGTAAAATGAGTGAAGGATGTCCCCAAGCAATGTTGGTATTGGATTTCTGGACAAGAAGATTTTGACAGCGTTGATATCTACCAATTGGTCAGGATTCGGGAACAAGACCAACCCATAGATAAGGAGTGCCACAATCTCTTCAAAGGCTTGTAGGTCCAATGAGTTCCAACATTCTTGTGCCTTTTCAAACAAGAATTTTGCTAAGAATCCTTTGACGCCGCTTCTGGTTTCCCAATGCCCCTTGATTTCAGATGGTTGTAGATGTAGTGCTCGAGCAACATCTTCAGGCTTTGGTTCCTTCTCCGTACCGTTGAAGGGTAGTTGATTAAGGATAGGGATTCTTAGGAGTTGAGGAAACTCCTCCAAAGTGGGAACCAACTGATAATCAGGGAAGGTGAAGCAGTGGTGAAGGGGGTCAAAGAACTGGAATAGCACTTTCATCATGTCTTCTTCAATGTTGGTGTTGACTAGGCTGAGCAGTCTACCATGTCTTTCACTGAAGGATGAATTTTCCGGAATTCTTGAAGTGATCTCCTTGAGTTGAGGAGAGATTCTCACAAGGTTGACTTGAATGGTATTTCTGCGAGGTATTTCCATGACCTACAAAACAAGAACAATGATGAAGATCCAAACCCTTGAAATGGTTAGTAAATGCATATGATGCTTTATGATGTTCATGATGTATGCACAAGACATATGTACAAGCAAATCACACCAAACCCTAGTTTCAGGCTTGCATGGGGTTTCATAGGTAAGTACCCTCTTGAGTGTAGTTGGCTTAAAAACCTGTCCTATAAATAGTAACCGGGTTCTAAGGAGCTCAATATCACTGGATTGTTTTCATTGTTCATTGTTTTGGTTTAGCCACTTAACTAGCGACCAAAATATTCCAAGAAAACAACCCTCAATGAGTGTAGTATCGAGTATCTACCAACTTCGGACTGCACCAAAGCCGGTCATCTCACTACCCCTAACAAAAGGCCAAGATGGTTCTAGGTCATTAGTGCTTAGTGACATCACTCAGCGGCCCCGTACTCTCCTTGATTGAACTCAAGGGTTACCGGTACTCACAAATATGTCGCACTAATATAGCTATTGCTTAGACCGTGTCGGTATACCCCGCACAGTTTCCACAACGTATTGCTATCTATGAATGTTTCCCAAAATTCGGGTGGAGGATTGTAAACCCAAACAATAGAGCCAAAGTATAAAGCAAGCAAATCAAACAATTAGTCATGCAAGAGGGTGATCTAAGCCCTAAGGTTACTCCACTTTAAAAAACTCCCCAGCAGAGTCGCCAGTTCTGTGATACGGTGGGAGAACTGACTAGGGTTTTGCGTTTGTTTTCGCAAATGTTTCGGTTGAGCAAGAGTCGCCACCAACTTTTTATTTTATCCTAAGGAAAGGTTTAAAAAGCACAGCAAAAACCTTTGAGATTCTTCTTGGGTTCGGGGAGTAGATTACAGAAGGGGAAGGTATTAGCACCCCTTCTATCCATGGTTATCCATGGGCTCTTAGGTACTTGCTTAGATCAACTTGCCTTGGTTTTCAATTGTTTGAAATGGTGCTTTGTGTGTGGTTTTGAAAATGTTTTGAAAAGATGCCTTGTGCTAGGCTAACCTTGTAACAATTCTTTACTCAAATGTTTTACAAAAGGTGTTTTATCTTTTAAAAAGATGTTTCAAGGGTTTGAAAAGTTGATTTTGAAAGTGTTTGTGAAGTGGGTTTTGAAATTAGGCAAGTGTTTTCTTGGCAAATTGACAAGTACTTAAGAGTTTATCTACCCTAAAGTTTTCTCAAAGATTTTGTCATGTTTTAAACCCTTTTGACAAATTTGTTCCACCATTGTATTTGGTGGACAATCTTGTCTTAGGAGATGAGAGGGACAGGCGCGGGTCATCGTTTGGACCATAATTGCAACGGCGTTAAATGTCTTTGGGCAATTTTCTTTAAGGGACTTGATCATTCAATTTGTTTGCTTTGAAAAGTTTTATCGAGGGACTATGATCATTCAATTTGTTTGCTTTGCCCAAAGAAATTCAACATGCAACATGGCCCATTTTTTTTGAAAGGCAACAAAGTGGAGTACCCTAGGGGGTGCAAGTGTGAGATGTGTTGTTTATTTTCATGCTCATTTATCTTGTATTAGGTCAAACTATTTTTGTCGTTTTTTTCGCATGCAAACCCTAATTCTAACATGGCATAATTAGAAAGCGTATAAAGTGCGAAATTTAAATTCCTACGCTATTACAACATAATAATATAAGGAGGGGGGTACAAATTTACAAATGGGGGATATTTAGACAAGAATTTAAATCTACATTATTACATCATTTTTGAATACTTGCAAGGTAAATAAATTGCATAATTAAATAGAAATTAAATAAATATGCAAAAATGCAAAAAAGAGAAAGTTTTTGTATATGTATGAAAAAAATGTGGTTTATGTAAAATAGAACAAGAAAATAAAAAAGGTATTATTTTTGAGTATTTTCAACTTTTAGGGCAAAAACCCTAATTTCAAGTAAAGTGGATATTAATTACTTAAATCATATAATATTTATTATTTACATACAAAAATAAAATATAGTATATTTGTAAAAAAAGGGTATTTTTTAGTATTAAATATTAAAAAATAAAATATGTACACTTTTGATATTTTTACTCTAAGTATATTAATATATATATATATATATATATATATATATATATATATATATATATATATATATATATATATATATATATATATATATATATATATATATATGTATACTTATATTATTTTTAAATATGTATTATATACAAATAATAATAATATTCAAAATTTTTTAGAAAATAGTATTTTTTATATGAAATATTTTCAGAGGATAATATAAAATAAAAACAAAAAATAGAAGTGTTTTACATATTTTGCTATTTTATTCTAAATAATAATATATATATATATATTTATTTATGTATAAACTAAAGGAAAATCAAATAAATACCAAATAAAATCAAAAATGATGAGAAAAATATTTTCAAAATTTTAACATGTTGAGAAAAAATAAATGAGTCAAATAAAAAAAGAAAAAGTAGAAAATATTAAAAAATGAAGCAAATGGGCTCAAGGGTGTGAAACAGAAAAAATGGTGTGGATAGCAAAATGATACAGGCCCAGCCCAATCCACTTCTTCTTCAACCTTTGGCCAAAAACGCGCGCCTTGTTACAGAGATTCAAACATCCTGATTCTTTGAGATTTTGCACAAACTTTCAACACAAAACATGTCAAGCATTGAACCACGATTCCAAATATATAAAAAACTCATCCTAACTCTCATAAATGAGAGAGAATTTTATCAATCCCAAATCTTGACCTAAACTTTCTGCCATTTTCAAAGCTTAAATTCTCTCAACTCAGGCAAAAGAAATGAAATGTAAAGCTATATACATGCTCAGGGCAATGAGTAGAACCTTATTTCTTCACAAACTTAAGACTAAGGATGCATAATAAGAGAGATACGAGTTCAAAATTTTACCTATTCAGTTGAACTTCTATCTGGAGAATGAGGAACTTTCAGTGCAAGGTGATGATTGGAAAAGCTTCCTTGAGGTCCAGGGATGCTATTCCAATGTTTACTTTGTCTTGAAAGCTTCTGAATCAAGCTGTAGAACTTCACCTGCAAGTCAAAGATGTGAAAATGGTGGAAGTGGTTAGAGCAATTACAGATCGTGTCTTAGCTTCTGGATAGCTTGCACAGGTTGTAAGGAAGGTAGAGGAACAAGTTTGGACAAGAATGCTTGAAGGGATTGAGAGATGGCACTCAAACTGCAGGCCTTGCCCTGTTCGAGCAGTTTGATGGTGTTTCTGAGATGGAGAGTGTTTGAGAGGTCAAGGATTCGTGCAAAAGCTTGGTTGGGATGTTTGGAATGTGTCTACCATATTTGCTTTCTTGTTCTAAGGCTGAGATGAAAGTTGTTACAAGTTATGGAACTTTTCTTCTTTCTTAAGCAACAAAAGTAAGCTGACTTTTTAGGCATGTAGGAGGCCTCCTAATGTGCTGCATAATCCTCTCTTGATCAGAGCAATTTGTCCATAATCTTGTGCCAAAAGGATTTAGCTTGTACTTGTTGGATTTCTAAATTGACATAAAGTGAACTTTTACCAAAATGGCTAATTTGCTTTATCTAGAAATGGATCAATCTTGTGTAAAATGCTTGAACTCATGGAACAACACCTTGGCACAATGAACAAGCATTAAATTATGGAGTGTAACTTGGTTTAAGGACCTGTAAAGTAGCACAAACTATGCTGAGTTCAAATTTGCAAAGTTATGGACATGGAACTTGGTCATGAACAAAGTGGTTTTTTGCCAACTTGTGAAATTCGAATCTCTCAAGTTATGAGGTTGTTTGATGAGTTCTTGGACATTTTGGAAAGCTTGGAATGTGTACTACAATCCATCTTTGAAATGCAAATTGAAATTCCAAGTGGAAGGGTATGAAAAATGGCCTTGAAGTGGGGTACAAAACCTTGTCAAAATAGGTTAAAATTCTACTAAGTTAAAAATGGTTTAGTGCCTTTATTCAAAAAATTGTAACTTGAGATACAAGCTTCAAATGAGAAAACTTTGTGAATCGAAGTTGTAGATTATGCAACAAGCTACAACTTTCATGTTTTGACTTTTGTTTGAATCCAAATGGATCTTGGTGAAAAGGTGGGGCAAAGTTGGGAAAAAATTAGGGTTTTTCATAACTTAGAAAAATTCTAAGTTATGAAAAATTCCATTTTCTAACCCTAATTTGCAATTTGTGATTTCTTGGTGAACAAGTTTCATGATTTGGCATATTTTGATGAAAAATGAATCTTGACTCTTGATTTTGACCAAAAAGTCAAAGTTTGACTTTTCAGTATACAGTCAAAACTGATCAATTGACTGGGAAATTCAACTGTCAATCTTGTGTACTTGGGATCTTTTGAACTTGTTGAGCATGTCAAGATAATTCCATGGGGTCCTTGAGTCCATATGGGAGCTTGGTTTGCCATTGGCTAGGTCAAACAGTCAAAAATTGCCTCTGTACAGTCAAAACCCTAAAAATGACCATTTTGCCCTTTTAGTGATCTGATCAAATTTCTTGTGGAATTGTGATCCAAACTTGATCAAATGGTTCATATGAGTTCATAATGTTGATGTGGATCAAATTTCATGAGATTTGACTGTCAATTGGCCACAGTTGACTTTTTCCCCCATACAGTTGATTTCTAGGTCAACTGTCCAATTGACTGGGCAAAATTTGGAATCAGGACTTGAAACTTGGTATGGATAAACTTAGGAGGTCAATATGAAGCAAGAAAGTCATCTTGGGCACTTTAGGTCAAAACATCTTTGTGCAAACACAAACCCTAATTTGGGGTTAGCAGTGCAAGGAGGAGTCTTGAGCAGATGAAACCCTAATTGGATCTTGGGCTTCAAGAGCTTTGTGAGGAGAAATCAATGAGAAATGGGAGGGCAAATTTTGGGGTACAACACCTCCCAAACTTCAAACAACCAAAACTGCATAACAAACAAACAACCAAAAACCTGCATAACCACTGCCACCAACCTCAAACAGCTTGCAAACCATCAACAAAATCACAAAACATACAAGCCTAAAAAACCACAAAAAGCCTCCAAGTTTTTCACAATATTCTCAAAAAACATTTCCAAAACTGTCAAAAATTTCAAACAAATCCCATACCAAGCCAAACTGTAACCAAAACATTCTCAAAAACATTTCAACTCCAAACTGTCAAACCAGTTTTCAAACCAACAAGTAGAAACAGAAAAACATACTCAAACTTTCCAACATACTCAAACTGTCCAACATCCTCAAACAGTCCAATATCCTCATCAACCCAAAACAAGGCAAAACAAGAACATTCAATAACCAGAAATTGATCAAGCAACACGAAAAACCACAAAGTCTCAGAAGCATCAGTATCATCCTCATTCAGCAAAGAAGATAGACAAAGAAAAAGTACCAGAAGCGCGCATTTTTTATCATCATCTCTTCCTCCTTGCCAAGCCCGTCACCAGGGAGCACCTCATCGCAATCTCACTATCCTCTCCACAGAAAAGCCCCAAAGGTATGGATTCTTCGCATCCCTTCAAACTATTTACTGCATCTCAAACATATAGCACAATAGGTTAACAGGGAAAACATGAACAAGATTAAGCAACAACAAAAACTCATTCAAACTTCAAAACAGAACTTTACCTTTCAGAAGCAAAAACATTAGCGCTTAGGATGTGAGAGGGAGGATGCTCCGGTAACGAGGGTGAGAGGAAGATCAGAATAAGCATAAATTTCAAACCCTTAGACATAAATTCCATTTCAGAACCTAGGTCTTCCAGAAAAAAAGCGCTTCATTCACGAATTTAGGACGAGAAAAGGGACTTTGAGTGAGAAAGATGAACGAGAAAGAGAAGCGATAGAAACGAAGGAGACAACGACGCCGTTCTGCATGAACCACAAACCATAATCTGTTGTTTCCCTTAATAAAAAAAACATTAAGCAAGCTTAAGAGAGCTTTGGGCCGTTTCTGTCCACAAAGCCTTAAAGCCCAGTATATTTTGCTAACTCACCCCCATCTGATTTGTTTTTGTTAATGGCAAGCATCCCTTTTCTTTGGGCCCAATAACCCTTAAACCCTTAAGCCCATTTTCTTTCCCTTTAATTTGTTTTTATTTGTTTTGAAAATTACTAATAATGTTTTTGTACATTTTTAAAGCCCTAAAAATCAATTTTTACTATTTTCTTTTTTATAACTTTTTATTAATTTGTTACACATAATAAAAACATCAAAAAACTTTGATTTAATTAGTTTTCTTTCTTTAAGCTCATAATCATTAAAATACACAAAAAATATAATAAAGATTTTTTAATTTAAATCATTTTCTTATTAGATTAAGTTTTATTTTTCTTTTTAAGTAAATACATTGCATTTCGTACTTTATTGATTTCTTTATTTCATAAATTGTCATAGCTTCATATTGAATCGCACAACAATTCGATTTGGTTGTATTAATTGGACATTGTTATTTTTATGTGATTCATCCCCATTTGTAATAATTATACCCCCATTCCCGGATACTTTTGTAATAGCTTAGAATTTTAATTCCCGCAATTTATTGCTTTCTATATACTATGTAGTAATTAGGCATGTATGGCAAGATTCAAAAATCAATCGCTAGATGACCTAATCCAAGAATAAATAACTTGAAATCAACACACTTCTCACACGCGCACCTCTAGGGTAACCTTGCTTGTTGCCTCGGAAATACAATCATGTCCCTCGAATATGAGACACTCTAGCAAATGACCCTTCGATAAACAAAGATCGTAGTCCCTCGATGGCCCTTGATGTTGCCTTCGATAAAACGATCTCGTCCCTTACAAAAATTGCTAGAGCGTCTCACAAGTTACCTTCAATGATTATAAAATTGACCCGCGTCTGTCCCTTCACATCCAAGGATGGGGCTTCTTACCAAATCAATGGTAAGATAGCACCATTAAAAGGAAGAAAAAAAGAACAATTTAAGACCTTTCGAGTAGATAGATTCGCTCTTAGTTACTCGCTTGCTCACGACAAAAACTTTCACACCTACACTTCCATTTCAAAACATTTTCAAAAGATAAAACGTTTTGTATACGTTCTTATAGAGACGAGAACCATTACAAAACCTCTTTCAAAACACTTTTCAAAACACGATTCACAAACACATCTTTGAACCATTTTTCGAAACAAAACTTTGTATACATTCTTATAGAGACGAGAACCATTACAAAGAGACTTTCCAAAATATTTTCAAAAAACCACACGACAAGCACACAATCAAACAAAAGCAAGTGATCTAAAACAAGTAACTAAGAGCCCATGGAAAACCATGGATGAAAAGGGTGCTAGCACCTTCCCTTTTCATAATCTACCCCCCAAACCCGAGAAAATTCTCGAAAGGTCTTTCCTGTGCTTTTTTACCTTTCCTTTTTGGATAAAAGAAAAGTCGGTGGCGACTCTTGATAACCGCACAAGTGCAAACGAAACGCAGAATATCTAGTCAGTTCTCCCACCGTATCACATCAACCATTGAGTAGTCTTGAGTGTTTGAGATCTTCATGAGCATGAGGAAGTATCTTGAATCAATTTGTCTCAAAGATGGGAGGGAAAGTTTTGTGGTACAACAATATGCAAGGACTTCTTACTCAAAGCATTTGCCACAACATTTGCTTTACCTAGATGGTAACTGAAATTAAAATCATAATCTTTCAGAAGTTCGGACCACCTCCTCTGTCTCATATTCAACTCTTTCTGATCAAACACGTACTTCAGACTCTTATGACCACTGAACACCTCAAACTTAGATCCAAAAAGATAATGTCTCCAAATATTGAACACAAACACCATATCTTATAACTCTAAATCATGTATAGGATAATTCCTTTCATGAATTTTTAGTTGTCTAGAAGCATAAGCAACAACTTGACCATTCTGCATCAGTACACCACCAAGACCCATCTTAGAGCATCACAATATACAACAAAGGATTCACTTGGATTAAGAAAAATCAATACCGGAGAAGTCGTCAATTTCTTCTTCATCTCTAAAAAGATTTCTTCACATGTTACATCCTACACATAAGCTTGACCCTTTCGAGTCAATTGAGTCAAAAGAAATGCCAACTTAGAAAAGCCTTCAATAAACCTGCGATAATAACCTGCTAAACCAAGAAAACTTTGAATCCCGGTAGCGAACTTCAGAGTCTGCTATTGCAATACAACATCAAATTCAGAAGGATCAACAACAATTCCACCACTAGAAATCACATGGCCAAGGAAACTCACTTCCTTCAACCAGAAATCACACTTTGACAGCTTTGCATACAACTTCTTCTCTTTCAACACTTGCAACATAATTTGCAAATGATCAACATGCTCTTCTTATGATTTATAATATATCATAATATAATCAATGAAGACTATAACAAACTTATCCATAAACGAATGGAAAGTTTGATTCATGTACTCCATGAAAACACCTGGTGCGTTAGATACACCAAATGGCATCACAATGTACTCGTATGACCATACCTTGTACTAAAAGCCGTCTTCAGAATATCATCTGGTTTAACACAAATCTGATGATAACCTGAACTCAAGTTAATCTTGTTAAAAACATAAGCACCCACCAGTTGAGCCATCAAGTCATCAATCTTCAGAAGGGGATACTTATTCTTGATATTCACTTTGTTTAACTACTTGTAGTATACACATAACTTCATTCTACCATCCTTCTTCTTAACCAACAACACAGGAGCACCCCATAGAGAAACACTCGGTCGAACAAACTTCTTCTCAAGCAACTCTTCTAATTGTTTCTTTAATTCACCTAACTCTGAAGCTGACACCCTATAAGGAGTCATTGACATCGGACTTGTACATGGTACCAACTCTACAGAAAACTCCACCTCACGCTCTAGAAGTAAATAGTTGACGTCGTCTGGAAATTCACTGACAACAGGTAACTCAACACTTCCGGCTTCACGATCAACTTGCAATGCAACAAACATTGCAAACATCAAATCTTTATCCTCTAAAAGTTCTTCTACTTGCTTAGAAGATAAAGTATCAATTCTCTATCGTCACCAAACTCAGATCCACACTCTAGAGGCAAGTCACAAATATCTTCAGGAAAAACATCAGAAAATTACACACCACTAGCTGTCACATTGCTCTCTATTCTCCGATAAGAAAACATCAACAATACCTGATCGTTCTCCCTCAAATACATAACTTGACCAACATACCATAATCTCGATTCCACGCTCTCTTCGGGTTCAAGAAACAACATAGCTTCAATAACACTTGCACTCTTGTAATCAGCAACAACCCGAACCAAAAGTCCATAATTGAAACATCTTCGAGAAGCAAAAGCTTCTCCCCACTTGTTTCAATCTCACTCCTGCAGACAAACGATTAGAAAAACAATCAAGCACCAACAGTGTTTCACACATATAATTGCATACTAAGGAACAAACAACATTAGATAACCTGGTCGGATGGAAACACCTGCTCTGATACCACTAATGTAACACCCTTCTAACCCCACATGTATTATTCGTTTAACTTACGAAATAAATCAATTAAAGTCACCACACAAGGGTGTCACACTTCATAAAAAAAATATCACAATTAAATTCCTGCTCCGTAACACGGGTTACATCAATAAAAATGACACCTCTTTATAGAATAACTCATCACTTTAAAAACATCGCATAAATCATCACATAATCATCTTCATAATACTTCACAACAACATCATAATCATCATTGAAATAGAACTTCATATCATAACAACATATCAATAATCAATCTCATAAACATTGAAATCATGCATCATATATCTCACATTATTCTATCACATTATAGTTCAGAACATCAACTTTCCAATGCTTCAAACGACGCGTCAAACGAATTCCTGAAACTCAAGTTACGATGTTTTAAAAATTTTGTCAGACCGCATCGCCTGATGCTCGCTTGGCGCTGCTACTGGCGCTCTGCTCACGACTTTACTCCCTAGCGACGTTCTGGCGCTCCATACAATTTCCAGAGGCTCACTTTCTTCTCTCACCATAGGCTCGCCTGGCGCTGATGGGGCGCTCTCCTCGCTTCTTCATTGCCTGGCGCTACTTGCGAAAAACACTTCTCAGCCTACGATTGTTTATGGTCGGAGGCCTTTCGGACCCCCGAATTCGATTTCGTAAAAAGTACAAGTTTCAGAATTCGAAATCCTATGATTATATAACATTTATAACAACCTATACCACTTATTTAGATGTCCTAAAATCATACATTCATCAAGGATTCATCCATTCATTTATTCAGTACGTGATTTTCACCAATTTCATTATTCTTCATCAAAATCATCATACAAAACATAAACCTACCACTTCCTTAACTTGATATCAATTATAATAAACACGATTAAATACCTTACCTCGAATTCTTAGCACTTCGATCTCTTTCAAGCTCAACAATATGAATTCATTTTCTTCTGTGTGTCCTGGCTGCTTTTCACTTTTCTCCAAAAATCACGATCGTACAGACTGACCTCTATATTTATTTATTCTTATTTTACCCCTTGAACCATTTCTACGCTCTTCCCATCATACCCTCACTAATCCTCATATTTACCATCTTGCCCTTATTATCTCTTTTTACCTTATTATACTATTTATTCTATTTTATTATAACTCTAAATAATATAAATTAGATTATTTAATTCTATATTATTCTAATTAGCCCCTTAACCCACAGTATCCCACAATATATCACACACATCACATAGATACTAATCAAAAATTCGTAAATATTCAATTAAATATTTATTTATAAATCTGGGGTGTTACAATATTCACACCATTCCTAACTTGCTTACATATAGACGAAGAAAACTTATTCTAACGAATCCCTAGGCTTGGACCCAAGAAGATAAACACCCCCTTTTAGGTATACACCCTCCTAAGATTCAATACCCAGCCCCCTTGAGGAAAATTGATGACTGTTGACTCATACCTTTAGAGACAATGTCCTTCCATAAAGAAAACTCACCCTCTATGAGACGCACACACCAATTGATAAGGATAGTCAAATTAACATGCCTCAAATCCTTAACTCTTAACCCTCCTAGATTTTTGGTTGACACACATTCTTTCACTTAACCCAAACAACCTTACAACCTTTGTTGGATCCTCCCTAAAGAAAATATCTTTATAACTCAACCTACTTTATCAAAATAGACAGTGAAATCTTCATAAAGGAATGAAGAAAATTGAAATAACATTCAAAATTAAATTCAAGAGAGTCACTTTACTCCCAAAGCTCACAAAATAATTCTTCCAAGAGGAGTCTCTTAGAGACTAACTTAACCAAGGGCTCATAAGTACTTTTTTGCCTCAGACTAACACTAACGAGAAATCTAAAATACATAAAAGAAAGATGACCAACTTTACATTACAAAAAAGGGAGAAATCCAAACTTTTATTTTTATTTTTAATTACCGGTATAATCCAGTTCAGAAGTTAATTCTGACATCAAATGGTTCTAATTTCCTCTCGATCACAGTTGCGGAGAGTAGTTCTCCCTACCAAATTCAAGGCTAATTGATAACACGAAAATGTATAGTATATATGACTTGATTAATATAAATTATGTATCTATTTTATTTTAATTATGTTTCTTTGTGTTGGTATTATGCTAGTATTTTAATGTGTTTCAGGAATTTAATATTTACAAAGCTTGCTTGAGAAAAGGAGTAAAAATGAGAAGAAATGAAGTAACAATGCATATAATATAAAAGAAAAGAAAAAAGCCCACGAAGAACCCAAGGCCCACGAAATGCTGTAAGGTGTGACACTCGTCACACCCACCGTGACGATCGGCAGAAGAAAAAAAGGAAAGGGTGACGATCGTCACCTACCCCTGACGATCGGCATGCTTAATGCATGTGTGCCCCACGGCACATGCCTTGCCCCTCGTCACAAGACTTTTTCAACACGTAACTTCATTTGCGAGAATTAAACCACTTCCTCCTACCTTTTCTCCATACATGACCACACCAAGTATTCCTATTTTCTCTCAACAAAACAAGTTATTAGAGGAGTATATATTGGAAAGTAGTTATCGCAAGGAAGTCTCTCTCGGCTCTCTCTCTCATCCATTTTCCCACCATTTTTCGTTCATAGCTTTTTCTTAGAATGTAAAAGTAATAGTTCTCCACGTCGGGGGATTATTACCAAATTAGTTTTAGGATTTATTTCTACCGTTTAATTTATGTATCAGATCTAAGTTTGTCAGCTATTTGAATTCAAGATTTCTTTGCTTCTATTTTCTGCATTTACAGGTTCTTCATTTTACCGCTTTATTATTATTATTATTATTATCATTGCTATTCTTTTTTATCGCATTATTTATTATTACTATTTTTGTTTGTCAAATTTAATTGCTATGTCGTTTTTCATCGTAACTATAATTGTTCATGCATTTTTAATTAGTAATATGTCTGGCTAAATATTCTTGAGTCTGGTGTATGAGGATCGTTGTTGCCAACGGACTCGGTAGAAAATAATAGGTGCAAATTTATGATTAGAATTTTGTTTTGGTTTTAATTTCCAAGTCTAATTTAAATAGCCTTGTCACGAGAGTGAAAGATTATTTAACGTGATTTTGTCACGAGAGTGAGAAATTAATTAAGGTTAGAGCCGACATTGCGAGAGCGTGGGGATCGAACCAGATAGTGGAACTTAGGCAACAAATCTAAATAAAGCGAGAGCGCTTTAGATGCGTTTAGGATATTATTGGCTTTCAAAATATATTTCTTAGTTACCAGGCGAGCGAGAGCAAAATCTTGGGATTAGGAAGTATGACTTTAGTTAAAACCACGAGAGCGTGAGGCAGAGTCCTTAAGTCAGTATATTCTACGAAACTAAGTTATAGTTATAATTAGTACCCATTTTCTATAAGTCCTTCAGGAACGCGGAAACCATATTCCGGTCTCTCTTTAGTATTATATTTTCTAAAGTCATTTTTAATTTTAGTTTTTAATTTTCCCCAAAAATTCAATTATTCATTAACCTTAGCTTTACAAAGTAGCGATAGATTGCAGTAGGTTGACATTGGTCTCTGTGGTTCGACAATCTTTTATATTACTTCGATATTTTCGTACACTTGCGGACGCATCACTAATCACCACTAAACCAAAATAACTTCAAACTCTTAAATATTGCCTTTGTGGTCTACCTATTATTCAATGTTGCTCTTATAGTTTAATTATACTATAAACTTCTTCTTTTTTTTGAAATTATAATATATATATATATATATATATATATATATATATATATATATATATATATATATATATATATATATATATATATATATATATATAATTTTTTTACTTTAATTTATCGTAATTATGATCTTTAACTCTCAATAAGAGTGTTTGAATGTATCTCTATCATTATGGTTTATAAAATCAATTTTAAAAAATTCAAAAATAATACTTCTTCTATTCTATATTATTTACCATAATTGATCATTTTATATCGATTAAAAAATAATAATAAATAAAAACAATTTTATAAAATTATTTTAATTAATTATTAATGTATTTAAATTAAATTAATATTAAATTAGAAAACAATAAACTAAAAATATTTATTAGAGAATACAATTAAAAGATTAAATTTAAAATTACATTGGTAACATAAAAATGAAAAGTATTTTTGAATAACTTTTTTAAAATATGACATTTATTTTAATACGAAGGAAGTATTAATTTATCTTTATGATTTGTGATTTTCTTAAAAAATAAATAACAATTTCACAAGTCTTTTACTTGTAAAATTTGTTTATACCTAATAACCCAGTAATATATACCCTAAAAAGTAATATACATCCACTTCTATCTCAATGTAGTTCACTTTCATTTGTTCATTAAAAAATTTCCAATATTGGATTTATCTAAATAACAGCATTATACTTGGTTATCACATAATATGAATATTTATTACATCATTGAAAAATGTCATTATCCATTAAGATGCTGTCAAACTGAAAATGTTAAAGTTTATCACGTAATTACGTAACATAATTATTTCTTATCAATTTCCCACTCTTTTTATGATTTTACCTTAGCTAGTTGAAAGAGGTTTATAATTTTCACTCAAGAAATGCTTGATGAGGAAAATGAAATAAATTGGTATGAGTTAAAAATAAAGGTAACAACATTTTTATTACACTTTCGTGTTATTATAAATTATGCTAGTACTAAGAAAGAAGGACGCAAAGTAATTTATATTTTGATGTTTTTTTTTAATTGAGTACACACTTTAAATTCAAGGCATGAGTAGACCAAAGTGAGTTTTCTTATGTGACCCATAGATGTGTAAGCAGCGGTAGTAGCTATGATAGTCATAATTTTTGGTAATTTGGTTGGTGGTGACTTCTATCCAGAAGTTATGACAATATTATTATTTAATATTTTAATTTAATATGTCATATATTTTAAATTTTTTTTTGAAAATTGTATCACAAATGTTAAGGTCATTGTAGATAAATTTAAATAAGAGAATCCCAATATGCAAATAGAAATAATAATAGACCATGAGAATGATACTTAGTTCATTTTGAAAAGAAGGATCACGGGATTAAAAGTAGTTTCATAATGGAAGATAGGTTAAATTGAGTGAATGTAATTTCTTGGCTCTTTGCAGCTCCTTTGAGCAATTCAACACGGATTAGAACAATTGAGTATTATTTTTATATGATTTAATGATAAAGTATTGTCAATGTAAAGAAATATTATATAAATATTTAATCAGATTATTTTAAAATGTCAAATTATAAATAAAATTTAAAATTTAAAATTTAATATAGTAGAATATATATATATATATATATATATATATATATATATATATATATATATATATATATATATATATATATATATATATATATATATATATATATATATATATATATATATATATATATATATATATATATATATATATATATATATATATATATATATATATATATATATATATATATATATATATATATATATATATATATATATATATATATATATATTCTTACATGTGATGTGGATGTTGTTGGTTGCATACACTCATACCATTAGTGAACGGTGGATACAATGCATGTTACATGAAACATATTTAAGTCACTCAACGACAATGGTCCAAAACTATTATTCTAGAAATAGTAATGACCTAACTTCAAATATAGACATTTAGATAAGTCTTGAAAAAGACTTGTATAATATATTTATATATATTCGAACTGTTTTTAGAAGATAGAAGCTACTATTCTTATTATTATTTAAGGAGGAGAAGGTACTATTTTTTAATTTATAAGAAAATTACCATTTAAACCTAAAACATTATATTTGTTAGAAAATGTTAGAGAAGATTTGCATGCTCATCCTTAATTACCCTTCACACTGTTGAAAGTAATTTCTTGTGTCGAATCAGTTTATTCGACAAAGATAAGAGAGTGTCGAAACAGTGTGTGTGTCGAAGGAAGGTTGTCCAAATCGAAGAGCTTGTGGATCGAAGCAAGCTACACACAAATTTGATTTGTTTTAGATTTAGATAGATTTGATTTAGATCTAAAATAGATATTTTGGGCTTTTATAGTTTTGGGTTTTGACTTAGGAGCAAACTAACCTAAATCTATAAATAGAGGGAGTAACACCTATTTTTGTAATCAAGACAATCAAGTCAATTAAGTTGTATTCACAAAATTTACAGTTGCAAGTGAATAACAAAGTTTTCCACAGTTTGTGGACAGAGAGAAACTCTGCAGAAAATAATTGTCTTCTTTCTTTTCTTTTCTTTTCTCATAATTCATTGTCATTGTGTGGTGATATCAATCTTAAGCATCAAGATTGGTAGAAATTCATCATAGATATTTGGTGGATTTCCAACATCTGGTATCAGAGCTCGGTTAATCGATTCAAGGGAAGTATCAATCAAGAACGATTGAAGAATTCACGATGGCGAGTTATGGGAATGCAAATTATCCAACAACTCTACCAAGTCTGAAAGTAGACAACTATGAGAATTGGTGCAAATAGATGAAAATTTTATCCAGGTGTCAAGGTCTTTGGGACCTTGTAAAGGATGGATTGGAAGCGCTTGGAGAAAACGCTTCAGAAGAAGAAAAAAAGAAACACATAGAATCGGAGAAGCTGAGTTATAAAGCACTCTTTATAATTCATCAATGTCTGAGTCTAGAAAATTTTGAAAAAGTGAGTGATTCAGAATCTGCAAAAGAAGCTTGGGAGATTCTTGAGAAGTCTTTTGGTGGTGCAGAAAAGGTGAAAGAAGTGAGATTACAAACTCACAAGAGAACATATGAATATCTTCAGATGGAAGATAGTGAGAGCATATCCGATTTCTTCACTAGGGTTACAAAACTAGTGAATCAAATCAAGGTATATGGAGAAACATTAACAACAAGATTTGTTGTTTCGAAAATCTTGAGATATTTGGCTCCTAAGTTCGACCACGTGGTGGTGGATATAGAAGAGGAGAAAGACTTGTCGAAATTGACAAAGGAAGAGCTTCAAGGGACACTTGGATCTCATGAACAAAGAATGAATGAAAGAGTTGCAGGCAAGTCAAAGAGTGATGTGGCTTTGCAGATACATCCAGCAAAAGAAACCAAAGGCAAAGGAAAGTGGTTCGGTAGAGGTAGAGGCGGCTACAACAAATCAAATGGTAGAGGAAACTAGAACGAAGTAAACATGTCGAATCAGAGAAGACCATACCAAGGCAACCAAAGAGGTGGTGTTGCAAATAGAGGAAGAGGTGGTGGTCGAAAACCTGACAAGAGTCATATTCAATGTTACAATTGTCAGAAGTATGGTTACAATTCGAGTGATTGTCCAGAAAAACAAAAGAATCAAGAAAGTGATGCAAAGTTTGTAAAACATGAAGAAGAAGAAATGATGTTGATGGTCACAACAAGAGATGAAGATAGATTCAAGAACCAATGGTACTTAGATTCAAGATGCTCATCACATATGTCTGGAAGGAAAGATTGGTTTGTCAACATAAAGTCCTCAATGAAAAATATGGTAAAATTCGCAAATGATAATACCCTAGCAGTTAAAGGTATTGGTGATGTTATGATTATGACGAAAGATGGCAAGAGGTAAGTAATTTCCAATATGTTGTACATACCATGCATGAAGAGCAATTTGCTCAGTATAAGGCAGTTGGTCGAAAAGAATTATAAGGTGTCGATCGAAGATAAGATAATGAGAGACGTCGACGCAAATGGAAGATTAATCTTGAAGGCTATTATGTCTCAAAATAGAACCTTCAAGATCAAACTAAATGTGATGGAGCACAAGTGCCTTTTGACTGCAACTAACAGAGATGAATGAATATGGCATTATCGACTAGGTCATCTCAACTTCAGAGACATCAGAGATTTAAAGAGAAGAAATATGGTTTCAGAATTGCCAGAAATCGATATTCCGAACGAGGTATGTGAGGAATGTGTGCAGGAGAAGCAACACAAAAATAACTTCAGCAAGGATGCAGGAAGCAGGTCGAAGGATATTCTTGAAGTCATATACTCTGACGTATGTGGATAAATCTAGGTGGATTCGATGGGAGGTAACAAATACTTTGTTAGATTCATAGATGATTTCAGTCAAAAGCTGTGGACTTACCCGATCAAGAAGAAAAGTGAAGTGATCGAGGTATTTACCAAGTTTAAGTCTATGGTCGAAAGACAAAGTGGTCGAAAACTCAAAGTTTTGAGAACTGGTGGTGGTGGAGAGTATGTGTCGAAAGACTTCGACATGTTATGTGAAAAGGAAGGGATTATGCATGAGGTGATGCCACCCTATACTCCACAACATAATAGAACCGCAGAAAGGAAGAATTGAACCATCATGAATATGGTGAGAAGTATGTTGAAAGGCAAGAATTTATCTAAAGAGTTTTAGGGTGAAGCTGTGTCGACTGAACATACATTTTAAACAAATGTCCTACGAAGAAGCTAGAAGGAGTTACTCCAGAAGAATGTTGGTCTGATGTGAAGCCTAGCTTGAGTCATCTGAAGGTATTTGGATCAATTACACATAAACATGTGCCAGATCACTTGAGAAGAAAACTTGATGACAAGTCAAGTCTAATGATTCTAGTTGGATATCATTCGACAGGAGGTTACAAGTTGTTCGATCCAGTGAACAAGCATAATGTGATCAGTAGGGACATGATCATATATGAGCTTAAAGAATGAGATTGGACTGAAAATGTCAAGAAAGATTCAGTGGGAATCCTACTTGAAGAACCAGAAACCCAAGTCGAAAGAGAAGTTCGACAAGAGGAACCAGCTGTTATAGATCAACCAAGTACAAGAAGACCTTAAAGAACAAGACACATGCCTACAAGATTACAAGATTGTTTGATTACATTAGATGATGTGATAGATAATGAAGGTGAGTTGGTACATTATACTTTCTATGCAGATGTCAAAACTGTCAATGCAACTGAAACATTGAAGGATTCAAAGTGGGTGAAAGCAATGAACGAAAAAGTAAAGTCTATCAAAGACAACAACACTTGGTCACTTGTCGAATTGCCTCAAGGAAAGAAGTAAATTGATGTCAAGTGGATATACAAAGTGAAGATGAATCCCAAAGGGAAAGTAACTCGACACAAAGCAAGGCTTGTGGCGAAAGGATTTCTACAAAAATAAGGAATAAACTTCAATGAAGTTTTTGCACCTGTTGCTAGGATCGAAACAATTAGGTTGGTTGTTGGTCTAGCAGAAATAAACAGATGGCACATATGTTAGATGGACGTGAAGTGTGCATTCCTGAATATACCCTTAGACGAAGAAGTTTATGTTAAACAACCAGTTGAGTTTGTGAAACATGATGAAGATAAAAAGGTGTACAGGTTGCATAAAGCTCTGTATGGATTGAAACAAGCTCCAAGAGCTTGGAATAAGAAAATTGATAGTTTCCTAAGGGAGAAGGAATTTGTGAAGTGTACAACTGAACATGGATTATACGTAAGAAGAAGCAATAGTGAATTACTTATACTATGTCTCTATGTCGATGATTTGTTGATAACGGTTAGCTGTAAAAGTGAGATCGAAGACTTCAAAGGTGATCTCAACAAGGAATTCGAAATGTATGATCTGGGTGAGATTTCATATTTCTTTGGCATCGAATTCTACAAGAACAGTAGAGGTTTGATGATGCATCAAAGAAGATATACAAGAGAAATTCTCAAGAGATTTGAGATGGAAGAATGCAACTCAACTTCGACACCTATAAAACCAAGACTACAACTGTCGAAAGATGTAGATGAAGATGATGTCGATCCAACCCAATACAGAAGACTTATTTTTTCATTGAGATACCTTTGTCATACAAGGCCTGACTTAGCATATAGTGTAGGTACGGTAAGTAGATTCATGTAGAAGCCAAAGGTATCACATCTAGCAGCGGTGAAGAGGATACTAAGGTATCTCAAAGGAACTCTCGACTATGGCATTTTATTTCCTGCAGTTGATAAAGGAAAAGAATACAAGTTAGTGGGATACACTGATTCAAGTTGGTGTAGTGATGCCGAAGATCGAAAATCAACACCAGGATATGTGTTTATCTTAGGTGGTGCACCAGTTGCTTGGAGTTCAAGAAATGAACCAGTAGTGGCATTATCATCATGCGAAGCAGAATACATAGCTGCTTCTCTTTGTGCATGTCAAGCAACTTGGATGGTAAACTTGGTCGAAGAAATAACAGGGAAAGATCATGGAGCAATTACCATAAAAATCGATAGCATGTCAGCTATCAATCTGGCAAAGAACTCGATAGCACATGGTCGAAGCAAGCACATCAAAATGAGGTTTCACTATCTTCGAGAGCAGGTAACAGATACGAAGATGAATTTGGAACACTGCAGAACTGAGAATCAAATTGCAGACATCATGACAAAGGGTGTGCAGGTCGAAGTATTTCGAAGACTAAGAGCTATGATGAATGTAGACATCTTAGACACAATGAATTAGGTGGTGTGTTGAAAGTAATTCCTAGTGTCGAAGCAGTTTGTTCGACAGAGACAAGGGAGTGTCGAAACAATGTGTGTGTCGAAGGGAGGTTGCCCAAATCGAAGAGCTTGTGGATCGAAGCAAGCTACACACATATTTGATTTGTTTTAAATTTAGATAGATTTGATTTAGATCTAAAATAGATATTTTGGGCTTTTATAGTTTTGGGCTTTGGCTTAGGAGAAAGCTAACCTAAATCTATAAATAGAGGGAGTAACCCCTATTTTTGTAATCAAGACAATCAAGTGAATTAAGTTGTATTCAAAGAATTTGCAATTGCAAGTGAATAACAAAGTTTTTCATAATTTATGGGCAGAGAGAAACTCTGCAGAAAATAATTGTCTTCTTTCTTTTATTTTCTTTTCTCATAATTCATTGTCATTGTGTGATGATATCAATCTCAAGCATCAAGATTGATATAAATTCATCATAGATATTTGATGGATTTCCAACACACACAAATTTAATTTATTCTAAAAATATCCTTTTCAGTAATTTACTATTTCAAAATATATTGTTAAATGGAGGACATTTCTCATTTCTCATCTTATTGTTCAACTTGGTTTCATCTTTATATCCGACTTTTTTAGACTAAGACCATCCATTCTCTCACGTTAGTTTTTTGAGACTTAAAGAACATATCCATTTCGTAACTTAATCCGTATACATTAACAAAATCAGCGAATTTGCAAAAATCAACATCAAAATCTTGTGCATTGACGATTCATCATTGCCATCACCATCAGCATCGGAGGAAAAAGTCGATGTTGTTGATTTTTCTATTTTAACATAGCTTTTGTTTTTTTTTTTTTACATTTTTTTTTAATCTTAGGGTATTGATTTTTATGATACTTCTGTTCTATCTTCAATAATGACTTTTGATTTTTCGATTTCAATTTCTTTTGATTTTCAATTTTAAGATTTATCATCACAAAACTTTAATGACTTTTATTTGTCTCTTAAACTATTATTATCGTTTGGCTCTTGTCTTTCAAAGAGATATATTCATGTTAGTTTAGATTTGTGTTTGAAATATTGAGTTTGTTCAACTAAAATTATTTAAAGAGAATGTGTTTCTTTGAATGCACATCCAAAGTCATACAACATGTAAATTGCAAAGATGTTGATTTTGAGTGATTATTTTTATGGCAATATTTTGGTTGAGAGAGTGTTGATTCAATCTTTCTTAAATTGGTGATGCTTGCCTTTACTCTTTGTTTTCTCTATATTTTAGTATTTGATCTATCTAATATTCTTTTCTTCGAATCTCAAGATGAATATTCTTTATAAAAATTGTGGAACAACGAATGTGGTTAGATTAGGGTTTGAAGAGAGAAGATACAATGTTGGTTCTTTGATGGAAAATGAGGTTATTAGTGGTCATTGTTTTAATGGTACTAGCTACCAATCTTTATATGGTTTTTGTTAGTTGATGAATAATTAAATATTTTCATTTTTATAATTTATCTCTTATTTTTTTATAAATATTGATGTTGTTGTTATAAACCTTATAATATGGAGATGAGCAAAGTAAATAGAAGGTAACTGTTATATTTGACATGCTGATATTTTCCATTAGTATCATAAATATTGTTGCTATTTGATTGGGTAATGTAACGAGTGGTATAAATTTTGGCAGAAACTACATGTACTCAAGTTTGTTATCAAACTAGCAACCACTTGTGACCATGTCAACTGAATTATAACACCACAAAGTCTGTTATCAAACCAGATGTTAGTACCTATAATTTTGCCTTTATAAATATTAAAGGCAAAGCAATTTTCAGATTTTGATTATTGGAATTGTATATGTAATAATATACATTCATCATGAATTATTATGATTAGTTGAGCATAATATTATACAGTTATAAAGAATTATTTGTCATTTTATATGGAAGAAACAATCATAAAAATCAATGTTATTAAAATATAGCTTTTAGTATTTTGCACTCTTCTTTAGCTTTTGACCGGATAGAGCCGTTATTATGTAACTAATTCTCCAGCTTTTTTTGCTTTTGGTTTGGTTATATATAGCTTGCCAATTAACTATTGTAATTAAGTAAATTGAAATTCTCTGGTACAGGCAACACATAGTAATACTGATATTTCAACATCAGAATAATGTCTAAACAAATATTACATCATCTGATTTGATATCTTGAACAGATTTATCAAGTTATAACAAATACTAAAACTTAAATTGCAGAATGATAAATAACAGAGTTGTTAACCCAATTCGGTACAACATCACCTACATCTGAGGGCTACCAAGACATGAAGGAAGTTCACTATTAATAGTATTAGTTCAAAGCTAAACAGTCCAAGGTTATAACTTTTCGCTTAATCTCTACCCAATGTAACTTCTATCTAGGAATCTCCTAAATATGAGAAATCGTCATGTCACTTCCTAAGTCACCTCAGTGATATCTAACAGTCTCAATCCCAGTGACTGTATCGAGAATAACTCAACAAGAAGATCATACTTCCATTACAATACTTAGCCAAGACTCTTGACTAAGAACAATATTTGGATTTGCTTAAAAGCTTCATCCAAAAACAATACTCAACTTATTTCCTAAAGGCTTCTGAGTGAGAACACAATGTCAACCACAAGTATTAAAAGATACAAGAGTGACTTACACCACACAATACGCAAGAGACTCTCAAAACCTAAGACTGTTTTTTCTTCCCCTAATTTTATAATTGTTGAAAGAACTAATTACATTAGGTTACGTCTTCTCCTTAAATACACCTCTGCAGTCCATGAGCTTCGAATTCTGCATCAGAAGTTTCTTGATAAGCTCAGTGATGCACCAATTGTGCAGTAAAATCTCTTTAAATCTTGGAACAAACAATACAAAGTTTCCTAAATTGTCTCAAGGTCCAATTAATAACAAATGTACAAATGAAGATATAAAACTTGTTCTAGATTAAATCTTCTTGACCTGTGAAATAAACTGAGATATATCCAAAAGAAATATCACAGAATCAAGTCAAATCTGTCAAGATTTAAAACAGAAGTGTCTGTTGTATCAAACAAAGATGTCATGACATCTGCTTCGACATCTGGCAGAAACACTCATAACAACAAAACAGCTATGACAGTTAACAAAAATGTTGTAACATCTTGATCAACATCAGTAGAACTATGTTTTATCAAAAATTATGCAAACACAAAAACCATGGAACTAACAATCTCTCCCTTTGGAAAACTTTGGCTAAAACAACCAAAAGTCAATTACAACTAGAGAGAGGAATAAAACTACAAGGAATAAGACCACAAAGGAATAACTGAAGGTTGAAAAAAACACAAGAAATGGGAGGTTGAATTGGATTTTAAAAACTTTTTTATTTAGAAGTGGTTCAGACAAATAATTAGAATTAGAATCAATGTCATGGAGAGAAAAATGACACTTTCTGTTTATACAAGTTTCTTGTACCCCAAAATTTGCCCTCTCATTTCTTCAACATTTTCTCATCCCAAGACCCCTGGAGCTCAAGATCAAGTTAATGTTTACTCTGCTCAAGACTCCTCCTTGCACTACTGACTCAAATTAGGGTTTGAGTTTGCACAAAGAGGTTTTGACCTAAAAGGCCCAAAATGACTTTCATGCTTCATGTTGGACTCACAAGTTTATCCATACCAAATTTCAAGCCTTGATTCCAATCTTTGCCCAGTCAATTGGACAGTTGACCTAAAAATCAGATGTATTGGGGAAAAAGTCAACTGTGGTCAATTGACAGGCAAACCTCATGATTTTTGATCCACATCAACATTATGAACTCATATGGACCATTTGATAAAGTTTGGATCATAATTCCACAAGAAATTTGATCAGATCACCAAAAGGGCAAAATGGTCATTTTTAGGGTTTTGACTGCACAAAGGCAATTTTTGACTGTTTGACCTAACCAATGGCAAACCAAGCTCCCATATAGACTCAAGGATTCAATGTCATGGTCTTGACACATTCAACAAGTTCAAAAAGTCCCAAATACACAAGATTGACAGATGAATTTTCCAGTCAACTGATCAAAATTTGACTGTATACTGAAAAGTCAAACTTTGACTTTTTGGTCAAAATTAAGTGCCAAGATTTATTTTTCATCAAGACATGTCAAATTATGAAACTTTTTCATCAAGAATTCAAAAATTACAAATTAGGGTTTGAAATGAAGAAATTTCATAACTTAGAAATTTTCTAAGTTATAAAACTTCCTAATTTTTTCCTAACTTTGTCCCATCTTTTTATCAAGATACATTTGGATTCAAACAAAACTCAAAACATGAAAGTTATAGTCCATTGCAAAATCTACAACTTTTATTCACAAAGTTTCCTCAAAAGAAGCTTGTAGCTCAAGTTATGATTTTTGGAATAGGGGTGCAAAACATTCTTAACTTCGAAATTTTTTGACCTATTTTAGGCAGGATTTTTGCCCAACTTCATGGCCACTTTTCACATGCTTCCACTTGGAATCTCAACTTGCATTACAAAGATGGATTGTATTACACATTCCAAGCTTTCCAAATTGTCCAAGAACTTCTCAAACACCCATGTGGTTAAGGAGAATCGAATTGGCAAAGTTGGGCAAAAGTCATTTTTGTTCATGACCGAATGCATGTTCATAACATGGGCATTTTTGAAATCAGCTTGTACAAGCTAGATTACAGGCCTCTAATCTCATTCTTACTCAATAATTAAATGCCAATCCATTGTGTTCTAGCATTATTTTGTTCATATAGTCATTACACAAAGAATTAACCTTTAAATGGAAAAAGCAAGTTTGCCATTTTGAAAAAGCAATGTTTTATGTCAAAGTCCATATCTTGGAAGTACAAGCAGATCTTTGAGGCACAAGTTTGTGGACAAATCCCACTGATCAAGAAGAGAAAATGCAGCATGCTTGAGGGACCTGCCTTGGCCTATAACCCTACTTGACTATCTTTGCTTATCTTAGAAGAAAACTTGCATATTGAACCATAACTAACATTCCTGCAAGAACCAACTCAAGCAAACTTTGTAAACACTTTTCACTTGATCCAACTGACCTGAAACACGAGCCTACCATATTCCAAACCTCATCGTTCATCAAAACACCATTTTGCTACACAAAACAGGGCATCCCTGCAGATTGAGTTGCACAACTCAGTTTGCTCGTGCGTTTTGGATAAAGCTTGTTCAAACACACTCCCTACCATCCATTGAAGCTATCCCAAGCCTTAAACACCAGATGTAACACTCCTAATCCCATCTTCCATTTTCATTTTTCAGTTTTGCAGGTGAACTTCCATAGCTCGATTCAGTTAGTTTCAAAGCAAGCTAGAGGTTGAAGAAGCATCCCTGAACTTCAAGCAAGTTGTACAAGTCCTCAAATTCCATTGAAAGTACCTCCATTGTTGTACACGTCTCAAGCTGAAACAGGTAAAAACATGGACTTCTATCTCTCAATCTAGGAAGAGTTAGGCTTAGGTTTATGAATGAAACATGCTCTACTCATGGCCCTAAAGCTACCCATATAATTACTTTTCATTTATGTTGTGTGTACTGAGAGAATTTTGAACCTGAACATTGGAAAAAACTTAGGTCAGAAATTGGGGATGAAGAAATTCTCCCTCGTTTCTTAGAGTTAAGTCAAGTTTTTTATATGTCTGGATTCGTCTCTTGATGCTCTACATTTTTGGTGTTATGAGTTTTGCCTTAAAGTCCAGGAATCAGGAGTTAGGAAACGCGCATTTTTGTTTGTTCAAACAAAGCTGGAGGTTGAAGATGACTGACTTGGGCTGGGCCTGAGTCAGTCCAACTTTTTGCACCCTTTTTTTTAATTTGCACTCCCCTGGCCCATTATGTGATATATTTGTCATTTTTTATTTTTTCTTTTTGATTCTGATTTTATTATTTTATTCAAACATGAAAAAACACTAAAAATATTTTTCTCACATTTTTCTGCATTTTATTTGGTATTTATTTGTTTCATTTAGTTCCATATATAAATAAATATAATACTTTTTGTTTAAAACATTAAAAAATAATACAAAATACATCTTTTTTTGTTATTATTTTTTATTTACATTTTGAAAACATTTTCTAAAAAATATACTTTTTTTTTGTAAATAATAAATATTTTTATTTTTGTGTATATTTAATATATTTAATATATAATATAAATACTTATATAGTTATTAGAATATTTAGGATAAAAACATAAAAATAATATATTTTTTCTTTTATTAATATTTGACCTCAAAAATCACTTTTTCATAATATACTTCTCTTTTATTTATTTTTGTATATAATTAATAAATATTGTATATGATAAATAATAAATACTATTTATTTACAAAATTAGGGTTTTGCCCTAAACCATGAAAATACCCAAAAATTAACCTTTTTTATTTTTGTTTATTTGTCACATGAAAAATACTTTTTACATACATATAAAATCATTTTTGTGCATTTTGCATATTTATTGTATTTATTCAATTATTATACAATTAAATAACTTGTATATCCAATTTGGATTGTAATAGCTTAGATTTAAATTTCTTGCTAAATATCCCCATTTGAACATTTGTACCCCCCATCCCATAATTATGTTGTAATAATTTAGTATTTTATTTTTCACATTTTAAAACTTTCCAATTATGCCATGATAGACCTAGGGTTTGCATGCAAAAATCAAATAAAGAAAAATAGCTTGACCTAATTCAAAGACAAAAAGCATGAAAATGGACAACACCAATCATACTTGCACCCCTAGGGTTACTCCACTTGTTGCCTTCAATAATGGGCCATGTTGCATGTTGAGTTTCTTTGGCAAAACAAAATAATTCAAATGATCATAGTCCCTCGATGACGCTTTCGAAAGTTACCTAAAAATGATCAAGTCCCTTGAAGGAAAATTGCCAAAGACACTTGGCACCATTGCAATCATGGTCTAAACGATGACCCGCACCCGTCCTGTTAACATCCTAACACATGATTGTCCACCAAATACAATGGTGGAACAATACTGTTAAAAGGGTTAAAACATAGGAAAGATCTTTGAGAAATTTAGGGTAGATAGCTCTTGGTTACTTGACCAACTTGCAAAACAATCCTTGCCTTTTTTCAAAACACACATCACAATACACTTTCAAAACAACTTTCAAAAACATTGAAAACTTTTCAAAAGACAAAAACATCTTTGTATACATTCAAACATGAATCATTACAAAGGTTGCCACCACATTGGCCTCTTTTCAAAACATTTTCAAACCCACACACAAAACACCATTTCAAACAATTGAAAGCACCATTTCAAACAGTTGAAAATACAAGGAAAGTGATCTAAGCAAGTAACTAAGAGCCCATGGATAACCATGGATAGAAAGGGTGCTGATATCTTCCCTTTCTATAATCTACTCCCCGAACCCAAGAAAACATCTCAAAGGTTTTTGCTGTGCTTTTTAACCTTTCCTTAAGATAAAATAAAAAGTCGGTGGCGACTCTTGCTCAACCGAAACATTTGCGAAAACAAACGCAAAACATCAAGTCAGTTCTCCCACCGTATCACAAAGTTAATCTTAGAAAAGGTTAATCCTGTCAATCTACCAGGGTGATTTCGCCTTTGAAAAATACTTCATCCACTATATCCAAACTGATTACAATTGCATGGGCTACCAGTCAATGACTAACAAATACACGGGCTACCCGCTGGTGACTAATAATAACAATGATAACCTATTAGTGATCTCTTAAGAATTCTGACCTACCCGGTCCCCTAAGAGATATAACGATCATTGACTCTCTAAGGCTTCTGACCTACCCGATCCCTTGAAGGGGATTTCTCTATGCCTTAGAAAAGGACTTTATCAACTCACAGTTGAACAATGTAATTACAAGATGCTTCTTACAAGAGGATTACACAAATGTTTAATTTTAGATTGTTTAACACAAATATGAGCAACAATTCTTGTGTTCAAATAATTTACAATAATAACACAATAATGAGCAATAACTCTTGTGTTCTAATGAATAGTAATATCAACACAATTATAAGCAAAAACTTTTGTGTTCTAGCAAATGATAATATCAACACAAATATGAGCAACAACTCTTGTGTGTTGATTCTTTTCTTTTTCCTTGCTTTGATTTTTTTTCTTGCTTTGATTTCAGTAGCGTTACCGTTCTTGTGTTCAAGTCTTACGATTTTCAAATGAAACAGTTGATCCTTTATATATGTTTTAATGAAGTAGACCGTTGTAGTAGTACACACGTTGTTCTACCCCAAAACTTATCCTATTAATTTTGATCTTATTTATCTTAGGCTTCGCATTGAATTTGCATATCTTTAATTAGGTCATCTGCATAATCATGTATTTCATTCAATAAAACAACTGAGGGTCAAAAGATCAGTTGATCAGTGAATTATGGAATTAGGGTTTCAAGCCCTAGTACCCGAGCTTGGCGTTATTTTAACTAAAGATCCCATGAATCAGTGTTTGTCATTTATGGCTATCTTGAGCATCTTTCAAGTTTGATATTCATCCAAGGGGTTTCTTCTAATTACTTTCTTTGCAAGTCATGAGCATATGGACTTCTTCTTGAGTATTCAAAGGTGTGAATTTGGGCACGAGGATTTTGTTGTGGTTTGTGAATAAGGACCTTTCTTATTATGATTGTGCTTGCTAAATTGGTTAAGAATTCGACGCATTTAGCTTTCATCATTTAACATATTTTTGCTTGAACCACAAGGCATTAATCAAGGCTTGTATAAAAGAAAAGAGAAGTGGAGACTCATCTATTTATCATTACATCAACTAAGGTTTTATGCACTCTTCTCTAATGAATCTGGACTTAAGATCCAAGTTAACATGAATTTGAGTTACAAATATTAAATTAGGGTTTTTAGAAGAGCAAACATGACACACAAGTGGATTTTGATTCAATTTCTTAGGGGAGTATGAGATTGCATGTAAACTTTGATTCAACGACAAAATAGAAAGCATGAAAATCATTTTAAAGAAGACAACATGGAACAAAGTTTATTCAAGTGATTATGTTGACTCAAACTTGTCATGAAGATTCATAATTTATGGTGAGAAGATTTGTTTATTTGGAAACAAATAACAAGACTTACTCAAGGCTTAATTCAAGTGTCGTCCTAATATTGATGCAAACTCCATTAAAATTCATTATCATTCATCATGGTTGCTATTTTCAAGTTCAAATCAAATACTTCCAAATTTGGAGTTCAACTCATTCATCATCATGGTTCATTTTATATGACAAAATTAAGGAAAACTTGGAAATTAAGTGCAAATTGGATGGCAAGTTTATTTAAGACCATTCATTACATTCAAGAAGTTCTCGTTGCAAGTTTATTCATTCGCGTTTTCAAAAACTACATTACAAATCCAAACCATTACATCAAAACTACATCCAATTGCAACATCATTCATATTACATTTCCATGTCTACACAAAATCAATCAAATTTCCTAAATCTAAGGACCAAACTCCAAGCTTCCATGGAAAATTTTTGATTCAGCTTTAATACATTGTTATAACGTTCACCATGATCTGCATTAGCTTTACAAGAACATATCACAATTCATTAACCAACTAAACCATATAACATAAATCAGTTCATAACAATAACCAACCTGTATCACATAAGGATTTGCTAACTTCAGGACCTGCACCATACATAAACTTTGCTCTGAAACGATTCACATAACAAATGCTTCAAAACCTGATTTAATTACTTGCATCCACCATAATCTCAACTAGAGAAAACAGTCCAAAACAATTCAACAAAACTCCAGTACATTGGAATAAAAACCATGAAGTTCAGAAGATAAGGGGAGTCACGATTCAAAACACCAGCTCATTCAAATAGTATAGAAAACCAGAAAAGGAGTTCAGAAGGAAAATCAGAAAAAAGGCAGAGAACAATTTTTATCATAAAATCAGTTCAATAAAAAGACAGCTCAGCAATTCACTCACGAGAGAATTTTTGAAATTCAAATAACATTCTAATCTCTCATCTCAACCATCCAAATCTCTAACAAAATTCAAATCAAGGGCTTAGATTCAATTCTCATCTAACAAACTTTCTAATCTCTAACAAAAATATATAACAGAAACTCACCTTACATCACTTCACTCTGCATTTTTTTCAGGGAGAATCACCACAGTCTTCAACAACCTTTCTTTGTTATCTCTCTCTATAATCATTCTTCACCTCTTCTTAAGAATCGTCAATAAATATACTGAAAAAAAACTCCTCAAACTCTTACTATCTCCCTCTGCAACTGAGCTTCATCATCACCTTAAATCATCATTCATAACTCCTATTTCTTCAATCACCAGTGTTGTACCCCAAAATTTTCCCTCACATACTTCTCAATACATTTCAAGTGAGATCTTCAAATTGCTCAAGGAAGTCCAAGAGTTAACCAGACAAACTCTCTCCTAAGGCAGTCTACCTCAAATTAGGGTTTCATGTTGCATCAAGATACTTGAGTCCAAAGGGTCTCAAATTCTCACCATTGTCCTAATATGTTCTCAAGATCATTCATGTCAACTTTCAAGCCTTGCAGAGAAAGTTTGCTCAGTCAATTGCTCAAGGGCCTGAAAATCGACTGTGCTAGGGCAAAAGTCAACTGTGGCCCACATACAGTTAAACTTCAAGGTTTTTGGTTAACATCCTCATTTTGAAGTATTATTCATCATTTGATCAAGGGTTGATCATGATTCATCAAGAATTTCTCACAATTCATCAAAACCCAAAAGTTGCTAAATTAGGGTTTTATAGGAAAAGTCAACTCAACTTTGACCAAGCATAACTTTCTCATACTTTATCAAGAATGGCCCATCCAAAGCTAATTTTGAAGAGGATGCAATTCCCTACAAATCATATTCAAATCATAAGTTTAAAATATGTACTCACAAGAAGTTATGAATTTGGACATTATAGGTCACTTTGAAAAGTCAACAAAAACACATTTTTTGTCAAAGCTTCATACATGAACATGGAAGCTCAATTTAGATGAGACCAAAAGGGTTGCTTAGAGGACATCTTTATCTTTCTAAAAAGTCAAATAACACATCTCTAGAATCAAAATTGAGGAAGTTATGCATTGGCAAAGTTGACCTTTTTTGCAAAATTGCCAAAAGTCAAATATGTCTCAAATTGCAATTTTTGTCAAATGGGCATAACTTTTTGTGCTTGTATTGAGTTGGTAACAGGGTCCACGACCCATGATCCCTTCCACTTGTCATTCTTTTATTTTTATCATTTATCTTGATTTTATTTCATTTAAATAAAATAAAATCAATAATAAATAATGAAAATATCAAAAATCATTTAAACCTTGAGATTTTGTGCATATTTCAGGTCCATGAATAGCTGGCAATGAGATCAAATCGTGCAAGATTCAAATGTACACAAAAGATTGGATTTTGGCTTGATTTAGAAAGATTTACATGAGAATCAAATCATGATCAATGATCATTATTGGAGAAGATTTGAAGCAAATTTGTAAACCTAATTCACTCAAGAGTACATATAGAACATTGGCAGACCAAAAGCATGAGGATTGGAGGCGTGAGAAGCCGAGGAAAAACTTGAAAAAACTCAACAAAAGTGGAAATCTGATTTCATAGTTCCCGACTCTTCTATTCCAAGCATACCATTCACTTGCTGGACATCTAAGGACTCTATCCCAATCATTAGCAAGCGTTTTTGTGCCCAAAAACGCACTGTAAGTACCTCACGACATCCCTAACTTTTTGAAATTGAATCTCATGAATCTGGCATTGTTAGCATGATTTGTTTATATATTCTGAATCCTTGAAACATTTGCAAGCTAATGATAATAATTAATTGCATTTTTGTTAACCATACAGAGATTTTCCATGATTAGGGTTTAGGTTTCGTTTTTAGGGATTTTGATTACAGGTACAATTGGGCCACGATTGAGGTACCATGATACTCGTGAGGTTGTCACAAGTTGATTGGTACCATTGTTATGCGTTTATCATGCTTGCAGGGAATTTTGGAAATACGCAGGGGCTATACCTACAGAGAACGTCTGTAGATAAAAGTCGTTTTACCTAAAATGACGGACAAGGGGTAGACGATGACTGCGTGGCAAGACACCATTTGTCCATTCAAAAATCTGCATGTTTTTTTTATATTAACTTGCATTTCCAATATAATGTTTATTTGTTATTCCATGTACAACAAGGCACGTTAGCTCAACTGGTTAGGAGGTGTTGGAAAAAGCCAAAGGGGCTGGGTTCGAATCCCAGGTCCCCCATATTATTTCATAATTTTACTTCTTGCATAATCAGGCACATATACAGGCATGGAGACCACCATACACCCTCAAGGAACAGCCAACCTTGGAGGTCTACAGTGCACCCTAGTCAACTTGTAACGTGGAATCTGAGAAGTCAAACATGGACCAAGGCATATTGGGCTTATTGACACCCCCCTTTTACTTTGATACCAGACCCATTTCTCTCTTTTCTTTTATATTTCTTTTATTTATTTATTTTGATTAATTATTTTTTAACATAAAAATTAATTCTTTTTTACAAAAACTCATAAAATCAATTTTTCATCAAATTAGAAATTTAGTTTTTTTATATTTTGTCAAAATTAATTTAATATTAGTTTAATTTAATTTTAGGGCAATTTTAACCTTTTGTAAATACTTTAAATTAGAAAATTAGGGTTTGGTTTATTTTATTTTATTTTCTTTTCTTAAAATAACCAAAAATATAAAAATAGGTCAAATTAATTATTTTTCTTAATTTAAATTAATTAGTAATTAGGTCTGTATTTACTCAATTAAAACCTTCTTTTCTCAAAATAATCAAAAACAAGAAAAATATGATTTTTCTTTCAATTAGGTTTAGACGGGGTCAAAACCCCAATTCTTTTTTGTTCTCGATTCATCGCGCGTTTATTTATTTTTACGATATTGATGTAACTGCTCATGGGATGTAATAGTTTAATTAGGATTTTTTCTTTTATTTATCGTTTTACGGGTTTTTGGCTATGTAATTAATCCCCCTCCCCAAAGCCTTGTAATAGCGTAGTTTTATTTCTCGCATTTTAATTTTCGCAAATATCAACTGTTAGATGTATGATAATAGGATTGCATGACAAGAATGTATGTTAATTTTAAAATGGTTAGCAAACCCTAAATGTGCAAAGATGATAACTGAAATCAAATCACTCGCACATGCGCACTCCTAGGGTATCCTCTCACTTCGGTTGCCTTCGGTAAGCGATCATTAAGTATATGGTGTCTTAGTGGTTTCCATCTTGTCTAAACAAAGATCAAATGTCCCGTTGGGAAATGTTGCCTCAGAAAGGTTGCCTCGGAAGTGTTGCCTCGAATATGATCTTAAGACACTAGGGTTATTACTAAGACGTCCTAACATTGCTTTAGTGATCGTACGTCCCTTTTGAATTGACCCTTAAAAACTCCAACGACGGTGCTACCTACTCATTAATAGAAGGATAGCGCTGTATAAAGGAAACAAGAACAAAAACATTCTTTTTTCGAGTAGGTAGATGCTAGTAGGTGTTTGCTCAAAAATAAAACTTTTCCACACTTACACTTTTTTCAAACAAAGTTTTCAAAACGACTTCGTAACACTCTTGAAGACATAAGCAAGTGTTAAATCGAAGTAAAACAAAAACTTTTCAAAACACACAAAAACAAAAGCAATTTTTAAAAATGATGAGCAAGTACCTAAGAGCCCGTAGAAAACTACGGATAGAAAGGGTGCTAATACCTTCTCTTTCTATAATCTACCCCCCGTACTCAGAACATCTCGAAAAAGGAATTTTTCTCTACTTTTTTCCTTTCCAGTTGGATAAAATAAAAGTCGATGGCGACTCTTGCTTACCGCGATATTTTGCAAACAAAAAACACAAAACGCAAACCAGCTTTTTCCTAAAACAGCCCGGTTCTGCCACCGTATCACAACCAGCATCATCTTGCTGCGAGAAACTTTAAATCATCAATTTCTATAGCAATCTACAACAACAAATAACATAACAAAGATATCAGACAACAATACATATGAAAAAGCAGAAGAAATCGCAAACAGAAAGAAGAAGAGGAAACTGAAAAAGAGAAGAGAAAGGAACGTTGAAAACTTGAGATAAAAAGTAGATTGCATACCTGAGGTTCATTATCTTCTTCTTCAATGTCCGCCAGCGTATGTGAGGTCATCATCCGCAAGTTTCCACCTCTTTTCTTCTTGTTTTTATGTGCTTAATCGCGGTTTGAGGCTTGCTAGAGGGACCTTGTTGTACCCCAAAAATTTCCCTCCCATTTTCACACAAGATATATTCCTATAAGTCCTCAATTGCTCAAGGTTGACAAGAATTGACCAGACAATTCTCCTCCCAAGGCAATGAACCCCCAACTAGGGTTTCAATTTTCATCAAGATGGTTGAGCTCCAATGGTCTCAAATGTTTCCCATGGTCCTTATATGTCTTCAAGATTATCCATGCCAAATTTCATGCCTTGCACAATAAGTTTGCTCAGTCAATTGCTCAAGTATTGGAAAATCAACTATGCTAGGTCAAAAGTCAACTGTGGCCCATTTACAGTCAAACTTCAAGATTTTTGGTCAACATCAACATTTTGAAGTGATATCCATAATTTGATCAAGGGTTGATCATGATTCCTCAAGAAATGCTCCTAACCCATAAAAAGTCAAAAAATGGCAAATTAGGGTTTCTATAGGAAAAGTCAACCAAACTTTGACCAAGCATAACTTTCTCACACTTAATCCATTTTCCCCCAAACAAAGCTCATTTTGAAGAGAATTCAATTCCCTACAATCTCTTCAGCCCTAAAGTCCAAGAAATGCACCATTTGAAAGATACAAGTTTATACATTACAGGCCATTTTTAGAAAGTCAATAAAAGCCACTTTATTCCAAGACCTTTAACATCAATATAACCTTTTCAAATGCAAAATTGTTCAAAATAGGGATTGAAGTATACATCTTGGGCTTTCCAAAAAGTCCAAGATCATCATCATGAGATAAAAATTGAGCAAGTTATGACTTGCCCAAGTTGGGAAAATTTGGGAAATTTAAAGAAATATGCATTGAGCAAATTTGAACTTTTAAGGAAATGGCTCATTTTTTTGGACTTCAAACATCTTCCTAAGAGTATAGAGGACTCTTAAGACCATTTTCGCATAGTCTTGATTTTATTTGCATTTTATATTAATTTTATTTAATTAAAAATCAAATAAATCAAAATTATTGCAAATTGTATGGATCAATATGGTCAAGGCTTGTTTTAATGCATGGAGGGGTCCCAATTTTCGTGTACAACAAGGCTAACATGTTTACATTCATTCAAAATTTAAAAATGGACAAAATCCCATGCTTTTGGCCAAGGTTACAACTGTGCATTCATGGTTTTGAAACCACATAATCATGGTGGTTATTGCCTGTAGGTGTTTAGGTATTGGCTTGCATTTTTGGTAAATCCCAAGTGTATGTGTGAATGTCATGACTGATGTCATAACATTCTAGTTCAGTTTGTACTGACTCATTAGGTACCTTTGCAGAAAAATATTGTAATTCAAATACTGATGTTTATAAGTGTGTATCTGAGCATTTTGCAAAATGATCACATTTTGCTAAATCAGTAGACAGGTTTTCTCAGATGTCATAACAGATGTTATGACATCCTGTTCTGAACTAACAGGATTGCAGGATTGGATAAGTCTGAGTTTTTTCAGGAAATAACTCAGTCCTTCCTGAACAGAATCCTGCGTTTTCTGAGGGATAACCTAGCTCAACCCTAACCTGGTTAATAAAGCCCTGTGACCTGGTCTTTAGGTCAAATGGAATTAACCCTAGGTTTTTGGAAACCCTAACTGAAGTTGCAGCTGCTATATATTCAACAGAGTTGCTGTTTTTCAAGAATGGCTTTTATTGATTAGAAGATCATTTGTAATCTGTATAGATTTGATTATTGTACTCCAAGCAATTATCATTGTGATAAGTGCCTTGGAATAGGTTTCTAATTGTAAGGGTTGTGTAGCACTCTAAGCTTTGAAGCAAGAGTGTTTGAATGTACCTTGACTAAAGCTGTGAAGCAGAGTCAAGATAGTTGTGTACATCTCTTAAAGCTGTGAAGCAAGAGTGATTGTGTTGCTTGATTAAAAAGCTGTGAAGCTTAATCAAGTGTTTGTTTTTGAAGAGTGTCTTCATCAATTCTTAAGTCAAATTGGTTTATGTATCACTGCTGTGATTGAGGGGGAGTGAGTAGGAACTCAGGTTTAAGTTGTACTTAGATTGGAATTGCATTGGGTAGGTCTTAAGTGAAGGAGATAAACTGGTTGGTTTATTCCTGAATTAAAATCTCTTATAGTGGATTTCCTCCCTGGCTTGGTAGCCCCCAGAGTAGGTGTTGTTGCACACTGAACTGGGTAAACAATTGACTGTGTTCTTTATTGCTTTTGTATTTACTGTCATATAGTAAGTCAGATACGGTGTCATAACATTGAACGTGACATTGAGTATCTGCAGCCAGAATTTCAATTGGCATCAGAGCAGGCACCCTGCCTGTATTACTGGGTGAGATCTAGGGATATCACTTTCTGGCACTATGGACAAAGAAGGAGTTTTTGGAAATAGACCACCCATTCTGGACGGAACCAATTATGACTACTGGAAACCTCGTATGATTGCCTTCCTAAAATCTCTGGACAAAAAGGCTTGGAGAGCTGCTGACAAAGGATGGATTCATCCCACCATAACTGAGATAGATGGGACAATCAGTCTGAAGCCTGAGGAAGATTGGAGTAAAGAAGAAGATGAGTTAGCTCTGGGAAATTCAAAAGCTTTAAATGCCTTGTTCAATGGAATTGATAGAAACATTTTCAGACTAGTACATCAATATGAACTGGCCAAGGAAGTTTGGGACACTCTCAAAACTACTCATGAGGGCACTTCCAAAGTAAAAATGTCAAGGCTTCAGATGTTGACTACCAAATTTGAGAATCTAAAAATGATGGAAGATGAAACCATTCATGAGTTTCACATGAACATCTTGGAGATTGCCAACACCTCAGGAGCACTGGGAGAAAAGATGTCAGAAGAAAAACTGGTGAGGAAGATTCTCAGATCCTTGCCTAAAAGATTTGCAATGAAGGTAACTGCCATAGAGGAAGCCCAGGACATTAGCAAGTTAAAAGTGGATGAACTTATTGGGTCTCTTCAGACTTTTGAGATGGGGATCACTGATAATGGTGACAAGAAGAACAAAAGCATAGCACTTGTATCCAACACTGATGTTGAATACAAGGAAGATGAAGAAGAAAACATATCAGAAGCTATTGCCATGCTTGGAAGACAGTTCAACAGGCTCATCAAAAGAATGGACCCAAAGTCAAGGTCTAATGTTCATAACATTCCCTCTGACATTGACAGTTCCAGCAGAAGACCAAGGTCAAAAGATAAGGGAAACCAAGGCAGAGGTATTCAATGCCATGGATGTGAAGGATATGGACATATTCGAGCTGAATGTCCTACCTTTCTTAAGAAACAAAAGAAAGGAATGACTGTTACTTGGTCTGACTATGATTCAGAAAGTAATTCTGAAGAAGAATCTGCCAAACTAGTTACTGCCCTAACTAGTGTTTGTACTTCTGAAAGTGACACTAGTGATGAAGAAGTGACATTTGAAGAACTGGCTGATACCTACAAGAAATTGTGTATCAGAAGTGCTGAAGTCTGTGTGCAGAATGAGAAACAATCAAAACTCATTATAAAGCTGGAGGCTGAAAAAAGGGCAAATCTTGAAACTATAAGTCATCTAGAAGGAGAAGTTCAATTGCTGAACTCACAACTGAATCAAATGACCAAATCTGTCAAGATGTTGACCAATGGAACAGACAAATTGGAAGAGATCCTTCAGGTTGGACAAAATGTGGGAAATAAATCTGGACTAGGATTTATGGAAGCAACGAAATCTGGTTCTGGTAAGCAAATGTCAAAACAGATGTCTCAACACAACTCTCGACATCAGGAACAGAAACATATGAGGAAAAGGTACCAAAGATGGAAATGTCATCATTGTGGTAGATATGGCCACATAAAACCCTTCTGCTTCAGATTACATGGATACCCTAATCAGAACTCAGGTGTCAAACCTAAGTCTAAAAAGGTACCACATGCTCCTCAATGGAAGAAAAAGGCTACTGCACTGATAGCTCACACTTCCCTGAGGGTCTCTGCAAAGGAAGACTGGTACTTTGACAGTGGATGTTCCAGACATATGACTGGAATCAAGAACCTCCTCAATAATGTTAAGCCTCACACCACCAGTTTTGTGACCTTTGGAGATGGGGCTAAAGGTGAAATCAAAGGAGTTGGTGATTTGGACTGCCCTGGAGTTCCAAGTCCGAATAAAGTACTGCTGGTAAAAGGGTTGACTGCTAATCTCATTAGTATCAGTCAATTATGTGATCTAGGATTCAAGGTCAACTTCTCAAGATCTGAATGTCTAGTAATTAATGAAAAACTAGAAGTTGTAATGAGAGGAATCAAATCCAAAGATAACTGTTACGTGTGGCAGCCTGAGAACACTGATATCTCCACTATGTGTCAAATCATCAAAGAAGAAAAAGAGATGAAACTGTGGCAGCATAAGCTTGGTCTCCTTCATCTAAGAAGAATGAAAAGAGCTATTTCTATGGAAGCTGTCAGAAGAACTCCAAAACTACAGGTTGATAATATCTGTGATGTGGCAAATAAACTTGAAGAAGAATGTGTTGTCAGAACCTTAAGTCATCTTGACAAGGATGTTGGAAATAACAAGTCTAATAAATTCTGTTCTCAAAACATCTGGTCAAAACAGATGCTCCCTGAGTACAATGTTACACAAGATGTTGTGACATTGTGTTGTGACAATCTGAAAACAATCAACATTTCCTTGAACCCTATTGACTTTGAAGAGAAGAAGTCATTTAAACTGGAACATAGTTTCTCTAAGCTTCAGCTGACTGATTCTTCTACCAAGGCTCTTGTTGGAAATAAACTTGAAAATTTGAGGGGCAGGTTGGGTATTCACCAACATGAGAAATTATAGCAATTAATTTTGCTTAAAACAAGGGTTGAAGGGATTAATTTTATTAAGTCTATATTTAGTGGGTTAATCATATTCTTTCACAATTCCTTCAAAAGCTTTAAGAAGTTGAAGAGACTCCCTTTTATCCCCTACCTCTCTCATCCTTGCAACCTGTTTCCTCCTCCCAATCAAAGATTTTTCTCAAACTGCTACCATTACTCAAAGTCAATCAAAATGTCTCAGACATCGTCTTCAACCATGGCGAATTCGTCTTCCTCATCATCGTCATCATCTGACCAAGATTCTAGGGCAATCACTACATGCATAGAATCTGAAGTTCTTGAGGTCACTCCTCTCAGGGAGATGGCAACTGACCCAGCCAGAGTCAAAAAGCTCAGAACCAGACATGCAGGAAGAGCTCAAGCTACAGCCTCTGGTAATTCTTCTCATCCTTCGTCTTCTGTACCTAATAGAGAAGGATCAGTTCAAGTACACCAAGCTATTGCTAGGCTGGTTACTAGTATACTGAGTGGCAACCAATCTGTACCGGGGATTTCTATCCCTTTAAATCAATCAGAAAGTCCAAATGTGGAAGGTTCTGAAAATGTAGATGTCACTGAGAATGTTGTGACACCAAAAGACAACATTCAGAACCCCTCTGAAAAGGCTGCTGATCCACCTATCATTGATGTGGATGAAGATTACTCAGATAATGAACTGATTGCTAATGTGAACCCTAGCATAGCTAGGAGATTGAAGAAAAGAAAGAGTAGTCAGAATGATAAACCTGATGCTAAGAAATCCAAGGCTGAAGGCATGGCTGAGAAAAGTATTCAGACAAAAGGGAAGAAGGCCCAGGTGCATACTGCTAGACAACCAATCTCTAAGAAAAGTAAAGAACCTGAAACTTCTGATTCTGATGAGGAATCAGAATTTGAGATTGATATTGAAGAAACTCCCATCAGAAGGAAGCTCCCCTCCAGTAAGATTGCTAGAGTGCCTGAAGTGCCAACAGACAACATCTCTTTTCATCATCCTGACAATGCAAACAAATGGAAGTATGTTTGCTTAAAGAGAATAGCCTTAGAGAGAGAACTCAACAATGATGCCTTGGAGTGCAAAGACATCATGGATCTGATCAAGAATGCTGGGCTAATGAAGACAGTGATAAAGTTTAACAAATGTTATGAAAATCTGGTCAAGGAGTTTGTAGTGAACTTGTCAAATGATTGTGCTGATGGAAGGTCAGCTGACTTTGAAAGTGTTTTTGTTAGAGGAAGAAGGGTCAAGTTCTCTCCATCAGAAATCAACAAGTTTCTTGGAAGAACAAATAAGGACTGTCCTGATCTAGAGGCAACTAACAATGAAGTTTGTCTAACCATCACAGCCAGGCAAGTAAAGTGCTGGCCCTTGAAAGGGAAGCTGAATGCTAGTAAACTCAGCATGAAATTTGACATCTTGCATAAAATAGGTGCAGCCAACTGGGTGCCTACAAATCACAAATCAACTATCTCCACAGGATTGGGGAGATTTATCTATGCTGTGGGAACCAAGACTGCTTTTGACTATGGGAGGTACATCTTTGAACAAACTTTAAAGCATGCTGGCAGTTATGCTGTCAAAGGACCAATTGCCTTTCCCTCCCTCCTTTGTGGAATCATCCTTGCACAATACCCTGATATCCTTGTGGCAAGAGATACAGTCTGCAAAAGAGCTCCTGCCCTTGGCCTGCACTACAAACTGTTTCAGGGATCTCATGCTCCAGACATTGTCATAACATCAGCTGAGACATCGTCTGTAAAGACCCAGTCCAAGACATCAGATGTCATAGCTGTTTTAAAAGAAACTTGCAAAGAGCTGGATGCTAGAAAAAGGACCCTAGAAATTCTAATTGCTAGGCTAGAAAAGGAGGAAGCTGAAGAAAGCAGAAGGGAAGAAGGTGTAGAAGCTGAAGGACATCTCAACATTAAAGAAACTAGCTCCTCTGAGTCTGATGACAGTGCTTGAAGGTTGATTGCTGTTTGGTGGTGTTGCTGGTTGGTTGCTGATATCTGGTGGAGTTTGGAAGTGTATTCTGTTGTTTTCTGCTGCTGCTCTTATTATTTTGTTTTGGATAACTGTATAATTTTATGAACATGTATCTTTGGCCCATTTGTGGCTAAAGAGGGGGAGAATAGTTTGGTACTTACTTAATTAGTACTTGACATTCTATTTTTCTGCTGTCACTTATTTCTGCTGCTATCTATCTCTGATTGTTTAGGGTCTTTAGCCAAAAATCTGCCAAAGGGGGAGTTTGTAGGTGTTTAGGTATTGGCTTGCATTTTTGGTAAATCCCAAGTGTATGTGTGAATGTCATGACTGATGTCATAACATTCTAGTTCAGTTTGTACTGACTCATTAGGTACCTTTGCAGAAAAATATTGTAATTCAAATACTGATGTTTATAAGTGTGTATCTGAGCATTTTTCAAAATGATCACCTTTTGCTAAATCAGTAGACAGGTTTTCTCAGATGTCATAACAGATGTTATGACATCCTGTTCTGAACTAACAGGATTGCAGGATTGGATAAGTCTGAGTTTTTTCAGGAAATAACTCAGTCCTTCCTGAACAGAATCCTGCGTTTTCTGAGGGATAACCTAGCTCAACCCTAACCTGGTTAATAAAGCCCCGTGACCTGGTCTTTAGGTCAAACGGAATTAACCCTAGGTTTTTGGAAACCCTAACTGAAGTTGCAGCTGCTATATATTCAACAGAGCTGCTGTTTTTCAAGAATGGCTTTTATTGATTAGAAGATCATTTGTAATCTGTATAGATTTGATTATTGTACTCCAAGCAATTATCATTGTGATAAGTGCCTTGGAATAGGTTTCTAATTGTAAGGGTTGTGTAGCACTCTAAGCTTTGAAGCAAGAGTGTTTGAATGTACCTTGACTAAAGCTGTGAAGCAGAGTCAAGATAGTTGTGTACATCTCTCAAAGCTTTGAAGCAAGAGTGATTGTGTTGCTTGATTAAAAAGCTGTGAAGCTTAATCAAGTGTTTGTTTTTGAAGAGTGTCTTCATCAATTCTTAAGTCAAATTGGTTTATGTATCACTGCTGTGATTGAGGGGGAGTGAGTAGGAACTCAGGTTTAAGTTGTACTTAGATTGGAATTGCATTGGGTAGGTCTTAAGTGAAGGAGATAAACTGGTTGGTTTATTCCTGAATTAAAATCTCTTATAGTGGATTTCCTCCCTGGCTTGGTAGCCCCCAGAGTAGGTGTTGTTGCACACTGAACTGGGTAAACAATTGACTGTGTTCTTTATTGCTTTTGTATTTACTGTCATATAGTAAGTCAGATACGGTGTCATAACATTGAACGTGACATTGAGTATCTGCAGCCAGAATTTCATTGCCTTTGTTTCTTTGTCTCCTCACTACTCTCTATAAATACCAAGCCTAGAAAGGCAAATGGAGGACAAGAAAACAACATAGAGACCATATTCCAAACTTGAAATTCTCAAGAAAAAGTCAAACTTCATTCTCAAATTCCAAGGAATTTCAGAAGTTTTTGAGCCTTCAACAATCATCCTTGAATGCCACTGAAGGATTCACGACCATCCTTGAGCCCTGTAGCTTCGTGAAACACTCCCTACAAGTCACAGTTTGCTCTTGTTTTTTTCAATCTCGTTTTCATTCATTTATTCATTATAAACATGATTTGACTGCATATTTATGTTTGTGATCATGGGAACGTTTCTGGATGTTATATTTTGAGTTTGAGTACAAATATAAAGATCCACCATTGTTAGGGTTCCGAATTCCCAATTTGGGAAATCTGACTTAAAGGCCAAATTGGATGAAATTGACGGTACCAATGAACTCATGAGAAAGATTGCAAGCGATCCATAACCTTGGTTGATGTTTTTTGCGCGTGTATAATAATTTTGAATTGTACAGGGCTATAGCTACAGACACAATCTGTCACTATAGGCTTTAGCAACAACAATGTCTGTCACTAAAGGCCTGGTTCAATTTGAACAAAGAAGACGAAGTGTGGCAGCCTTTCATTGGATCACTAAAACTGCGCGCGTTTTTTTAATTTACCATATATTGACTTGATTTTGTATTTAATATTTTGGTTTTGTTTTGTATAACAAATGGTCAGTAGCTCAGTTGGTAAGCAGGCGTGTTTGTGAGGGAAGGGACCTGGGTTCGAGTCCCAGGTCCAGCGTTTTGTATTTTTCTGATGTTTATTCTGCAGATCCAGCGCTTCTCATATTCAGGCGCCTATCCTACTCCATCATATCCTGGCCATTAGATGTACATCTGATCAGAATGAATGCATTCAACATGCAAGTGCATCATAGACCTTCAAAGGCTGGCAATAGCAGATCCAGTGCAACTTCTGGGTCCAAATTAGCTTGGGTCTAGAACAAAAGTCCAACGCACCTTTTTTTTCTTCTTTTAGCATCCCAGCCCATTTGGCCCTTTTTTTGTTTTGTTTGTATTTTTATTATTTTATTTTGTAGTCCTTTTTTATTTAATTAACTAAATAATCTAAAAACTCACAAAAAATTAGGCATAGACTTTTAATTTCTTTAATTAATTAATTGAATTTTAACTTTTTTTTTAAAATTTAAAATGAACTAGAACTTAGAATTTAATTTAATCATTTTCTTTTCATAATAAAAATTGCAAAAAATTAGGATAGTTTAGAATAATTTTTAATTAATAATTTTCTCTTTCTTTTAATTAATTAATTAGATCCAATTTATGTTTCAATATTTTCTTAATAAAAAATACAAAAAAATATATAAGGATTAGTTTTTCTTTTATAACCTAGATTAATTCTTCCATTTAGTATTTATTTTTCTTAATTAAATTTAGAATTAATTTTTCTTTAACAAAATTAAAAAACAAAAAAAAAAAATTTTCTTTACTAAGAATTTTCTACTAGGTTTTTAGACGTTTTTTTATCGCGCGCACATTTTATATTATTATGTATCTTCCTATGGATTATAATAGCCCTAATTAGGATTTTCATTTTCCGCACTTTACATTTTAAGTCAGATATAACTGTAACTGTCCCAAAGAGTTGTAATAGTTGTAGGAACTTTATTTCTCGCTTTATATTTCTTATATGCCTGTATATAAATTGTTAGTAACTTAGGCGTGCATGAAAAGATTAATAAATTAACCATTAGATCACTAATCTCAAGACAAATATCTGAAAAAAGCACTATTTCACACTTGCACCCTTAGGGTACTCCTCACTTGGTTGCCTCGGAAAATAATGGTCATGTCCCTCGAACGTAGGGATATCTTAGCAAAGACCCTCGGTACTAAAATCATCAAAAAGATCATGGTCCCTAACGTCCCTCGAGTTGCCTACGAGAAATGATCTTGTCCCTCGATGTTGCTTATATGATGACCGTCCCTTCGAATGCTAAGATATCCTTACATGTTGCCTTCTATGACCATAACGTCTCTTTCGATAGTCCCTCAACATCCAACGATAGGGCTACCTACTCACTAATAGTAGGATATCACTATCTAAAAGGTTGGAGGAAAAGAACATCCTTTTGGAGTAGGTAGATAACTGGTAGGTACTTGCCTAAACCTGAAATTTTCACACTTACACACTTTTCAAAAACACTTTATCACACTCTTGAGGACTGATACAAGAGCTACCATAAAGCAAACAAAATATTTCAAAACATACATAGCACAAACAGTTTTTAAAAATGAGCAAGTACCTAAGAGCCCGTGTAAAACCACAGATGGAAGGGGGTTTAACACCTTCCCTTTCCATAATCTACTCCCCTTACTCAGAAAATCTCGAAAAAGGTCTTTTTCTGTTCTTTTCACCCTTTCCTTAATTTGCATAAAAGAAAAGTCGGTGGAGACTCTTGCTTACCACAACATTTGGGATAAAACACAAAAACCAGTATTAAACTGCCAGTTCTGCCACTGTATCACAGAACTGGCGACTCTGCTGGAGAATATATTATAAAGTGGGGTTTACCTTAGGATCTAGATCATTTTGCTTCTTTGTTTGTTTGTTTGCTTTATTTTTAAGGGTACTGTTTAGGGTTACTATATATCCTACACCCGGATCTAGGGAAACCTTTTAGGTAAGTAGCAATAGATCCTGGAAACTAGGCAGGGTATACCGACACTGTTGAAGCGATGGCTACGTTGATGCGATAATTTGGTTGGTACCGGTAGCCCTTGAGTTAATCGAGGAGAATATGGGGCCGCTGCGTGGTGTCATAAAGCGTCAACTGACCTTAGAACCTTTAAATGAACAACTTGGCCATTAGGACGTAACGAGATGGCCGTTTTTGATGTATTCCCAAAGTCAGCAGATACTCGATGCTACACTCATTGAGATTTGACTCCCGAGTTTTGTTTGGTTGCAAGTCAGTTGCCTATCGAACGAAATTTATGGGAAAGATCAGTGATATTGAGATCCCTTAGAACCCGATTACTATTTATAGGACAGGTTGAACCAATCCAACTTCAAGAGGGTATGACCTTAAAACCCACGCAAGCCTTAAACCTAAGGTCTTGGTGTGATTTGCTTGTGCTTACTATATATGTGATTTCTTGGCATAATCATGACATCATAACATGGCATATCATACTAACTATTTCAAAGATTTTCTAGGGCTTATCTTTGTCTTGTTTTGTAGGACATGACATCCGCTTGCAGGAACACTATCCAAATCAACCTTGTGAAAGTGCATCCTCAACTCAAGGAGTTAGCATCAAGGATTCCTGAAATCTCTCCCTTCACTAAAAAACATGGTCGACTTCTCAACTTGGTCACTTCAACCCCTGATGAAGAAATGTTAAAGGTGCTCTTTCAGTTCTTTGACCTGTTGCACCACTGCTTCACTTTTCCTGATTACCAGTTAGTGCATACTATGGAGGAGTTTTCTCAGTTATTGGGGATACCTATCCTTAATCAGCTACCATTCAACGGTACGGAAAGAGACCCAAAGCCTGAAGAGATTGCTCAAGATCTGTCTTTACAACGGTCTGATGTAATGGCAAATTGGGAAACCAAATGAGGTGTCCAAGGATTTCCAGTCAAGTTTCTATTTGAGAAAGCTCACTATTTTTGGATTTACAAGCTTTTGAAGAGGTGTTGGCACTTATCATCTATGGGATGGTACTATTCCTTAACACGGACCAACTCGTAGATGTGAACGCGGTTAAGGTTTTTCTGTCACATAATCCAGTGCCTTCCTTACTTGGGGATATTCTACACTCTCTGCATACTCGCACTATAAAGAGAAGAAGGACCCTTATGTGTTGCACTCCTCTATTGGCTAGGTGGTTTATTTCGCACCTACCCCAGTCTATCTTGAGAAATGAGTAGGGTATGAGATGGTCTCATAGGCTGATGTCTCTTTCAAATTCAGATATTCATTGGTGTTCGCGATCCTCAGAGAATGTTACCATCATTGATCACTGTGAGGAATTCCCTAATGTCCCTCTCTTAGGAATTAGAGGAGGAATCACTTATAATCCTTGTTTAGCATTGCGACAGTTTGGTTATGCTAGAAGGGATGGTCCTTATGATGCACTCGTCCAAGGAATCATCTTTGACTATGAGAATGATGTTCAGGGTTATCGTAAGAGGTTGATTCGAGCTTGGGGCATGACAAACAGAGTTGATAGCAAGACACTGGGACATAAGAATTCCATCCCTCTTGAGCCTTACCTCAAATGGGTGCGAGCTCGTGCTCAATGTCTTATGATGCCTTACCCCGCCATCTTACCTGTGATTGTGGAGCCAATTTCCGAAGGAGACACTCCCTACGTTGTTCTTCATCCTGATACACCAACTGATTTTGAGGAGCTACAGAAATCCTGGATCCAACATAAAGAAGAACGGGATACTTTCGAAGCCCAATTCTATGCCAACGAGAAGAAGGTTCTAGAGCACACCCAATTACTTCACGAGGAGAGGAGCATAAATGCCTACATTGCACCAAAGAGGATGCACCTATGGGAAGCTTGAAGTCTTCCTTTTACTTAGAGAATTTTGTTGTTGCTTTGTTCCCTTTGTGAGCCTAAGAGGCATTATTGTGATCAATAAAATATCTTAACACAATTAACGTTTATTCTCTTTCTGTTTAAGCAAGTTTGAGTCTTAGAAATCCTTGAAAACATTGCATACATATATCATACATATCATTGCATAAGCAGGTTTCAAAGCAGGTTTCTCATCCTCTTCGCTGTTTATTTCAGGAATGGCTCTAGAACAAACAGTGAAGGATCTACAGACTCAGAATGCCCAGTTTCAACATATGACCATGGCTATGACCAAGGGGAAAGGAGAACTGAAAGCCCTTCTTGTTAAAGAAAAGAAGAAGCCAAGGAAAAACCAGCTGGTATGGTAAACTTGGGAAGAAGTATCAGTGGACCAGTGCGACGAGCCTCGGAACTGATAACTTCATCAAAGGAAGGAAACAATCAAGAGGAGGAAACAAGAGAGGAAGACTCCAGTCCAAAATAATCCTATGATGAATCTGACTATGATGAGAAATAGTATCCTCCTGCTGGTGAAAAATACAAACAGCTGGAGGATCGTTTGAATGCAATGGAGGTCCGGAAGGTACCAGGTCTAGATTTTGAAGAACTGGGTTTGGTTTCTGGGGTTGTCATCCCACAAAAGTTCAAGGTGCCAGTGTTCGCCAAATATGATTGGATTTCATGTCCCAAGATGCACCTCCGATCTTATGTAAGGAAGATACAACCTCACACTGCTGACAAGGACTTATGGGTCCACTTCTTTCAGTATAATTTGTCCGGAACTCAATTAGAATGGTTCTACTAGCTGGAAGGGGCCAACATCCGTAATTGGGAAGACCTGGCTGCTGCTTTCTACAAGAAATATCAGTACAACACAAACCTTGCTCCCACCCATACTCAACTCCAAAGTATGGCTATGGGTTCGAGCGAGGGCTTTAAAGATTATGCTCAGAAGTGGAGGGACTTAGCAGGAAGAGTCCAACCTCCCCTGTCTGATAGGGAGTTGGTGGATATGTTTCTGGGTACCCTGTCTGGTCCATTTTTCAATCATCTGATTGGCAGCTCTTCAGCGGGCTTTACTAAATTGATCTTGACGGGAGAAAGAGTGTAAGCTGGAATTAGGAGTGGTAAAATTCAGAAGGATGCATCCTCTAGTACAGTAAGGAAGCCATTTTCTGGGAAAAAAGAGGTCAGTGTTGTTTACAATCAAAGGAATCAGGACAAAACTAAACACCGTCCAGTGGTAGGGTCTGTGATGATCCTTAAACCCGCACCTACTCAACAAAGGAACAATCATCCTAGAACAAAAAGGCCGGTAAGACAGTTTACCTGTATAAATATGATGCTATCTCAAGTCTTGCCACGCTTGTTGAAATCTAATCTGGTAACCTTACAGGAAGCTCCGAAGAATCCCAACACTACCTCTCCCTATTACAATCCTAATGCTCGATGCGCCTACCATTCTAAGACTCCGGGGCATGATACAAACGACTGCTGGGCTTTGAAGAACAAGGTGCAAGATCTGATCGAGGCAAAGGAGATTGAATTTGATGCTCTGGAAACTCCCAACGTCATAACTACACCCATGCCCAAGCATGGCCCGAGAATTAATGCTATTGATGTTGTCTCCCCCACAGAAGATGCTGACAGTAGTTATCACATGGATAGTTGGATCTTCTCTACTACCAACGGTGGACCCAGTAACTGGACAACAAAGGACTTTGTACCAATTAATTTTATTCAGAAGTAATTGTCTTTCTTGTTTTTTTGGATATGTAATAAACAATATAAACTCTATGGCCACGTGTCTTACCTGGGGCACAATGGTTTCATTTGTGAGGGTTATCATGTTTAATTTCATATGGCATTAATAAAGTATTGGACGTTTATGCATACAAATTTTGCGCTCTCTGTTTTTCTTTTCTGTTTTTACTTTGTCTATACAACTATGGTCTTACACACACCCATATATCAAATTGCAGATCCATGTCCACTCTGGATCCCATTGGTAACAGTTCTGCTATTGCCGGTTATGACTTTAAAAATCCGATCAACCAAGCCGAGGAAGAAGGTGAGGAAGATTGTGAGGTACCCGGAGAACTTGCTAGACTGTTACAACAGGAAGAAAGGGCTATACAGCCTCATGAAGAGCCAGTTGAGACTGTGAATTTGGGCACAAAAGAGAACATAAAAGAGGTCAAGATAGGTGCAAATTTGGAGCTTTGTGTCAAACAACTTTTGATTCAGATGTTGCATTATTATGTTGAGATATTTTCCTGGTCATATGAAGACATGCCAGGACTAGACACAAATATTGTGGTTCATCGTCTTCCAACTAAAGAAGATTGCCCTCTGGTAAAGCAGAAGGTCCATCGCATGCGCCCTGAAATGTCAGAGAAGATCAAAGCAGAAGTTATTAAATAGTTCAACATTGGGTTCCTAGCTATCACCGCGTATCCCTAATGGGTTGCCAACGTAGTTCCAGTGCCCAAAAAGGACGACAAGGTACGGATGTGTGTGGACTACAAAGATTTGAACACGGCAAGCCCCAAAGATGACTTCCTGCTCCCCCACATTGACGTTCTGGTTGACAACACCGTGCAGCATAAGATCTTTTCCTTCATAGAAGGTGTTGTACCCCAAAATTTTCCCTCCAATTTCCTCAACATTTTCTCACCACAAGACCCTTGGAGCTCAAGATCCAGCTATGGTTTCCTCTGCTCAAGACTTCTCCTTGCACTGTTGACCCAAATTAGGGTTTGTGTTTGCACAAAGATGTTTTGACCTAAAATGCCTAAAGTGACTTTCATGCTTCATGTTGGACTCCCAAGTTTATCCATACCAAGTTTCAAGTCTTGATTCCAAATTTTGCCCAGTCAATTGGACAATTGACCTAGAAATAAGCTGTATTGGGGAAAAAGTCAACTGTGACCAATTGACAGTCAAACCTCATGATTTTTGACCCACATCAACATATTGAACTCATATAAACCATTTGGTCAAGTTTGGATCACAATTCCACAAGAAATTTGATCAGATCACCAAAAGGGCAAAATGGTCATTTTTAGGGTTTTGACTGCACAAAGCTAATTTTTGACTGTTTGACCTAGCCAATGGCAAACCAAGCTCACATATGGGCTCAAGGACTCAATGACATGGTCTTGACACATTCAACAAGTTCAAAAGATCCCAAATGCACAAGATTGACAGATGAATTTTCCAATCAATTGATCAATTTTTGACTGTATACTGAAAAGTCAAACTTTGACTTTTTGGTCAAAATCAAGTGTCAAGATTCATTTTTCATCAAAACATGTCAAATCATGAAACCTGTTCATCAAGAAATCAAAGATTGCAAATTAGGGTTTAAAATGACGAATTTTCATAACTTAGAATTTTTCTAAGTTATGAAAATCCCTAATTTTTTCCTAACTTTGTCCCATTTTTTCACCAAGATGCATTTGGATTCAAACAAAACACAAAACATGAAAGTTATAGTCAATTGCAAAATATATAACTTTGATTCACAAAGTTTCCTCAAAATAAGCTTGTAGCTCAAGTTATGATTTTTGGAACAAGGGTGCAAAACATTCTTAACTTAGAAAATTTTTGACCTATTCTAGGCAGGATTTTTGCCTAACTTCATGGCGACTTTTCACATGCTTCCACTTGGAATTTCAATTTGCATTTTCAAAGATGGATTGTAGTACACATTCCAAGCTTTCCAAAATGTCAAAGAACTCATCAAACAACCTTGTGGTTAGGGAGAATCGAATTTGGCAATATGAGCAAAAGTCACTTTGATTCATGGCCAAAGGCATGTTCATAACTTGTGCATTTTCAAACTCAGCATATGCAAGCTACATTACAGGCCTCTAATCTCATTTACACTCATAAATTTAATGCCAATCCTTTGTGTTTAAGCCTTATCTTGTGTGTTTAACCATTGCATACAAGATTGAGCCATAAATGGAAAAAGCAATATATCCATTTTTGAAAAGTAGAACTTTATGTCAAGATTGCAATATTTGAAGTACAAGGCAAATCCTTTTGGCACAAGTTCAGGGACATAACACACTGATCAAGACTAAAAGATGCAACACATTTGAGGGGCCTGCACAAGTCTAGAAACCAAGTTGACATTTTTTGCTTAAGTGTGAAGAAACTTGGCATAACACACAACAACTCTCATTTCTGCCAACACAAGCTAAGATAAACTTGTTGTACACCTTCCAAAAATCAAAACTAAGCTAAGGCACGAGCAAAACACCTTCAAAACCTCACCATTCACAAAAACACCATCCTACTGCAGAAAACAGGGTCACCTCTACAGTTGGACTTCCATAACTCAATCCACTCGTGCATTCTTGCTAAAACCAGTTCATACACACTCCATACCACATATACAAGCTATCCCAAGCATTGGACACGACCTGTAACACCTCTAACCAACTTCACCATTTTTGCTTTTTCTGTTTTGCAGGTTGATTGCCATAGCTTGATTCACTTGGTTTCAAAGAAAGCTAAAGGTTGAAATAGCATCCCTGGACTTCAAGCAAGTTGTACCAATCCTCACCTTGCCTTGAAAGTGCCTCCATTACCAGACACGATCCAAGTTGAACAGGTAAGTTCATGGACTTATATCTCTCAATCTAGGAAGAGTTAGCTTTAAGTTTATGAATGAAAAATGTTCTACTCATGGCCCTGAAGCTATACATATCCTCACTTTCCATTTATATTGCATATGCTGAGAGAATTTAAGACCTGAACATTGACAAAAACTTAGGTTAAGAATTAGGGATGGAGAAATTCTCTCTCATTTCTGAGAGTTAAGTTAAGTTTTTTATATGTATGGAATCGTGGCTTGATGCTTGACATTTTTCATGTTGTAAGTTTGTGCTAAAAGTCCAGGAATCATGAGATAGCAGGAAGCACGTGTTGCTCTGTTTTTTTGTTCAGAGGTTGAAGACAAAGTCTTCTATGGGCTGGGCCAGACCTTTTTTCCTTTTTGCACCATGTTTTTACATTTGCACCCCCTGGCCCATTTTGAGTTTTATTTGTCATTTTCAACTTTTTCTTTTTGATTCTGATTTGTTATTTTTTTATTAAAACATAAAAAATATAAAAAATATTTTTCTCACATTTTTTGTATTTTATTTGATATTTATTTGCTTTATTTAGTTATATATGTAAATAAATATATAATACTTCTTTTATTTAAAATAACTAAAAATAATACAAATACTTTTATTTTCTGATTTTTATTTTATTTTACCTTTTGAAAACATTTTATAAAAAAAATATATACTTTTTTTTTGTAAATATTAAATATTTTATTTTTTGTACATATTTAATATATTTAGTAAATATTATAAATACTTATATATTTATTAGTATATTTAGGTTAAAAATACAAAAATAATACATTTTTATTTTTATTAATATTTAACTTAAAAAATCACTTTTTGACAATATACTTTCTTTTTATTTATTTTTTACACATAATTAATAAATATTACATAGAATAAATAATTAATACATTTTTATTTAGCAAATTAGGGTTTTGCCCTAAATAGCTAAAATACCAAAAATTAATTCATTTTATTTTTGTTTATTTGACACATGAAAAATACTTTTTTACATACATATGAAAACCATTTTTGCATTTTGCATATTTATTTTATTTTATTTTATTATTGTGCAATTAAATCCCTTGTAGAATTTCAATTTGGATGTAATAGTTAGATTTTAATTTCTTGCTAAAATATCCCCATTTGAACATTTGTACCCCCCATCCCATATATTGTGTTGTGATAACTTAGGACCTTTTATTTTCCGCATTTTAAAAGCTTTCTAAATATGCCATGTTAGAATTAGGGTTTGTATGCAAAAAATTAACCAAAAATAGTTTGACCTAAATTCAAGATAAACAAGCATGAAAATGGACAACACTAATCACACTTGCACCCCTAGGGTATTCCACTTGTTGCCTTCAATAATGGGCCATATTGCATGTTGGGTATCTTTGGCAAAACGAAAACAATTAAAATGATCATAGTCCCTCGATGACGCTTTCAAAAGTTGCCTAAAAAATGATCAAGTCCCTTAAAGGAAAAATTGCCCAAAGATACTTGGCACCATTGCAATCATGGTCTAAACGATGACCCGCGACCGTCCCGTTCACATCCTAACACAAGATTGTCCATCAAATACAATGGTGGAACAAAATTGTTAAAAGGGTTAAAACATAACAAAGATCTTTGAGAAATTTAGGGTAGATAGCTCTTGGTTACTTGCCAACTTGCAAAACAAAAACACTTGCCTATTTTTCAAAACCACACATCACTACACTTTCAAAATAACTTTCAAAAACATTGAAAACCTTTTCAAAAGACATACCTCTTTGTATACATCCCAACATGGATCATTACAAAGGTTGCCACCACATTGGCCTCTTTTCAAAACATTTTCAAAACCCACACACAAAGCACCATTTCAAACAATTGAAAATCAAGGCAAGTTGATCTAAGCAAGTAACTAAGAGCCCATGGATAACCATGGATAGAAAGGGTGCTAATACCTTCCCTTTCTATAATCTACTCCCCGAACCCAAGAAAACATCTCAAAGGTTTTTGCTGTGCTTTTTAACCTTTCCTTAGGATAAAATAAAAAGTCGGTGGCGACTCTTGCTCAACCGAAACATTTGTGAAAATAAATGCAAAACCTCAAGTCAGTTCTCCCACCGTATCACAGAACTGGCGACTCTGCTGGGGATTTCTTTTAAAGTGGAGTAACCTTAGGGCTTAGATCACCCTCTTACATGACTAATTGTTTGCTTTGATTGCTTTACATCTTGGCTCTCTTGTTTGGGTTTGCAATCCTACACTAGGATTTGGGGAAACATTCATAGATAGCAATACATTGTGGAAACTGTGCGGGGTATACCGACACGGTTAAAGCAATAGCTATATTAGTGCGACATATTTGTGAGTACCGGTAACCCTTGAGTTCAATCAAGGAGAGTACGGGGCCGCTGAGTGATGTCACTAAGCACTAATGACCTAGAACCTTACTTGACCATCTTGGCCTTTCATTAGGGGTAGTGAGATGACCGGCTTTGGTGCAGTCCGAAGTTGGTAGATACTCGATACTACACTCATTGAGGGTTGTTTTCTTGGAATATTTTGGTCGCTAGTTAAGTGGCTAAACCAAAACAATAAACAATGAAAACAATCCAGTGATATTGAGCTCCTTAGAACCCGGTTACTATTTATAGGACAGGTTTTTAAGCCAACTACACTCAAGAGGGTACTTACCTATGAAACCTCATGCAAGCCTGAAACTAGGGTTTGGTGTGAATTGCTTGTACATATGTTTTGTGCATACATCATGAACATCATAAAGCATCATATGCATTCACTAACCATTTCAAGGGTTTAGATCTTTATCTTTGTTCTTGTTTTGTAGGTCATGGAAATTCCTCGCAGGAAAACTATCCAAGTCAACCTTGTGAGAATCCCTCCTCAACTCAAGGAGCTCACATCAAGAATTCCGGAAAGCTCTCCCTTCAGTGAAAGACATGGTAGACTGCTCAGCCTAGTCAACACCAACATTGAAGAGGACATGGTAAAGGTGTTGTTCCAGTTCTTTGACACCCTTCACCACTGTTTCACTTTCCCCGACTACCAGTTGGTACCCACTTTGGAGGAATTTTCTCAACTCTTGAGAATTCCTATCCTTAATCAACTACCTTTCAACGGTACAGAAAAGGAACCAAAGCCTGAAGATGTTGCTCAAGCACTACACCTACAACCATCTGACATCAAGGGGCATTGGGAAACTAGAAGCGGTGTCAAAGGCTTCTTGGCAAAATTCTTGTTTGAGAAGGCACAAGAGTGTTGGAATTCATTGGACCTACAAGCCTTTGAAGAAATTGTGGCACTCCTTATCTATGGGTTGGTCTTGTTCCCAAATCATGACCAGCTTGTAGATGTCAGCGCCGTCAAAATCTTCCTATCCAGAAATCCAATACCAACATTGCTTGGGGACATTCTTCACTCATTTTACACTCGAACAATGAGAAAGAGGGGTGTTCTCATGTGCTGTACTCCTCTCCTTGCAAGGTGGTTTATTTCGCACATTCCCCAATCTGTCTTGAAGAATGACCAAGGCTTAAGGTGGTCACAACGATTGATGACCCTGACTCACTCTGATGTACATTGGTGTTCTCGGTCTAGAGAAAATGTTATCATCGTCGATCATTGTGGAGAGTTCCCTAATGTTCTATTACTTGGCATTAGAGGAGGCATCACCTACAACCCTTGTCTAGCCTTGAGACAATTTGGATATGCACGAAGAGATGGCCCTCACGACATGTTGATTCCTGACCTAGTTTTTGACTTCGACAACGATGCGCAAGGACTTCGCCAAAGATTCATCAGAGCTTGGAGGATGCCTAACAAGGTTGACAGCAAGACACTGGGGCACAAGAATTCCATCCCTCTTGAGCCCTATCTCAAGTGGGTACGAGCCCGAGCCCAGAGTCTAATGATGCCTTATCCTCATGTTCTCCCTGTGATTAAAGAGCTCGTGAAGGAAAGAGAGGTTCCCTGCACCATCCTATATCCTGACATGCCTACATCGTGGGAGGAGATACAGAAGAGTTGGATCCAACTCAAGGAGGAACATAACACTTTTGAAGCCAGCTTCTACGCCAGCGAGAAGAAGGTTTTGGAGCTTACCCTCCGACTCCATGAGGAAGAGACCCTCAACACCTACATCGCACCAAAGAGGATGCGCAACGTCTTTTTACCTTGAGAAGTTTTTTTGTAATATTTGGCCCATGGGGCATTTATGTAATGACAAATTTCTTCTTATTAATATGACGTGCGTTCTTTTTGTTTGCTCCAATTTTGAATTTGCTAAATCCTTGAATGCATTGCATACATAAGCATATCATTCATCATATGCATGAGCAGGTCTCCACACCAGGTTTCCTTATCTTTCTGCTGTTTATTTCAGTAAGATGGATCTCGAACAGACGGTCAAGGACTTGTAGTCTCAGAACTCACAGTTTCAACAACTCCTGATGACCTTGGCTAAGGGTCAGGAGGATCTAAAAGCCCTGCTGGGGACCAAAGAGCAAGTGAAAAAGAAGAAGAAAAGAATCGGGGTGGCTACCCTGGGAAGAAGGTTTGAGGGTGAAGCCAGAAGAGTGCTTGAATTTCCCCCTATGTCTGAGGAGGGAACCAGTAAAGGGAATGCGGCTGCGGTACCTTCCGAATCCGAGGTTGAAGAAGAGGAGGCTGAAGAGGACGAAGACTACTCTGATCAACAATACCCGCCCGCCGATGACAAGTATAAAGGCTTGGAAGACAGGTTGGCAGCTATGGAGCTGCAGAGAGTTCCCGGCTTAGATTTCGAAGATTTGGGATTAGTTGCTGGAATTGTGATCCCCCCGAAGTTCAAAGTGCCAGCCTTTGCAAGATATGACGGGCTATCCTGCCCGAAGATGCATCTCAGATCATATGTAAGGAAGATCCAACCTTACACGGCAGACAAGAACCTTTGGATCCATTTCTTTCAGGATAGCCTTTCTGGGGCTCAACTCGAGTGGTTCTATCAGCTGGATGGAGCCAGTATCCGAAACTGGGAAGACTTGGCCACCGCATTTTATAAACAGTATCAGTACAATTCTGACCTCGCTCCTACGCGTACCCAACTCCAGGGTATGTCACTAGGGACGGGCGAAGGATTCAAGGAGTATGCGCAAAAGTGGAGAGACTTGGCTGGCAGGGTGCAGCCACCTTTGACTGACTGTGAACTTGTTGACATGTTCCTAGGGACCCTGTCTGGTCCGTTCTTCAATCATCTGATTGGTAATTCCTCTGCTGGGTTTACAGATTTGATCTTGACTGGTGAGAGGATAGAAGCTGGTATCAGGTCAGGGAAGATACAGAAAGGTGTCGCTGCGAGTACTGAGAAGAAGCCCTTCAAGAAGGAAGCCAGTGCTGTTTATGGTCCCAGAAGACAAGTTAAGCCGGAACGCCGCCAAGCCGTCAATGCGTTGGTAATTTCAAAGCCTGTTGCTGCTCCTCAGCAGTATAATCAACAAAGGGGTGAGAGGCCCAAAAGGCAGTACACTCGGCTCAGTATGACCCTGTCTCAGATTTTTCCACAACTACTATCAACCAATCTGGTAACTGTCAAAGAAGCTCCGAAGGTAGTGAACATAACTTCTCCGAAGTACAACCCCAACGCCCGTTATGCTTATCACTCTGATAGCCCCGGGCATACTACGGACGATTGCTGGGCTCTGAGGAATAAGGTTCAAGACCTTATTGATGCTAAGGAAAGACAGTTTGAGGCACCCGAAAGACCCAATGTTGTGACTGCTCCCATGCCCTAGCATGGAGTGAGTGCCGTGGAAGAAGACCGATATGTAGCCTCCGTGGAAGAGATTGTTACTCCGTTATCGACTGTTAAAAGGAATCTGTTGCTAGCCGGTTTATTTCCGGGATGTGGTGAAGATTGCCTTCTATGTGTTGTTTCGCCTTTTGGTTGTCCTTTGCTGAAATCAGGTATCCAAAGCCTGATGGATAGCAAGGAAATATTGTTCGAGAAGATTGTTGTTCCTGCTGTCCCCGCCGAAGAAGTTTCTATCGTCACTATTTTCAACAAACCTCCTAAGGCTCCCTCAAAGAAGCCTGTCAAAATCATGTCCGCTCAGAAGATTGCTCCTATCATCATCACAGTTCCGGGGCCTCTCCCTTATACGTCCGACAAAGCTGTCCCATGGCACTATGGGGCAGATGTTTATGTGCTTGGAGTGAAGCAAAAGTTTGATACAAGTACCGGTGTCAGCAACATTACCGGGCCTGCCAAAATTACTCGCAGTGGTAGGCTGTTCTCGCCAGATATTGCGCCACCAGCTATTCAGAAACCCCTCATCATCACACCTGCAAGTGTGCATGTTCCACTTCCTAATCAAGTTCCTGTTTCTACCCCTGCTGCCGAGTCATCCGACGCTCGGGGCAAGGGGATTGCTACTGATTTGCCTGCCCTGACGGAGGCGCCAAAGACAACCACTGTTGAAGCCTCCCAGCAAGAGATGGAGGAAATTCTCAAGATTTTCAAGAAAAGTGATTTCAATGTAGTTGAGCAGTTGGGGCACACCCCATCAAAGATTTCTATGCTATCACCGTTGTTGTGTTCAGAGGCCCATGCCAAGGCCCTGATCTCCTTCCTGAAGACGGCCCATGTGGCACAAGAAACATCTGTTGATCAATTTACTGATTGTGTGGCCAACTTGACTGACGATAATGGTTTGGGCTTCTCTGACGCCGATCTGACACCCAAAGGAAAAAACCATAACGACGCCCTGCATGTCTCCATCGAATGCATGGGCACTACTCTTGCCCATGTGTTGGTGGACACCGGTTCTTCATTGAATGTATTGCCCAAGAAGGCCCTAGACAGATTGGATTGTGAGGGTCTAGAGCTCAAGCCTAGTAACATTGTGGTCCGAGCCTTTGACGGTTCAAAGAGGATGGTACATGGCGAAGTTGACATTCCAATCCGGGTTGGTTCTCAAGTCTTTGATTCTACTTTCTATGTGATGGACATCCGTCCATCATACTCTTGTTTTCTGGGTCGTCCATGGATCCACAAGGCTGAAGCTGTGACCTCCACACTGCATCAGAAGCTTAAGTACCCAGTTAAGGGGAAGATTGTTACAGTTCAAGGGGAAGAAGAGTATATGGTCAGCCACTTAAACTCGTTCCGGTACATAGAGATGGATGGGGAATTCATTGAAACCCCCTTTCAACACTTTGAAGAGGTGCCTCAGACGTTGGCATCAACTGAAACTGTGATTGAAGACCCTCCTTTGAAGATGGCTTCCTTAAAGGATGCCCAGGCTGTGATTGAGAAGGGCGAGTGCGCAAACTGGGGCTGACTTCCTGACTTCACTCCGAAGACCGACAAGTTTGGTTTGGGCTTCGCTGAAGAGGCTCAGAGGGCTATTCGCAAAGCAAGGATTGGAAGACCTCCTATATTCATCACCAACCTGGGAGTGAATGCTATTGAGGACGACGTGGAGGAATCTGAATTCGACAGCTGGATCTACCCAACAACCGACAGTGGACCAAGCAACTGGACTGCCAAAGACTTCACACCTATTACTTTTGTCACTCAGTAATGAACTCTTTTGTTTTAAATTTGTAAGAAACAATATGTTGAAACTTTTATGGCTCGGTGTCCTACCCGGGGCACCGTGGCTCCATTTGTGAGGGCTTTTGTATGACATTTTCATATATCATTAATCAAAACATTGGACGTTTGTTGCATTTCAAAATCTTGTGCTCCTTTTCTTTCTTTATCATATATTGCAAAACATCTATATTTACACACACTCACTTATACAGGTTCCAATCCACTCTGGATCTCACTGGTAACGACTCTGCTACTGCCAGTTATGACTTCGAAAATCCGATCAACTTGGCCGAAGACGAAGGTGAAGATGATTGCGAAGTTCCTGGTGAACTTGCAAGACTGCTACTCCAGGAAGAGAGGGCCATTCAGCCACATGAAGAGCCAGTGGAAACGGTAAATCTGGGTACTGAGGCAGACAGAAAGGAAGTCAAGATTGGTGCCAATCTAGAGTTCAGTGTGAAGCAACGGTTGATTCAGATGCTGCATGACTATATGGAAATCTTTGCTTGGTCTTACGAAGACATGCCTGGGTTGGATACCGACAGTGTGGTTCATCACCTGCCTACCAAGGAAGACTGCCCTCCGGTAAAACAAAAGGTCCGCCGTATGCGTCCAGAGATGTCCGAGAAAATCAAAGCTGAGGTTATGAAACAATTTGATGCCTAGTTTCTAGCAGTGACTTCTTACCCTTAGTGGATTGCCAATGTGGTTCCGGTGCCGAAGAAAGATGGTAAGGTCCGAATGTGTGTTGATTACAAGGATTTGAACAGGGCCAGCCCCAAGGATGATTTCCCTCTGCCTCATATCAATGTTCTGGTTGACAATACTGCTCAGCATAAAGTATTCTCCTTCATGGACGGCTTTTCCGGATATAATCAGATTAAGATGGCTCCTGAAGACATGGAGAAGACCACCTTTGTCACTCAGTGGGGCACCTTTTGCTACAAGGTCATGCCTTTTGGGTTAAAAAATGCTGGGGCAACTTACCAACGTGCCATGGTTGCTTTATTTCATGATATGATCCATCACGAGATAGAAGTACACGTCGACGATATGATTGCAAGGTCTCAAACTGAGGAGGAACACCTTGACCACCTACGAAAGCTGTTTGACCGTCTGAAGTTGTACAAGCTGAGGTTGAACCCAAACAAATGCACCTTTGGGGTGAGATCTGGAAAATTGCTAGGCTTCATCGTAAGCGACAAAGGTATTCAAGTGGATCCTGCCAAAGTAAAAGCCATACAAGAGATGCCAACTCCCAAGACAGAGAAAGAAGTCAGAGGCTTTTTAGGACGGTTGAACTACATTGCCCGATTCATCTTGCATCTAACTGATACCTGTGAACCAATCTTCAAACTGATGAAGAAAGATCAAGTAGTACGTTGGAATGATGAATGTCAGGCCGCTTTCGAAAAGATCAAAGAGTATCTCCAAGAACCACCCATTCTTATGCCACTGGTTGAAGGGAGACCTCTAATCTTATACTTGACAGTACTTGACAACTCAATGGGGTGTGTGCTGGGGCAGCATGACGAGTCTGGCCGAAAAGAGCACGCTATTTATTACCTGAGTAAAAAGTTTACCGACTGTGAGACTCGGTACTCACTGCTCGAGAAAACTTGCTGCGCTGTGGTATGGGCTGCTCGCCGGCTGAGACAGTATATGTTGACCCACACTACTTTGTTGATTTCAAATATGGATCCGATAAAGTACATATTCGAAAAGCCTGCTCTGTCCGGAAGAATAGCAAGATGGCAAATGATCTTGACAAAATATGACATCCAGTACACGACTCAAAAAGCAATCAAGGGAAGTGTATTGGCAGACCATTTGGCACACCAACCAGTGGACGATTACCAGTCGTTGAACTTTGAATTTCCAGACGAGGATATCATGGTAGTGACAGATTGCGAAGTACCTGGACTGGATGAAGGACCTGAGGAAGGATCCCGATGGTCTATGCATTTTGATGGAGCCTCAAACGCTTTGGGTAATGGTATCGACGCTGTGATCATATCCCCCAAAGGCACTCATACTCCACTCACCGCTCGGTTATGTTTCAACTGCACCAACAACATGGCGGAGTATGAGGCATGTATCATGGGTCTTCAAGCTGCAATCGACTTAAGGATCAAGTTTCTGAGTGTCTTCGGAGATTCCGCTCTCGTGATCAATCAGGTCAAAGGCGAGTGGGATACGAAACACCCAAATCTTATTCCTTACAAGGAGTATGTGCTGACATTGCTTCCCCACTTCGAAGAGATAAATTTTGAACACTTCCCAAGAGAGGAGAATCAGTTAGCAGACGCGTTGGCTACGATGTCTTCCATGTTCAAAGTTAAATGGGACAATGAGGCTCCCCGGATCATTATCTGGAAATTGGACGAACCTACATATTGCTGCGATCTTGAGACCGAGGAGGTAACAGAAAAACCCTGGTATCATGAAGTGAAGAGGTACTTGGAAGCTCAAGATTCCCCCGAGGGAGCATCCGTTAACGACAAGAAGTTTCTGAGAAGGTTCGCAGCAAAGTTCTTCCTCAGCAACGACATTCTGTACAAGCGAAACCATGATTCAATCTTACTGCATTGTGTGGATAAGACTGAAGCAGAAAAGATCATGGCAGAGCTGCATGAAGGTACCTTTGGAACACATTCTAGCGGACATACCATGGCAAAGAAAATCCTTCGGGCAGGATATTTCTGGTCCACAATGGAAGCCGACTGTTACCAACACTCGCGAACTTGTCATAAATACCAGATTTATGCTGATAAGGTGCATATTCCTCTGGTTCCCCTGAACGTCCTGACGGCACCTTGGCCTTTTGCAATGTGGGGCATTGGCATGATCGGCGAAATCCGACCGACGGCATCCAACGAGCATCGCTTCATCTTGGTAGCGATTGATTACTTCACGAAGTGGGTTGAAGCAGCTTCCTATGCTACCGTAACCAAGACCGTCGTGGCACGGTTCATCCGGCATAACCTGATCTGTCGATACGGTATATCTGAAAGGATCATTACGGATAATGGTACCAATCTTAACAACAAGATGATCACTGAGCTCTGCGAGCAATTCAAGATACAACACCACAACTCTTCCCCCTATCGACCGAAGATGAATGGGGCTGTAGAAGCAGCGAATAAGAACATCAAGAAGATTGTGAAGAAGATGACAGTGACCTACAAAGATTGGCACAAAATGTTACCGTTTGCTCTTCATGGGTACCGTACCTCAGCACTGACGTTAACAGGGGCAACTCCCTTTTCTTTGGTCTATGGCATGGAGGCGGTCTTGCCTATTGAAGTCCAGATACCCTCTCTCCGGATAATGAAGGATGCAGACTTGAGCGAAGATGACTGGATCCAGACTCGGCTTGATCAATTAAACCTAATTGACGAAAAGAGACTCACTGCTATTTGTCATGGTCAAACGTACCAAAAACGGATGATCAGGGCATTTAACAAGAAAGTCAGACGACAAGAGTATTAAGTCGGAGACTTGGTAATCAAGCGCATCATTCTTCCTCAAAGTGATCCCAGGGGCAAATGGACCCCTACGTACGAAGGGCCATTTGTGGTTAAACATATCTTCTCAGGAGGAGCTATGATTCTAACCACCATGGATGGTGACGACCTTCCTCACCCCGCCAATGCAGACATAGTAAAAAGATACTACGCATGAACTAAAGACCCGCTAGGTTGACACACCTAGGCAAAAATAAGGGCTTCCCGGCGAACCAAAAGGGTTCGGGCAAAAATAAGGGATGAAATGAAAAAAATCTGTACACCCGGCAAGTCAAAAACCTGAAAAGGCGGCTTGGGCAAAAATGGGTATCCCGGTGGACTGAAAACCCGAAAGGGCGGTCCAGGCAAAAGTTAGGGATAAAGCGTAATACTATGTCTCATTGGATCACCTTGCATCCAGAATTCGGCATCAACTATCGGGCTCAGACTTCGGCATCGATCAATCAGCTTCATCTTCAACTAAGCAGCAAAGTGATAAGACGCTTGAAGACATAAAGGCAATAGCAGAGTTGGAACCCAGTGGAATCTTTCACATGGCTGTTTTGTTTTCCTTTTTCAAAGTTTGTATAAACTCTATGTTGTTCGGCGGCGTTCTCTTACTAGGACGTCAGCCTCCTGTACATAAACGCCTATTTACAGGCAAATTTTAAAATCAATACAAGTTCAATTTTTCAGACAAGTTATCCATTGTTTTTCCTTTTTCTGTTTTGTTTTGCGAAGAACGTCCAATGTTCATTTTTGATAGATGCATTTGCCGTTAATTGCTAACCATGAATATTTTCATGCGAGACAAAGGATTAATTACAGGTGACATCAGAAACAGGGGGCAATTTAGAGTTGTCTAAGCGATCTAGTTGCTCTGTCCACCGAGGTACCGAGGTAAGTTCAGCTGAAAAATTTGACCAAAATACCTTCACTCCCCACAGAGTAAGACAAGATTCAGCAATACTTTCCCCAAGTAGAGTTGGTTTCCTATCAACCCTGAAAAGGCATAATATTCCCCTAGCAAGTCAGTGATACTCTCCAAGCAGGATCAGTCTACTGTCAGCCTTAAGGAAGTTGGGTATCCCCAGAAGATCTCAACAATCCCCAACGGAGTATAGACATTCCTCAACAAGCGTCCCCGACAGTCTTAATATGAGATTGTTCCCCGGCGGAATACCAACACCCCAGTACAGTCTGAAAAGTTTCCCCCAGGAGAGTTGAATCCATATCCCCAGCAGGTTTTGAAGCTTACCCCCAGTAGATTCTGGAAGCTTATCACCTGCAGAGTACGAACGTCTCTCCCCGACTTGATTCAAAGGTTATTTTCCTCACCAGGGTATAACTGGGTTATCCTCATCTAATAACCACGGAAAGATCGTCCTCAGCGAAGTTCTTCCTATCCCCAGCGGAGTTCATCAAAGTTCCCCAACATAACTTATCAGCAGAATCCCCAACGGAGTTTATCGTTGAAATCCCCGGCGGAGTCTATCGTTGAAATCCCCAGCGGAGCTCTCATCAAAACCTCAGCGAAGTATCTCTTCCCACAGAGTGCTTCCCCGCAGAGTAATTTCTCCAACAAGTTTATTCCCCAACGGAGTCATCTTCTCCTACCGATTTATTTTTGCAACCATCATCCCCAGCGGAAACGAAGAACTCTACTCTTCAACATCAGCCCAGGATTTGATTCCCCGGCCGGTCGTCAAGGATTTATCTTCCTAGACGAAAATACATTCATAGACATTTCACATTTCATACATCCTGCTTACATACATGACAAAGTGCATACAACACTACCTCATTTTGAGCATCATGACATCATGCATCTCATACATCATGACTTCGCATACAACTGATGTTTTGCCTTTTCAGGAAAAAGGACACTCCAAAGTTGATCACTATCAACTATCACAATTCCAGATTCGATTCCTGTATATAGCCAGGGCACATCTGTGAGTGATTGATTGTAGATTCGATACCTGTATCTAGCCAGGGCATATCTGCATGAAGAGTTTGAAGATCAACCCCTGTAACAGGCCAGGAAATTATCTTATTCTCAGGACGGAGGCTTACACCTGTATCCAGCCAGGAAAGCTATCTCTTCCAACCTTTTGCAATTCCAGATTTGATTCCTGTATCTAGCCAGGGCATATCTGTAGACGACAATTCCAGATTCGATACCTGTATCCATCCAGGGCATATCTGTAGACGACAATTCCAGATTCGATACCTGTATCCAGCCAGGGCATATCTGTAGACAACAGTTCCAGATTCGATTCCTGTATCTAGCCAGGGCACATCTGTGAGCAACCAATTGTAGATTCGATACCTGTATCTAGCCAGGGCATATCTGCATGAAGAGACTGAAGATCAACACCTGTAACAAGCCAGGAAAACATCTTCCTTTCTCAAAGTACGCAAGTTCTCGCTAAGGAGTCTCTTACGCGATCAACACCTCCAAATGGCATCTATAAGCCCATTCCCGACAAGGTTCTGTCACGTCTCCAGATGGCATCTATAAGCCCATCCCCCTATCCATCCTATCTCCAAATGGCATCTATAAGCCCACTCCCGCCATCACATTGCTGATACTCTACCATGCGAGTGAAAATTTCCGGGCACTCTAGTGTCCAATCTCCTTTTATCCTCGAGTCGCGAAAGGCAAACTTGCCAATCTAACTCTTCAGGTTCAAGAAGATTGAACAGGGACAACTGTTGTACCCCAAAATTTGCCCTCCCATTTCCTCAACATTTTCTCACCACAAGACCCTTGGAGCTCAAGATCCAGCTAGGGTTTCCTCTGCTCAAGACTTCTCCTTGCACTGTTGACCCAAATTAGAGTTTGTGTTTGCACAAAGATGTTTTGACCTAAAATGCATAAAGTGACTTTCATGCTTCATGTTGGACTCCCAAGTTTATCCATACCAAGTTTCAAGTCTTGATTCCAAATTTTGCCCAGTCAATTGGATAATTGACCTAGAAATCAGCTGTATTGGGGAAAAAGTCAACTGTGACCAATTGACAGTCAAACCTCATTATTTTTGACCCACATCAACATATTGAACTCATATAAACCATTTGGTCAAGTTTGGATCACAATTCCACAAGAAATTTGATCAGATCACCAAAAGGGCAAAATGGTCATTTTTAGGGTTTTGACTGCACAAAGGCAATTTTTGACTGTTTGACCTAGCCAATGGAAAACCAAGCTCACATATGGGCTCAAGGACTCAATGACATGGTCTTGACACATTCAACAAGTTCACAAGATCCCAAATGCACAAGATTGACAGATGAATTTTCCAGTCAATTGATCAATTTTTGACTGTATACTGAAAAGTCAAACTTTGACTTTTTGGTCAAAATCAAGTGTCAAGATTCATTTTTCATCAAAACATATCAAATCATGAAACTTGTTCATCAAGAAATCAAAGATTGCAAATTAGGGTTTAAAATGAAGAATTTTCATAACTTAGAATTTTTCTAAGTTATGAAAATCCCTAATTTTTTCCTTTGTCCCATTTTTTCACCAAGATGCATTTGGATTCAAACAAAACTCAAAACATGAAAGTTATAGTCCATTGAAAAATCTACAACTTTGATTCACAAAGTTTCCTCAAAAGAAGCTTGTAGCTCAAGTTATGATTTTTTGAACAAGGGTGCAAAACATTCTTAACTTAGAAAATTTTTGACCTATTCTAGGCAGGATTTTTGCCTAACTTCATGGCAACTTTTCACATGCTTCCACTTGGAATTTAAATTTTCACTTTCAAAGATGGATTGTAGTACACATTCAAAGCTTTCCAAAATGTCAAAGAACTCATCAAACAACCTTGTGGTTAGGGAGAATCGAATTTGGCAATATGAGCAAAAGTCACTTTGATTCATGGCCAAAGGCATGTTCATAACTTGTGCATTTTCAAACTCAGCATATGCAAGCTACATTACAGGCCTCTAATCTCATTTACACTCATAAATTTAATGCCAATCCTTTGTGTTTAAGCCTTATCTTGTGTGTTTAACCATTGCATACAAGATTGAGCCATAAATGGAAAAAGCAATATATCCATTTTTGAAAAGTAGAACTTTATGTCAAGATTGCAATATTTGAAGTACAAGGCAAATCCTTTTGGCACAAGTTCAGGGACATAACACACTGATCAAGACTAAAAGATGCAGCACATTTGAGGGGCCTGAACAAGTCTAGAAACCAAGTTGACATTTTTTGCTTAAGTGTGAAGAAACTTGGCATAACACACAACAACTCTCATTTCTGCCAACACAAGCTAAGACAAACTTGTTGTACACCTTCCAAACATCAAACCTAAGCTAAGGCACGATCAAAACACCTTCAAAACCTCACCATTCACAAAAACACCATCCTACTGCAGAAAACAGGGTCACCTCTACAGTTGGACTTCCATAACTCAATCCACTCGTGCATTCTTGCTAAAACCAGTTCATACACACTCCATACCACATATACAAGTTATACCAAGCATTGGACACGACCTGTAACACCTCTAACCAACTTCACCATTTTTGCTTTTTCTGTTTTGCAGGTTGATTGCCATAGCTTGATTCACTTGGTTTCAAAGCAAGCTAAAGGTTGGAATAGCATCCCTGGACTTCAAGCAAGCTGTACCAATCCTCACCTTGCCTTGAAAGTGCCTCCATTACCAGACACGATCCAAGCTGAACAGGTAAGTTCATGGACTTCTATCTCTCAATCTAGGAAGAGTTAGCTTTAAGTTTATGAATGAAAAATGTTCTACTCATGGCCCTGAAGCTATATATATCCCCACTTTCCATTTATATTGCATATGCTGAGAGAATTTAAGACCTGAACATTGACAAAAACTTAGGTTAAGAATTAGGGATGGAGAAATTTTCTCTCATTTCTGAGAGTTAAGTTAAGTTTTTTATATGTATGGAATCGTGGCTTGATGCTTGACATTTTTCATGTTGTAAGTTTGTGCTAAAAGTCCAGGAATCATGAGATAGCAGGAAGCACGTGTTGCTCTGTTTTTTTGTTCAGAGGTTGAAGACAAAGTCTTCTATGGGCTGGGCCTGACCTTTTTTCCTTTTTGCACCATGTTTTTACATTTGCACCCCCTGGCCCATTTTGAGTTTTATTTGTCATTTTCAACTTTTTCTTTTTGATTCTGATTTGTTATTTTTTTATTAAAACATAAAAAATATAAAAAATATTTTTCTCACATTTTTTGCATTTTATTTGATATTTATTTGCTTTATTTAGTTATATATGTAAATAAATATATAATACTTCTTTTATTTAAAATAACTAAAAATAATACAAATACTTTTATTTTCTGATTTTTATTTTATTTTACCTTTTGAAAACATTTTATAAAAAAAATATATACTTTTTTTTTTTGTAAATATTAAATATTTTATTTTTTGTACATATTTAATATATTTAGTAAATATTATAAATACTTATATATTTATTAGTATATTTAGGTTAAAAATACAAAAATAATACATTTTTATTTTTATTAATATTTAACTTAAAAAATCACTTTTTGACAATATACTTTCTTTTTATTTATTTTTTACACATAATTAATAAATATTACATAGAATAAATAATTAATACATTTTTATTTAGCAAATTAGGGTTTTGCCCTAAATACCTAAAATACCAAAAATTAATTCATTTTATTTTTGTTTATTTGACACATAAAAAATACTTTTTTACATACATATGAAAACCATCTTTTCATTTTGCATATTTATTTTATTTTATTTAATTATTGTGCAATTAAATCCCTTGTAGAATTTCAATTTGGATGTAATAGTTAGATTTTAATTTCTTGCTAAAATATCCCCATTTGAACATTTGTACCCCTCATCCCATATATTGTGTTGTAATAACTTAGGACCTTTTATTTTCCGCATTTTAAAAGCTTTCTAAATATGCCATGTTAGAATTAGGGTTTGTATGCAAAAAATTAACCAAAAATAGTTTGACCTAAATTCAAGATAAACAAGCATGAAAATGGACAACACTAATCACACTTGCACCCCTAGGGTATTCCACTTGTTGCCTTCAATAATGGGCCATATTGCATGTTGGGTATCTTTGGCAAAACGAAAACAATTCAAATGATCATAGTCCCTCGATGACGCTTTCAAAAGTTGCCTAAAAAATGATCAAGTCCCTTAAAGGAAAAATTGCCCAAAGATGCTTGGCACCATTGCAATCATGGTCTAAACAATGACCCGCGCCCGTCCCGCTCATATCCTAACACAAGATTGTCCACCAAATACAATGGTGGAACAAAATTGTTAAAAGGGTTAAAACATAGCAAAGATCTTTGAGAAATTTAGGGTAGATAGCTCTTGGTTACTTGCTAACTTGCAAAACAAAAACACTTGCCTATTTTTCAAAACCACACATCACTACACTTTCAAAATAACTTTCAAAAACATTGAAAACCTTTTCAAAAGACATACCTCTTTGTATACATCCCAACATGGATCATTACAAAGGTTTCCACCACATTGGCCTCTTTTCAAAACATTTTCAAAACCCACACACAAAGCACCATTTCAAACAATTGAAAATCAAGGCAAGTTGATCTAAGCAAGTAACTAAGAGCCCATGGATAACCATGGATAGAAAGGGTGCTAATACCTTCCCTTTCTATAATCTACTCCCCGAACCCAAGAAAACATCTCAAAGGTTTTTGATGTGCTTTTTAACCTTTCCTTAGGATAAAATAAAAAGTTGGTGGCGACTCTTGCTCAACCAAAACATTTGCGAAAACAAACGCAAAACCTCAAGTCAGTTCTTCCACCGTATCACAGAAGGTTTCTATGGTTACAATCAGATCAAGATGGAACCTGAAGACATGGAGAAGACAACCTTCGTCACACAATAGGGCACTTTCTGTTACAAAGTGATGCCATTTGGATTAAAGAATGTTGGGGAAACCTATCAGCAAGCTATGATAGCTCTGTTTCATGATATGATTCACCATGAGATAGAGGTCTATGTTGATGACATGATAGCCCGGTCTCAAACTGAGGAAGAGCACCTCGATCATCTACAGAAGTTGTTTGATAGGTTGAAGACATACAAGCTGAGTTTAAATCCGAACAAGTGCACCTTCAGGGTGAGGTCTAGTAAACTTCTAGGTTTCATTGTCAATGACAAGGGCATTCAAGCAGACCCTGCAAAAGTGAAGGCTATACAAGAGATGTCGGCTCCTCTCACTGAGAAGGAGGTTAGAGGCTTCTTAGGACGCCTAAATTACATTTCCAGGTTCATTTCCCATTTAACTGGTACTTGTGACCTAACCTTCAAACTCCTGAAGAAAGATCAAGTGGTAAAATGGAATGACAAATGCCAGACCGTCTTCAAGAGAATCAAGGAATACCTTTAAGAGCCTCCAATTCTGATGCCTTCGATTGAAGGAAGACCTTTCATAATGTACTTAACAGTGTAAGATAATTCAATGGGGTGTGTGTTGGGGAAGCATGGTGATTCTGATCGAAAAGAGCATGCAATATACTACCTTAGCAAAATTTTTACCAACCGTGAGACAAGATACTCACTGCTCGAGAAAACTTGTTGCGCTTTGGCATGGGCTACTCGCTGACTGAGACAATATATGTTGACCCACACCACTTTGTTGATATGTAAGATGGATCCGATCAAGTACATCTTTGAGAACCCCGCTCTTTCCGGAAGAATAGCAAGATGGCAAATGATCTTGCCCAAATACGATATCCAATACACGACCCAGAAAGCAATCAAGGGAAGTGTACTAGCTGATCATTTGGATCATCAGGCTGTGGATGACTACCAATACATGACCTTTGAATTCCCGGATGAGAACATTATGTTAATGACTGACTATGAAAAACCTGGACTGGATGAAGGACCCAAGGAAGGATCCCGATAGACTATGGTTTTTGATGGAGCCTCCAACGCACTCGACAATGGCATCGGTGCTGTAATCATATCTCCCAAAGGCTGTCATACTCCTTTCACGGCCAGATTATGTTTCAACTGTACCAACAATATGGCGGAGTATGAAGCATGCATCATGGGTCTCAAAGCTGCTATTGATCTGAGGATCAAGTTCTTGAGCGTTTTCAGGGATTCAACCTTGGTAATAATTCAAATCAAAGGGGAGTGGGACACGAAGCACCAGAATCTCATCCCTTATAAAGAACATGTGCTGACATTGCTTCCACACTTTGAAGAGGTCACCTTTGAACATTTCCCACGAGAAGAGAATCAGTTAGCGGATGCTCTAACTACTATGTTGTCTATGTTCAAGGTCAAGTGGGACAACGAAGCTCCTCGGATCACTATTGAGAGGTTAGATGAACCAGCATACTGCTATGAAATTGTCACTGAAGAGGTAACAGACAAACCTTGGTTCCATGAAGTGAAAAGGTATCTTGAGGATCAAGAGTATCCTGAGGGGGCGTCTGTCAATGATAAGAAGTTTCTAAGAAGATTCTCCATAAAATTCTTCCTCAGTAATGGAATCCTCTACAAGCACAACCATGACTCCACTTTACTTTGATGCATAGATAAAAATGAAGCAGAAAGGATTATGGTCGATTTACACGAAGGTATCTTTGGCACCCATTGTAGTGGATACACCATGTCTAAAAAGATCCTACGGGCAGGATACTATTGGTCCACTATGGAAGCCGACTGTTATCAGCATTCCCGAACTTGTCACAAATGCCAGATCTATGCTGATAAAGTGCATGTACCTCCGATTCCTTTGAACATCTTGACGGCTCCCTAGCCCTTTGCAATGTGGGGAATTGACATGATCAGAGAGATTAGACCTACCACTTCCAATGGGCATCGCTTCATTCTAGTGGCCATTGATTACTTCACGAAGTGGGTTGAGGCTGCCTCTTTTGCTACTGTTACCAAGAATGTTATGGCGCGGTTTATCAAGCATAACCTAATTTTTCGATATGGTGTGCTAGAGAGAATCACCATAGACAATGGTACAAATCTCAACAATACAATGATCACCGAACTCTGTAGACAATTCAAGATCCAGAATCATAATTCTTCCCCTTATCGACCGAAGATGAATGGCGCTGTGGAGGCTGCTAATAAGAATATTAAGAAAATCATACAGAAGATGACAGTGACATACAAAGAATGGCATGAGATGTTACCATTTGCTCTTCATGGTTACGGCAACTCAGCACAAATATCGACAGGGGAAACACCTTATTCTCTGGTATATGGTATAGAGGTTGTCCTGCCTATTGAGGTCCATATCCCTTCTTTAAGGATCATGAAGGATGCGGGTTTGAACGAAGACGATTGGATCCAAAACCGACTTGATCAACTGAATCTGATTGATGAGAAAATGTTTACTACTGTCTGTCATGGTCAAATGTATCAAAAATGGATGATCAAGGCTTTCAACAAAAGGTCAGACGTCAAGTATATCAAGTGGGTGATCTAGTGATCAAGTGTATCATACCGCCGCAAGGTGATCCCAGGGGAAAATGGACTCCCACGTACGAAGGGCCATTTATGATCAAAAGCATATTTTCCGGTGGAGCCATGATTCTGACCACCATGGATGGTGACGACCTTCCTCACCTTGTCAATGCAGACATAGTGAAAAGATACTACGTGTAAATAAAGATCCGCTAGGTTGACTGGCCTAGGAAAAAATAAGGGCATCCCGGTGACCCAAAAGGGTTCGAGCAAAAATTAGGGATAAAGACAAAAATAATTGTACACCCGGCAAGTCGAAAACCTGAAAAGGCGGCTTAGGAAAAAAAGGGTATCCCGGTGGACTGAAAACCCGAAAGGGCGGTCCAAGAAAAATTTAGGGATTTGAAACGTATAACTATGTCCCGTTGGATCACCTTGCGATCAGATCTCAATACCAACTATCAAGCTTAAACGGTACCGATCAATCTAGTCAGCTTCAGACGAGTAGCAAAGTGATGAGACGCTCAAGGACATAGGGGCAATAGCATAATCGAAACTCAATGGGATTATTACACGTAGCTGTTTTCTCTTTTTACACTATTTTGTATAGTTTTCATTTTCACGACGGTGTTCTCCTACTATAACGTCAGTCTCTTTGTACAAAATGCCTGTTATAGGCGAACTTCAAAAAAAAATCAATACAAATAGTTCCTTGAAAGTACCAAAGCTATTTGCTTTATTTTTCTATTTTGTTTTGCAAAAACGTCCAATGATTATTTTTGACATATACATTTAAATATGATCATTGTTCACAAATACTTGCATAAAAAACAGAAAGATAGTTACTAATGATTTTAAGAAACAAGGCAAAGTCTAAGAAACAATTTGCAGTCTCGACAATTACTCCTTCCAGCAGGTACAGGGGCAGAGACAGTTTGAGACGAATTCGCCATTACGATGCGACCCCATGATGTCTATGTTCCCCACAGAGTAGAAACAACCATAGTTTTGATCTCTCCTTCCCCAAGAAGGAATTACCTCCTCCAGCGAAGTTCCTTCAGAGAGCTGAAATCTGTATTCCCCAGCCGAGTTGAAATCTGTATTCTCTAATTGTGGAAGCTTATTCCCTAACAGAGTTTATGTCTCTACAATGGCAAAACCTTCCAACAAAGCATCGTCTCCCTCCACAGAGTTATTCTCAAACAGAGTCAATCCCCGACAGAATATCCTCAGACAGAAAGAGTAAATCCCCAACGAATCATCTCCATTCATCATCCTCAATGAAAACGAAGGATTCAGTGTCCCAACGCTCTTCAGCAGCAGTCCGGGATTTACTTTCCCAGACTGGAAAATATCATAATAGCATCCCATATTCATACATCATGGCATGCGCATACACATCGCATACAGTATAATCTCATTTATTTTGAGAACATCATCACAATGCATTTCATACATCATGACATTACATATGACTAACTCTTTACCTTTTTAGGAAAAGATCAAATCAAAAAATACCGTTGACTAATTATGTGACCTGGTAGTCTTCTCAAAAGCTACCTATAACAAAGGGTTATCTCAGGATCTTCCTCAGAAAGATGCCCTTACAAGACCTTCTCTGGTTCAGTCAGATCGACACTAAGATCTCTCTGATTTCTATTCCAGTTGAAGATATTCCAAGACTTTTGTCTGGTTCAGTTGAATCGACCCTAAGATTCTTCTGATTTCCATTCCAGTCAAAGTTAATTAAAGACCTTCTCTGGTTCAGTCAGATCAACACTAAGATCTCTCTGATTTCTATTCCAGTTGAATATATTCCAAGACTTTTGTATGGTTCAGTTGAATCAACCCTAAGATTCTTCTGATTTCCATTCCAGTCAAATTTAATTAAAGACCTTCTCTGGTTCAGTCAGATCGACACTAAGATCTCTCTGATTCCTATTCCAGTTGAAGATGATCCAAGACTTTTTTCTGGTTCAGTTAAATCGACAATAAGATTTTTTTAATTCTTATCCAGTCAAAGTTAATTCAAGATTTTCCTATGGTTCAGTTAGATCGATACTAAGATATCTCTGATTCCTATTCTAGTTGAAGATAATCCAAGACCTTTTTCTAGTTCAGTTAAATCGACACTAAGATTTTTCTGATTCTTATCCAGTCAAAGATAAACCAAGTCCTCTGTTGGTTCAGTTCGAATCGACCATTGATTTGTTACTGATTCTTTTCCGGTAGAACTTTTTCTGGTTCAGTTAAATCGACACTAAGATTTTTCTGATTCTTATCTAGTCAAAGATAAATCAAGACCTCTGTTGGTTCAGTTTGAATTGACCACTGATTTATTAATGATTCTTTTCCCGTAGATCCTTTCTCTAGTTCAGTTAAATCGACACTAAGATTTTTCTGATTTCTATTCCAGTTGGAGAAACTTCAAAGCATAGAGTATGACCATAAAACAGTTTAATATCATTTCCCCAGTAAGTCACTGTGAAGCCTGGAATAGGACCAGATAACAGTCAGCCTTATCATCCTCAACAAGTCACTGCGAAGCTTGGATCCTGACCAAATAGCAGTTCAGTTTCGTCTTTTCAGTCAAGGGATGACTCCCCAGTAGAGTAATGGACAATCGAAGCTCCTAGACTCTATTCCCCTAAAAAACATTCCCCATCAGACTCCTCCTTGGACAGCAGGAACATGAATCCCCATAAAGAGACTCCTTACGAAGTCAACATCTATTTTGGATGGCATCTTTAAGCCCAACTCCGACGACTCTCCGTCATATTCCTTGGATGGAATCTTTAAGCTCATCTCTGATAGTCTTCTGTCATCTTTTCCAAATGGCATTTGTAATCCCATTCCCGATATTATTCATCAACAGTCTCACTTCGGACGAGTGCAAATTTCTGGGCACTATAGTGTTCAATCATCTTCCACCTTCAGATCACGAAAGGCAAAAAGGACAATCTAAATCTTCAGGTTTATGAAGATTGAATAGGGGCAGCTTTTGTAGCCCAAAATTTTCCCTCCCACTTTCACACAAGATATATTCCTAGAAGTCCTCAATTGCTCAAGGTTGACCAAGAATTGACCAGACAATTCTCCTCCTAAGGCAATGAACCCCCAACTAGGGTTTCAATTTTCATCAAGATGGTTGATCTCCAATGGTCTCAAATGTTTCCCATGGTCTTAATATGTCTTCAAGATTATCCATGTCAAATTTCATGCCTTGCACAATAAGTTTGCTCAGTCAATTGCTCAAGTATTGGAAAATCAACTATGCTAGGTCAAAAGTCAACTGTGGCCCATGTACAGTCAAACTTCAAGATTTTTGGTCAACATCAACATTTTGAAGTTATATCCATCATTTGATCAAGGGTTGATCATGATTCCTCAAGAAATGCTCCTAACCCATCAAAAGTCAAAAATGGCAAATTAGGGTTTCTATAGGAAAAGTCAACCAAACCTTGACCAAGCATAACTTTCTCACACTTCATCCATTTTTCCTAACCAAAGCTCATTTTGAAGAGAATTCAATTCCACACAACTTCTATTCAGCCCTCAAGTCCAAGAAATGCACCATTTGAAAGATACAAGTTCATACATTAAAGGTCATTTTTAGAAAATCAATAAAAGCCACTTTTCTCCAAGACCTTTAACATCACGATAACATTTTCAAATGCAAAATTGATAAAAAGAGAGATTGAAGTAGACATCTCAGGATTTCCAAAAATTCCAAGATCATCACCATGAGATAAAAATTGAGCAAGTTATGGCTTACCCAAGTTGGGAAAATTTGGGAAATTTCAAGAAATATGCATTGAGTAAATTTGAGCTTTTAAGGCAATGGCTCATTTTTTTGGACTTCAAACATCTTCCTAAGAGTATAGAGGACTCTTAAAACCATTTTTGCATAGTCTTGATTTTATTTGAATTTTATATTAATTTTATTTAATTAAAAATCAAATAAATCAAAATTATTGCAAATTATATGGATCAATATGGTCAAGGCTTGTTTCAATGCATGGAGGGGTCCCAATTTTCGTGTACAGCAAGGCCAACATGTTTACATTCATTCAAAATTCAAAAATCCCATGCTTTTGGCCAAGGTTACAACTTTGCATTCATGGTTTTGAAACCACATAATCATGGTGGTTATTGCCTTTGTTTCTTTGTCTCCTCACTACTCTCTATAAATACCAAGCCTAGCAAGCCAAATGGAGGACAAAAAAACAGAATAGAGACCATATTCAAAACATGAAATTCTCAAGAAAAAGTCAAACTTCATTCTCAAATTCCAAGGCAATTCAGAAGTTTTTGAGCCTTCAGCAATCATCCTTGAATGCCACTGAAGGATTCACGACCATCCTTGAGCCCTGTAGCTTCGTGAAACACTCCCTACAAGTCACAATTTGCTCTTGTTTTTTTCAATCTCGTTTTCATTATTTTTTTTCATTATAAACATGATTTGACTGCATATTTATGTTTGTGATCATCATGGGAATGTTTCTGGATGTTTTATTTTGAGTTTGAGTACATATATAAAGATCCACCATTGCTAGGGTTCCGAGTTCCCAATTTGGGGAACCTGACTTAAAGGCCAAATTGGATGAAATTGACGGTACCAATGAATTTAGGAGGAAGATTGCAAGCGATCCATGGCCTTGGTTGATGTTTTTTGTGCGTGTATAATGATATTGAATTGTACAGGGCTATAGCTACATATGAAATCTGTCACTATAGGCTTTAGCAATAGCAGTGTCCGTCACTAAAGGTCTGGTTCAATCTGAAGGAAGAAGACGAAGCGTGGCAGCCTTTCATTGGATCATTCAAACTGCACGCGTTTTTTTAATTTACCATATATTAACTTGATTTTGTATTTAATATTTTGGTTTTATTTTGTATAACGAATGGTCAGTAGCTCAGTTGGTAAGCAAGCGTGTTTGTAAGGGAATGGACTTGGGTTTGATTCCCAGGTCCAGCATTTTGTATTTTTCTGCAGATCCAACGCTTCTCATATTCAGGCACCTATCACACTCTGTCATATCCTGGCCATTAGATGTACATCTGATCAGAATGAATGCATCCAACATGCAAGTGCATCATAGACCTTCAAAGGCTGGCAATAGCAGATCCAGTGCAACTTCTGGGTCAAAATTAGCTTGGGCCTAGAACAAAAGTCCAACGCACCCTTTTTTTCTTCTTTTAGTATCCCAGCCCATTTGGCCTTGTTTTTGTTTTGTTTGTGTTTTTATTATTTTATTTTGTTTTCCTTTTTTATTTAATTAACTAAATAATCTAAAAACTCACAAAAAAATCAGGCATAGACTTTTAATTTCTTTAATTAATTAATTGAATTTTAACTTTTTTTAAATTTAAAATGAACTAGAGCTTAGAATTTAATTTAGTCATTTCTTTTTATAATAAAAATTGCAAAAAATTAGGATAGTTTAGAATAATTTTTAATTAATAATTTTCTCTTTCTTTTAATTAATTAATTAGATCTAATTTATGTTTCAATATTTTCTTAATAAAAAACACAAAAAAATATATTAGGATTAGTTTTTCTTTTGTAACCTAGATTAATTCTTCCATTTAGTATTTATTTTTATTAATTAAATTTAGAATTAATTTTTCTTTAACAAAACCAAAAAACAAAAAAAAAAGATTTTTCTTTACTAAGAATTTTCTACTAGGTTTTTAGACGTTTTCCTTATCGCGCACACATTTTATATTATTATGTATCTGCCTATGGATTATAATAGCCCTAATTAGAATTTTCATTTTCTGCACTTTACATTTTAAGTCAGATATAACTGTAACTGTCCCGAAGCGTTGTAATAGTTGTAGGAACTTTATTTCTCGCTTTATATTTCTTATATGCCTGTATATAAATTGTTAGTAACTTAGGCGTGCATGACAAGATTAATAAATTAACCATTAGATCACTAATCTCAAGACAAATGTCTGAAAAAAAGCACTATTGCACACTTGCACCCTTAGGGTACTCCTCACTTGGTTGCCTCGGAAAATAATGGTCATGTCCCTCGAACGTAGGGATATCTTAGCAAAGACCCTCGGTACTAAAGTCATAAAAAAGATCATGGTCCCTAACGTACATCGAGTTGCCTACGAGAAATGATCTTGTCACTCAATGTTGCTTATATGATGACCGTTCCTTCGAATGCTAAGATATCCTTACATGTTGCCTTCGATGACCATAATGTCCCTTTCGATAGTCCCTCAACATCCAACGATAGGGCTACCTACTTACTAATAGTAGGATAACACTATCTAAAGGGTAGGAGGAAAAGAACATCCTTTTTCGAGTAGGTAGATAACTGTTAGGTACTTGCTCAAATCTTAAATTTTCAAACTTACACACTTTTCAAAAACGCTTTATCACACTCTTGAGGACTGATACAAGAGTTACCATAAAGCAAACAAAATATTTCAAAACATACAAAGCACAAACCGTTTTTAAAAATGAGCAAGTACCTAAGAGCCCGTGGAAAACCACAAATGGAAGGGGTGCTAACACATTCCCTTTCCATAATCTACTCCACTTACTCAGAAAATCTCGAAAAAGGTCTTTTTCTGTTCTTTTCACCCTCTCCTTAATTTGGATAAAAGAAAAGTCGGTGAAGACTCTTGCTTACAGCAACATTTGCGATAAAATGCTAAAACCAGTATTAAAATGTCGGTTCTGCCACCGTATCATAGACATCTACGTCTGCTTCCTTCAAATTAGCATCACCTCCGTGATTCCACCCCTAGGGTTTCTTCTAAAGAACGATCTGATCTTGCTGATTGGTGTAGAATTATCAAGACTAGATGACATATTCGTAATCAACATCAGAGATAGGCTAGGGTCGAGCTTTATATTGTGGTTGTTAGGGGTATGACGTGGCCACGATGTCGCCAAATTTTGTAAAGAATGAAGCAAAAAAGATAGAAACAAGCAAATGGAGGGATTAGTGAGAACACTTTGAAGCTGAATGGTATTCTGCTTGTGAAACACAACCGTTTGTAACTCATCATCATGATTTTTTGGATAATGAAAATATTAACAGAGACAAAAATGGAATTTGGACTATTGATAGAGTTTAGTCCTTCAACGCCCCATTGGACCTTCTATTCATACTCCATCCCGGTCCTTTCACCTCATGGCCTAGTTCATAATTCCATCTATGTGTTCTTTAATCCTTGCTATTAAATTTTCAAGTTTCTTGCGTGAGTTTTAGTTTGATTTTTTTGTGAATGTTAATATCTTTATTTCTAAGCTTTGGTATATTTTTCATGATTTTTCTATTGATTTTAGGAATTAGTGAATTAAATGTTGAAAATTATTATAATTAGGATTTTAACGTGTTCTCGTTGATTTTTCCCGTTTGATTCGATATTCTTAGCATTGTGAATGATTAATAGGCAGGCTCAGATGCTTGAATAAATGTTTGAGTATGTGCTCTTGGTTAGGTTCATAAAAAATCCCATAAACTTGATAAAAATAGATCTTATGGCTCCTTGAATGTTCATGTGATTTACAAGATTTGGAGGAATTCTTAATACAATTTTTATCCAATAATGGTGCTTGATCCGTGATACTTGTTGGCATGATTGTGTGAATATTTTCGTGGGATATTATTGAGTAAAAGAAACTTGGTTTGAAATTTTCATGAAGTTTCTAAGCTAGCTAAGAGCATAATTTTCATCAACGGAATTCGAGGAAGCTTTTGGTAGAGTTTTCTTATTGCTGGCGTGGTTTTGAATAGGAAACAAACCTTCTCTGTTAGGTATCGCTCGAATCTCTTCTATCTCTTTTATGCATCATGTTAGGCTTTTGTTGATTGTTAGAACTATATAACGTAGTTGCATCTAAAGTTCTACCTCGAAGTAGGCAATATTTAATTGGAAGTCCTACCTTGAAGTAGGTAATTTCTGATTATTTGAAGACCTACCTTGAAGTAGGCAATTTTTTATTATTTGAACACCTACCTTGAAGTTGGAAATTTCTGATTATTTAAAGACCTACGTTGAAGTAGAATTTTTTTGATTTATTTGAAGTCCTACCTTGAAGTAGGCAATTGTTGTACCCTAAAATTTGCCCTATCATTTCTCAAAGGATCATCCTGGACTCTTAAGTTTACTTCTATCAAGCTCCCAGTCTTGAATCATCACTTTTCAAGGAAATCATCCATAAGGGCAAAATGGTCAAAAGCACACTGAAAAAGTCAAACTTTGACTTTTAAATAAAAAAAATCAAGTTTCAACAATTATATTTCATCAAGACATGAAACTAGTTCATCAAAATCAGGAGTCAGAAGTTACTTTGAAAAAAATCAAATTTCGAAACATTTGGAAAATTTTCTAAGTGTTAAGAGAATATGATACTTCAGAACTTCTGAGCCAGCCTTTATGCAAGTGCAGTCAAAAGTTGCAAACACGGCTCAGAACATGACGCTTCAATCATAACATGTAGAAGCGATGCTCTTTGGTCAGAACATGATGCTTCAGTCAGAACATGATTCTTCAGCATATGAAGGCTATGTTCAACGCTCCGGTCAGAACATGCCCCTTCAACATTTGGAGGTTACGTTTCTGATCTTCTGCGATCAGAACATCACCAAATCCCAAGACCTCGTTTAAACAACCTGCTCCGCTGCTACAATACAGTACTCTAACCAGCAGTTAATCCAGGCCACGCCTGCATTTTCCCAAATCTTGTAGTTGCACCAAATACAAAAAGCTGTGATCAAAAAACAATGGAACAGTGTGCCAAAAGTTCAAATCCCATTTGCTTTCCCCCCAAAACCACAACAACTTCATCTATAAATAAATGGCTCCATCACACTTGCAAGGGGCTGGCTTTTGAAAAGAGAATCGTCAAAAAAGAGAGAAAAGAAATCTGTGGAACCCCTTCATAAAAAATCCAGAAAACCAAAACCCTTGTTCTTCCCTTGAAGTAAAAGAACTTGGTATTTTCTCTTTCGTTGCTCTTGCTGACTCCAGAACATCTGAAGGCAACAACTCAAGTCCCAAACACGCGCTCCAGGTTTAAGGTAAATCTCCCCGACTTTGCATCTTCTCATTCAGAACATCATTAAACATGTAAATATCATAGTATTGATGTTGTCCATATCACTACGTAAGCAGAAAAACTGAGGATCAGAACTTCCTGATTAAGGGTAGACTCAGGACCAGGATCAGAACTTCCATAAACTGTTGTGCTTTTATCCTTCTGATTTGTTGTTTGCTGAAAACTGAATAAGTTATCGTTGTGCTGATTGATATAAGGAAAGAGTTGAAATGTAACACAAAACTTCTGTTTTTCACTCACCATTCTAACACACAGAACTTCCATGATTCACTCACTGTTCTAACATAGCACAGAACTTCTGAGTTCTCCCTACATGTCAAACATACTGAACTTCTGATGTTTCCACTCGTTGTTTTTGCACACTCAGAGTTTCTGATTTTTACATGCTGACAATACACTGAATTTATGGGGTTTACTCTGTTTTAGTGTAATACAGAACTTCTGACTTGTGGTCCACTGTCTGAATACCACCCAGAACTTTTGCGTTTCCCCTCTAATGTTCCTTGCAGGACCCCAAAGTTTACCAACTCAGAACTTTTGACACCAATTGACGTCTCCTGCTGAGTCACAACGCTCTTGGCTTCAAAACTTCTGATTCCGTTTGTTTTGCTTGTAGCAGCACGCTGGTCTTATATCTCATTTATTTTCCTTTTTATCACTTTCAACCTTAAAACTCTTTTCATCAATATAAAAAGGCATAAAAATATTTTTCTTTTAATTTATTTCTTTTATTAAGATAAAAAACCATTTTCTAAATAAGTCTTTTTTCTTTCTTATATATTGTACATTTCAATATGGTTGTAATAGTAACTTAGGATTTAATTTTATTTTCAACCCCCATTTTTGTACCCCAAAATTTACCCTCCCATATTCTTCAAAGTTTATCAAGAATCATCTTCAAATGGTTCAAGATTACTCAAGGGTTGCACAGTTCAAATGCCTTCTAAGCCAGTCAAAATTAGGGTTTTGGTTCTTGCATGGAATGTGAGGTTTTCAGTGGTCCAAACAAGTCCCATAGGCCTATACATGTTCTCAAGCATTTACATGACAAGTCTCAAGGCTCACAGCATCAAATTGCACAAGTCTAAAGCCCTATTTGGTTCACAATCAACTGCAGGGGTAAAATGGTCATTTTACAGTCAAAAGTCAAAAATTTTGGTCAACATCTTATTTTGAGCACACAATCATCATTTGATCAAGTCTTGATCATGATTCCACAAGAATGGCTCAAAAATCATCAAAGATGTAAAAGTTGCTATTTTTGGACAGCTGAAAAGTCAACTGTAACTTGACCAAGGCATAACTTTTTCATGGTTCATCAGAAAAATCCCATACAATGCTCATTTTGAAGGGGATGACATTTCATACAACTCATATTCACATTCCAAGTCCAAGAAATTCTCTCACAAAAAGTTATCAATTTCTACATTATATGTCAATTTCAAAAGTCAACAAAAATGCACTTTCAGTCAAAGACCATAACTTGAGATTGGTAAATCAAAATAACATGGGACCAAAGGCATTGGTTAGAGGACTTCAATACCTTTCGAAAATGTCCAAGAACATGTTCATATGATCAAAATTGAGCAAGATATGCATTGGAGAAGTTGGGAAATTTTTGTGAATTTGCAAAAGTCAACTTTGCTCAAAACACATCCTTTTTGCTAATGGGCCTCAATTTCCTTCTTGAAACTTTGTCCAAAGCCTATGCACGACCCATCAAGCCTAAATTGATTTATTTTATTATTTTTATTAATTAATTGTATTTTTAATTGATTTTTAATTGATTTTTAATTCATTTAATTAATTTAAAATGTAGGAAATTCAAAGATGTGATTTTTTCAATCTTTTGTGAAGCAAATAAACTCAGGGCAAGCTGGAAAATTCGTGTATCAACCAAGGACATCAAAATCTCCATGTTTGGCAAGTTTTCTCAATCAAAAAGATTGAAAATTATTTGATTTCCAATCAAATATTGAAATCATAATGCCATGGATCTTTGACCAAGATTGTACCCTAATTCCATTCTACTATATATGCTGAACCTAATCTTAATGCCATTCACGTGCAAAACTGCTGCAGAAACCATAAGCACATTGAAAAAAATCAAGAACAAAGTCAAAACTGTTTTCTCACTTCCAGGCCAATTCAAGGGCTTTTGTGGATTCAAACACATTGCTGGGACACTCAGAAACCTTTTGCAATCGAAACCAAGCGCCAAATCTCAAGAAAATGTTCTACACAGACCCACGGTTTGAACAATTTTTCCAAAATCATATACTTTGATTCATGCATATTTGACATCTTTTATTGATTATTTTGTGTTCATAAGGACTGTACGAAGCTTTTGGTACAAGATAATTGGATTAAGATGCCCTGAAACAGAAAACGCCATTAATGGATTTTAGGGTTTCCAAACTTCAAAATTAGGGCTTTGCTATATAGTAAAATATCAGGACCCCTAATGCCCATGGTTGAAACCGTCTGAACAAGACGAGCAAGATGAAACCCTCGCGATGAATTTATATTACGCACAGACCTAATCGCTATTTTTCCTTTTTCAGTTTGTGGGGGTTAAAAACCCCCGCTATCTAACATATATTTTGCAGGTTTCAGCGAAGGAGATGAAGATGTGTTGCTCCATGATTGGTCCATTCAAATAAAACGCGCGCTTGTTTCTCTTTCCAGCTTAGGCGTTATGTTTTTTATATTATATTTATTGGTTATTATACTAACAGAAGCAAGCGCGTGGTGGAGTGGTTAGTGATCTGGCTGATCATCATTGGGACCTGGGTTCGATTCCCAGGTCCACCCAAAATCCTCATATTATTTTTCATAATGTATTCTCATGCAGCGCTTTAGGAGGTGTCCATCATACACCTTGCTCATCCAGACGCCAAGTGTCTTCAAGCACAAATCTAGTGGTCAGAATTGGATGATCATGGTATGCTCAGGTCAATGCACGTACAGATAATCCCCAGAAGTCAAACGTGGCCTGATTCTTAATGGGCTAGAATTTCTAAACTCACCTCCTAATGGGTCCATCAACCCCCCCTGGTTTCTATTTTCTCTTTTATTTTCTTTCTTTTTATTTTCTTTTAATTATAATTATTATCATTATTATTATTAACTAACAAATAATTATTTTTCATAATAAATTCAGACCATTAAAAATGTAAATATTTTTATTAATTATTATTATTATCAATTTCACCTTAATTATTATTTTCATAAATAAATTCTAACTAATTAATTTAGTTATTTTAATTAGGTTTAATTTCAATTTTCTTTCACAATAAATAAAATAGATTAGACTTAGGGTTTTACTAACTTTTTTTGTTTTTATTTCATTAAATATAAAAACACAAAAACATTTTTTTTCTTTTAATTATTTAATTAATTAGGTTTAGGTTTAATATTTAATTAATTGCAAAAAAGGACAAATTACTTTCTTTTCTCAAAAAGGGTCAAAACCCTAAGACGTTCCCGATTTAACTTCTTTCGCGCTTTAATTCCTTTTGATCATTATTTATGTATCTGTTTCCGAGGATGTAATAGTTAATTAGGCTTTTATCGCTTTATTTACTTTTCTCGCATTTATTTCCAAACGGGTTTTGTTTTTTGGCGATGTATAGACCCGCGCCTTGTAATAGCGTAGATTTACCTTTCCGCACTTTGTTTTCCGCACTCTTAACTATTAATTATGCATGACAAGATTGCCTGACAAATAAAATCAACCCGTAGCTCACAATAACATGTACAAGATAAATATAAACTGAAACAACACACATGCACATGCCACTCCTAGAGTACGCCTCACTTGGTTGCCTCGAGGTGGTCGTCAAGTATAGGGTGTTTTAGAGGTCGCCCTCCTGTCTAAAGATCCAGTTGCCTCGAAACGGTTGCCTCAGATAAAAAGGATCTAGGACATTAGGGTTACCACTAAGGTGTCCTACCATTGCTTTGGTGACCACATGTCCCTAATAATCGAATTAACCCGAACAACTCCAACGACGGTGCTACCTACTTCTCAATAGTGGGATAGTACTGTCTAAAGGACTCTTACACAACTTAATTCCTTAGAGTAGGTAGATTTCTCCTGTGTACTTGCTCTTTCACAAAACAAACAAAATACTTTTCGCACTCACACTTTCAAAAAGTTTTCCAACAAATACTTCATACACTCTTGAGGACTGATACAAGAGTTACCTAGAAGTTTTCAAAACTAAACTTTTTCAAAACCCACATACACAAGAAAAGCAAACATTTTTTGAAAACATAGTGAGCAAGTACCTAAGAGCCCGTGGATAACCACAGATAGAAAGGGTGCTAACACCTTCCCTTTCTATAAATCTACCTCCCGAACCGAGAGACATCTCAAAAAAGGAATTTTGCTGTGCTTTTGTCCTTTCCATGTTGGAGAACATAAAAGACGGTGGCGACTCTTGCTTACCGCGACATTTTGCGAACCAGCTTTAAAACAGTCAGTTCTATTTCCACTGATCACAGAACTGGCGACTCTGTTGGGGATAATTAATAAGTGAGGTGTACCTTATGATTAGATCATTCTATGTTTTCAATTGTATGCCTTGTTTGCTTTAATATTGTGGGCTTGCATCAGAGTTTCATAGATCCTAACCCGGATCTGGGGAATACCCTTTAGGTAGCAATAAACTGTGAGGGACCTGTCCGGCGTAGACCGACACGGGTGAAGTAGTGGCTACGTTGGTGTGACACCTTGGTCTGTACCGATATCCCTTGTGTTGCAACATGGAGAATATGGGTCTTCTGAGGAGTCATTAAGCACTAACCGACCTTAGAACCCTAAATTGACCCAACTTGGCCATAGAACAGTAGCAGTATGCTACACTCATTGAGGCTAAACTCTCGCGATGGTTCTGGCCACAAGAAAAGATTGCGACGCTGGAGTTATGACCGATTGAGGGTAGTCGATGATATTGAGATCCTCTAGAACCCGATTACTTTTGATAGGACAGGTCTTAACCAACGAAATTGAAAGAGGGTAGTACCTAAACTTCATGCTGGCCTAAACTCTAAGGGCTGTCTTGTGTGACTTGTGTGTCTTATCATGTTGGCCTTTGTGAATACTTGTGGTGTGCTTTATCATAACATCATACCATTGCATGCATCCTGCATAAGGACTGACCCATTTCAAAGACAAGAGGGTTTCATCTTTGCTCTGTTTTGTAGGACATTATGATGCATGTGCGAAGGAATATTATCCGGCTCAACTTTGTTCACCCACCTGATTTGCTTAAAGAGTTGGTTGACAGAATTCCAAATACTACTTCCTTCATCCAGAGGCATGGTTCTCTTCTCGGTTTAGTCACTTCAAAGTGGGACCAACAACTGATGAGTGTCCTGACCCAGTTTTATGATCCCCTGTACCATTGCTTCACCTTTCAAGACTTCCAGCTGGTCCCTACCCTGGAAGAATTCTCTGATTTGCTTGGTATCCCTATCTTGGATCAGACTCCCTTCACTGGTTGGGAAAAGACTCTTAGGCTTGAGGAGATTGCTGCAGCCCTTCCTTTGACCAACAAAGAGGTAACGGATAACTGGGTGACTAGAAGCGGAGTTAAGGGCTTTTTAGCTAAGTTTCTGATTGGTAAAGCTAACAGTTTCTGGAATGACTTAGACTTCATGGCGTACGAAGACATCCTGGCTCTCTTAATCTATGGTCTGGTGTTGTTTCCCAATCCTGATAACTTTATTAATGTCAATGCCATAAGGATCTTCATGTCTCGGAACCCTGTGCCTACTCTCTTGGGTGATATCCTGCAACAACTCTATGCTCGTACTGCTCGAAGACGGGGAACTTTGTGGTGTTGTGCTCCTTTGTTAGTGAGGTGGTTTATTTCGCACCTCCCTAAGTTTGTGCTGAAGAACAAAGAAGGAAGAGGATGGGCTCATAGGTTAATGTCTCTCACTGATAATGACATCATTTGGACTCTTAGAGGTTTGGATGAGGTAGCTGTTATTGATTGTTGCGGAGAATATCCTAATGTTCCATTGATTGGTACTCAGGGAGGAATCTCTTATAATCCATGTATAGCTCTCCGTCAGTTTGGAAGAGCCAGAAGAGCAGGGCCTCATGAGATGTTGGTACCTCACATCAGTTTTGAGTTTCAGGTAGATAGTGACGAGCTGCGTCGTAGATTCATCCGGGCTTGGGACAGAATTCACAAAGCAGACCCATAAGAGTTGGGACCAAAGACTTCTCTACCTATGGAATCCTACTACAAATGGGTCCGCATCCGTGCTCAGAAGTTAGGTATGCCATACGAAGCTGTCAGGCCTATCATTCTTGAATTTCCTGATAGAGACGGGGTTCCTCCAACTGTACTACCTCCTCAGATACCCACTGATGTTGATACACTAAAGAGGTCTTGGGCGCAACTACAGGAAGAACGAGATTCTTATCGGGAAAGGTTCAATGAACAAGAACAGAAGATCCAGAAGCTGACTAAGCAATTGGAGAATGAGCGGATCTTGAATGACTATATCCGCACCGAGAAGAGGAGGCCATGGGAGCACTGATGAGCTTTGGATGTTTCCTTTACAGCTTTTATTTCCTTTTCAGTATTTTCATTCTTGTAACACCTAAGGGAAATTTCTTGAACAATTTAAAGTTTGAATCTAATAAAGTGTGTTTCCTTTTTTGTCTACAAAGTTGAATCCCGATTGTCTGTGAAAACATAACTCATACGCATTCCATGCATCATATGCATAACATGTACCCTTTTTCTACAGGTTGTTTAATCTTCTTCGCTGTTTATTTCAACAATCATCATGAATCCTGAACCTACTACTGAACAAGCCATCAAGGCCCTTCAGGCCCAGAACGCCCAGTTTCAAGAGCTGGTCATGAGCTTAGCCCAGGGTCAACAGGAATTGAAGACTCTGCTGTTGAAGAAGAAGAAGAAGAGGACTGTATTGTTCAACACTGGACGGAGGTTTGGGAATACACTGCATAATGAGGATGATCTGGCTATTTCCTCTGTAGGGAAAGATAGTCCCCAAGGGGGAAGGGTTCCTAGTCCCGTGGTCTCCGACAACGAGACAAATTTCAATGATGAGCAGTACCCTCCTGCTGAGGACAGGTACAAACAATTGGAGGACCGACTAAGCGCTATGGAGATTCAACATGTGCCTGGGCTGGATTTCGGAGATCTAGGTTTATCTTCTGGGGTGGTGATCCCACACAAGTTCAAGGCACCTGCCTTTGCGAAGTACGACGGGGCTTCCTGCCCTAAGCTGCATCTCAGATCTTAGGTAAGGAAGATCCAACCTTGCACTGCAGACAAGAATCTATGGATCTATTTCTTCCAGGATAGTCTTTCAGGGACTCACCTCGAATGGTTCTATCAGCTGGATGGAACCAGTATTCGTAACTGGGAGGACTTGGCTACTGCGTTTTATAAGCATTATCAGTACAATTCCGACCTTGCTCCCACGCGTACCCAACTCCAGGGTATGTCACTTGGGACGGGTGAAGGTTTTAAGGAGTACGTGCAAAAGTGGAGAGACCTGGCTGGCAGGGTGCAGCCACCGTTGACTGACCGTGAACTCGTGGACATGTTCTTGGGGACCCTGTCTGGTCCGTTCTTCAACCATCTGATTGGTAATTCTTCTGCAGGGTTTACATACCTCATTCTGACTGGTGAAAGGATAGAAGCTGGTATCAAGTCGGGGAAGATACAGAAAGGTGCCTCCTCGAGCTCTGAAAAGAAACCCTTCAAGAAAGAATCTAGTGCTGTGTATGGTTCCAGGAAACAGAATAAACCGAAACGCCGCCAAGCTGTCAACGCGGTGGTAATCTCAAAGCCTGCTGCCGCTCCTCGGAAATATAACCAACCAAGGGGTGAGAGACCCAGAAGGGAGTACACTCGACTCAGTATGACCTTGTCTCAGATCTTGCCGCAACTGCTATCAACCAATCTGGTAACTGTCAAAGAAGCTCCGAAGGTTGTGAATACAACATCTCCAAAGTACAATCCTAACGCCCGCTGCGCTTATCACTCTGACAGCCCGGGGCATTCTACGGATGATTGTTGGGCTCTAAGGAATAAGGTTCAGGACCTTATTGATGCTAAAGAAATACAGTTCGAGGCGCCCGAAAAGCCCAATGTCGTGACTGCTCCCATGCCCAAGCATGGAGTGAATGCTGTGGAAGAAGACTTGTATGTGGCCTCTGTGGAAGATATTGTTACTCCATTGTTGACCGTCAAAAGGAACTTGTTGCTAGCCGGTTTATTTCCGGGATGTAGTAAAGGTTGCCTTCTATGTTCTGTTTCACCTGCTGGTTGTCCCTTGTTGAAGTCAGGCGTCCAAAACCTGATGGATAACAAAGAGATCTTGTTCGAGAAGATTGCCGTTCCTGCCATCCCTGCTGAAGAAGTGTCCATTATTACTATTTTCAAAAACTCTCCTAAGGCTCCCTCAAAGAAGCCTGTCAAAATCATGTCTACTCAGAAGATTGCTCCTATCATCATCATTGTTCCGGGGCCCCTCCCTTATACCTCTGACAAAGCTGTCCCGTGGCACTATGGGGCAGATGTTTATGTGCTTGGAGTAAAACAAGAGTTTGATACTAGTACCGGCATCAGTAACATCACCGGTCCTGCTAAGGTCACTCGTAGTGGAAGGCTCTTCTCACCAGATATTCCATCTCCAGCTATTCAGAGACCTATTGTCATCACACCTGCCAGTGTGCCTGCTTCCCTTCCTGACCAAGTTCCTATTTCTACCCCTACTGCCGAGTTATATGATGCTCGGGGCAAAGGGATTACTACTGATGTGCCTGCCCAGACGGAGGCACCGAAGACCGTCAATGTTGAAGCTTCCAAGCAGGAGATGGAAGAGATCCTTAAAATTATCAAGAAGAGTGATTTAAATGTAGTTGAGCAGCTGGGGCACACCCCCTCTAAAATTTCTATGCTATCACTGTTGTTGTGTTCAGAGGCCCATGCCAAGGCCTTGATTTCCTTCCTGAAGACGGCCAATGTGCCACAAGAAACGTCTGCTGATCAATTTACCGATTGTGTGGCTAACTTGACTGCTGATAATGGGATGGGTTTCTCTGACGCTGATCTGACTGCCAAAGGAAAGAACCATAACGATGCCCTGCATGTCTCCATTGAATGCAGGGGCACTACTCTTGCCCATGTGCTGGTTGACACTGGTTCTTCATTAAATGTATTACCCAAGAAAGCTCTAGACAGGTTGGATTGTGAGGGTTTAGAGCTCAAGCCTAGTAACATTGTTGTCCGGGCCTTTGATGGGTCCAAAAGGATGGTACATGGTGAAGTTGACATTCCAATCAGGGTTGGTTCTCAAGTTTTTGATTCTACTTTCTATGTGATGGACATCCGACCATCCTATTCTTGTTTGCTGGGTCGTCCATGGATCCACAAGGCTGGAGCTGTGACCTCCACATTACATCAGAAGCTTAAATACCCGGTCAGAGGGAAGATTGTTACAGTGCATGGGGAGGAAGAATATATGGTCAGCCACCTCAACTCGTTCCGGTACATAGAAATGGATGGGGAATTCATTGAGACCCCCTTTCAACACTTTGAAGAGGTGCCTCAGACACTGGCGTCAACAGAGACTGTAACTGAAGAAGATTTTCCTTTGAAAATGGCTTCCTTAAAGGATGCCCGGGCTGTGATTGAGAAGGGTGAGTGTGCAAGCTGGGGCCGACTTCCTGATTTCACTCCGAAGACTGACAAGTTTGGTTTGGGTTTCACTGCAGAAGCTCAGAGGGCTGTTCGTAAAGCAAGGATTGGAAGACCTCCTGTATTCATCACCAACCCGGGAGTAAATGCTATTGAAGACGAAGCGGAAAAATCTGAGTTCGACAGCTGGATCTACCCAACAACCAACGGTGGACCAAGCAACTGGACTGCGAAAGACTTCATACCTATTACTTTTGTCACTCAGTAATGAACTCCTTTGTTTTAAATTTGTAACGAACAATGATTTGAAACTTTATGGCCCGGTGTCTTACCCGGGGCACCGTGGTTTCATTTGTGAGGGCTTATTATTTGTCATTTTCATATATCATGAATAAAAGCATTGGACGTTTTTCGCATTTCAAACCTTGCGCTCCTTTTCTTTCTTTATTATATTGCAAAACAGCTATATTTACACACACTCGCCCATACAGGTTCCAATCCACTCTGGATCTCACTGGTAACAACTCTGCTACTGCTAGTTATGACTTCAAAAATACGATCAACTTAGCCGAAGACGAAGGTGAAGATGATTGTGAAGTTCCTGGTGAGCTTGCAAGACTGTTACTCCAGGAAGAGAGGGCCATTCAGCCACATGAAGAGCCAGTGGAAACGGTAAATCTGGGTACTGAGACAGACAGAAAGGAAGTCAAGATTGATGCCAATATGGAATCTAGTGTGAAACAACGGTTGATTCAGATGCTGCATGACTATGTGGAAATCTTTGCCTGGTCTTACGAAGATATGCCTGGGTTGGATACTGACATTGTGGTTCATCACCTGCCTACTAAGGAAGAATGCCCTCCGGTAAAACAGAAGGTCCGCCGTATGCGTCCAGAGATGTCCGAGAAAATCAAAGCTGAGGTTATGAAACAATTCGATGCCGAGTTTCTAGCAGTGACTTCTTACCCTCAGTGGGTTTCCAACGTGGTTCCAGTGCCGAAGAAAGATGGTAAGGTCCGAATGTGTGTTGACTACAGGGATTTGAATAGGGCCAGCCCTAAGGATGATTTCCCTCTGCCTCACATCGACGTTCTGGTTGACAACACTGCTCAGCATTAGGTATTCTCCTTCATGGACGGCTTCTCCGGTTATAATCAGATCAAGATGGCTCCTGAAGACATGGAGAAAACTACTTTTGTTACTCAGTGGGGCACCTTTTGCTACAAGGTCATGCCTTTTGGGTTGAAAAATGCTAGGGCAACCTACCAACGTGACATGGTTGCTTTATTTCATGACATGATCCATCATGAGATTGAAGTGTATGTCGACGATATGATTGCAAGGTCCCAGGCTGAGGAGGAACACCTCGACCATCTACAGAAGCTGTTTGACCGTCTGAAGTTGTACAAGCTGAGGTTGAACCCGAACAAGTGCACCTTCGGGGTGAGATTTGGAAAACTACTAGGCTTCGTCGTAAGCGACAAAGGTATTCAGGTGGACCCTACCAAAGTGAAAGCCATACAAGAGATGCCAGTTCCCAAGACAGAGAAAGAAGTCAGAGGCTTTCTGGGACGTTTGAACTACATTGCCCGATTCATCTCGCACCTAACTGTTACCTGTGAACCAATTTTCAAGCTACTGAAGAAAGATCAAGTAGTACGTTGGAACGATGAATGTCAGGCCGCTTTCGACAGAATTAAAGAGTATCTCCAAGAACCACCCATTCTTATGCCACCGGTTGAAGGGAGACCTCTAATCTTATACTTGACAGCTCAATGGGGTGTGTGCTGGGGCAGCATGACGAGTCTGGCCGAAAAGAGCACGCTATTTATTACCTTAGCAAAAAGTTTACCGACTGTGAGACCCGATACTCACTGCTCGAGAAAACTTATTGCGCTTTGGTATGGGCTGCTCGTCGGCTGAGACAGTATATGTTGACTCACACTACTCTGTTACTTTCAAAAATGGATCCAATCAAGTACATATTCGAAAAGCCTGCTCTGTCCGGAAGAATAGCAAGATGGCAGATGATCTTGACCGAATATGACATCCAGTACACTATGCAAAAAGCAATCCAGGGAAGTGTATTGGCAGACCATTTGGCACACCAGGCAGTGGACGATTACCAATCGATGAACTTTGAATTTCCAGACGAGAATATCATAGTGGTAACTGATTGTGAAGTACCTGGACCGGATGAAGGACCTGAGGAAGGATCCCGATGGTCTATGCACTTTGATGGAGCCTCAAACGCTTTGGATAATGGTATCGGCGTTGTGATCATATCCCATAAAGGCACTCATACTCCACTTACCGCCCGACTATATTTCAATTGCACCAACAACATGGCGGAGTATGAAGCGTGCATCATGGGTCTTCAAGCTGCAATCGACCTAAGGATCAAGTTTCTGAGTGTCTTTGGAGATTCCGCTCTCGTGATCAGTCAGATCAAAGGAGAGTGGGATACGAAACACCCAAATCTTATTCCTTACAAGGAATATGTGTTGACGTTGATTCCCCATTTCGAAGAGATAACTTTTGAACACTTCCCAAGAGAGGAGAATCAGTTGGCGGACGCGCTGGCCACAATGTCTTCTATGTCCAAAGTCAAATGGGATAACGAAGCTCCCCGGATCATTATCTGGAAATTGAATGAACCTGCACATTGCTGTGATCTTGAGGCTGAAGAGGTAACTGAAAAACCTTGGTATCATGAAGTGAAGAGGTACTTGGAAGCTCGAGAATATCCCGAAGGCGCATCTATTAATGACAAGAAGTTCCTGAGAAGATTCGCGGCAAAGTTCTTCCTCAGCAACGGCATTCTCTACGAACGAAACCATGATTCAACCTTACTGCGTTGTGTAGATAAGACTGAAGCAGAAAGAATCATGGCAGAGCTACATGAGGGTACCTTCGGAACACATTCCAGTGGACATACCATGTCAAAGAAAATCCTTCGGGCAGGATATTTCTGGTCTACAATGGAAGCTGACTGTTACCAACATTCTCGGACGTGTCACAAATTCCAGATCTATGCTGATAAGGTGCACATTCCTCCAGTCCCTCTGAACGTCTTGACAGCACCTTGGCCTTTTGCAATGTGGGGAATTGATATGATCGGCGAGATCAGACCTACGGCATCCAACGGGCATAGTTTCATCCTGGTAGCGATTGATTACTTCACGAAGTGGGTAGAAGCAGCTTCCTATTCTACCGTAACCAAGAACGTCGTGGCACGATTCATTCGGCACAACCTGATCTGTCGATATGGTGTCCCTGAGAGGATCATTACGAACAATGGTACCAATCTTAACAACAAGATGATCATTGAGCTCTGCGAGCAATTCAAGATACAACACCATAACTCTTCTCCTTACCGACCGAAGATGAATGGGGCTGTCGAAGCGGAAAATAAAAACATTAAGAAGATTGTGCAGAAGATGACAGTGACGTACAAAGATTGGTATGAAATGTTACCGTTTACTCGTCATGGGTACCGTACCTCAACACGGACGTCGACAGGGGTAACACCCTTTTCCTTGGTCTACGGCATGAAGGCAGTCTTGCCTATTGAAGTCCAGATACCCTCTCTCCGGATAATGAAGGATGCAGGTTTGAACAAAGATGACTGGATCCAGACTCGGCTTGATCAATTAAACCTAATTGACGAAAAGAGACTCACTGCTATTTGCCATGGTCAGACGTACCAAAAATGGATGATCAAGGCATTTAACAAGAAAGTCAGACGACAAGAGTATCAAGTCGGAGACTTGGTAATCAAGCGCATCATTCTTCCTCAAAGTGATCCCAGGGGCAAATGGACCCCTACGTACGAAGGGCCATTTGTGGTTAAACATATCTTCTCAGGAGGAGCTATGATTCTAACCACCATGGATGGTGACGACCTTCCTCACCCCGCCAATGCAGACATAGTAAAAAGATACTACGCATGAACTAAAGACCCGCTAGGTTGACACACCTAGGCAAAAATAAGGGCTTCCCGACGAACCAAAAGGGTTCGGGCAAAAATAAGGGATGAAATGAAAAAAATCTGTACACCCGGCAAGTCAAAAACCTGAAAAGGCGGCTTGGGCAAAAATGGGTATCCCGGTGGACTGAAAACCCGAAAGGGCGGTCCAGGCAAAAGTTAGGGATTAAAACGTAATACTATGTCTCATTGGATCACCCTGCATCCAGAATTCAGTGTCAACTATCAGGTTCAGACGACACCAATCAATCAGCTTCATCTTCAACTAAGCAGCAAAGTGATGAGACGCTTGAAGACATAAAGGCGATAACAGAGTTAGAACCCAGTGGGATTATTTTTCACATAACTGTTTTGTTTCCTTTTCACAAAATTGTATAAACTCTGTTGCTCGGCGGCGTTCTCTTACTAGGACGTTAGCCTCTTGTACACAAAACGGCTATTTACAGGCAAATTTGAAAAATCAATACAAGTTCAATTTTTCAGACAAATTGCCAATCGTTTTTCCTTTTTCTGTTTTGTTTTGCAAAGAACGTCCAATGTTTATTTTTGCTATATGAATTTGACATTAATTGCTGATCACAAATATTTGCATACGAAATAAAGGACTAATTACAGGTGACATTAGAAACAGGGGCAATAATGAGTTGTCTAAGTGATCTAGTTGCTCTGTCCACCAAGGTACCAAGGTGGGTTCGGCTGAAGAACGTAACCAGAATACCTTCACTCCCCGCAGGGTAAGACCAGAATCAGCAATACTCTCCCAAGCAGAGTTGGTCTCCCATCAACCCTGAAAAGGCACAATATCTCCAGCAAGTCAGTGATACTCTCCCCAAGCAGAGTTAGTCTACTGTCAGCCTTAAGGAAGTCGGGTATCCCCAGAATATCTCAACATTCCCCAGCGGAGTATACAGATGTTCCTAAGCAAGCATCCTCGACAGTCTTAATATAAGATTGTTCCCCGGCGGAATACAGACACCCTAGTGGAGCCACTTCCCCAGTACAGTCCAAAAGTCGCCCTAGGAGAGTTGAATCAATCTCCCCACTAGATTCTGGAAGCTTATCCCCAGTAGATTCTGGAAGCTTATCCCCTGCAGAGTACATATCTCTCCCCGACCATGTTCAGAGGTTATTTCCCACCAGAGCTTATAACTGGGTTATCCTCAGCTATTTACAACGGAAAGATCGTCCTCGGAGAAGTTCTTCCTATCCCCATCGGAGTTATCATCAAAACCTCAGCGAAGTATCTCTTCCCACAGAGCAATTCCCCGCAGAATCTCTTCAACAAGTTTATTCCCCAACGGAGTCGTCTTCTCCTACCGGTTTATTCTTACAACCATCATCCCCAGCAGAAACGAAGAACTCCACTCTTCAACATCAGCCCATGATTCAACAAGTTCTCGACATTCGTCAAGGATTTATTTTCCTAGACGAAAATACATTCATAAACATTTCACATCTCATATCTCCTATTTACATACATGATAAAGTGCATACTGCACTATCTCATTTATTTTTGAGAACATCATGACATCATGCATTTCATACACCATGACATTGCATACGACTAACGTTTTGCCTTTTCAGGAAAAGGTCAATCAAAAGACAATTAACGTCAACTTTCGCTAATTCTAGATTCGATACCTGTATCTAGCCAGGGCATATCTGTGAGTGATTGATTATGGATTCGATACCTGTATCTATCCAGGGCATATCTGCATGAAGAGTTTAGAGATTCGATTCCTATATCCAGCCAGGGCATATCTGTAGACGACTAATTCCAGATTCAATACCTGTATCCAGCCAGGGCAGATCTGCATGAAGAGTTTAAAGATTCGATACCTGTATCCAGCCAGGGCATATCTGTAGACGACTAATTCTAGATTCGATACCTGTATCTAGCCAGGGCATATCTGTGAGTGATTGATTGTAGATTCGATACCTGTATCCAGCCAGGGCATATCTGCATGAAGAGTTTGTAGATTCGATACCTGTATCCAGCCAGGGCATGTCTGCATGAAGAGTTTAGAGATTCGATACTTGTATCCAGCTAGGGCATATCTGTGGACGACTAACTCCAGATTCGATACCTGTATCTAGCCAGGGCATATCTGTGAGCGATTAATTATGGATTCGATACCTGTATCCAGCCAGGGCATATCTACATGAAGAGTTTAGAGATTAGACACCTGTATCCAGCCAGGGCATATCTGTAGACGACAAATTCCAGATTCGACACCTGTATCCAGCCAGGGCATATCTGTAGACGATAAATTCCAGATTCGATACCTGTATCTAGCCAGGGCATATCTGCATGAAGAGTTTGAAGATCAACCCCTGTAACAAGCCAGGAAATTATCTTTCTTTCTCAGGTAGGCAAGTTCTCGCTAAGGAATCTCTTACGCGATCGACAATCTCCCGATCGCATCTATAAGCCCATCTCCATAGCTATCCGTTACACTTCCAAATGGCATCTATAAGCCCATTCCCGACAAGGTTCTGTCACATTTCTAGATGGCATCTATAAGCCCATCCTCCTATCCAACATCTCTCCAAATGGCATCTATAAGCCCATTCCCGACATCACATTGCTGATACTCCACTATGCGAGTGCAAATTTATGGGCACTCTAGTGTTCAATCATCTTCCACCTTCGGATCATGAAAGGTACGCAAGCCAATCTACATCCTCAGGTTTAAGAATATTGAACAGGGGCAACTGTTGTACCCCAAAATTTACCCTCCCATATTCTTCAAAGTTTATCAAGAATCATCTTCAAATGGTTCAAGATTACTCAAGGGTTGCACAGTTCAAATGCCTTCTAAGCCAGTCAAAATTAGGGTTTTGGTTCTTGCAAAGAATGTGAGGTTTCAGTGGTCCAAACAAGTCCCATAGGCCTATACATGTTCTCAAGCATTTACATGACAAGTCTCAAGGCTCACAGTATCAAATTGCACAAGTCAAAAGCCCTATTTGGTTCACAATCAACTGCAGGGGTAAAATGGTCATTTTACAGTCAAAAGTCAAAATTTTTGGTCAACATCTTATTTTGAGCACACAATCATCATTTGATCAAGTCTTGATCATGATTCCACAAGAATGGCTCAAAAATCATCAAAGATGTAAAAGTTGCTATTTTTGGACAATTGAAAAGTCAACTGTAACTTGACCAAGGCATAACTTTTTCATGGTTCATCATAAAAATCCCATACAATGCTCATTTTGAAGGGGATGACATTTCCTACAACTCATCTTCACATTCCAAGTCCAAGAAATTCTCTCACAAAAAGTTATCAATTTCTACATTATAGGTCAATTTTAAAAGTCAACAAAAATGCACTTTCAGTCAAAGACCATAACTTGAGATTGGTAAATCAAAATGACATGGTACCAAAGGCATTGGTTAGAGGACTTCAATACCTTTCCAAAATGTACAAGAACATGTTCATATGATCAAAATTGAGCAAGATATGCATTGGAGAAGTTGGGAAATTTTTGTGAATTTGCAAAAGTCAACTTTGCTCAAAACACATCCTTTTTGCTAATGGGCCTCAATTTCCTTCTTGAAACTTTGTCCAAAGCCTATGCACGACCCATCAAGCCTAAATTGATTTATTTTCTTATTTTTATTAATTAATTGGATTTTTAATTGATTTTTAATTCATTTAATTAATTTAAAATGTAGGAAATTCAAAGATGTGATTTTTTCAATCTTTTGTGAAGCAAATAAACTCAGGGCAAGCTGGAAAATTCGTGTATCAACCAAGGACATCAAAATCTCCATGTTTGGCAAGTTTTCTCAATCAAAAAGATTGAAAATTATTTGATTTCCAATCAAATATTGAAATCATAATGCCATGGATCTTTGACCAAGATTGTACCCTAATTCCATTCTACTATATATGCTGAACCTAATCCTAATGCCATTCACGTGCAAAACTGCTGCAGAAACCATAAGCACATTGAAAAAAATCAAGAACAAAGTCAAAACTGTTTTCTCACTTCCAGGCCAATTCAAGGGCTTTTGTGGATTCAAACACATTGCTGGGACACTCAGAAACCTTTTGCAATCGAAACCAAGCGCCAAAGCTCAAGAAAACGTTCTACACAAACCCACGGTTTGAACAATTTTTCCAAAATCATATACTTTGATTCATGCATATTTGACATCTTTTATTGATTGTTTTGTGTTCATAAGGACTGTACGAAGCTTTTGGTACAAGATAATTGGATTAAGATGCCCTGAAACAGAAAACGCCATTAATGGATTTTAGGGTTTCCAAGCTTCAAAATTAGGGCTTTGCTATATAGTAAAATATCAGGACCCCTAATGCCCATGGTTGAAACCGTCTGAACAAGACGAGCAAGATGGAACCCTCGTGATGAATTTATATTACGCACAGACCTAATCGCTATTTTTCCTTTTTCAGTTTGTGGGGGTTAAAAACCCCCACTATCTAACATATATTTTGCAGGTTTCAGCGAAGGAGATGAAGATGTGTTGCTCCATGATTGGTCCATTCAAATAAAACGCGCGGTTGTTTCTCTTTCCAGCATATGCGTTATGTTTTTTTATATTATATGTATTGGTTATTATACTAACAGAAGCAAGCGCGTGGTGGAGTGGTTAGTGATCTGGCTGATCATCATTGGGACCTGGGTTCGATTCCCAGGTCCACCCAAAATCCTCATATTATTTTTCATAATGTATTCTCATGCAGCGCTTTAGGAGGTGTCCATCATACACCTTGCTCATCCAGACGCCAAGTGTCTTCAAGCACAAATCCAGTGGTCAGAATTGGATGATCATGGTATGCTCAGGTCAATGCACGTACAAACAATCCCCAGAAGTCAAACGTGGCCTGATTCCTAATGGGCCAGAATTTCTAAACTCACCTCCTAATGGGTCCATCAACCCCCCCTGGTTTCTATTTTCTCTTTTATTTTCTTTCTTTTTATTTTCTTTTAATTATAATTATTATCATTATTATTATTAACTAACAAATAATTATTTTTCATAATAAATTCAGACCATTAAAAATGTAAATATTTTTATTAATTATTATTATTATCAATTTCACCTTAATTATTATTTTCATAAATAAATTCTAACTAATTAATTTAGTTGTTTTAATTAGGTTTAATTTAAATTTTCTTTCACAATAAATAAAATAGATTAGACTTAGGGTTTTACTAACTTTTTTTATTTTTATTTCATTAAAATATAAAAACACAAAAACATTTTTTTCTTTTAATTATTTAATTAATTAGGTTTAGGTTTAATATTTAATTAATTGCAAAAAAGGAAAAATTACTTTCTTTTCTCAAAAAGGGTCAAAACCCTAAGACGTTCCCGATTTAACTTCTTTCGCGCTTTAATTCCTTTTGATCATTATTTATGTATCTGTGTCCGAGGATGTAATAGTTAATTAGGCTTTTATCGCTTTATTTACTTTTCTCGCATTTATTTCCAAACGGGTTTTGTTTTTTGGCGATGTATAGACCCGCGCCTTGTAATAGCGTAGATTTACCTTTCCGCACTTTATTTTCTGCACTCTTAACTGTTAATTATGCATGACAAGATTGCCTGACAAATAAAATCAACCCGTAGCTCACAATAACATGTACAAGATAAATATAAACTGAAACAACACACATGCACATGCCACTCCTAGAGTACGCCTCACTTGGTTGCCAAGAGGTGGTCGTCAAGTATAGGGTGTTTTAGAGGTCGCCCTCCTGTCTAAAGATCCAGTTGCCTCGAAACAATTGCCTCAGATAAAAAGGATCTAGGACATTAGGGTTACCACTAAGGCGTCCTACCATTGCTTTGGTGACCACATGTCCCTAATAATCGAATTGACCCGAACAACTCCAACGACGGTGCTACCTACTTCTCAATAGTGGGATAGTACTGTCTAAAGGACTCTTACACAACTTAATTCCTTAGAGTAGGTAGATTTCTCCTGGGTACTTGCTCTTTCAAAAAACAAACAAAATACTTTTCGCACTCACACTTTCAAAAAGTTTTCCAACAAACACTTCATACACTCTTGAGGACTGATACAAGAGTTACCTAGAAGTTTTCAAAACTAAACTTTTTCAAAACCCACATATACAAGAAAAGCAAACATTTTTTGAAAACATAGTGAGCAAGTACCTAAGAGCCCGTGGATAACCACGGATAGAAAGGGTGCTAACACCTTCCCTTTCTATAAATCTACCTCCCGAACCGAGAGACATCTCAAAAAAGGAATTTTGCTGTGCTTTTGTCCTTTCCATGTTGGAGAACATAAAAGACGGTGGCGACTCTTGCTTACCGCGACATTTCACGAACCAGCTTTAAAACAGTCAGTTCTATTTCCACCGATCACACCCATTCATAAATATGTACCCCCATCCCTAAAATATTGTAATAGCGTAGGACTTTACGTTTCTGCAATTTATCGCTTTCAAATATAAATGCTAGTAATTAAGGTGTATGGCAAGACATGAAAACAACAAATAGACAACCCTAATCAAGACTAAAATGCATGCAATAAAATACACTTTGCACACACGCACCCTTAAGGTAATCTCGCTTGTTGCCTATCAGAAATTAGTCATGTCCCTCGAACATGGGCATTTTAGCAAAGACTCTCGATAAAAGATCGTAGTCCCTCGATGATCCTCGATGTTGCCTTCAGTAAACGATCTAGTCCCTAAGCGACATTACTAAAACGCCCCATAAGTTGCCTTCTATGACTATACAAACGTCCCACGCTCATCCCTTCACATCCAACGATAGGGCTTCTTACCAAATCAATGGTAAGATAAAAACATCTAAAGGAGGAGGAAAAGAACATATAAGACCTTTTAAGTAGGTAGATTTGCCCTAGTTGCTCGCTTGCTTACAACAAAAACATTTTTATACACCCACACTCTCATTTTGATATATTTTTGAAAGACAACACTCTGTACGCATTCTTATAGAGACGAGAACCATTACAAAGACACATTTTCAAAATAACTTTCAAAAACACATCTCACAAACACATCTTTGAACTATTTTCCAAACAAACACTTTGTACGCGTTCTTATAGAGACGAGAACCATTACAAAGACGTTTTCAAAATACTTTCAAAACCCACAACACAAATCATATTTTCAAACAAAGCAAGTGATCTAGCAAGCAACTAAGAGCCCGTGGATAACCATGGATGAAAAGGGTGTTAATACCTTCCCTTTTCATAATCTACCCCCCAAACTCAAGAAAACATCTCTAAAGGCTTTTCTTGTGCTTTTTCACCTTTCCTTTTGGATAAAAGAAAAGTCAGTGGCGACTCTTGCTAAACCGCAACATTTGCGAATACACACACAAACTCTCAAGTCAGTTCTCCCACCGTATCACAGAACTGACGACTCTGCTGGGGAATATTCTTAAAGTGGGGTTACCTTAGGGTTAGATCATATTTACTTGCCTTCATTTGTTTGAATTGCTTGCTTTACATTATTGGTTCCTTGTTTGGGTTTGTTTTTGATCCTCCACCCGGATCTGGGGCACCCTTTTAGGTAAGTAGAAATAGATTGTGGAAACTGTACGGCATAGACCGATATGGTTGAAACAATGGCTACGTTAGTGTGACACATTTGTGGATACCGGTATCCCTCGTGGTGAATCGAGGAGAATACGGGGCCGCTGAGTGGCGTCATGAAGCACTAACTGACTTTAGAACCCTAATTGAACAAACTTGGCCATTAGGACGTAGTGAGATAACCGGTTTCGGTGTAAAGCTGAAAATTGGTTGATACTCGATACTACACTCATTGAGGCTGGAATTTTGGGATGTCTCGGCCGCAAGAAAAGATTGATTATGCTGAGACAATGCCTAAGAAAAAGGTCGGTGATATTGAGATCCTTTAGAACCCGATCACTATTACTAGGACAGGTTGAGCTAAATAAACTTCAAGAGGGTACTTACCTATAAAACCTCATGCAAGTCTAAAACATAGGGACTTGTCTGCTTTGTGTATATATATCTACTTGTACATAACATCATAAACATTATAAGCATCATACGCATGCTCACTAACCATTTCAAGGATTTAGAAATTTATCTTTGTTTTTGTTTTGTAGGTCATGGATTTTGTCCGAAGGAACACCATCCGAATCAGCTTTGTAAAAGCACACCTTCAGCTTCAAGAGTTAGCCTCAAGAGTGCCCGGGGTTTCTCCTTTTACCAAGAAATACGGCCGACTCCTCATTTTGGCTACATCCAGTTTCCAAGAAGAGATGATGTGTGTGCTGTTCCAATTCTTTGATCCCGTACATCATTGCTTCACTTTCCCGGACTATCAATTGGTACCTACACGGGAAGAGTTCTCTCTACTCTTATGGGTGCCCGTGCTTGATCAGATACCATTCATCGGTATGGAAGGGATCCCAAAACCTGAAGTCATCGCCGAGGCTTTACATCTCAAAAGAGCCGACATCATATCCAATTGGGAGACAAGAAGTGGGGTCAAGGGTTTCCTAGCCAAATTTCTATTAGAGAAGGCTCGTTCATTCTGGGACGACATGGATTTGCAAGCTTTCGAAGACATCCTGTATCTTCTCATTTATGGTTTGGTTCTGTTCCCCAACTCGGACCAATTCATAGATATTTACGCCATCAAAGTCTTTCTCTCTCGCAATCCTGTACCTACCTTACTAGGAGACATCTTACATTGCCTTCATACCCGCACCATGAAGAAAAGAGGTACTCTTTTGTGTTGTATTCCCCTACTTGCTAAGTGGTTCACTTCACACCTACCTCAATCAGTATTGAAGAACGAGCAAAGACTGACATGGTCTCAAAGAATGATGTCCCTCACCCATTCTGACATCCATTGGTGTTCGAGATCCTTGGAAGATGTCTCTATCATTGACCGCTGTGGAGAATTCCCTAACGTCCCTCTGCTTGTTATTAGGGGAGGTATCACCTACAATCCTTGCTTATCTCTTAGACAGTTTGGGTATGCCCGAAAAGACGGACCTCATGAGATGCTCATTCAAGGTATGGTGTTCAACTACGACAAGGAAGATCAAGGTTATCGCCAGAGGTTTACACAAGCTTGGAGAATGGTGAACAAGGTGGACAGTAGGACTTTGGGACACAAAAAATCTATCCCACTCGAGCCTTACCTTAGGTGGATACGGGATTGTGCTCAAAGTCTCTTAATGCCTTACCCTTCTATGCGCCCTGTTATCATAGAGCCTATTGTTGAAGGAGACGTCCCATACACTATCCTTCATCCTGACATGCCTACCTCCCTCGAAGACTTGCAAAAAGCTTGGGTTCAGTTGAAGGAAGAGCGGGATAACTTTGAAGCCTAATTTTACGCCAGTGAGAAGAAGGTTCTGGAACTCACTAAGAAACTTCATGAAGAACGGAATTTGAACGCCTACATTGCACCAAAGAGGATGCGTTCAACCTTTTTGTCTTAGGAGTTTTGCTGTACTTTTGTTTCTCTCATTGTAAGCCCAAAAATGCATAATGTACTCAAGTTTGGATTTATTAATATGACGTGTGTTCTTATTTTGGTCTGAACAAATTTAAATCTCTAAATTCCTTGAAATCATTGCATACGCATACCATCCATGACATTGCATAAGCAGGTTCTGTTACAGGTTTCTCATCTCCTGCTATTTATTTCAAGCAGATATGACTTCTGAACAAAGCATCAAAGATCTCCAGGCACAAAATACCCAATTTTAACAGATGTTCGCAACTCTGGAAAAAGGGCAGGAGGATCTGAAAGCCCTCATCCTGAAAGAGAAAGAGAAGAAGAAGAAGAAGCGCGTCGGTGCCCTCAATATGGGCAGAAGGTTCGGGGGGCCACTAAAGCAATCAGTTGATGTAACTTCCTCATCCAAAGAGGGGGGAAAATCAAGAGGGGCAGACAAAAGAAGAGGACCCCCGTCCCGAAGTTTCTGACAATGATACCGACTACAATGATGAGCAGTATCCTCCCGCTTAGGATAAGTACAAGCAGTTAGAGGATCGGTTAAGTTCTATGGAGATCCAGAGAATACCAGGGTTGGATTTTGAAGAACTAGGGTTGGTGTTTGGGGTAGTCATCCCATGAAGATTTAAGGCTGCAGTTTTCGCAAAGTATGATGGGGTGTCTTGCCTGAAGCTTCATCTCCGTTCCTATGTAAGGAAGATCCAGCCCCACACTGCTGATAGAAACTTGTGGGTTCATTTCTTTCAAGACAGCCTGTCAAGGACTCAGCTCGAATGGTTCTACCAATTGGAAGGAATCAATGTCCGAAACTGGGAGGATTTGGACAAGCAGTATCAATACGACCTGACCCTTACTCGTACTCAACTCCAGAGTATGTCCATGGGTACAGGTAAAGGTTTTAAGGACTATACACAGAAGTGGAGAGACTTGGCTGAGAGAGTTCAACCCCCTTTATCTGACAGGGAGTTGGTTGACATGTTTCTTGGGACGCTGTCTGGTCCATTCTTCAACCATTTTATCAGTAGCTCATCGAGTGGTTTTACTGAGTTGATATTAACTGGAGAGAGGGTAGAAGTTGGGATTCAGAGCGGTAAAATACATAAGTATACCTTGTCAAGTTCAGAAAAGAAACCTTTCACTGGTAAGAAGGAGTCCAGTGCCATTTATAGCCCGAGAAATCAGAGTCGAGCGAGATACCGTCCAACGGTTAGTGCTGTAATATGCCTGCGACTGCTCCACAATGCAACAATCAGCAAAGGGTAGAAAGACCACAAAGGTAGTTTACCCGGATTAACATGACATTGACAGAGGTTCTACCCCATCTGCTAAGATCCAACTTGACAACTTTGAAAGAGGCTCCTAAGAATCCTAATACCTCATCTCCTCGGTATAATCCTAATGCTCGGTGTGCCTACCATTCTAAGAGTCCTGGTCACAATACAAATGACTGCTGGGCTCTGAGAAATAAAGTACAAGATCTGATTGAAGCCAAGGAGATTGAGTTCAACGCTCCGGAGAAGCCCAATGTCATAACTGCTCCCATGCCTAAGCACAACCATAGAGTTAACACCGTAGATACCGATCTGTTCGTGACCTCAGTTGATGAAGTTTCTACTCCTCTTATGACTGTTAAGAAGAATTAGTTGTTGGATGGTTTATTCCCAGGTTGTGATGAAGATTTCCATATATGTTCATCCCTGCCTTCTGGTTTCTATTTGCTGAAGACAGGTGTCCAACGCCTGATGGACAGTAGAGAAATTTTGTTCGAAAAGACTTTGATTCCAACTGTTCTTTGTGAAGAAATTGCTATTATAACCATCTCTTCCAGTCCTTTCAAGGTTTCCTCGAGAAAACCTGTTAGGATTACACCCACTACGAGGGTCGCTCCTTTGATAATCACATGTCCTGGTCCTGTCTCGTACACCTCGGACAAAGTTGTCCCTTGGAATTATGGCGCCGATATTTACTATCATGGCATTAAACAAAACTTGAAGATCGAAGAAGCTGATCGTGATGTCGGTAACATTGTCGGGACCAGTAAGATTACTAGAAGTGGAAGGATTTTCTCTCCTGAGATCTCCCCGAAGACTGTCACTAAGCCTATCATTATTTCACCTTCTGCTCCCGCTAGTACTTCAGTTACTACTCCAGCTGTTACCCATGTCGATAAGTCATCTGGAATTCGAGGCAAAGAAGCTGTAGGTGAACCTGCTCGGACAAAGGCACCTAGAAAGATTGTTGTGGAAACCTATAAGCAAGAGATAGAGGAAATTTTGAAAATAATTAAAAAGAGGGACTATAACGTGGTCGAACAGCTGGGGCAGACCCCCTCGAAGATATCCATGTTATCCTTGCTGTTATGCTCCGAGGCCCATGCGAAGGCTTTGATTGCATTCCTCAAAACTACGCATGTGCCGCAAGAGACTTCAGCTAATCAATTTAAAGATTGCGTGGCTAGCCTGACTGCTGACAATGAGCTTGGTTTTTCAGATGCAGACTTGACACCGAAAGGGAGAAAACACAATGATGCTCTGCATATCTCGAACGAATGCAGGGGCACTACCATGGCTCATGTGCTAGTGAATACTGGGTTTTCACTGAATGTTCTGCCCAAGAAGGCGTTGGACCGTTTGGATTGCGAGGGTTTGACTTTAAATCATAGTAACATTGTGGTAAGGGCTTTTGACTGGTCAAAAAGAATGGTGCATGAGGAAGTGAACATCCCTGTCAAGATAGGCTCTCATAATTTTGAGTCCACCTTCTATGTGATGGACATCAGGCCATCGTACTCTTGTTTGTTGGGTCGTTCTTGGATCCACGAAGCTGGGGCTATTACTTCTACACTACACCAAATGTTGAAATATCCAGTGAAGGGGAAGATTGTCACTGTACGGGGTGAAGAGGAGTATATGGTAAGCCATCTCAATTCCTTCCGCTACATAGAGATGGACGGGGAATTTATAGAAACTCCTTGTCAAAACTTCAAAGAGGTCCTTCAGATCTTGGCATCGACTGAAACTGCTAGCAACAAACCTCCTTTGAAGATGGCTTCTTTCAAGGACGCCAAGGCTGTGGTTGAAGAAGGTGGGTGTGCCAATTGGGGTAAGCTCCCTGATTTCACTCACAAAACTGATAAATTTAGTTTGGGCTTTACTTCAGGGGCTCAAAGGGTTGTTCGATGCGCTCGGACTGGAGGACCTCCCCTACGCATTAGTAATCGAGAGGTCAACACTATTGAAGATAGTAAGGAAGATCCTGACATCGACAACTGGATCTGCCCGACTACCAATGATGGACCGAATAACTGGACGGCTAGAGATTTTGTTCCAATTTATTTTATTCCGCAGTAATTGTCTTACTTGTTTTCTGAATTTGTAATGAACAATTTAAACTTTTTGGCCTTGTGTCTTACCCGAGGCACGATGGTTTTATCTATGAGGGTTATTATATGTCATCTCATATTTCATCAATGAAGCATTGGACGTTCTTTTCATACAAATTGTGCGCTCTCTATTTTTCTTTTCTTCCTTTACTTTATCAATACAGCTATGCTCTTACACACAATCACACATCAAACTGCAGATCCATATCCACTCTGGATCCCATGGATAACACTCTGCTATTGCGAGTTATGACTTCGAAAATCCGATCAACCAAGCCAAGGACAAAGGTGAAGACGATTGTGAGGTACCTGGAGAACTGGATAGACTACTACTACAGGAAGAAAGGGCCATACAGCCTCATGAAGAGCCAGTTGAGACAGTGAATTTGGGTACTGAGGAGGACAAAAAAGAGGTTAAAATAGGTGCAAATCTGGAGCTCAGCGTCAAACAGAGGTTGATACAGATACTGCACGACTATGTTGAGATCTTCGCCTCGTCCTATGAAGACATGCTTGGTTTGGACACTGATATTGTGGTACATCGCTTGCCAACTAAAGAAAATTTCCCTCCAATTAAACAAAAGGTCAGTCGTATGCGTCCCGAAATGTCAGAGAAGATCAAGGCATAGGTCATGAAGCAGTTCGACGCAGGTTTCTTAGCTATCACCTCCTATCCGTAGTGGGTTGCTAATGTTGTTCAGGTACCTAAAAAGGACGGCAAGGTACGGATGTGTGTGGATTACAGAGATCTGAACAGGGCAAGCCCAAAGGATGACTTCCCACTTCCCCACATTGATGTTCTGGTTGACAACACTGCGCAACATAAAAATCTTCTCCTTCATGGATGGTTTCTCTGGCTACAACCAGATCAAGATGGCTCCTAAAGACATGGAAAAGATGACCCTCGTCACACAATGCGGCACCTTCTGTTACAAGGTGATGCCTTTTGGGTTAAAGAATGCTGGGGCAACTTATCAGCGTGTCATGGTCGCTTTGTTCCATGATATGATTCACCATGAGATCGAAGTTTATGTTGACGACATGATAGCCAGGTCTCAAACCAAAGAGGAACATCTCGATCATCTACAAAAGTTGTTCGACAGGTTGAAGATATACAAGCTAAGGTTAAATCCAAACAAGTGCACCTTCGGGGTAAGGTCTGGTAAGCTTCTGGGTTTCATCGTCAGTGACAAAGGTATTCAGGTAGACCCCGCGAAGGTAAAGGCCATACAAGAGATGTCGGCTCCCCGTACAGAGAAGGAAGTTAGGGGTTTCTTGGGACGTCTGAATTATATCTCCAGGTTCATTTCACATCTGACTGCTACTTGTGAGCCAATCTTTAAGCTTCTAAAGAAAGATCAAGTGTTAAAGTGGAATGATGAATGCCAGGCTGATTTTGAAAGAATCAAGGAATACCTTCAAGAACCACCAATTCTGATGCCTCTAGTTGAAGGAATACCTTTGATATTATACTTGACAGTACTAGACAATTCAATGGGGTGTGTGCTGGGGCAGCATGAAGAGTCTGGTCGAAAAGAGCACGCCATTTATTACCTTAACAAAAAGTTTACCGACTGTGAGACACGATACTCACTGCTCGAGAAAACTTGCTACGCTTTAGCATGGGCTGCTCGCCGGCTAAGACAGTATATGTTGACTCACACTACCTTGTTGATATCAAAGATGGATCCGATTAAGTACATTTTCGAGAAGCCCGCTCTTTCCGGAAGGATAGCAAGATGGCAAATGATCTTAGCTGAATACGATATACAATATACAACACAGAAAGCAATCAAGGGGAGTGTATTGGCTGATCATTTGGCTCATCAGGCCGTGGATGACTACCAGTCCATGAATTTTGAGTTCCTGGATGAGAACATTATGCTGGTGACTGACTATGAAGGACATGGACCGAACGAAGGACCTGAGAAGGGATCCCGATGGTCTATGTATTTCGATGGAGCCTCAAACACACTGGGTAACGACATTGGCGCTGTAATCATATCTCCCGAGGGCTGTCATACTACGTTCACTGCCCGATTATGTTTCAATTGCACCAACAACATGGCGGAGTATGAAGCATGTATCATGGGTCTTCGAGCCACTATTGACCTCAGAATCAAGTTCCTAAATGTCTTCAGGGATTCAGCTTTGGTGATAAGTCAGATCAAAGGCGAGTGGGATACGAAGCACCCGAATCTCATTCCTTACAAAGAACACGTACTGACATTGCTCCCACACTTTGAGGAGGTAACTTTCGAACATTTCCCACGAGAGGAGAACCAGTTAGCGGACACGCTAACTACCATGTCTTCTATGTTCAAGGTTAGGTGGGATAACGAAGCTTCCCGAATCACCATTGAGAGATTAGATGAACCAGCACACTGCTGTGAGATTGATACCGAAGAAGTGGAAAACAAACCCTGGTTTCACGAAGTTATAAGGTATCTCAAAGTTTAGGAGTATCCCGAAGGGGCATCTGTCAACGATAAGAAATTCCTGAGAAGGTTCGCCTCAAAATTCCTCCTCAGTAATGGAATCCTCTACAAACGCAACCATGACTCCACACTTCTACGGTGTGTGGACAAGAGAGAAGCAGAGAGGATCATGACAGATCTACATGAAGGCACCTTCAGAACTCATCCTAGTGGACACACCATGGCTAAGAAGATCCTACGGGCAGGATATTACTGGTCCACTATGGAAGCCGATTGTTATCAGCACTCTCGAACTTGTCATAAGTGCCAAATTTACGCTGAGAAGGTGCACGTACCTCCGGTCCCCTTAAATGTTTTGACAGCCCCGTGGCCCTTTGCAATATGGGGTATTAACATGATTGGTGAAATCAGGCCCACCGCTTCCAATGGGAATCGCTTCATCCTAGTGGCCATTGATTACTTCACGAAATGGGTAGAGGTGACCTCTTTTGCTACTGTTACCAAGAGTGTTGTGGCGCGATTTATCTGGAATAACCTGATATGTCGGTATGGTGTGCCAGAGAGAATTATCACCGATAATGGTACAAATCTAAATAACACAATGATCACCAAGCTCTATAAACAATTCAAGATATAACATCATAACTCTTCTCCCTATCGGCCGAAGATGAATGGCGCTGTTGAAGAAGCTAACAAGAACGTCAAGAAGATAGTATAGAAGATGACGGTGACGTATAAAGACTGGCATGAGATGCTACCATTCGCTCTTCATGGGTACCGTGCCTCAGCATGGACGTCGACATGGGCAACACCCTACTCTCTGGTATATGGCATGGAGGCAGTCCTATCCATCGAAGTCGAGATACTTTCTCTCAGGATTATGAAGGATGCAAGTTTGAACGAAGACGACTGGATCCGAACCCGACTTGATCAGTTAAATCTAATCGATGAAAAGAGACTCATTGCTATCTGCCATGGTCAGACATATCAAAAGCTAATGATCAAGGCTTTTAACAAGAAAGTCAGGCGTCAAGATTATCAAGTTGGGGATCTAGTAATCAAACGCATCATACTGTCGCAAGGTGATCCCATGGGCAAATGGACCCCCACGTACGAAGGGTCATTCGTGGTTAAAACATTTTTTCAGGAGGAGCTATGATTCTAACCACCATGGATGGTGACGACCTTCCTCACCCTGTCAATGTAGACATAGTGAAAAGATACTACGCCTAACTAAAAGACCCGCTAGGTTGACTGGCCTTGGCAGAAATAAGGGCTTCCCGGCGAACCAAAAGGGTTCGGGCAAAAGTAAGGGATGAAAATGAAAAATTTGTACACCCGGCAAGTCGGAAACCCGAAAGGGCGGCTTGGGCAAAAAGGGGTATCCCGGTGGATTGAAAACCCGAAAGGGAGGTCCAGGCAAAAGTTAGGGATATAAAGCGTACCTCTATATCTCATTGGATCATTTGGCGAACAAACTTCGGCATCGACTATCAAGCTCGAACGACGCCAACCAATCTGATCAACCTTCGGCCAAGAAGCAAAGTGATGAGATGCCTGAAGACATAAAGGCAATAGCCGAGTTGGAACCCAATGGGGTTGTTTCACATAGCTGTTTTTCTTTATTTTACACAAATTATATAAATTCTATCTTTCGGTGGTGTTCTCTTACTAGGACGTCAGCCTCTTTGTATAAAACGCTTATTACAGGCCAATTTCAAAAATCAATACAAGTCATTTTCACAAGAAACTTCAGTTCGTTTTTCTTTTTCTATTTTGTTTTGCAAGAACGTCCATTGATTTATTCTAGATATATGCATTTGAAAATAATTGTTGCTCATAAATATTTACATAAGAAACAAAAGACAAATACTCGTAATTCCAAAAACAGAGAAAAACAAGAAGTGCCAAACCCTACGGTTACTCTGCCCAGCAGGTACCGGGATAGAGCCATCTTGGAAACATAATTGTTGGTATGTACACTCCCTACAGAGTAAGAGTATCCGAAGGCATTTAACGTCAACTTTCCCAAACATGGGGCATAACTTTCCCCAGCCAAGGTTCATAATCGCATGCGACTCAACAATTTTCATCTCCCTAGACAGGGTCTATTTCTCTGGGTATGAAATCTCAATCTCAAACAAGAGCTCAACATATCCAGCAACGGAATTCCATCCCCAGCTGAGTTTATTCCTCTAGGTCAGCAGGTCTACCAACGTAGTATCTCTTCCTCTAGGTTGGTCCCCGCAGAGTTGTCCTTCAGCATCTCGTCTCGACATAATATTTATTCTCCAGCAGTGGTCAGGGATTTACTTTCCCAGATTCGGGTGTGTCACAACTAGCATCTCGTTTTCATACATCATGACGTGCACGCACATATCACATACATCATAATCTTATTTATTTTGAGAACATCATCTCACCCTGCATTTCATGCATCGCATATAACTAACCCTAACATCTTTTCAGGAAAAGGCGATTAGATTCAATGAGTCCAGCAGTTGTACATATCACATCTACAGACAACTAATGGAAACTCAGTTCCCGAAATCAAATGGGTCAACTAATCTACATTATCAAGAGGAGTAAGCCCTACTATCCAGGTTTTCATATCGAAGTAACCCTACTACCCAGGTTCCTTCACCAAGCCCTACTATCCAGGCTTTCATCTTGAAGTAACCCTACTACCCAGGTTCCTTCACCAAGCCCTACTATCAGGCTTTCATCTCGAAGTAACCCTACTACCCAGGTTCCTTCACTAAGCTTTACTATCCAGGCTTTCATCTCGAAGTAACCCTACTACCCAGGTTCCTTCACCAAGCCCTACTATCCAGGCTTTCATCTCGAAGTAACCCTACTACCCAGGTTCCTTCACCAAGCCCTACTACCCAGGCTTTCTTTTCAAAGTAACCTTACTACCCAGTTTCCTTCCCACAAGCTCTACTATTCAGGTTCCTTCTCCCTTATCTCCAGACAACAGTATACAACACTGTAAAGCCTGGACCCGACCAGATATGGTCGATTTCACATTTCCCCAGTGAGTCGCTGTGCATCCTGGACCCTGACCAGGTATACATTCCACTTTCACTTCCTCAGTCAGGAGATAATTCCCCAGTAGAGTAATGGACAACCGAAGCTCCTAGACTTTACTTCCCACGACATAAACCAGCATTCCCCGGTAAAGTCCTCCTCAACAGCAGGTACAGGAATTCTCGCCAAGGAATCTCTTACAAAACCGATCTTTTCTGGATGGCATCTTTAAGCCCATGTCCGATATCGCCAATCAACATTACTTCATGCGAGTGCAAATTTCTGGGCACTAATTGACTTTAGAACCTTTACTCGACCAACTTGGCCATTAGGACATAGTGAGATGACTGGCTTTGGTGCAGTCCGAAGTTGGTAGATACTCGATACTACACTCATTGAGGTTTGGTTTTTTGGGATATTTCGGTCGCCTTTAAAGAGGCTTGCGCTGAAACAATGCCCGAGAAGACAGACCAGTGATATTGAGCTCCTTTAGAACCCGATTACTATTTCTAAGACAGGTTGAGCCAACTAAACTTCAAGAGGGTACTTACCTATAAGACTCCATGCAAGCCTAAACCTAAAGACTTGTTTGTCTTGTTTGTATATATTTACTTGTACATAACATCATAAACATCATAACATCATACTCATACTCACTAATCATTTCAAGGATTTTTGGGATTTATCTTTTTCCTGCTTTATAGGACATGGATTCTATTCGTAGGAAAACCATTCAAGTCTATCTCGTAAGGATCCCTCCTCAACTCAAAGAGTTAGCATCAAGGGTTTCTGAGAAATCTCCATTTACCGAAAGACATGGTGGCCTTTTAAACTTGGTTACCTCCAACACTGATGAAGATATGATGAAGGTGCTCTTCCAATTCTTTGATCCTCTACACCATTGCTTCACATTTCCCGATTATCAACTTGTGCCAACTTTGGAATAATTCTCCCAACTCTTGAGTATTCCCATTCTCAATCAACTACCCTTCAAAGGTACGGAAAGAGATCCAAAACCAAAAGAGATTGCTCAAGCCCTACACTTGCAACAATATGATGTCACAACTAATTGGGAAACAAGGAGTTGTGTCAAAGGTTTCTTAGCCAAGTTGTTGTTTGAGAAAGCTCAAGATTGTTGGAACTCCTTGGACTTACAAGCTTTTGAGGAGATTATGGCCCTTCTCATCTATGGGATGGTTTTGTTTCCAAATCCTGACCAACTCATAGATGTAAACACCGTCAAAATCTTCATGTCTCGTAACCCGGTGCCTACTTTGTTAGTAGACATCCTACATTGTTTTCACTCTCGCACTATGAGAAAGAGAGGTATCCTCACGTGTTGTACTCCTCTCTTGGCAAGATGGTTTATTTCGCATCTTCCCCAATTTGTATTAAAGAATGAGCAAGGTTCAAGGTGGTCCTATAGGTTGATGACGCTCAGACATTCAGATATTCATTGGTGTTCCTGATCTTTGGAGAATGTTACTATCGCCGACCATTGTGGAGAATTCCATAATGTCCCATTACTTGGCATTAGAGGAGGTATCACTTACAACCCTTGCTTGGCCTTACGACAATTTAGTTACACCTGAAGGGATGGTCCACATGAGATTCTTATCCAAGGAGTGGTATTTGACTACGAGAATGACGATCAAGGTTACCTCCAGAGGTTTATCCGAGCTTGGAGGATGTTGAACAAGGTGGTTAGTAAGACACAGGACACAAAAATTCCATTCCCCTCGAGCCTTACCTTAAATGGGTGCGAGCTCGTTCTTAGAAAATTGTGATGCTTTATCTTTCCATCCTACCAGTCATCATGGAGCCTGTGGTTGAAGGAGATGTTACCTACACTATCCTCCATCCCGACATGCCTACCTCTCTCGAAGACTTACAAAAAGGACGGATTCAGTTTAAGGAAGAACGAGATACTTTAGAGGCTCAATTCTATGCTAGTGAGAAGAAGGTCTTGGAGCTTACGAAGCAGCTATAAGAAGAGCAAAATGTGAATGCCTATCTCGCGCTGAAGAGGATGCGTTAAGTCTTTTTATCTTAGAAAGTTATTTTGTAAGCCCAAGAGGCATGATGTAATCTTTCTTGTTTTGTTTAATGAAAATTAACATTTGTTCATTTCTTTTGTCTATACAAATTTCAATCTTATTAATCCTTGAAATCATTTGCATATACATATTCCATGCATCATAACATGCCAGGTTTTCACATAACAGGTTTCCTTATCTTTCTGCTGTTTATTTCAGCAAGATGGATCTAGAGAAAATTGTAAAAGATCTCTAGGCACAAAATTCTCAGTTCCAGAAACTCTACTAGCCCCAGCCAAGGGGCAGCAAGACATGATGGCTTTGCTGGCAATTAAGAAGAAGCCCAAGAAGAAAGCTCTACTTAACATGGGTATAAGGTTCAAGGAGATAGTCTGTCAAATCCCAGTAGGAGGAGATTCATCTGAAGAGGACGAGAACCAGATTGGTGAGGTCAAGAGTACTCAGGCTGACTATGTCAATGATCAAGTATCTGATGATGATTATTTCGACGAGCAGTATCCACCCGTTGATATCAAATATAAGTAGTTAGAAGACAAATTAAAAGCTGTTGAAATCCAGGCCGTCCCCGATTTAGATTTTGATGACTTGGGTTTGATCTATGGGGTAGTCATCCCCCACAAATTCAAAATACCAGTATTTTTAAAGTATGATGGAGTTTCTTGTCCAAACCTCCATTTGAAATCTTATGTATGCAAGATACAACCGTACACTGCTGATAAGAAGCTTTGGGTCCACTTTTTCCAAGAGAGCTTGGCTAGAACGTAACTTGAATGGTTTTATCAGTTGGATGGATCCCGTATCAATACTTGGGAGGATTTAGCTACTGCATTCTACCATCAGTATCAGTACAACACCGACTTGGCACCAACGAGGGTTCAATTACAAGATATGACCATGGGAAATAATGAAGGATTTAAGGAATATGCACAAAAATGGAGAGACCTTTCTAGTATGGTCCAACCGCCCTTAACTGATAGGGAACACATCGACATGTTCATGGGCACTTTATCTGGTCCCTTCTTTAATCTGTTGGTAGGCTGATTTTCTTCTGGTTTCACCGAATTAATCTTAACCGGTGAGAGAGTTGAAAGTGGCATAAAAAGTGGGAAGATCTCTGTGGCGTCTACCTCCACTTCCAATCCTATCAAGAAACCTTTTTCCGTAAAAAAGGAATTCAATACTATGTACGGGGCAAGAGCCCGTACCAAGAAGAATGACCATCCGACTGTAAATTTCGTCCGAATCTCCAATCCAACTCCTACTCCAAGACCATATGCAAATCATCAACGTTTTGAAACTCCAAGAAGACAATTTACGAGATTAGGCATGTCACTATCTCAAACCCTTCAACATTTTCTCAAGGCTAATTTAGTGGCATTGCGTGATCCTCCCGCCAATCCTGATACCTCGTCACCGAAATATAATCCAAATGCTAAGTGTGCTTACCACTCGAGCAGCCCCGGGCACGAAACTGACCAGTGCTGGGCCTTGTAGAACAAAATCCAAGATTTGATTGACAATAAGACTATTGAGTTTGATCCTCCTCCAACTCCGAATGTAATCACTACTCCGATGCTGAAGCATGACAAGAATGTTAATGTTGTTGAAGATACATTTTTTGTTGCCTCTGTTGAATAATTGACTACTCCGCTAAATACAATCAAGAATAATCTGTTGAAAGCTGGGATCTTCCCTGGCTGTGTAAAAGACTGTATGTGCTGTACAAGATAATGCAATGGATGTGAAGGGCTGAAGAAAGGCATTCAACGCCTGATGGATAGCCACGAAACTCTATCTGAGAAAACCCCACTTGCCAAAAGTTTGATTGAAAAATGTGAATACCTCTCCATTATTACCATCTCAAACAAGCCTCTTATGATCACCTCCAAAGGTCCTATTAGGATTTCAAATGAACCCACTGCTGCTCCCTTAATAATTACCAATTCCGGACTAATTCCTTACTCTTCAAACAAAGCGGTACCATGGAATTATGGTGCTGAGGTGTTCTATCATGGGATTAAACAAGACGCCTGGATCGAAGAAGGAAAAGATGACAATGTTGGCAACATAGCTGGCTCAAGAAAAGTAACTAGATCTGGGAGAATATTTTCACCCAATATCTCACCACCAGCTATTACAAAGACGCCCATCCGCATTACTGCTGCCAAGCCAAGTACCGATATAAGAGGGAAGGAGAAGGTTATTGAGCCTGATGTGATTGAAGTACCCGTAAAGGACGTTGCTAATGGAGATCCCTCCGCTCGCGAGATGGACGAGATCTTGAAGATAATAAAAAGAAGCGACTTCAAGATTATGGAACAGTTGGGGCAAACCCCTTCTAAGATTGTAATGTTGTCATTACTGATTTGTTCTGATGCCCATGATCGAACGTTAATCAAGTTCCTAAAAAAGGCTCATGTCCCCCATGAGACAATAACAAACCAATTTGAGAATTGCGTGGCTAGCCTGACAACAGATAGTGGTTTGGGATTTTCAGATGCTGACTTAACACCCCTTGGGAAAAATCAAAATAAAGCTTTACATGTTTCTGTCGAGTGCAAAGGGACTACCTTAGCAAATGTGCTAGTCTACACTGGTTCTTCCCTGAATGTATTACCCAAGGGAGCGTTAGACCGTCTGGACCGTCTCCACCTTCTATATTATGGATATTCGTCTTGCCTATTCTTGTCTGTTAGGTCGCCCGTCAATCCATAAAGCTGGGGCAGTAACCTCAACTCTCCATCAGAAACTCAAATATCCAGTCAAGGGAAGAATAGTCACCGTCTGTGGAGAAGAAGAGTTTATGGTAAGCTACCTTAACTCGTTCAAATACGTAGAGATGGATGGAGAATTCATTGAAATCCCATGTCAAGCCTTTGAAGTCGTGCCACTGATGATTGCTGCTACCAAATGTTCTGCTGATGAGTCTAAAGCTGTTAAGGCCATGCTAAAGATGGTTTCAGTTAAGGATTCCCATGCGGCAATTGAAGAAGGAACTATGATACTTGAGGGCAACTCCTCGATATCCCGTTTAAAGAAGACAAGTTTGGTTTGGGCTTCACTGTCAAAGCTCAGAAGGAAGTGAGGCGTGCTCGTGCTGGAAAGCCACCTCTCCACATTGGAAGCCATGAAGTCAACGTCGTGGGTGATTCTGATGAAGAAGCTGCATTTGAAGATTGAGTGTACCCAACTACGACAAAGCTGAAGAATTGGCATGCAAAGGACTTTGTGCCCATCTCCTTCATTGAGGAGTAATCTACTTGTTATTACTTTTCTTTCAATTCAAGAACATTTTGTCTGTAATATTCAAACAATGACTTTTAAGCCATGTGCCTGGCCCGGGGCACTTTGGTCCATTTATCAAGGGTTTTATTTATGTTCATCTAATCATATGATCATTCAGTACATTAGACTCTTTTGCATTCAAATATTTGTGTTCATTGTCTTTCCTTTCTTTCAAATAAATTTTCAAAAAATAGCCATGTATCTTACATGCACACACACACATTCTTGCAGGTCCTCATCCACTCTGGATCCTATTGCAAATGACTCTACTATTGCCGACTATGACTTTGAATGCCCAATTAACCAAGCCGAAGACGAAGGCAAGGAAGATTGTGACATACCGGGAGAATTAGCCAGACTTGTGTTACAAGAGGAAAAAGCTATTCAACCGCACAAAGAGTCAGTTGAAGTCATCAATCTGGGTACTGAGTCAGATAAGAAGGAAATCAAGATCGGCACCAATTTGGAAAGCAGTGTCAAGAGAAGGTTGGTTCAGATGTTGCGTGATTATGTGGAAGTATTTGCTTGGTCTTATGAAGATATGCCTGTGTTGGATACCGACATCATAGTTCATCGTCTACCGACAAAAGAAGATTGCCCTCTTGTTAAACAAAAGGTTCGTCGCATGAGGCCTGATATGTCTGAAAAGATCAAAGCTGAAGTAATCAAACAGATTGATGCAGGGTTCCTAGTTGTGACATCCTATCCCCAATGGGTTGCCAATGTGGTACCAGTGCCGAAAAAGGACAGAAAAGTTTGCATGTGCATAGACTATAGGGATCTGAATAGGGCAAGCCCCAAGGACGACTTCCCTCTACCACACATTGATGTCTTAGTTGATAACACTTCTCAGCATAAAGTCTTATCTTTTATGGATGGTTTCTCGGGCTATAATCAAATAAGGATGGCTCCCGAAGACATGGAGAAGACAACTTTCGTCACACAGTGGGGCACCTTCTGCTACAAGGTCATGCCGTTCGGATTAAAGAATGCAGTGGCAACATATCAAAGAGTTATGGTAGCTTTGTTTCATGACATGATTCATCATGAAATAGAGGTCTATGTGGATGATATGATTTCCAGATCACAAACTGAAGAAGAACATCTCGATCACTTGTACAAACTATTCGAAAGGCTGAAAAAGTACAAACTGAGGCTAAACCCTAACAAGTGCACGTTTGGAGTACAATCTGGAAAGCTTCTAGGTTTTGTTGTCAACAATAAAGGCATTGAAGTTGATCCTGCCAAGGGCAAGGCCATCCAAGAAATGCCAGTCCCTCATTCTGAAAAGGAAGTTAGAGGATTCTTGGGTCGTCTCAATTACATTTCCCGCTTCATATCACACTTAACTACTACTTGTGAGCCAATCTTCAAACTCTTGAAAATAGATCAGGTAGTCAGATGGAATGATGAGTGCCAATTTGCCTTCGACAAAATCAAAGAATATCTACAAGAGCCTCCTATTCTCATGCCTCCAGTTGAAGGAAGACCCTTGATCATGTACTTGACAGTACTAGAGAACTCTATGGGGTGTGTTTTGGGCCAACATGACGAGTCTGGCCGAAAAGAGCGTGCTATTTATTACCTGAGCAAAAAGTTTACCGACTGTGAAACCAGATATTCACTGCTCAAGAAAACTTGTTGTCCTCTAGCATGGGCTGCTCGTCGGCTAAGACAGTATATGTTAACTCATACCACTTTGTTGATTTCTAAAATGGATCCAATCAAGTACATTTTCGAGAAACCCGCCCTTTCCGGAAGGATAGCCAGATGGAAAATGATCTTGACTGAGTATGACATTCAATACACTACATAAAAGGCCATCAAAGGAAGCATACTAGCTGATCATTTGGCCCATCAAGTTGTGGATGATTATAAGTCTATGAACTTCGACTTCCCTGAAGAGAACATAATGCTGGTAACCGATTGTGCGAAACCTGGACCGTATGACGGACCTGAACAAGGATCTCGATGGACTATGGTATTCGATGGGGCTTCCAACACCTTGGGTAACAAAATTGGTGTTGTAATCATCTCTCCTGAAGGTTGTGATACTCCATTCACTGCCAGACTATGCTTCAATTTCACGAACAATATGGCCGAGTACGAAGCATGCATTTTAGGTCTGAAAGCTGCCATTGACTTGAGGATCAAGCATTTGAATGTGTTTGGGGATTCCGCTCTAGTGATCATCCAAGTAAAAGTAGATTGGGACACTAAGCACCTTAATCTTATCCCTTACAAAGAACTTGTACTATCCCTGATTCCCTACTTCGAAGAGATCACTTTTGAGCACTTCCCTAGGGAAGAAAATCAGTTGGCTGACGCTTTGGCAACCATGTCTTCAATATTCAAGGTCAGATGGGATAACAAGGCCCCTATGATTATGATCGAAATATTCGACGAACCTGCACATTGCTGTGAGCTTGACACTGATGCGGAAAAGCCATGGTACCATGAGGTGATGAGATATCTTGAAGCACAAGAGTATCCAGAGGGAGCATCCATCAATGACAGAAAATTCTTATGAAGATTTGCATCCAAATTCTTCCTAAGCAACGGAATATTGTATAAGCGCAACCATGACTCCACTCTACTGCGATGTGTGAACAAGAAGGAGGCATAGGAAATCATGGAAGACATGCATGATGAACTCTTTGGTACTCACTCAAGTGGACATACGATGGCTAAGAAAATCTTAAGAGCTGGCTATTATTGGTCAATGATGGAGACTGATTTCCATTAACACTCGAGGACTTGTCACAAATGCCAAATTTATGCCGACAAGGTTCATGTGCCTCCTATCCCTCTAAACGTCATGACCGCTCCGTGGCCATTTGCAATATGGGGCATTGATATGATTGGAGAAATCAAGCCAACCTCTTCCAACGGACATCGCTTCATTTTGGTCGCTATTGATTATTTCACCAAGTGCGTCGAAGTCGCCTCTTTTGCCTCAGTAACTAAGAATATGGTAGCCAGATTCATCAGACACAACCTCATCTGCCGCTATGGTATCCCCAAAAGGATTATCACCGAAAATGGGACAAACCTTAACAATTCTATGATTACTGAGCTTTGCACTCGGTTTAAGATCAAGCATCACAATTCTTCTCCATATAGACCGAAAATGAATGGTGCAGTCGAAGCGGCCAACAAAAGTATCAAGAAGTTTGTGCAGAAAATGGTGGTAACTTATAAGCATTGTCATGAGATGTTGCCGTTTTCTCTACATGGCTACCGCACTTCAGCTAGAACATCAACTGGGGGAACTCCCTTTTCTCTAGTCTATGGCATGGAAGCTGTTTTACTAGTGGAAGTTCAGATTCCCTCGTTGAGGATTATGAATGAAGCATGCTTAAGTGAAGACGAGTGGATTCAAACGAGATTGGATCAGCTGAACTTGATCGACGAAAAATGATTGGCTGCTGTTTGTCATGGTCAGACCTACCAAAAACGTATGATCAAGGCTTTCAACAAAAAGATCAAGCCTCGAGTATATCGAGTTGGTGACTTGGTGATAAAACGTATCATTCTACCATAAGGCGACCCCAAAGGCAAATTGACTCCCACCTATGAAGGGCCATTTGTTGTCAAGAGAGTGTTCTCTGGCGGTGCCGTGATGTTGACTACCATGGACGGTGAAGACTTCCCACATCCTATAAACGCGGACATAGTTAAAAAATACTACGCATAAGAGACCCGTTAGGTTGACACACCTAGGCAAAATAAGGGCATCCCGACAAACCAAAAGGTTTTGGGAAAAATTAGGGATATATGCAAAAGATGGTACACCCGGCAAGTTGAAAACCCGGAAGGGCGGCTTGGGCAAAAATGGGTATCCCGGTGGACTGAAAACCCGAAAGGGCGGTCCAGGCAAAAATTAAGGATTAAAAGCGTATGACTATGTCCCGTGGATTCACCACAGTCAACTTTATCACCAAGGTCCGAGTTCAAATGGTCCAAGATCAATCCAATCAACTTCTGTGAATGGCAAGGGGCATATGAAGACATTGGGGTAATAGTAGAGTTGGAAGGCAATGGGATCATTTCACACAGCTATTTGTTTTTGTTTTCAATTTTGTTTTCCTTTTGACAATTTCCTCTTACTAGGATCTCCGTCTCTTTGTACAAAACACCTATTCATGGGCAAAATATCAATACAAATATACTTTGAAGTGCAAACTTCCTATCTTTGTTTTGAATGCAAAATTGTCCTATGACTAAAATTGAATGAAAATATGCATATGAACATAATAAAAACTGTTTGGCACGTATGACCTAAACAACAACAAACATCTCTTTAAATGTATATTATAATATTCCCACACAGTTATTTCATTGACATTATCCCCCACAGATCGGCTACAATAGACCAATATCCAACCAGAGTCTCAATCTCTTGGCAATTCTCTCTCTAGCTAAGTTGATCCTACAAGTAGAAGCCTTGTGAATCACTTCCTAAAAAGAACTCACCTCTGCATCAGTTTATCAACCGAGTTTATTTCCCCAACAGGGTTTATTTCCCCAACAAACAATGAATAGCATAACTCCTTAGCCGAGTACAAAATTCACCAGCTGAGTATACTTCCCAAGCTGAGTCTGTCCTCCCTGACTGAGTCTACACTCTCCAGCTTGAGTTTGCCTTTCAGACTATTACAAATCATAGGGCCACAACCCCTGATCCCCAGTAAGGTCATCAACAAAACCTTTAATATCCCCAAAAGCTACTATAAAGCCTGGACCCGACCAAATAATAGTTTGACTTTATCAATTGTTGAAACATGGACCCGACAAGATAACAATTTGAGTTTCTGAAACCTGGACCCGACCAGATAACAGTTGATCTAAGATACTATAAAGCCTGGACCCGACCAGATATTAGTCAACTTCTCAAGTCACTGTAAAGCCTGGACCCGACCAGATAATAGATTAAATTTATCAATTGCTGATACCTGGACCCGACCAGATAACAGTTTGAGTTTCTGAAACCTAGACTCGACCTGATAACAGTCAATCTAAGATACTATAAATCCTGGACCCGACCAGATAATAGTTTAACACCGCAAAATATAGAAGAACCTGGACTCAACCAGGCCAAGGTTTAACTTCTTTTTCCCAGTAGAGTATGCCTCTCTCCCAACAAGTTATTGTGAAGCTTGGATCCGACCAGATAACAATTACCCTCAAAAATTCATTGTGAAACCTGGACCCGACCAGATAACAATTAATCTCATCAACTTCAGAAATCTACAAAGCCTGGACCTGACCAGATATCAGTTTTCCAGCAAGTTATTGTGAAACCTGGAGCCCGACCAAATAAAAATCAACTGTGATCCCCAGAGAAACACTGCGAAGCCTGGACCCGACCAAATAATAGTACAACTTAAAAAAAACAGAAACCTGGATCCGACCAGATAACGGTTAACTTCCTTATCCCCATCAAATTGTTGTGAAGCCTGGATCCTACCAGATAACAATTCAATTCCAAGAAATTTTCTACAAAGCCTGGAATCCGAACAGATAACAGTTAAATTGTCTCTTCCCCAATAAGTTGCTGTGAAGCCTGGATTCTACCAGATAGCAGTTGACTACTTAATCCTCAGCAAATTGTGAAGACTGGATCCGACTAGATAACAGCTAACATTCAAGAGAAACTCCCCAGCGGAAGCGTCATTTCAACAAAGTTTGGAGATATGTATACTCTTCATCCCCAACGGAAATCCAGAAGTCAACTTCCCAAAAATCATCAACAACTGTCAATGATTTATTTTCCCGGACAAAAACATACATCTTACATTCATTCATCGTAGCATATACATATAAATGCATTTAGCATAATACCACATCTGGTGAACATCATGCATACATCTGCATTTTACTAACTCTTTTTCTCACAGGTAGAACATCATGTTTTAGTATAAATCAACAAGATATTTATGCTTATACTTCATACAGTGTTTACCAACATTCCTCCAAATGGCATCTATAAGCCCATTCACAATCCATCTTCGAGTGCAAATTTCTGGGCACTCTAGTGTTCAATCATCTTCCACCTTCAAGTCACGAATGGCGGATCCGCCAATCTAAATCTTCAGGTTTAAGAAGATTGAACAGGGGCAGCTGTTGTACCCCAAAATTTTCCCTCTCAATTATCAAGTAATTTCTCACAAGATCTCCTTGGGTTCAAGACTGCACTAGGGTTGATCAGCTCAAGACACCTCCTTAAGCACCGATGACTGAAAATTAGGCTTTGAGATTGCACAAGGATAATTGAACTTTTAATGCCTCATATGACTCTCATGGATCATTTTGGACCTTCAAGATTGCTCATGTCAAGTTTCAAGCATGGGATCACATTTTGCTTAGTCAATTGATCAGTTGACATAAAAATCAACTTTATTAGGGAAATAGTCAACCGTGGTCAATTTACAGTCAAACCTCATGATTTTTGATCCATGTCAACATGTTGAACTCATATATGTCATTTAATCAAGTTTTGAACACAATTCCTCGAGAAATTTGCTCAGATCATCAAAAAGGCAAAATGGTCAAAATTAGGGTTTTGACTAAGAAAGGGCAATTTTTGATTTTTGACCTAGTAAATGTTTGATTGGTTGGAGACATGATCTCAAGGATTCAATTGCATAATTTTGACCTAATGGCATGACTCAAAACTTCCCTCAAGAACAATTGATTGGTAATTGATTTTTAGTCAACTGATCAAAAGTCAACTGTACACTCAAAAGTCAAACTTTGACTTTTTGTTCAAAATCAATTGTCAAAGATCACAATTCATCAAAACATGTCAAAATATGAAAATTGTTCATCAAGAAATCAAAAAGTCAAGATTTCATTTTGAAAAGTCAAAATTTCCAAACTTAGAAAATTTTTTAAGTGTTGAAAACTTCATATTTTTTCACAACTTTGAGCCAATTTTTCACCATGATGCAAGATGATTCAAAGGAAACTTTCAACATGAAAGATGTAGATCTCAATGAGATTTAAAACATTGCTTAACATGACTCCTCCTATAAATGTATGGATTTCAAGTTATGATTTTGTGAATACATGTTCATGAAACTTGGAAACTTAGTGAAATTTTACCCTAGTTTAGGCAGGATTTTGACCTAACTTCATGGAAATTTCTCACATAGTTCCAAGGGGAATTTTTAAAGTGATAAAAATTGGGGTTGTAGAGGATGTTACAAGCTTTGCAAAATGTCCAAGAACTCATTGAGATCATTCTTTAGCAAAGAGAATCAATGAGATGAAGTTAGGATTTCATTCTTGATTTACAAGCCATTTCCATGATGAACAAGAATTCAAATCCAAGCCTAGGCTGCATAATCTTTGCTTTACAGGCCTCAAACTTGTTTGGCACTCCATAATTAAATGTTTGCACAGCTGTTAGAAGCTTTAATCTAAGCATTCAATGCATTGCCCATGCTTAATACCATTTTAGGGAGAAAGGCAACATTGCCATTTTGGAAAAGTGGCTTTTTTGCATAAAATCAATTCTTGAGATTTGCACTTGTTTTCTTCTAATCACACACAAACTAAAATCCAGAAGAAACTGTGTAAAGCCTGAAAACAGCTCAGGCCATGCTTGTACTTTATCTTGAAACCATATTTCCACTTTTCTTCAAAATCAAGCAACATAACCATAAGTCTATATCTTGTGCTTCTGACTCTCTCAAGTGCTATAATCTTTACCATACATATGCACAAGTTTTTTGCAAGCTAAGACATTTCAAGCCTCCAAGAACTCTCTGAAACACCCTTGCTGCATAAAACAGCTCCACTTGACAGTTTTGAGCCAAAACTCTCCATCTCCATTTCCACTCATGCGTTTTGATTCTTAACCATCCATACACCTTACTTACATCATACACTAGTGATCCAAGCCCTTGTTTCAAGACTGTAACTCCTCCATCACTATCCACCATTTCCAAAAATGAAGCTTGCAACTTGACTTGAGTTGGGAGTTTCAGCCATCCTCAAAGAAAAGTAGGAGTTGGAACACATTCAAGGAGGTCCAGGCAAGCTACAAAAATCATCAGGTCATCTCAAAGGTTACTCAAAATCCATACACGACTCCAGCTGCAAGAGGTAAATCTTCAAACTTCTATCTCTTCATACAAGCATCATTTGATTCTGATTTCTGAAGATAAGATGTAGATATCATTTCCCTGAAACAGTACATGTTCTTAGATTTCATTTATATTGATTAAGCTTAGAGAATTTTAGGTTTGAATCTCTGAGAAAAGTTAGGTCAGAATTTGGTACTTTTAGAAATTCTCACTCATCTTTGATTTATAGCTTATGATATTTATATGGTTGGATTCGTATGGAAAAATGGAGCAACTTTCATGTTTTCATCTTTCATTTTTGTTGAGAAATGGTGAAGTTACAGGATCCATGGCTGGAGGTTGAAGATGAAGTTGTATTCAGGGCATGACTTGTGTTATATATATTTATTTTTGTGTCAATGTTAACGGATGTACAGCCACCCCAGTGACAAAGGTAGCGCACATGTATGCATAAGGTCCAGGGTTCAACACCCAGCGCTGCCTTTTGGTGTTATTTTTCACATTTTCCTTTTTTTTTGTTTTCAAACAGCGCCTGGGCCTCCTATTGGGCCTAACCTTCTTTTTTGCTAACTTCTAACTCCCTGCCTTGTTTCAGCATCCCCTGGCCCATTATTTCATTTATTTCATTTATTTTGTTTTATTTTGTTTTCATATTTTCTTTTATCACCTTTATTATTATTTTTATAATATTATTATTATTATTATTATTAATGAAAATCCAAAAATATTTATTTTATTATTTTTACACTCATTTATATTTTATTTCTCTTTATAAAAACTAAAAAGAACAAAAACAATTTTCTTAATAAATTATTTTCTTTTTCTTGATTAATATTTAGATAATTAGGTTTAATTATTATATTATATTATTTACTTGTAAATTAAAATTAATTTAGAACTTAGGTTTAATTTAATTAATTTTTTATATACTTTTTTTTAATTTTAAAACTTTTCATAAAAAACCCTAAAAATACTTTTTAATTTAATTTCTTTCTTAATTAGTTTTACTTAATTTTCAATAATCATTTTCTTAATTAGGTTGAGCCCCTTTCATAAAAATCCAAACAAAGATCCATTTCCTTTCCATTTACATACTTGTATATTTATTCATTTTCGAACATTAATTATTCAATTATTTGTACATATTCAATATGGTTGTAATAATTAATGAGATTTAATTTTCTTACAATTCCCCCATTTTTAAATTTGTACACCCCATCCCCTATTGATGTAATAAATTAGTATTTTTATTTCCTCAATTTAATGATTTATATATTAATGCTAGTAAATTAGGGTTTGTATGGAAAGATTAAAATCAACAAGTTAGTAAACCCTAATTCAAGACAAAACAATGCATATAAATTAACACAATTGCACATTTACACCCTTAGGATAATTCCACTTTGTTGCCTTATGAAAAATGGCCATGTTATGCATGTGGAGTATCTTAGCAAAAGCAATCAAAAAATACAAGATCATAGTCCCTCGATGACGCTATCAAAGTTGCCTTTCAAAATGATCTTAGCCCCTCAAATGAGAATTGATAAGATATTTCATAACATTGCTATCATGGCTATACGATAACCCATGCCCGTCCCTTTGCATCCAAAGATAGGGTTTCTTACCAAATTAATGGTAAGATAACAATATCAAAGGAAAGGAAGAAATGAACTAAGACTTTTGAGTAGGTAGATTGTTCCTAGTTGCTTGCTCATTTTCAAATCAAAACATCCTTGATATTTTCAAAAAAACACCAACACTTTCAAAAGCATTTTCAAAACATCTTCCAAACATGAAACATTTTCAAAAGATCAACACTTTGTATACGTTCTTACGAATGAGAACTATTACAAAGTTTGCCTAAACGATGGCACCTTTTCAGCATACTTTCAAAAACCACACAAAGCACATTTTCAAACAAAAGCAAGTGATCTAGCAAGAAACTAAGAGCCCATAGATAACTATGGATGAAAAGGTTGCTAACACCTTCCTTTTTCATAACCTACCCCCCGAACTCAAGAAAAAAATCTCAAAGGTCTTTCCTATTCTTTTCAGCCTTTCCTTTTTGGATAAAAGAAAAGTCGGTGGCGACTCTTGATAACCGCAACATTTGCGATAAAATGCAAAACAACCAAGTCAGTTCTCCCACCGTATCACAGGAGCCTTTTGCCTTAGAATCGGGGGAAGCTACATGAGGCTTTGTACCTTGTGCGTGCTAGAATGAGGGAAGCCTTTTGAGCACAAGAAGGAAGTTCTTGCCCAAATGAAAGAATGTATGTGACTAGTCATTAATTTGTGAGTCAAGGAAAGCATGGAGGAAAGTTTGTACAGGCATACAAGCATCAAACATCCAAACGAAATAGACATATAGGTAGTCATGGCATTGTGAACCCAGTAAGGCCAAAGGTGCAATCGAAGGTGGAATGCATGAAGCTCCTGTCTTGTGAACCAAAACCAACGCGCCAGAGGCCCATGCCCAGTAGAAGGATGCAAGCCAAGCTTGCATCGAAAGAGGCCAAAAGGCCAATCGAAGGAGCTGAAACGAAAGGACTTATTTTTCTCCAATTTTGTCAAAAGATTATTTTTATCTGTTTTCTTCCTTTTTGATTGTTTTCCTTTTAATATTGGCACTGTAAAATCCCAATGTACTTGTGCAAGCTTGAACCTTGATAATCCTTGTGAGAAATGCCTTGAAAAGTGAGAGGGAAACTTTTGGGGTACAATAGCTACCCTTGTTCAATTTTCTTAAACCGGAAGAGTTAGGTTGGCAAATCTGCCATTCGTGACTTGAAGGTGGAAGATGATTGAACACTAGAGTGCCTAGAAATTTGCACTTAATAATGTGGTGGTTGATTGTGTAGAGAAAGGGCTTATAGATTCCATTTGGAGAGATGATGGAAAGTTGTTAGAGAGGGGCTTACAGATGCCATCTAAAAGTGATTGTTGGCAGAAATTAGACTAAGTCCAATCTTTACTTCAACTAGAAAAGAACAAGAATAACTCTTTGAGCAGTTTATCTGAATCAAAGAAAATGTCTACCAGAAAGGAATCAAGATAAACCATTGAGAGATTTAAATTGAACCAGCAGAGGTCTTGAAATATTCTTCAATTTATGATGGGCCTGTGTAGGGCTTCTATAGGGGATATATGAGAGGGAAGCCTAGGTAGGGTTGCTTTATGATGAGTCCAGGTAAAACTGCATATGGAAATGAGAAGGAACCTGGGTAGGATTGCTTTATGATGAGTCCAGGTAAAACTGCATCTGGAAATGAGAAGGAACCTGGGTAGGGTTGCTTCATGATGAGTCTGGGTAAAACTGCATCTGGAAATGAGAAGGAACCTGGGAAGGGTTACTTCATGATGAGTCAGTGTAAAACTTCATCTGGAAATGTATTAGAAGGAACCTGGGTAGGGTTACTTCATGATGAATCCATGTAAAACTTCATCTAGAAATGTCTGAGAAGGAACCTGGGTAGGGTTACTTCATGATGAGTCAGTGTAAAACTTCATCTGGAAATGTATGAGAAGGAACCTGGGTAGGGTTACTTCATGATGAACCCATGTAAAACTTCATCTGGAAATATCTGAGAAGGAACCTGGGTAGGGTTACTTCATCTGGTCGTATAGGTAGTTGTCCTGGCTTGTTTCATGTATTGATCTTTGACTTTAGAAAGAAAGATAGTTTTCCTGGCTTGTTACATGTATTAATCTTCAATTTGTTCAAGTAGACAACTCTCCTGGCTTGTTACATGTATTAATCTATAATCAGTCATCTACAAATAATTGTCCTGTCTTGTTATATGTATTAATCTGGAACTGTTGAAAATTGTTGACGGTAGTCATCTGTTGTTTGATCTTTCCTGAAAAGTTAAAGAGTCAACTGCATGCAATGTCATGATGTATGAAATGCATGGCACAATGATGTTTCTCAAAATAAATGAGATTATGCTGTATGCATTTGTCATGCATGTAATGTGAAATGTAATGATGTTCTCAAAATAAATGAGATTGTGCCGTATGCATTTGTCATGTATGTAATATGATGCATGAAATGCAAAATGTTTGTTGGAATGTATTTTTGTCTTGGAAAATAAATCCTTGACAGGTGTTGGGGAGCTTTAGGGAGTTTATTCCTGGACTACTATTGGGGATGAAGAGTATGTCCATCTTCAAACCTTGCTTAGAATGTTTCTACTGGGGATTCTTGTTTTTGTTGTTTGAGGAGAACTTCGCTGGGGGATGTTGACTTCGCTTGAGGAAAACTCTGTGGAGAGTGTTGATTCCTGCTTGAGGAAGAGAGTTTATGAGTCTTAGTTGTTCGTTGCTCTACTGTGGAGTTATCTTTTGATGGAAGAGAAAGGGAGTTAACAACTTGTTGGGGAGAAATTTCTAGAGATTGAAACTCTGGCTAGGGATTACCCTATGAAAATGACTTTGGGGGAGATTTGTCGCTGCCCCTAGTAACAAGTGTTTATAGTATTACTAGGAAATGTTTGCAGACCGTACGTAACTATTTGTTGGAATTCACGTTTAATGCCCCCAATGATTCAGATATAAACCTGCTCTAAATTACTCAGCATTTCTTGAGAGATTTCTCGGAATCTTGATTTGACTGCCCCATATGTATTAGACAGTGACGTGTCATGCCACCTTGCTTATAGGAGATTTGTCGTTGGAAGTGTCATCCCATTTGAAGTGATTTTGTTCACCGAGAGAGCTTTCGTTCACTGGATATTCGTCATGTAAATTTCTCTGTTATCAAACAAATAACTATATGAAAACAGCAGTATTCAGATAATGCAAAGTTTATGCTTGTCTTGAAGTTTTGAAAATTCATTTTAGCAGATAAAAGAATTTTGTAAGAAAATTCAACTCAGGATTTGGAGTAAAGCCTTAAAGGAGCAAAGTTTATGCTTGTCTTGAAGTTTTGAAAATGCATTTTAGCAGATAAAAGAATTTTGTAAGAAAATTCAACTCAGGATTTGGAGTAAAGCCTTAAAGGAGTCAGGATACCTTTTATAACAGTATGCTTTCAAACTAACCCATGCTTCAATTAGGACTTTTGAAGGGTTGTAACGTGGCTTGGTTTACAGTTTAAGAAACAAAGGATAAGGCTCAAAGTGTATTTGTACCCTCCCGTTCTTCGTGATGTCCTTCAGTCCTAAACTCAGTTAGTTGTGCGTTTGGACTCCAATTGAGTCTGGAATGACGTTTTAGTAATGGTTCAGACAAGTTAAGTTTGTTAGAAAGCAGTCATTCTTTGCCATATTTTCCATGTTGTTGATGATTTGTAGTGACCTCTTTTTGATTTATTATCCCTGATTTTGCCTGACTGTTCTTGTTTTTGAGATTACGGTCAGCGGGATGCCCCAATTTTTCTTAAGTCTCCTTCGTAGGTTTTGACTTAGTGGGCTTTTCTTCTTGGGAGATAATGACTGCCTATTTTGGTAGGGAACCATCATCGTCTTTTGATTCCAGAGGAATGTTTTTGTTATCATTTGTTGTATACAAAGTGAAAGTTTGCGACTGAACGCGCATTTGAATTAACTGAGAGACTACCCTGCCCTAAGTTTTGATTAAAGGTTTAAATTTATGTAAAAAAGAAAACTCCTACTTCTTTGGCTAAAGGGGGTTGACTAGGGATTATCCTCCTTATAATTCATGTGTTTAGGAATTGAAAGAAATGTTTGTACATCGTCAACAAGGTCTATCCAAAAGCATACTGTATGAGATTATGGCATTGTTTTCGTCATCCTCATTCTAAAGGCTTATAACTTTTATCAATAGTTGAATATTATTAAAGGAGTAAAGATAGCACAATATAATTATAATGAAAATAAATGGATGAATTCAAGACAAACATATGCGATGCTAAATAGAGTTTAACATTAATGGATAAGTGTTTGAATAATAAAAGAGTTTACAATTGAAAATTCAAAATGAACTGGAATGCTCAATGATTTGGCATGGGAGTGGTGATCACGTTGGGAGTCTTTGGAGGGTCGAACTCGATCTCCTTGGTGTCAATCATGTTTTGAATATTTTATTTTAGTGCCCAACAATCATTAGTATCATGCCCATGACTTCTGGAATGATATGCACATATTGCATCAGGATTGTAGTTAGGAGAAGAAGTTTTGGGGTTTGGATGAGGTCCTATCAACGTAATCAGATTCATCTTCAACAAGTGTTATAGTGCTTGAGACAGCGGCATGTTGATGTTGGTAAACTACCTTTTGGGCTTGTCTTGCCTTCACTGATTTCCTCTTTGTTGTTGTCGCTGTGATGCAGGACTGGAGATTAGGACTGCCCCCACATGTTTGTCGTGGTTCCTCTTGTTATGACCCTTTTGGCCGTAAACAACATTAGACTATTTCTTCCCATTGTATGGCTTTTTCTGAGAATCAAAGGATTTAGCTCCTTGGATCTTTCCGCTTTTGGTGCCAACTTCGACCCTTTCGCCGGTCAGTATTAGCTCGGTGAACCTGGCTGAAGAACTTCTAATAAGCTGATTGAAGAAAGGTCCAGTCAAAGTTCCCATAAAGATGTCAATCAGCTCCCTATCAGTTAAGGGTGGCTTCACTCTGCCTTCCAAGTCTCTCTATTTTTGGGCGTACTCTTTGGAGCCCTCTTTGGAACGCATGGTCATATTTTGCAATTGCACACGAGTTGGTGCAAGATCAGCATTGTATTGGCACTGCTTGTAGAAAGCAGCAACCAAGTCCTCCCAGGTGTGAATGTCGATTCCTTCTAACTGATAGAACCACTCCAGCTGAGTGCCGAACAAACTTTCTTGGAAGAAATGGACCCAAAGCTTCTGGTGAGTAGTGTGAGGCTTAATCTTGCGGACATATGACCTCAGATGCATTTTAGGACAAGAGATCCCGTCATACTTGGAAAAGGTAGGGATTTTGAACTTTGGTGGGATGACCACTCCGGAAACCAAACCTAACTCTTCAAAGTCCAAGCCAGGTATCTACTGAATCTCCATAGCATTGAGGCGATCCTTCAACTGTTTGTATTTATCATCAGCGGGAGGATATTGTTGCTCAGAGAAGTCAGCTTCATCTTTATCAATCCCTTGGTTGTTATCTTCTTCATGACTATTCCCCATATTGGATGGAGTTGAGATATCTAGAGCTCTCTTGATAGGTCCTCTAAGTATCCTTCCCAAATTCAGGACGCCTACTGACTTGTTTGACTTTTTTCTTCTTGTCTTTGAGAAGAAGAGTCTTCAGATCCTCTTGCCCCTTAGCTATAGCCAGGAACATTTGTTGGAATTGGGAATTTTGTGCTTGGAGATCCTTCACCGTTTGTTCCATATCCATCTCAATGAAATAAACAGTAGGAAGATATGGAGACTCGTAAGGGAGAAACTTGTCATGATATGATGCATGATATGTGGATGCATGTTTTCAAGGATCTCGCGGGGTAACCACAAGAAGATGTTATAAGTTACTTACAGCTTTTATTGGATAACTTTGTATCGATGAATGTACTTCCACAAGAATCAAGCTCACCATGTCAAGTGGGTTGTAGCCCTTGATTCAAGTTGCCGTGCTTTTGATCTTTGACGGTGCTAGACTAGAGAAAAATAAATCCTCTTGCCCTTTGATAGGCGTCTGGTTCAACAGGACCCTACATCAAAGGCCCTTGAGATCCTTTAAATGATTATTGAAAATTCTATTGTATGATGTCATGATGTTATGTATAAGTATGCAAAGCAAGTTGTTATGTACAAATAGTTATATATACACAAAGCAGACAAATCCTTAGGTTTAGGCTTGCATGGAGTTTGTAGGTAAATACCCTTTTGAAGTTTAGTTGGCTCGACCTGCCCTAGTAATAGTAACCGGGTTCTAAGGGAACTCAATATCACTGATCTTTCCCACAAGTTTCGTTCAGATCAATAACTGACTTGCCACCAAACAAAGTTTGGGAGTCGAATCTCATTGAGTGTAGTATCGAGTATCAACTAATCTTCGATCAAAACCAAATCCGGCTATCTCACTACTTCCTAATGGCCATGGATGAGTCAATTAAAAGGTTCTAATGGTCAGTTAGCGCTTAATTACTTTAAGGAAGCCTAATGTTATCCTTGACTGACTCAAGGAACATTAGTACAAGGCAAAGTATCACGCTAACGTAGCTATCACTTCGTCCATATCGGTATACCCTGTATAACCTCCATGATTTATTGCTACTTACATAAAAAGGTTCCCCAGATCCAGGTGTAGGATCTTTTAGTAGTAACCTAAACAAGGACCCAAAAATGTAAAGCAAGCAAGTTAAACAAGGAAAGAAAGTAAATGTGATCTAACCCTAAGGTAACCCCACTTTAAGATAAATCCCCAGTAGAGTCGCCAATTCTGTAACACAGTGGGAGAACTAACTAGGGTGTTTTGCGTTTGATCGCAATTGTTGCGGATAGCAAGAGTCGTCATCGACTTTTTTTATCCAACAAAGGAAAGGTTGAAAAGAACAGGAAAGACCTTTAGAGATAATTTCTTGAGTTCGGGGGGTAGGTTATGAAAAGGGAAGGTATTAACACCCTTTTCATCTGTAGTTATCTACGGGCTCTTAGTTGCTTGCTAGATCACTTGCTTTTTGTTTGAAAACGTGCTTGTGGTGTGAGTTTTGAAAGTATTTTGAAAACGTCTTTGTAATGGCTCTCGTTTCTCTAAGAACGCGTACAAAGTGTTGTTTTGAAAATGGTTCAAAGAGGTGTTTGTGGAATGTGTTTTTGAAAGTGATTTTGAAAAGGTGTCTTTGTAATGGCTCTCATTTCTATAAGAACGCGTACAAAGTGTTGTCTTTTGAAAATGTTTCAAAATGAGAGTGTTGGTGTATAAAATGTTTTTGTTGTGAGCAAGCGAGTGATTAGGAGAAACCTACCTACTCAAAAGGTCTTAAATGTTCTTTTCCTCCTCCTTTAGATGTTGCTATCTTACCATTGTTTTGGTAAGATTTCCCATCATTGGATGTGAAGGGACGGGCGTGGGACATTTGTATAGTCATAGAAGGCAACCTATGAGACGTTTTAGCAATGTCGTTTAGGGACTAGATCGTTTACCGAAGGCAACATTGAGGGTCATAGAGGGACTACGATCTTTTATTGAGGGTGTTGTACCCCAAAATTTTCCCTCTCATTTTACTCAATACATACTCCTAGATATCCTCAATTTGCTCAAGTTTGCCCAAGAGTTGACCAGACAAACTCTCTTGTAAGGCAGTGTGTCTCAAATTAGGGTTTCCATTTTCATCAAGATAGGTGAACTCCAAAGACCTCATACGTTCTCCATGGTCCTAATATGTTCTCAAGACCCTCCATGTCAAATTTCAAGCACTGCACAAGAAGTTTGCTCAGTCAACTGCTTAGATGCTTGAGAATCGACTGTATTAGGTCAAAAGTCAACTATGGCCCACATACATTCAAACTTCAATATTTTTAGTCAACATCAAAATTTTGAAGTGATATACATCATTTGATCAAGGTTTGATCATGATTCCTCAAGGAATACCCTAAATTCATCAAAACCCAAAAGTTACTCAATTAGGGTTTCTTAGGAAAAAGTCAACCAAACTTTGACCAAGCATAACTTCCACATACTTTATCAGATATTTTCCATCCAAGGCTCATTTTGAAGAGGATGCAATTCCCTACAATTCATCTTCATCTCCTAAGTTCAAAATATGCACTCACAAAAATATATGAATTTCCATATTATGGGTCCTTTTGAAAAGTAAAAAAAACACTTTTTGGGTCAAAGCTCCTTAAATGATCATGGAAGACTCAATTGAGATGAGACCAAAAGGTTTGCTTAGGGGGGACACCCTAAGCTTTCTAAAAAGTCCAAGAAAACCTCTCTAGGGTTAAAATTGGAGGATATATGCTTTGTCAAAGTTGACCTTTTTTGCAAAAGTACCAAAAGTAAAAAATGCTCAAAAGTGCATTTTTTACCAAATGGGCCAAGCATTTCATGATTGCACCTCACTTATAACATGGTCCACGACCCAATTACTTATCCACATGTTATTTGATTCATTTTCCAATTTATTTGATTTTTTATTAATTAAAAATTAAATTAAATCAAATAATTGGTAAATAATATGAAAGATCTGTTTTGATATGATTTTTTGACAGGATTGCAATCAAAATATGATGAAATATCAAGGCCAAATCGAATCAAGCATGATTGGTACAAGAAAGGGATGATTTGGATCAATATAGCAAGTTTGCATATGGCATGGAAATCAAATCTTCCATAACTGCAAAGATACATATGGTTTTTAGAATCCTAATTCGTTCTAGCATATATAATGAACAAGAACCAAGCATAAAACAAGGTTTTGCAGGCGTGAAAGTCAGAGAACAAAAAGCTCAAAATTGGAAAAAAGTGGTGAATCGGTTTCAATCATATAGGCCATCTCAAGCCATCCTAGCATTGCCAATCGATTGTCGGACGTCTCAGGAAGCTATTCCAATCAATTACAAGTCTTTTCACGCTCAGAAAAAACTTGTATGAACATCACGGTTTGCCATATTTTTCAAATTCGATTATCATGATTTATACATTATGAGCATGTTTTAATGGCATATACATGTTTGTTATCATGTTTGCAATATTTTGGTTTGGTTTAATTAACGTTTTGATGCCCATAATGATGAATGCCATAGCTAGGGTTTGAAGCCACGTTTTGGGGCTTTTTGACACAGGAAAAATTAGGCCACGAATAAGGTACCATGATGCTCGTGAGGCCAAGAGGAGTTGATTGGTACAATCACAACTAATTTATCATGCATGTTCTGGATTTTTGAGTTTTATAGGTTTGTAGCTACAGACTTTTGTCTGTAGGTAAAGGCGCAAGAACCTAAGGCGACAGAGAAGGAAGAAGATGGTGGCGTGGCAGCCCATCGTTGGACAATTTAAACTTCGCGCAATTTTTTTGATCCAATTGTCTTGATTTATATATTATGTATTCTTCTTATTATACTAACAACTAATCACAATAGCGCAGTTGGCAAGGGCAATTGGTGATAAGCGTGAGGACCTAGGTTCGATCCCAGGTCCCAACAATGTTTATTTTCTTATTTTCCATTTACAGATCATATGTAATTCTCATCCAAAAGCCTACCGTGCACGTCCAGTAGCCAACCAATGGGTCCATCATTCAACCAGATCCAATGCTTACCAGTGAAGGACCATGATCCACCCTCAAGTCAACGCCACATGGAAACAAGCGCTGACTGGGCTTGGATGGCTGATGGGCCTAGAGAATTTCAATAACACAGCCCCCAGCCTTACTATTCAGCACATGCCCAATTCTTTCTTTTTTTCAAATTTTTTAATTTATTTATTTATTTCATTAATCATTTTCTTTTTTAATTAACACAAAATTATTTTTTTTTAAATTAAAAACCACATAAAAACACCAAAAAAAATCATTTTTCTCATGAAATATTTATTTTCTTTAATTAATTAATTTAGGGCAATTTAATTCTTTTTTCACAAATTAGGGTTTTAATTTTACATAACGTAATTAATTTTCTTTCTCAAAAATAACCTAAATATTTCCATCAATTAGATTTTTAGGGTTTTTTAACCATTCTTCGTATTTAATTCGTCGCGTGTTTTAGTTACCGTTCTGATTATTATTTATGTAATTGTTTCGAGGTTGTAATAGATTTTAATTAGGGTTTTAATTGCCGCATTTTATTTTCAGTTAAATAATTTTGTATCTGCGAAAGCCATGTAATAGTTAGGTTTTATATTTTTGCACTTTTAAATTTCTGCAAATCTTTAACTGTCTAGATGCATGGTTAATAGGATTGTATGGAAAGATGTTTGAAAATTAAAACGGTAGATCACCTAATATGCAAAGACTAAATTAATTGAAAAAATTTACGTGCACATATGCACTCCTAGGGTTTGCCTCACTTCGGTTGCCTTCGGTAAAATAGTCATTAAGCATAGGAGATTTTAATGGTTGCCTTCTAGTCTAAAAGATCAAATGTCCCATTCGAATGTTGTCTCGGAAATGTTGCCTCGAAAAGATCTTAAGACTCTAGGGTTACTACTAAAGTTTCCAACCCATTGCTTAGGTGACTGTACTTGTCCCTTCCGAACGTCCCTTAAAAAAAATCCAACGACGGGGCTACCTACTCCTTAATAGTAGGATAGCGCTGTCTAAAGGAAACGATAATGAACAATCCTTTTTCGAGTAGGTAGAATCTTAAGTACTTGCTCAACAAAACTTTTCACACAAACACCTTTCAAAACAATTTTCAAAACAAACTTCATCACGCCCTTGAGGACTGATACAAGGGTTATCACGAAGTAAAACCTTTTTCAAACAAACACATACATAAGCAATTTTAAAAGATGAACAAGTCCCTAAGAGTCCATGGAAAACCATGGATAGAAAGGGTGCTAACACCTTCCCTTTCTATAATCTACCCCCCGTACTCAGAAATATCGGAAAAAGGTTTTTTCTGTTCTTTTTCCTTTTCCATGATTGGATGAAATAAAAGTCGGTGGCGACTCTTGCTTATCGCGACATTTTGCAAACAAAAAATGCAAACCAATATAACAGTCGGTTCTCCCACCGTATCACATAACTGGCGACTCTGCTGGGGACTAATAAAGTGGGGTATACCTTAGGATTTAGGTCATTTCAAATTGCTTTCTTGTTTGTTTGCTTTATTCTTAAAAGGTTATTGCTTGGGTTACTATAGATCCTACACCCGGATCTGGGGGCACTCATTAGGTAAACAGCAATAGATCATGGAGACTGTACGACGTAGACCGATATGGTTTAAGCGATGGTTGTGTTGGTGTGGCACTTTGGTTGGTACCGGTATCCTTCGTGGGGAAACGAGGAGAATACGAGGCCACTGCGTGGTGTCGTGAAGCACTAACGGACCTTAGTACCTTAGTTGAACAAACTTGGCCATTAGAAAGTAGTGAGATAGCCGGCCTCGGTGTAGTGCTGAGGATTGGTTGATACTCGATGCTACACTTATTGAGATCAGACTTTCGGGATATTTCGGCCGCAAGAAAAGATTGCTTGAGCTGAGATAATGCCCGATAAAGGATGGTCAATGATATTGAGATCCCTTAGAACCCGATTACTTTTTAAGACAGGTTTGAAACCAACTAAACTTCAAGAGGGTAGACCTTTAACCTCATGCAAGCCTTAAACCTAAGAACTTGGTGTGATTTGTATGTGTTTGTTATACCTGTGGTTTATCATGACATCATGCATCATAACATAGCATCTATTCTTATTGCACTAACCATTTCAAAGACCAAGGGAATTTATCTTTGTTCTGTTTTTCAGATCATGGCTTCCGTTCGTAGAAACACTATCCGAATCAGCTTTGTGAAGATACCTTTCCAACTCAAAAAGCTAGTATCAAGGGTCTCTGAAACTTCAACGTTCACTAAGAGACATGGTCAACTTCTCAACCTGGTTACTTCAAACTTTGATGAAAAGATGATGAGTGTACTCTTTCAGTTCTTTGATCCTAACCACCACTGCTTCACCTTTCCAGACTATCAGTTGGTGCCTACCTTGGAAGAATTCTCTCAGATGTTGGATATACCCATTCTTGAACAATTTCCCTTCACAGGTCTAGAAGAAGTTCCTAAGCCAGAAGTCATTGCCTCAACTTTGCATCTGAAACGGGCCGACGTGGTATCTAATTGGGAAACAAGAAGCGGAGTCAAAGGTTTTCTAGCCAAGTTTCTGATAAACAAGGCCCAGCTGTTTTGGGATGATATAGATTTTCAGGCTTTTGAGGAGGTTTTGGCTCTTCTAATTTATGGGTTAGTCCTATTCCCTAATCCGGACACATTCATAGATATGAATGCTATCAATATCTTCCTCTCCCGCAACCCTGTGCCTACCTTGCTCGGAGATATTTTGCACACTCTCCATACTCGTACCCTGAAGAGAAGAGGGGTTCATATGTGTTGCATGCCATTACTGTCGAGGTGGTTTATTTCTCACCTTCCTAAGTCCGTACTGAAGAATGAAGAAGGTTTGGGTTGGTCGCAAAGGATAATGTCACTCGCTCACATGGATATTCTCTGGTGTTCCCGATCTATGGAAAACACTCCTATTATTGACCGCTGCGGGGAGTACCCTAATGTCCCATTACTTGGTATTAGAGGGGGTATAACCTACAATCCTTGTTTAGCTCTGCGACAATTTGGTTACGCACGAAGAAATGGTCCCCATGAGTTACTTATCGAGGGCATTGTATACAACTATGAGGATGATGTTCAAGAGTATCGCCGAAGGTTCATACGAGCTTGGGGCATGGTAAACAGATCTGGCACCAAGGCTTTGGGGCCAAAAGCTTCCATTCCTATGGAATCTTACCTCCAATGGGTACGAGCTCGCGCCCAGAAGCTTATGATGCCCTATGTGGCCATTTTACCAGTGATTGTGGAACCCACTACTGAAGGGGGTATTCCTTACACAGTTCTCTATCCTTATATGCCCACTGATCTTGGGGAATTACAGAGGTCTTGGATTAAGTTGATGAAGGAGTGGGATACTTACAGGGATCAGTTCCATGCTTAGGAGAGGAAGGTTTTAGAGCTCACAAAGCAGCTCCAGGAAGAAAGAGGACTCAATGATTATCTCGGCACAAAGAGGAAGCATCCATGGGAATTTTGATGTCTTTTATAATTTTAGATTTGTTTTTAATTGTAACGCCTAAAAGGCATTCGAACTTTGAATTCAGCTAATAAAATCTTTGTTTATTTTTGTTTGCAAATTCAAATTTCCCAAAGTCTTTGAAATCATTGCATGCGCATCCCATTCATAACATTGCATGTACAGGTACCATTACAGGTTTCTCATCTTCTTCGCTGTTTATTTCAGCAGAAATGTCTTCCGAACAAAGCATCAAGGACCTTCAGGCACAGAACGCCCAGTTCCAACAAATACTCATAAGTCTGGCAAAAGGGCAGGAGGATCTGAAAGCCCTCATCCTGAAAGAGAAAAAGAAAAAGAAGAAGGCTGCCGGTATTCTGAATATGGGCAGAAGGTTTGGAGAGCGATTGAAGCGACAATTCGATCTGACCTCTTCATCTAAGGAGGGGGAGAATCAAGAAGAAGAGAAGGACCCCAGTCCTACAGTTTCTGACAATGATACCGACTATAATGATGAGAAATATCCTCCTGTTGAGGATAGATACAAGCAGTTGGAAGATCGTTTGAGCGCCATGGAAGTTCAGAGGATACCTAGGCTGGATTTCGAAGAAATGGGATTGGTGTCAGGAGTAGTCATCCCGCAGAAGTTCAAAGCTTCAATTTTCCCAAGTATGATGGGGTATCCTGCCCAAAACTCCATCTTCACTCTTATGTCAGAAAGATCCAGCCCTACACTGCTGATAGAAATTTGTGGGTTCATTTCTTTTAAGATAGTCTGTCAGGGACTCAGCTTGAATGGTTCTACCAGCTGGAGGGAGCTAATTTCCGAAATTGGGAAGATCTGGCTTCTGCTTTCTGTAAGCAGTATCAATATAATGCCAACCTTGCTCCTACTCGTACTCAACTCCAGAGTATGTCCATGGGGGTGAGTGAAGGCTTTAAAGACTATGCACATAAATGGAGAGACTTGGCTGGAAGAGTTCAACCCCCGTTGTCTGATAGGGAGTTAGTTGATATGTTTCTGGGGAAGCTATCTGGTCCATTTTTCAATCATTTGATTGGCAGCTCGTCAGCTGGTTTCACCGAGCTGATTATAACTATAGAGTAGAAGCTGGGATTCAGAGTGGCAAGATATAGAAAGATACCTCGTCAGGTTCAGTGAAGAAGCCCTTCATGGGTAAGAAAGAGGTCAGTGCCATCTATAGCCTGAGGGGAAAAAACAGGGCTGAACATCGTTAGACAGTAAGTGTTGTAATCATACCTAGGCCTACAGTTGCTCTATAATGCAACAATCAACAAAGGGTGGAAAGACCACAACGACAGTTTACCCGAATCAATATGACATTGGCCGAAGTTCTGCCTTATCTGCTGAGATCCAACTTGGTGACCTTGAAAGAGGCTCCCAAGAATCCGAATACCACATCTCCCCGATATAATCCAAATGCTCGGTGTGCCTATCATTATGAAAGTCCTGGCCACGATACCAATGATGTTGGGCTCTAAGAAATAAGGTACAAGATCTGATTGAAGCTAAGGAAATTGAGTTTGATGCTTCAGAGAAGCCCAATGTCATAACTGCTCCCATGCCTAAGCACGATCGTGGAATTAATGCTGTTGATACCGACCTGTTTGTGACCTTGGTGGATGAAGTTTCTACTCCTCTAATGACTGTGAAGAAGAATTTGTTGTTGGCCGGTTTATTTCCGGGTTATGGTGAAGGTTGCCACGTGTGTTCATTTCTACCTTCTGGTGGCCATTTGCTGAAGTCAGGTGTTCAACGCCTGATGGAAAACAAAGAAATTTTGTTTGAGAAAACTTTGGTTCCCGTTGTCCCATCTGAAGACATTACGATTATAACCATTTCCACCAATCCTTCTAAGGTCTCCTCGAGAAGACCTGTTAAGATTACACTTGCTCCAAGAATTGCTCCGCTGATAATCACTGTTCCTAGTTCTGTCCCGTATGTCTCGGACAAAGCTGACCCCTGGCATTATGGGGCCGATGTGTACTATCATGGCATAAAACAAGATTTAAAAGATGAAGAGGTTGATCCTGATATTGGTAACATTATCGTAAACAGCAAAATGACCCAAAGTGGAAGGGTCTTCTCTCCCGAGATTTCCCCTAAGACTGTCAACAAGCCTATTGTCATCCCATCTACTATTCCTGCTAGTACATCCACTACCGCTCCTGTTCTTACTCCAGTTATTACCCCTGCCGGTGAATCGTCTGATACCCGTGGCAAAGGAGTTTTAGGTGAGCCTTCCCGGACGGAGGCGCCTAGAAAAATTGTTGTGGAAGCCTCTAAGCAGGAGATAGAGGAAATACTGAAAATAATTAAGAAGAGCGACTACAATGTGGTCGAGCATCTGGGGTAGACCCCATCAAAGATATCCATGTTGTCTTTATTGTTGTGTTCCGAAGCCCATGCAAAGGCTTTGATTGCATTCCTCAAGACTGCACATGTGCCACAGGAAACTTCAGCTGACCAGTTTAAAGATTGTGTGGCCAGCCTGACTGTTGATAATGGGCTTGGTTTTTCAGATGCAGACTTGACACCAAAGGGAAGGAAGCATAATTATTCTCTACATGTCTCGATTGAATGCAGGGGCACCACTATGGCTCATGTGCTGGTAGATACCGGGTCTTCTCTGAATGTCTTGCCTAAGAAGGCGTTGGATCGGCTGGATTGCGAGGGTTTGACGTTAAAGCCTAGTAACATTATGGTAAGGGCTTTTGACGGATCAAAGAGAATGGTGCACGGGGAGGTGGACATCCCTGTCAAAATGGGTTCTCAGACTTTTGGGTCCACCTTCTATGTGATGGATATCAGGCCATCGTATTCTTGTTTGTTGGGTCGCCCTTGGATCCACGAGGCTGGGGAAGTTACTTCCACAATACACCAAATGATGAAGTAACCGGTAAAAGGGAAGATTGTCACAGTGCAGGGTGAAGAGGGGTATATGGTGAGCCACCTCAATTCCTTCTGCTACATAGAGATGGACGGGGAATTCATAGAAACTCCTTGTCAGAACTTCGAAGAGGTCCCTCAGATCTTGGCATCGACTGAAACTACTACTAGCAACAAACCTCCTCTGAAGATGGCTTCTCTCAAGCACGCCAGGGCCGTGGTTGAAGAAGGTGGGTGTGATAATTAGGGTCAGCTCCCTGATTTCACTCACAAAACTTACAAGTTTGGTTTGGGCTTTAATACAGGGGCTCAAAGGGCTATTCGACGCGCTCGGGCTGGAAGACCTCCCCTACACATCAGTAATCGGGGAATTAATGCCATTGAAGACAACGAGGAAGACTCAGATATTGACAACTGGATCTATCCAACTACCAACGGTAGACCGAGTAATTGGACGGCTAGGAACTTTATACCAGTTTCTTTTATTCCGCAGTAATTGTCTTACTTGTTTTGAGAGTTGTAATAAACAATTTAAAACTTTACGGCCTTATACCTTGCCTGAGGCACATTGGTTTTGCTTGTGAGGGCTATTATTTATCACTTCATATATCATTAATAAAGCATTGGACGTTTCTTGCATACAAATTTTGCGCTCTCTGTTTTTATTTTTTGTTTTCACTTTATCAAAATAGCTATTCTCTTACACACACTCACGTATCATAATGCAGATCCATATCCACTATGGATCCCATTGATAACAGCTCTGCTATTGCCAGTTATGACTTCGAAAATCCGATCAACCAAGCCAAAGACGAAGGTGAGGATGATTGTGAGGTGTCTGGAGAACTTGCCAGACTACTACAGCAGGAAGAGAGGGCCATACAGCCTCATGAAGAGCCGGTTGAGACAATGAACTTGGGTATTGAGGAAGACAGAAAAGAGGTTAAAATAGGTGCAAATCTGGAGCTTAGCGTCTAACAGAGGTTGATATAGATGTTGCACAACTATGTTGAGATCTTTGCCTGTTCCTATGAAGACATGCCTGGTTTGGACACTGATATTGTGGTACATCTTCTGCCTACTAAAGAAGACTGTCCTCCGGTTAAACAGAAGGTCTGCCGTATGCGTTCTGAAATGTCAGAGAAGATCAAGGCAGAGGTCATGAAATAGTTCGATGCAGGATTCTTGGCTGTCACTTCTTATCCGCAGTGGGTTGCCAACATCGTCCCGGTACCTAAGAAGGATGGTATGGTACATATGTGTGTGGATTACAGAGATCTGAACAGGGCAAGCCCCAAGGATGACTTCCCACTTCCTCACATTGATGTTCTGGTCGACAAAACCGCACAACACAAAATCTTCTCCTTCATGGATGGTTTCTCTGGATACAACCAGATCAAGATGGCTCCTGAAGACATGGAGAAGACAACCTTCGTTACACAGTGGGGCACCTTCTGCTACAGGGTGATGCCTTTTGGGTTGAAGAATACTGAGGAAACTTATCAGTGCGCCATGGTCGCTTTGTTCCACGATATGATTCACCATGAGATATAGGTTTATGTTGATGACATGATAGCCAGGTCTCAGACTGAGGAAGAGCACCTTGATCATCTCCAAAAGCTGTTCGACAGGTTGGAGATATATAAGCTGAGGTTGAATCCGAACAAGTGCACCGTCGGGGTAAGGTCTGGTAAGCTTCTGGGTTTCATTGTCATCGACAAAGGCATCCAAGTAGGTCTTGCAAAGGTAAAAGCTATACAAGAAATGCCAGCTCCCTGTACAGAGAAGGAAGTTAGAGGTTTATTGGGACGCCTGAATTATATCGCCAGGTTCATTTCACATATGACAGCTACTTGTGAGCCCATCTTCAAGCTTTTGAAGAAAGATCAAGTGGTAAAGTGGAATGATGAATGCCAGACCGCTTTCGAAAGAATTAAGGAATATCTTTAAAAACCACCAATTCTGATGCCTCAAGTTGAAGGAAGACCTTTGATATTATACTTGACAGTGCTAGACAATTCAATGGGGTGTGTGCTGGGGCAGTATGACGAGTCTGGTCGAAAAGAGCACGCAATATACTATCTTAGCAAAAAGTTTACCGACTGTGAGACACGATACTCATTGCTCGAGAAAACTTGCTGCGCTTTGGCATGGGCTGCTCGTCGACTGAGACAGTATATGCTGACTCACACTACCTTGTTGATATCGAAGATGGATCCGATCAAGTATATTTTCGAAAAGCCCGCTCTCTCCGGAAGGATAGCAAGATGGAAAATGATCTTAACCGAGTACGACATAAAATATACAACCCAAAAAGAAATCAAGGGAAGTGTATTGGCTGATCATTTGGCTCATCAGACCGTGGATGATTACCAGTCCATGAATTTCGAGTTTCCAGATGAGAATATTATGTTGGTGACTGACTACGACAAACCTGGACCGGATGAAGGATCTGAGGAGGGATCCCGATGGTTTATGTATTTTGATGGAGCCTCAAACACACTAGGTAACGGCATTGGCGCTGTAATCATATCTCCCGAGGGCTGTCATACTTCGTTCACTGCCCGATTATGTTTCAACTGCACCAACAACATGGCGGAGTATGAAGCATGTATTATGGGTCTTCGAGCTACTATCGACTTAAGGATCAAGTTCTTGAGTGTATTTGGGGATTCCGCTTTGGTGATAAGTCAGATCAAAGGCGAGTGGGATACGAAGCACCCAAACCTTATTCCTTACAAAGAGTATGTACTGACATTGCTCCCACACTTTGAGAAGGTAACCTTTGAACATTTCCCACGAGAGGAAAACCAATTAGCGGACGCGCTAGCTACCATGTCTTCTATGTTCAAGGTTAGGTGGTATAATGAAGCTCCCCAAATTACCATTGAGAGGTTGGATGAACCATCACATTGCTGTGAAATCGATACCGAAGAAGTGGCAGACAAACCCTGGTTTCACGAAGTCAAGAGGTATCTCGAGACTCAAGAGTATCCCGAAGGGGCATCTGTCAATGATAAGAATTTTTTAGAAGGTTCGCTGCAAAGTTCATCCTCAGTAATGGAATCCTCTATAAACGCAACCATGACTCCACACTACTACGATGTATAGAAAAGAATGAAGCAGAGAGGATCATGATAGATCTACATGGAGGCACCTTTGGAACCCATTCTAGTGGACATACCATGGCTAAGAAGATTCTACAGGTAGGATACTATTGGTCCACTATGGAAGCCGATTGTTATCAGCACTCTCGAACTTGTCATAAGTGCCAAATCTACGCTGATAAGGTGCATGTGCCTCCGGTCCCCTTAAATGTCTTGACAACTCCGTGGCCCATCGCAATGTGGGGCATTGATATGATCGTAGAAATCAGGCTCATCGCTTCCAATGGACATCGCTTCATCTTAGTAGCCATCGATTACTTCATGAAGTGGGTTGAGGCAGCTTCCTTTGCTACAGTGACCAAGAACATCGTGGCGCGGTGTTTCCGACATAATCTGATCTGTCGATATGGTGTGCCAGAGAAAATTATTACTGACAATGGTACGAATCTCAACAACACAATGATCACCGAGCTCTGTAAACAGTTCAAGATACAACATCATAATTCTTCCCCTATCGATCAAAGATGAATGGCGCTGTTGAAGCAGCTAACAAGAATATCAAGAAGATTGTCCAGAAGATGACGATGACATATAAAGACTGGCATAAGATGTTACCATTCTCTCTTCATGGGTACTGTACCTCAGCACGGACGTCGACAAGGGCAACCCCCTACTCTCTGGTGTATGGCATGGAGGAAGTCCTACCCATCGAAGTCCAGATACCTTCTCTCAGGATTATGAAGGATGCGGGTTTGGACGAAGACGACTAGATCCAAACCCGACTTGATCAGTTAAATCTAATCGATGAAAAGAGACTTACTGCTATCTGCCATGGTCAGACGTACCAAAAGCGAATGATCAAGGCTTTTAACAAGAAAGTTAGACGCCAGGAATATCAAGTCGGGGATCTAGTGATCAAACGCACCATACTGCCACAAGGTGATCCCAGGGGCAAATGGACCCCCACGTATGAAGGGCCATTTGTGGTTAAGAACATTTTCTCGGGAGGAGCTATGATTCTAACCACCATGGATGGTGACGACCTTCCTCACCCTGTCAATGCAGACATAGTTAAAAGATACTATGCCTAATCAAAGACCCGCTAAGTTGACCGGCCTAGGCAAAAATAAGGGCTTCCCGGCGAACCAAAAGGGTTCGGGTAAAAGTAAGGGATGAAAATGAAAAATCTGTACACCCAGCAAGTCAAAAACCCGAAAGGGCGGCTTGGAAAAAAAGGGGTATCCCGGTGGACTGAAAACACGAAAGGGCGGTCTAGGAAAAAGTTAGGGATATAAAGCGTACCACTATGTCTTATTGAATCATCTTGCGACCAGAATTCATTATCGGCTATCAAGCTCAGACGGCGCCAATCAATTTGATCAACTTTCGGACAAGAAGCAAAGTGATGAGACACTTGAAGATATAAAGGCAATAGCAGAGTTGGAACCCAATGGGGTTGTTTCACATAGCTGTTTTTCTTTCTTTTACACAAATTGTATAATTTCTATCTTTCAACGGCGTTCTCTTACTAAAGCGTCAGCCCCTTTGTACAAAAACGCCTATTATAGGCCAACTTCAAAAATCAATACATAATTATTTTCACAAGAAACTTCAATCTGTTTTTTCTTTTTCTGTTTTGTTTTGCAAGAATATCTAATGATTTATTTTTGATATATGCATTTGAAAATGATTACTGCTCATAAATATTTACACAAGAAACAAAAGACAATTACTCGTAATTCCAAAAGCAGGGAAAAAACGAGAAGTGCCAAACCCGACAGTTACTCTGCCCAATAGGTGTCAACTGTGGAACACAATCACGGGTACATATACTTCCCCATAGAGTAAAAGAAGTCAAAAGCATTGGTTCCAGCATTCCCGAAACAGGACGTAACCACCCCAGCTGAAGTTCATAATCACGGGCGAGTCGGTAAAATTCATCCCCCAAGTAGAGTTTATTTCTCTGGACACATAGGATCAATCCACGATAGAGTTCATCGCTTCAGCTACAAAAATACATTTTCTAAGTTCATTCCCCGCAGAGTTTATTCTCAAGCAGCATCTCCTCCCGACAGAATATTTACAAATCTCCAACAACCGTCAGGGATTTATTTTCCCAAACGTGAGCATACCCCGATAGCATTTCATGAACATACATAATGACATACACATACATATCATATACAACATAATCTCATTTATTTTGAGAACATCATCTCACCCTGCATTTCATGCATCGCATATAACTAACCCTGATATCTTTCCAGGAAAAGGGGATTAGCTTCAACAAATTCAGCAGTTATACAAGTCACATATGCAGACGACTAACAAAAACTCAGTTCCCAAAACCAAACGGGTCAACTAATCTACATTATCGCTTTGAAGTAACCCTACGACCCAAGTTCCTTCTCACAGCCCTACTATCCAGGCTTTCATATTGAAGTAACCCTACTATCCAGGTTCCTTCTCACAACCCTACTATCCAGGCTTTCATATCGAAGTAACCCTACGACCCAGGTTCCTTCTCACAGCCCTGCTATCCATGCTTTCATATCGAAGTAACCCTACTATCCAGGTTCCTTCTTACAACCCTACTATCCAGGCTTTCATATCGATGTAACCCTACTACCTAGGTTCCTTCTTACAGCCATACTATCCAGGCTTTCATATCGAAGTAACCCTACGACCCAGGTTCCTTCTCACAGCCCTACTATCCAGGCTTTCATATCGAAGTAATCCTACTATCCAGGTTCCTTCTCACATCCCTACTATCCAGGATTTTATATAGAAGTAACCCTACGACCCAGGTTCCTTCTCACAGCCCTACTATCCAGGTTTTCATATCGAAGTAACCCTGCTATCCAGGTTCCTTCTCATAGCCCTACTATCCAGGCTTTCATCTCGAAGTAACCCTACGACCCAGGTTCCTTCTCTCAGCCCTACTATCCAGGCTTTCATATTGAAGTAACCCTACTATCCAGGTTCCTTCTCACAGCCCTACTATCCAGGATTTCATATTGAAGTAACCCTACGACCCAGGTTCCTTCTCACAACCCTACTATCCAGGCTTTCATTTCGAAGTAACCCTACTATCCAGGTTCCTTCTCATAACCTTACCATCCAGGTTTCTTTTTTCTTACCTCCAGACGACAGTTCACAACACTGCAAGACCTAGACCTGATCAAACACGATTATTTTCGCATTTCCCTAGTAAGTCGCGGTGCAGCTTGTACCCTGACCAGATATGTAGTTTACTTCCGCTTCCTCAAGCAGGAGTTATTCCCCAGTAGAGTAACAGACAACTGAAGCTCCTAAAATTCTATTTCTCCCTAGACAAATACCAACATTCCACAACAGATTCCTCATCAACCACAGGAACAGGAATTCTCATCAAAGGAATATATCAGGAAATCAACATCCTCTAGATGGCATCTTCTAGCCCATCTCCGACGACACTTCGTCACATCTTGGATGGAATATTTAAGCCCATCTCCGATAATTATCTAGCAACTTCCAAATGGAATCTGTAAGCCCATTCCCGATATCACAAATCAAGTATCACTTCATGCGAGTGCAAATTTCTGGGAACTCTAGTGTTCAATCATCTTCCACCTTCAGATCACGAAAGGCAGACGAGCCAATCTACATCCTCGGGTTTAATAAGATTGAACAGGGGCAGCTATTGTACCCAAAAATTTTCCCTCTCATTTTACTCAATACATACTCCTAGAGATCCTCAATTTTCTCAAGTTTGCCCAAGACTTGACCAGACAAACTCTCTTCTAAGGCAGTGTGTCAAATTAGGGTTTCCATTTTCATCAAGATAGGTGAACTCCAAAGACCTCATATGTTATCCATGGTCATAATATGTTCTCAAGACCATCCATGTCAAATTTCAAGCACTGCACAAGAAGTTTGCTCAGTCAACTGCTTATATGCTTGAGAACCGACTGTATTAGGTCAAAAGTCAATTGTGGCCCACATACAGTCAAACTTCAAGATTTTTGGTCAACATCAACATTTTGAAGTGATATCCATTATTTGATCAAGGGTTGATCATTATTCCTCAAGGAAGCCCTAAATTCATCAAAACCCAAAAGTTGCTAAATTAGGGTTTCTTAGGAAAAAGTCAACGAAACTTTGACCAAGCATAACTTCCACATGCTTTATCAGATATTTTCCATCCAAGGCTCATTTTTAAGAGGATGCAATTCCCTACAATTCATCTTCAGCTCCCAAGTTCAAAATATGCACTCACAAAAAGATATGAATTTCCACATTATGGGTCCTTTTGAAAAGTCAACAAAAATACTTTTTGGGTCAAAGCTCCTTACATGATCATGGAAGACTCAATTGAGATGAGACCAAAAGGTTTACTTAGGGGGGGACACCCTAAGCTTTCTAAAAAGTCCAAGAAAACCTCCCTAGGGTTAAAATTGGAGGATATATGCTTTGTCAAAGTTGACCTTTTTTGCAAAAGTACCAAAAGTCAAAAATGCTCAAAAGTGCATTTTTTACCAAATGGGCCAAGCATTTTATGATTGCACCTCACTTATAACATGGTCCACGAACCAATTACTTATCCACATGTTATTTGATTCATTTTCCAATTTATTTGATTTTTTATTAATTAAAAATTAAATTAAATCAAATAATTGGTAAATAATATGAAAGATCTGCTTTGATATGATTTTTTGACAGGATTGCAATCAAAATATGCTGAAATATCAAGGCCAAATCGAATCAAGCATGATTGGTACAAGAAAGGGATAATTTGGCTCAATATAGCAAGTTTGCGTATGGCATGGAAATCAAATCAAATCTTCCATAATTGTAAAGATGCATATGGTTTTTAGAACCCTAATTCGTTCTAGCATATATAATGAACAAGAACCAAGCATAAAACAAGGTTTTCCAGGCGTGAAAGTCAGAGAACAAAAAGCTCAAAATTGGACAAAAGTGGTGAATCGGTTTCAATCATACAGGCCATCTCAAGCATCCTAGCATTGCCAATCGATTGCCAGACATCTCAGGAAGCTATTCCAATCAATTACAAGTCCTTTCACGCTCAGAAACAGCTTGTATGAACATTATGGTTTGCCATATTTTTCAAATTCGATTATCATGATTTATACATTATGAGCATGTTTTAATGGCATATACGTGTTTTTTATCATGTTTGCAATATTTTGGTTTGGTTTAATTAACATTTTGATGCCCATACTGATGAATGCCATAGCTAGGGTTTGAAGCCACATTTTGGGGATTTTTGACACATGAAAAATTAGGCCACAAATAAGGTACCATGATGCTCGTGAGGCCAAGACGAGTTGATTGGTACAATCACAAATAATTTATCATGCCTGTGCTGGATTTTTGAGTTTTACAGGTTTGTAGCTATAGAGTTTTATTTGTAGGTAAAGGTGCAAGAACCTAAGGCGACAGAGAAGGAAGAAGATGGTGGCATGGCAGCCCATCGTTGGACAATTTAAACTTCGCGTGTTTTTTTTTATCCAATTGTCTTGATTTATATATTATGTTTTCTTCTTATTGTACTAACAACTAATCACAGTAGCGCAGTTGGCAAGGGTAATTGGTGGTAAGTGTGAGTACCTGGGTCCGATCCCAGGTCCCAACAAAGTTTATTTTCTTATTTTCCATTTACAAATCATATGCAATTCTCATCCAAAGGCCTACCGTGCATGTCCAGTAGCCAACCAATGGATCCATCATTCAGCCAGATCTAATGCTTACCAGTGAAGGACCATGATGCACCCTCAAGTCAACGCCACATGGAATCAAGTGCTGACTAGGCTTGGATGGCTGATGGGCCTGGAGAATTTCAATAACACACCCCCCATCCTTACTACTCAGCATAGGCCTAATTCTTTCTTTTTTTCAAAAATTTTAATTAATTTATTTATTTCATTAATCATTTTCTTTTTTAATTAACACAAAATTATTATTTTTTAAATTAAAAACCACAGAAAAACACAAAAAAAATCATTTTTCTCATGAAATAATTATTTTCTTTAATTATTTAATTTAGTTTAATTAATTTAGGGCAATTTAATTCTTTTTTTCACAAATTAGGGTTTTAATTTTACATAACCTAATTAATTTTCTTTCTCAAAAATAACCTAAATATTTTCATCAATTAGATTTTTAGGGTTTTTTAACCATTCTTCGCATTTAATTCGTCGCGCATTTTAATTACTGGTCCGATTATTATTTATGTAACTGTTTCGAGGTTGTAATAGATTTTAATTATGGTTTTAGTTGTCGCATTTTATTTTCAGTTAAATAATTTTGTATCTGCGAAAGCCATGTAATAGTTTGGTTTTATATTTTCGCACTTTTAAATTTCTGCAAATCTTTAACTGTCTAGATATATGGTTAATAGGATTGTATGGAAAGGTGTTTGAAAATTAAAACGGTAGATCACCTAATGTTCAAAGATTAAATTAACTGAAAAAATTCACGTGCACATATTCACTCCTAGGGTTTACCTCACTTCGGTTGCCTTCGGTAAAACAATCATTAAGCATAGGAGATTTTAGTGGTTGCCCTCTAGTCTAAAAGATCAAATGTCCCATTCGAATGTTGCCTCAGAAATGTTGCCTCGAAAAGATCTTAAGACTCTAGGGTTACTACTAAAGTTTCTAACCCATTGCTTAGGTGACTGTACTTGTCCCTTTCGAATGTCCCTTAAAAACTCCAACGACGGGGCTACCTACTCCTTAATAGTAGGATAGCGCTGTCTAAAGGAAACGAGAATGAACAATCCTTTTTTCGAGTAGGTAGAATCTTAAGTACTTGCTCAACAAAACTTTTCACACAAACACCTTTCAAAATAATTTTCAAAACAAACTTCGCCACACCCTTGAGGACTGATACAAGGGTTATCACGAAGTAAAACCTTTTTCAAACAAACACATACACAAGCAATTTTAAAAGATGAGAAAGTACCTAAGAGCCCATGGAAAACCATGGATAGAAAGGGTGCTAACACCTTCCCTTTCTATAATCTACCCCATGTACTCAGTAATCTCGTAAAAAGGTTTTTTCTGTTCTTTTTCCTTTTCCATGATTGGATGAAATAAAAGTCGGTGGCGACTCTTGCTTACCGCAAAATTTTGTGAACAAAAAACGCAAACCAGTATAACAGTCGGTTCTCCCACCGTATCACAGAGGCTCTTTGATAAAATGCCCATATTCGAGGGACATGAACATTTCTCTGAGGAAACAAGTGAGATTACCCTAAGGGTGCATGTGTGAATAGTGTGTTTGATTTTCATGCATTTATTCTTTGATTTTTAGGTTATCTACTTGTTGATTTTATCTTATCATACATGCCCTATCTTACTAGCAATTTACAACAGTAATAAAAATGCAGAAAAATAAGTCCTACACTATTACAACCATATTGAATAGCAATAAAATATAAAGGCAAAAATAAAATAAAGAAGGAAAAAGGGTCTCTTTTGATTCAGGCAGAAGAACTCTTCAATTCTGCTTCTCTGACTCTTTTTGATTTGGCCTGGAAGTGGTGAAGGCGTGACTTTTGACTTGCCTTTCTGCCTCCTTCGACTGGGGGATGGAATATGTGAAGTCATGCCCTTCGATTTGCCTTTCTTCCTCCTTCAACTGGGGGCTGAAATTAGTGTAGGTGTGCCTTTCGTCTGGGCCTGGAAGTCAGTATGGTGTGCCTTTCGTCTGGGCCTGGAAGTCAGCATGGTGTGCCTTCTGGCTGCCTCTTTCGTTTTGACCTAGAGGTTAGTATGGAAGCCAAAAGCTTTATTTCCTACTTCCTGTTTCTTGTTTCCTGTTTCTTTCATTTGAGATATTAAATAGTAACATGGCCTAAGGCCACGCTAGCATTACCTTATGGTCAGGTTAGTACTTAAAGCATGTTTAGGTAAACAGGAAGCAAAAACAAAAGGACCAACTCTGAAAACATATTATAAGGGTGGAAACGAAAAGAATAACAATGGTACGTACATGTTTGAAACAGAAAGAAAGTTTATTTACATGTTATGCAATAAACGAAAAAGTTTAAGGCTTAGAGAAACTTACCTTGCTTGAGGCTGGAGCATGTGTTGGACTTTGAGTGGTTGCCTTGAGTGTCCCTGGATTCGAAGGGAAGGAGAGAGGGTAGCGCCTCTACTGCTGGATTTGAAAGAGAAGAACAAGTGAAATGTCTTTCTTACTGGATTTGAAGGGTAACAAGGTGTTGGGATGTTTCAGATTCTAAGGGGGCAAGTGTTTGGATTCTGGGTTTGTGTTTGATAAGCATTAAGTGTTTGAGAGCTTTATGGTGTTTGAGAAATTTTTGAAGATTCGTTCCTCTGGCCAAAAAGTCCTCCTTAAACATGTGTTGGAGCCTCTTATTTATAGGCAAGGCTTCCTGAAGCTTTTGGAGGGAAAACAAAAGGTTTGAACAAATTGAGTAACCTGCTCTTTGTAGCTTTCGAGAGACAGTGCCTTGTATGCTATTTTGGTGCAAGAATGAGGCAGTGTTTCAGGACTGTTGTGCAGCAGTTTTGGCCAATGTACAAGGCCTGAACTTGGCAGCAAGCATCTTTAAATATTTCAAACTTTTGTTTTGACCCTTCTTCGACAAGATTCTTCTCCCAACGATATTTTTTGATTTTCCTCCAACAAGTGCCTTTCGAATGAGTCACTTTTGTGCATCCTTCGAAGGAGCCAAAAGTGTGTCCCTTGGACGGGTCACCAAAAACATGCCTTAAAGTGGGCTTGTAAATCCTTCGAATGGACCATCAAGCATATCCTTCGAATGGGATGCCAAGTGTTGGATTCGAAAGATGCTGATTCGAAGCGGACACAGTTATAAATGAAACCTTGTGAAGGTGGTTCTGTCCAGTCGAAGGCTTGCCTGCCAAAGGTCCAAGTGGCCAAACGAAGGAGTGTATGTAGGGAACCACATGCCTAAACGAAAGGTGCATGCAGGAGGCCAAAATGTCTAGATTCGAAAGAGGCATACATGAGGCAAAAAAGTGAAAATCAAAGGATGCCAAAAGGGAGCCTTTTGCCTTGGAATCGACGGAAGCTACATGAGGCTTTGTACCTTGTGCATTCTAGCATATGGGAAGCCTTTTAAGTGCAAGAAGGAAGTTGTGGCCCAAATGAAAGCTTGTATGTGACTAGTCATTACTTTGTGAGTCAAGGCAAGCATGGAGGAAAGTTAGTATAGGCATGCAAGCATCAAAAATCCAAATGAAACAGGCATATAGGCAGTCATGGAATTGTGAACCCAGTAAGGCCAAAGGTACAATCGAAGGTGGCATGAAGGAAGCTCCTGCCTTGTGAACCAAAACTAACGTGCCAGAGGCCCATGCCCAGTCGAAGGATGTAAGCCAAGCTTGCATAGAAAGAGGACAAAAGACCAATCGAAGGAGCTGAAACGAAAGGACTTATTTTTCTCCAATTTTGTCAAAAGATTATTTTTATCTATTTTCTTCCTTTTTGACAGTTTTCCTTTTAATCTTAGTATTGGAAAATCCCAATGTAATTGTGTAAGCTTGATCCTTGAGAGTCCTTGTGAGAAATGCCTTGAAAAATGAGAGGGAAAATTTTGAGGTACAACAATATCTTTGTTAAAGTCCCATTTGGTTGGTGTCCTTCCTTTATATGTCTTCCCGTAGCCTGGCATATAATTCCAGTGTTTGTTGATATCCTTTGTTGGAGTCCCCTTCAGTTGGACTCTGTGCTTTATATATCTTCCCTCGGTCTGACAAATAATTCCAATTTTCATTGATATCCTTTGTTGGAGTCCCCTTTAGTTGGCCTCTTTCCTTTATATGTCTTCCATCAGCCTGCCATATAATTCCAGTGTTCATTAATATCCTTTGCTGGAGTCCTCTTCGGTTGGCCTCTTTCCTTTATATGTCTTGCCTCTGTATGACATATAATTTCAGTGTTCATTGATATCCTTGTTAAGAGCCCCTTCCGATTGGTCTCTTTTCACTGTAATTTTGCCTTTGATCGGTGTTCTTTCTATAGGAATCTACCTCCGGCTAGTGCTCCTCGTGTACCCTCTTTCAACCGTGTACATTTTCAATAGTATTAGTTGTTAAGAGCCCCATCTGACTTATCTGTTTTCATTGTAAGTTCACCTTTGATCATCGTTCTTTTTGTAGGAATCTACCTTCGGCTAGTGTTCCTTATGTAGCCTCTTCTGACCGTGTAAATTTCCAACAATATTGGTTGTTAAGAGCCCCCTCCGGCTGGTCTCTTTTCATTGTAAGTCCACCTTTATTTGGCGTTATTTCTGTAGGAATCTACCTTCGGATAGTCTTCCTTGTGTATCCGCTTCAGACCGTGTACATTTCTTAAATTAAATTCTATCAATAGTCCCCAGTGAGTCCTCTTTAGTTGGTCTCTTGCATTTAAACATCCACATAAGGGTGGTCTTCTTTTAAAAAGATAAAATAAAAAGAAATATACATCTAATTTCCCGTTGTTGCATCCAAAGTGTAAATTTTATGGTTCTTATGGTATTTAATCTTCTTTTACCTTGAATGTTTGGAAGGATAACACTAATCTCACCTTCAAGTTTAAGATGGTTAAATAGGCGCAACTATTGTACCCTAAAACTTATCCTATTAATTTTGATCTTATTTGGATTAGGCTTCGCATTGCATTTGCATATCTTCCATTAGGTCATCTGCATAATCATGCATTTCATTCAATAAAAGATTTGAGGGTCAAAAGATCAGTTGATCAGTGAATTGTGGAATTAGGGTTTCAAGCCCTGGTACCTGAGCTTGGCGTTATTTCAACTAACGATCCCATGAATCAGGGTTTGTCATTTATGGCTATCCTGAGCATCTTTCAAGTTTGATCTTCATCCAAGGGGTTTCTTCTAATTACTTTCTTTGCAAGTCATGAGCATATGGACTTCTTCTTGAGGATTCAAAGGTGTGAATTTGGGCACGAGGATTGTGTTGTGATTTGTAAATTAGGACCTTTATTCTTATGATTTTGATTGCTAAATTGGTTAAGAATTTGATGCATTTTAACTTTCATCATTTAACATCTTATTGCTTGAACCACAAGGCATGGATCAAGGCTTGTATACAAGAAAAGAGAAGTGGGGACTCATCTATTCATATTTGCATCAACTAAGGGTTTATGCACTCTTCTCTAATGAATCTTGACTTAAGGTCCAAGTTAGCATGAATTTGAATTGAAAATATCCAATTAGGATTTTAAAAGAGCAAACATGACACACAAGTGGATTTTGATTCAATTTCTTATGGGAGTATAAGATAACATGTAAGCTTTTATTCAAGGGCAAAAGAGAAGGCATGTAAATCATTTGAAAGAAGACATCATGGAACAAAGTTTATTCAAGTGATTATGTTGACTCAAACTTGTCATGAAGATTCATGTTTTAAGGTGAGAATATTTGTTCATTTTGGAAACAAATAACAAGAATTATTCAAGGCTTAATTCAAACGTCATCCTAATATTGATGCAAACACCATTCAAATTCATTATCATTCATCATGGTTGCTATTTTCAAGTTCAAATCAAATACTTCCAAACTTGGAGTTCAACTCATCCATCATCATGATTCATTTCATATGACAAAATTAAGGAAAACTTGGAATTTAAGTGCAAATTGGATGACAAGTTTATTCAAGACCATTCATTACATTCAAGAAGTTCTCGTTGTAAGTTCATTCATTCATGTTTTCAAAAACTACATTACATATCTAAACCATTACATTAAAACTACTTCCAATTTCAACATCATTCATATTACATTGCCATGTCTACACAAAATAAATCAAATTGCCTAAATTTATGGTCCAAACTCCAAGCTTCCATGACACATCTTTGATTCAGATCCAAAACATTGTTATAACATTCACCGTGATCTGCATTAGCTATACAAGAACATATCACAATTCATTAACCAACTAAGCCATATACTCCCCCCGTCCCAAAATAAGTGTCACATTTAGAAAAAAATTATCCCAAAATACTTGTCACTTTATATTACCAATACAAATTTATATTTAATCTTCCAATTGTACCATCTAATAAATACTCTTAGTTTATTGTTTTCTCACTTAATATTAATGCTAATTTGAATACAACAATAGTTAATCAGGACAAATTGGAAAAGTAATTATTCTCTCTCTTTCATTTATTATTGTTTCTTAATATGTGTGATATGATCAATTGCGACAAATAATATGGGACGAAAAGAGTAACATAAAGCGGTTTATAACAATAACCGACCATCATCACATAAAGCTTCACTTTTCTAACTTCAGGACCTGCACCATACATAAAATTTTCTCTGAAACAATTCACATGACAAATGCTTCAAAACCTGATTCAATTACTTGCATCCACCATAATCTAAACTAAAGCAAACAGTCCAAAACAATTCAACAAAACTCCACCGCATTGGATCAAAACTGCGACCTGCACAATTCAAAAATAGTTGGAAAAAATGTCATAACAGAAAATAAGGGGAGTCACTATTCAAAACACCAACTCATTCAAATAGTACAGAAAACCAGAAAAGGAGTTCAGAAGGAAAATCAGAAAAAAAAGCCAGAGAACGACTATCATCAGAAAATCAGTTCAACAAAGACAACTTAGCAATTCACTCATGACAAATTTTTTGCAATTCAACTAACATTATAATCTCTCATCTCAACCATCCAAATCTCTAACAGAAATTCAAATAAAGGGCTCAGATTTAATTCTCATCTAACAAACTTTCTAATCTCTAACATAAATATATAACAGAAACTCACCTTGCATCGCTTCATTCTGCATTTTTCTAGGAGAATCACCACAATCTTTAACAAAATTTCTTTTCTCTCTCTCTCTCTCTCTCTATAATCATTCTTCACTTCTTTTGAAGAATCACCAACAAAAATACTGGAAAAAAGACTCCTCAAGCTCTCTCTCTCTCTCCCGCTGTAACCGAGATTCATCATCACCTTCAATCATCATCCATAATTCCTATTTCTTTAATCATTAACATCATCTTGTTGTAAGAAACTTCAAATCATCAATTTTTGTAGCAATCCATAACAACAAATAACATAACAAATATATCAGACAACAATACATTTGAAAACGCAGAAGAAATCACCAAACAGAAAGAAGAAGAGGAAAAAGAAAAAGAGAAGAGAAAGGAACGTTGAAAGCTTGAGATAAAGAGGAGATTGCATACATGAGGTTCATTATCTTCTTCTTCAATGTCCGTCAGCGTATGTGAGATCATCAACCGCAAGTTTCCACCTCTTTTCTTCTTGTTTTTATGTGCTTAATCGCAGTTTGAGGCTTGCTAGAGGGACGTCTACGTCTTCTTCCTCCAACTTAGCGTCGCCTCCGTGATTCCAACCCTAGGGTTTCTTCTTAAGAATGATTTGTTAGAACATAGTTTGATTCTACAATCCTTGTAAGAGTTTTGATGATAACAAACACTCAAGTAACAATTATGCTTCCTAAATAAGTATTTTATTTTGCAGAGAAGTTCTGATGGAAGAAGCACAAAAGATGAGTTAGATAGTTGTTTCAACTCTGATTCTATACATCTCTTAAAGAAGTTATAATGCTGCAAACAGGAACTCCAGGTTTCTGATCCATAAAATTCTGGAAAGAAGCAACGATAACTTTCATCTTTTGAAGCAAGCATGTTCTGAAGCGTTACAATTCACTTATTGCTAATCAAAAGTAACGGCTGAAAGGGGACAAGGATATCTATTTTTGGAAAGCTCTTTAATTATCATTGATCAACATTCCAAAAGCTCCTACATGCATTTCCTATTTAAAAAAATCTTGAAGGAGAAATCATTTACGATTTTGCGCACAACAAACGAGTCATCTTTATCACCTTCAAACATATTAAATCTCAATTATGTAAAATATCACTTGTGTGATACTGATTTATTAGAAAACACTCTTTGTACACTCTCTTAAATATTGTATAGTGTAATTCCTTGAGAAAACCAGATTGTGGTTTAAACTCAAGAAGACTTTGACGGTTGTCTTAGTAGCTATGTAATCAAGTTTGATTAGTGGATTAAGACCTCGTTGAGAAAGGAGAAATTACCTTGGCGGGTGGACTGGAGTAGTTTGAGTTCAAACGAACCAGGACGACCAACGTGTTCTTTTCTTTGTTTTAAAAACCCCAATTTAAACCCCCATCTTTTGTTTTTACATTCTTCAATTGGTATCAGAGCGCCCGGTTCTGAATACAAGCACTTAACCATGTTAGAAAAAGATCCAAGGAAGAAAAACACTATAGTGGGACCAAGTCAGAACATCAGCACTGACTACCATGATGAGAAAGACAGAATCATTGGAAAACCTCCAATCTTTGATGGTGAGAACTCCGATTACTGGAAAGACATAATCGAAAGTTTCTTTCTAGCTCATGACGCTGATCTTTGGGATATGGTGACTGATGGGTACATACATACTGTTGATGAAAGCGGTCAGAAGATTGACAGAAAAAGAATAACAAATCATCAAAAGAGAGATTTCAGAAATCATCTCAAGGCTAGAACTATTCTCTTGATTTCTATCTCATACACAGAGTATGAGAAGATCACAAATCGAGAATCAGCAAAACACATGTTTGACTCCATGAGAATGACGCATGAAGGCAACACGCAAGTCAAAGAAACCAAAGCTCTTGAGCTCATTCAAAAGTATGAAGCCTTCAAAATGGAAGAAGATGAAACCATTGAAACAATGTTCTCAAGATTTCAAATTATGTTTGCTGGGCTAAAAGTTATGGATAAAGGGTACTCAATTGCTGATCATGTAAAGAAGATCACCAGAAGTTTACCCAAGAAATGGAAACATATGATCACAACTCTTAAACTGGCCAAAAATCTGAATAATATCTCTCTCGAAGAACTTGTCAGCTCCCTGAGAAGTCATGAGATAGAATTAGATGAAGATGAGCCCCATAAGCAAGGTAAGTCTTTAGCTCTTAAATCTAATAAAAAATATGAATAGAAAGTTTTGCAGGAAAAAGAAGAAAACTCTGGTGGATCCTCATCAAAAGAAGACGAACTTTCTCTTCTCTCCAGAAGAGTCAACCAGTTGTGGAATCACAGGCAAAGGAAGTTCATAAATTCTAGAAGAACAAGAAATCATTCTGAACCATTTTCTGGATACAGAAAGTCAAGTAACAAAGACATTATCTGCTACGAATGCAATGAACAAGGGCATTACAAAAGCGACTGTCCAAATCTTCAAAAAGAGAAACCTAAAAATAAGTTCTTTAAGGAAAAGAAGAAAAGCCTCATGGAAACATGGGACAACTCAGACTCTTCTGAAGCTGAAATAAAATCAGAAGATGAAAAAGCCAACATAGCCCTAATGGCCAACATATAAGAAGACACTGGATCATCTGGATCAGAATCAGACTCAGAGGCAGAAGATGTATTCTATAACTTCTCTAGATCTCAATTAGAAGAGAGTCTATTAGAAATTCTTGAAAGATTTCAGAAACTTCGGGTCATAAACAAGAACCTGAAAAAGGATCTAGTTTCTGACTCTGAAGAAACTAAGAAACTGAGATCAGAAAACTCTGAGCTGAAAGAAACAATTTCTAAACTAAAAAATAATTTACAAAATGCTTAGAAAGAAACTATCTCAGAAGTTCCTAGTAACTCCGATAAGATCATAAAGGAATATGATCATAGCTTTCAAAAATTTCTTGCTAAAAACATAAATAGAAGCAAGATGGCTTCAATGATCTATGGAGTTAGCAGAAATGGCAGAAAAAGAATAGGATACAAGGGAAAAGTATCTTAACCTAAGAAAGTTAAGGATATGGTCATTAAACGCACACCTTTGTTTTCTCACTTCACCTATGGACACATACTAGTAACGCTTTTTCTACTAAACCAAAATTCAAACAGAATTTTGGTAACTCTAATAAACAAGGACCCAAAAAGATATGGGTACCTAAGGATAAAATTGTCTATGTTGCAGATATCTTTAACAGCAAGACTGAAACACCAATCTTGGTACCTGGACTCTGGATGCTCTCGACACATGATAGGAAGAAATCTTATGTTCCAAAGCCTATAGCTTAAATCTGGAGGCTACATAGGTTTCGGAGGCAATCAGAAAGGGAAGTTTATTGGCTCTGGAACTATTGGTAACCGTACGCTTCTCTCTATAAATAATGTTCTGTTAGTAGATGGATTAATGCATAAATTGTTATCAATAAGTCAATTAAGTGATAACGGTTATGATAAAATCTTCAATTGAAATTTCTGCAATGCAGTTAGTCAGAAAGATGGATCTGTCCTCTTTAATGGAAAGAGAAAGAATAACATTTATAAAATAAAACTTTATGAACTAAAAAGTCAGAATGTAAAATGCTTATTGTCTGTTAACGATGAGCAATGGGTCTGGCATAGAAAATTGGGGTATGTTAGTATGAGAAGAATATATCAGATTAACAAACTCAATTTGTTCAGAGGACTTCCTAACCTGAAGTTCAGCTCAGAAGCGTTGTGTGAAGCATGTCAAAAAGGCAAGTTTGAAAAACCTTTCTTCAAAACCAAAAATGTTGTTTCTACCTCTAGACCATTAGAACTTCTGCATATATATCTATTTGGACCAGTGAAAACTGCATCCATTAGTGGCAAGAAGTATGGATTATTGATCGTAGATGACTATAGCAGATGGACATGGGTAAAGTTCCTAAGACACAAGGACGAGTAACACTCTGTTCTTTGCCTTCTGTAACCAAGTCTAAAACGAAAAAATCTTAGAATTGTTAAAGTCAGAAGTGATCATGGTGGAGAATTTGAAAACAAAAAATTTGAAATATTTTTTAATGAGAATGGAATCTCTCATGATTTCTCTTGTCCTAGAACTCCTCAACAAAACAGATTTGTAGAACGAAAGAACAAAACTTTACAAGAAATGGCCAGAACCATGATCAACGAGACTAATATTGCTAAGAACTTCTGGGCAGAAGCAATTAACACAACATGTTACATTCAGAATAAAATCTCCATAAGACCTATTCTGGATAAGATTCCATATGAATTGTGGAAGAACATAAAGCCCAACATTTCTTATTTTCATCCATTTAGATGTACTTGTTTTATTGTGAACACTAAAGAACATCTGAATAAGTTTGACTCTAAAGCAAAAAAGTGTCTCATGTTAGGATAATATGAACACTCAAAAGGATATAGAGTATATAACATAGAAACACAGATTGTAGAAGAGTCCATCAGTGTCACATTTGACGATCAGCTCGGCTCTCAAAAGTCAAAGCAAGGTAAAACTCTTGCAGATATGGAAGTCTAATTTACAGGTACTGAAGACATTGAATCAGAAGTTTCTCATAAAGAATCACAGTCAACTCCAGAAGAAAATGTCATAAACATTACATCATCATCTGAAGAGCCTTTCCAGAAAAGACAATCTAAAATCAGCTTAGCTCATCCGGAAAAAAAATTCTGGGAAAGAAAGAAGACCCAATAAGAACAAGATCTATATTCAGAAACACTGAAGAATCTCTCATGGGATTAGTGTCTCTGATTGATCCAACTTCCATTGACGAAGCCCTTCTGGAAACTGATTGGATACTTGCAATGTAGGAAGAGTTAAACCAATTCACCAAAAATGATGCGTGGGATCTGGTTCCTAAACCAAAAGGGTTCAACATCATTGGAACCAAATGGGTTTTCAGAAACAAACTTAATGAACAAGGAGTTGTCATCAGAAACAAAGCACGGCTGGTGGCACAAGGTTATAGTCAGCAAGAGGGGATAGACTGTACAGAAACCTTTGCTCCAGTCGCCAGGTTAGAATCTATCAGACTTTTAATTTCTTTTGCTGTAAATAATGGCATCACTCTTTATCAGATGGATGTTAAAAGTGCATTTTTAAATGGTTACATTAATGAAGAAGTTTATGTGCATCAACCCCCTGGTTATGAAAATTCAAAACATCCAGAATATGTCTATAAACTAAAGAAATCACTATATGGTCTGAAACAAGCTCCTAGAGCTTGGTATGAAAGACTAAGTAGTTTTCTGTTAGAAAATGATTTTACCAGAGGGAAGGTGGACACTACTTTATTCTGTAAACTATTTAAAAATTACATTCTAGTTTGTCAGATTTACGTAGATGATATTATTTTTGGATCTACTAAAGCCTCTATGGGAAGAGAATTTGCTAAGTCTATGCAGGAAAATTTGAAATGAGCTTGATGGGAGAACTCAAGTTCTTTCTGGGTATCTAGATCAATCAAACTTCAGAAGGAACATACATACATCAAAGCAAGTATGTCAAAGAACTTCTGAAGAAATTTGACCTATCAGAATGTAAGCCAGCCAAAACTCCCATGCTTCCCACATGCATTCTGGAAAAGGAAGAGGTAAGTAAGAAGGTAGAACAGAAGATCTGCAGAGGTATGATTGGTTCTCTCTTATATCTAACAGCCTCAAGACCTGATATTCTATATAGTGTATGTTTGTGTGCTAAATCCCAATCAGATTCTAGAGAGTCTCACTTAACAGTTGTTAAGCGAATTTTCAAGTATCTGAAAGGTACTACTAATCTTGGTCTTTGTTATAGAAAAACCAAAGAATATAAATTAGTAGGGTACTGTGATATTGACTTCGCTGGAGACAGAATAGAAAGAAAAAGTACTTCTGGAAGCTGCCAATTTCTAGGAGAAAATCTTATCTCGTGGTCCAACAAGAGGCAATCCACCATTTCTTTGTCAACTACTGAAGCTAAATATATAGAAGCAGCTGGATGCAGCGCACATATGCTCTAGATGAAAAGTCAACTTGAAGACTTCAACATATTTGAAAGTAACATTCCTATACTCTGTGATAACACTTCTGCTATTTGTTTATCAAAAAAATCCTATTTTACATTCTAGGACTAAGCATATAGAAATAAAACATCATTTTATTAGGGACTATATTCAGAAAGGAATTCTTTCATTACAATTTATTGACACAGACCATCAATGGGATGATGTTTTCACTAAACCCCTTTCTGAAGATAGGTTTAACTTCATTCTGAAATATCTCAGCATGAAATTATGTCCAGAATGATAGTCTTATTTATATATTCGTTAACCCTCAGAACTTTATTTTTTTGTGAACATCTGATCAATAATTCTTCAGAAGTAAGGAGGAAAGTTGTATCAGGATCTATCTAAGAAGACCTGAACAGTCTCTAAATGGTTCATTTCAAAGATAGGCTTGCAGTTCACAATACAACACTTGTCATCTCTTCACAGGGGTTTCTTCTAAGGCTGAACACGTGTTCAAAATATGAAGAGACTAAAGCGTTGATTGGATGCATTGAGACTCGTGTCATATTGTTAACTGTTTCATATCTCTACGCCACCCCTCTTTTCAGGAATCATTAATGCTAAGTAATCATTTCTTTTAACCATTTTCTTGTTAATTAAGTTTCCTATTTTTTATAAAATCGTTGCTCACTTTCAATTTCACTTTTCCACTCTCAATTCTTTTCTCTCTTACTTGTGTTCAATTTTTTCAAAAACCCTAAAAAGTCTGTGTGAACATTGGCTTTTTCTCAAACTGCTCAAAGCTCTCAAAGTGTTCATGGATCTTCTTCTTCAACAGTAGAAAGGTACGAAGAACCCTCAAGAACACTCCTAACTCCCATTGATTCGCTGGAAGTTATATGTGAACTTATTGTGGACTTCGTCAGTATGAAGGAAAACGGTTACGATTTAACACCTGATGTTGAATTTCAAGGATGGAAAAAGTATTTTGATCATCTACTGGGTCCAGTTTTTCCAAGATTGGTTAAAGAATTCTGGATTCACGCTACTGCTGCAAATTACCAAGTCACTTCTTTTGTGATGGGAAAGTAAATAGTAATCTTTGAAGATCTCATTGGGCAATTGATAGGTCATGACGGCAGAGGCATTCGTTACAGCGATATGGAAGACAAAAGCTCTGACCTAACAAAGATTTCAAAAGAGATTTTTACCTCTAGCCAACCTTCAAACAAAATCAAAGATCTGAAAGACTACCTCAGAATTTGGTCAAAAATCATCTTGGGCTACATCAACCACAGAAAACCCACAAGTTCTCCAGACTATATCAACATTGACCAGCAGTATCTTTTGTACTTCATTGCAACCAAGGAAAAGGTCAACCTTAACCATCTTCTGTTTAACCATCTGAAAACCAGCGTTAAAGAGGCAAGAGAAGATGAAATAACTAAAAGAGACTGGATTCCTCTGGGCAGACTCATCTCAAATATTCTGACAGAAAACAAACTGGTAGAACATCTGACTGAGGCTCATCAAGTCAGCACACTGGAAGCTTGTGCTGGTAAACCTCTAAACGCTAAGAATCTGAAGAAGATGAAGATCATTGAAACCATCAAGAAGGATCCAACAATAACAACCAAGGAAGTCATTACTACTAGAAGAGTACCTCCGAAGAGTTTTCCTCACTTCTCTCAAAAAAATGCTTCTCTAGATATTGTTCTCATGTATCAGGATGCTTGCAAGAGGGACGGGACAAATCCAGAAGTGAACATATGTGATTTGAGGCAACAACCTCTGGAAGTTGCTCCTAGAAAATCAAGGAAAAGGAAAGCTGCTGGAGAAGGATCTTCTCAGAAGATTCTCAAGGCTTCTAAGAAGAAAGGTAATCCATCTTTTATTTTTGTTATTGAATCAGTTATTTTATCAATGTCTAAAAACCCTTCCTCTCCAAAATCCACAAAAGATCATTCACCAGAAACTTTTGATGACTTTGACCCTTCATTATCCCTAGATAACCTTCTGGACAATCCACCTACTACCCATCTTGACCAAAATCAGCCTGAACTTGCTCAAGTTCTTTTTGATATTGATCAATTTGATCTGTTGTTTCAAGCTTCCCACTCAAAATCCAAATTTTCAAGCTTCCCACTCAGAAAATCCAAATTTTCAAGCTCCTCACTCAGAAGATCAAAATTTTGACTCTGATACCACAACATGCATTCTTGGAAACACCTGCCCTCTCATGGTCTCTAAACCACTCACAATCCACTCCATCCCAGATAATCCATCTCCCTATCATTCCACTCCATCAAACTTAGCACGTTCACCCATTGTTATTTCTGATCCCCCCTCACCAAACAACCATCCATAAGATCCCATTCGAATAGTTATAGACCTAGAAGCTCTGGACAATCTTGTCTCTAGCTATCAAAAAATTGCCATACCAAAACCAAAACCAAAAATCTCCAAAGCAGATGTTGGTAAATCTTTTCTAATTTTTGAAACAGAAATACAGGAATGGGTTAACTCTCTGAAGCTAGCTTGCTTAGAGAATCTTAATACTGCTGCTTCTGATTCACATTGGAACCAGTTCAGAAAATGGTTTAATTCTGAATCCCAAAAACTCAAGGAGCTAAGTTATGAAATTGCTCAACAAAACTTCTGTGATCATCTGAATGTCTTCAAGGGTCAAGTTCTGCGTCACTGGGAAAAGAAGCCACTTCTTCTGCTGGACAATGCCCCTTGGGAAGATCACCAACCTTCAGAATATGATGAACCATCCTCTTATCCTTTGCCTCTGGTTAGGGTTTTAGACAAAGGCAAGGAAGTTGAAGTAGCTCCTGAGTGAGAATCAGCCAAAGCTTGCTCTAAAAAGGTGGTACCTTCTGTTGATATACCCTCCTCATCTCTTGTGCTGTAAACTCTGGAGGAGTTGAAGAAAGAGAATGCAGTGTTTAAGGAATGACTGGACAAATAGGATGATACATGCAAGGAAATCAAAGGGATGCTTGTAAAACAAGAAGAGTCAAACAATTAGATTAAGAATTTGTTGGAAGCCATGTTCACACGACTTCCACCACATCAATCTTAATTTTGAAGTTTGTTTTCTTTACTGTGTTCATTTTATTTGTTTCCTTCTGAATGTGATTATCGCAATCTTTTTGAATATGAATCATCCTTTATTGCTTAATGTGTTTTTATTGATTTTTGATTCTTGACAAAAAGGGGGGAGAATGTAAGATATTTCTAATATAACAGTATCAAGATGCACTCTCAAACATTTTGAATATCATAACTTCTATTGTTTTTTTTTCTGAAAGCAAAACAGGAACAAACTAAGTTGAGGACAGAAGTGGGCGCATCAAAAAACTCTGATCAGAATAATCTTCAGGGAAGCATTTCTTCTCTATCTGAGTATTTAACTCAGGGGGAGACCTTAAATACTTTATATTCTTTATATTTCTATTGAAATATCCAAGTTTTTGTCATCATCAAAAAGGGGGAGATTGTTAGAACATAGTTTGATTCTACAACCCTTGTAAGAGTTTTGATGATAACAAACACTCAAAGAATAATTATGCTTCCTAAATAAGTATTTTGTTTTGCAGAGAAGTTCTGATGGAAGAAGCACAAAAGATGAGTTAGATAGTTGTTTCAACTCTGATTCTACACATCTCTTAAAGAAGTATTTACGCTGCAAACAGGAACTCCGTGTTTCTGATCCATAAAGTTTTGGAAAGAAGCAACGATAACTTTCATCTTCTGAAGCAAGCATGTTCTGAAGCATTGAAATTCACTTATTGCTATTCAAAAGTAACGACTGAAAGGGGAGAAGGATCTCTCTTTTTGGAAAGCTCTTTAATTATCATTGATCAACATTCCAAAAGCTCCTACATGCGATGCCTATTTAAATAAAGCTTGAAGGAGAAATCATTTAAGATTTTGCATACAACAAATGAGTCATCTTCATCACCTTCAAACGTACTAAATCTCAATTGTGTAAAACATCACTTGTGTGATACTATTTTATTATAAAACACTTTTTGCACACTTTCTTAAATATTGTATAGTGTAATTCCTTGATAAAACTGTATTGTGGTTTAAACTCAAGAAGACTTTGACGGTTGTCTTAGTAGCTGTGTAATCAAGTTTGATTAATGGATTAAGACCTCGTTGAGAGTAGCAAAATCACCTTGGCGGGTGGATTGGAGTAGTTTGAGTTCAAATGAACCAGGATAACCAACGCGTTCTTTTTTTAAGTTTTAAAAACCCTAATTAAACCCCCCATCTTGTGTTTTTCCATTCTTCACGATTCGATCCTGCTGATTGGTGTATAATTAGAAAGATTAAATGACAGATTCATAATCAACATCAAATATAGGCTAGGGTCGAGGTTTATGTTGCGGTTGTTAAGAGTCTATGATGGTCGCGGTGCCGCTTAATTTTGTAAATAATGAACCAAAAAATATAGGATCGAGCAAAGGGGGGGATTGGTGAGAACATTTTGAAGCTGAATGGTATTCTGCTTGTGAAACGCAGCCGTTTATGACTCATCACCATAATTTTTTGGATAGTGAAAATAATAACAAAGACAAAAATTGAATATGAATTGTTGACAGGGTTTGGGCCTTGAACGCCCCATTGGACCTTCTATTCATACTCCCTCATGGTCCTTTCACTTCATGGCCTAGTTCATAATTCCATCTATGTGTTTTTAATCCTTGATATTAAATTTTCAAGTTGCTTGCGTGATTTTTAGTCTGATTTTTTTTGTGAATGTTAATATCTTGATTTCTGATCTTTGACATATTTTTCATGATTTTTCTATTGATTTTAGGAATTAGTGAATTAAATGTTGAAAATGATTAGAATTAGGATTTGAACGTGTTCTCGTTGATTCTATATTCTTAGCATTTTGAGTGATTAATAGGCAGGCTCAGGTTCTTGAATAAATGTTTGAGTATGTTCTCTTGGTTAGGTTCATAAAAAGTCCCATAAACTTGATAAAAATAGGTTTTATGGCTCCTTGAACATTCATGCGATTTGCAAGATTCAGAGGAATTCTTAATACAATTTTGATCCAATAATGGTGCTTGATCAGTGATACTTGTTGGCGTGTGTGATACGGTGGAAGAACTGACTTGAGTTTTGTGTTTGTATTCGCACTTGTTCGGTTGAGCAAGAGTCGCCACCGACTTTTTATTTTATCCTAAAGGAAAGGTTAAAAAGCACAGGAAAAACCTTTTGAGATATTTCGTGGGTTCGGGGGGTATATTATGAAAAGGGAAGGTATTAGCACCCTTTTCATCCATGGTTATCCATGGGCTCTTAGTTACTTGGTTTTTAGATCACTTGCCTTGATTTTTGATTGCTTGAAATTGTGGTGTATGTGTGTGTTTTGAAAATGTTTTTGAAATAGACGCCTTCGTTTCGGCAACCAATGTAATTGACTCGTGTTTGAGTGTTTTACAAAAGTGTGTATCTTTTCGAAAAAGATGTTTCAATTGTTTTTGAGAGTTTGTTTTGAAAGTGTTTGTGAGGTGTGGTTTTTGAAAAGGAGGCAAGTGTTTTTGCAAGTTGATCTCAAGTAACTAAGAGTTTTGTCTACCCCTATTGTACTCAAAGGTTTTCTCTATGTTTTCAACCCCTTTTTAAAAATTTTGTTCCACCATTGAATTTGGTGGACAATCTTGCGTTTAGGAAGTGATTGGGACGGGCGCGGGTCATCGCATGGACCATGAATGCAATGGTGCCAAGTGTATTTGGCAATTTTGCTTGAAGGGCCTTGATCATTTTGATAGGCGACTTTCAAAAGCGTCATTGAGGGACTTATGATCATTTGAATTTGTTTTGCCAAAGAAACTCGACGTGCAAGCATGGCCCATTTTGGAAGGCAACATGTGGGATCACCCTAGGGGGTGCAAGTGTGATTGTGTATTGATTCCATGCGTTTGTCTTTGTATTAGGTTATCTAGCGTTCGGTTTTATGTACATACAAACCCTAGATCTAACCATGGTATAATTCGAAAGCGGTAAATTGCGGGAATTTTAAAGTCTACGCTATTACAAATGGTATCCGGGAGTGGGGGTACAAATTCACAAATGGGGATGAGACTTAAATAATTACAACCAAATTGAATCGCGATCAAATGTAATCAATGTATAGCAATGTATAAGAATAGCAAATGTATAATGTATCAAATGTGAAATGTATTGTGTAAGTGTACGTGTAATTTATTTACAAGTTAGGAAATGTGAATTTAATGTATTATTCAGTATTGTTTGATTTAAATTTGTATCTTTATATTTCTTGTTTAATATGTACAAAAAAGTATTTTAATGAAGAGAAAGGAAAATGTTTTTTTTAAATTCTATTTTTTTATGCATTTTTTGGTATTAATGTACAAATAAAGAATATTTTAAGTTTTATTTCTTATATAGTATTAATATATATATTTATACAAGAATTTTAATTGAAAGAAATGTTTTAAATTTGAGAAAAATATATTGTGTTCAAAATTATAATTATGTTATAAAAAGTATTATTAAATGAAAAAATTTGATGAAAAAAAATGTTATGTTAATTTATTAATCAAAAGAAAATAATAGTTTAAATTGTGAAAAGAAAATAAGTAAAAAAAAAAAAATTGGTTTAAGAATTGAATGGGCCTTTGTTATGCTGGCCCAAACTGAATTGTAAAAGGGAGACAAAAAAGGGAGGGGGTGCGTTCAGGAAAAATAACATAGGCATAGGCTGAGTGAATGGGGCGAGGCCCACTGATTTCATAACATTGTTTTTTAGGGTTAATCAAACTTGTTTCATTTGGGTTATCTTAGGGTTTGTAACATAGAAGCGGCGCCACTCGCTACTTCGTTCGTCATCTCGTTCGCCTTCGCCTTCGCCTGAGTTTCCTTCTTCGCCCAAGCCACCAGCGCAGCTTCCACCTCTTCTCCCTCCAGTGGTTGCTCCAGCGGTGTTGTACAAGGTAGTGAATTCTTAATCGTTCGCGTTAGGGTTTTAGTTTATGTCTCGTATGTTTTATTTTTCGCTTACTGATTCGGATTAAATGTTGTTGTTTCTGTGAAAGGAGAAAGGGGATAAGTTTATACCTTTAGCCTTGGAGGTGGAGACGAGGTGGACCGGAGGCACGTGGAGGGCCGGACGGCGAGGTGATGATACTAATGAGCGTTAGCTTGGAACACCTGGTTTGTGTATTCTTTGGCCCTTTTGAGAGTTGGTTTGATGATGTTATTTGAAAACCCTTTTGTGATATATTTTTCTCTTCTTCTCCGTTCTCCTCGTATGCCTGCTTCTGTGCTTCTTTATCTCCTTCTTCTGGTTGCCTTATCTTCTTCTGGTCGCCTTTGTATGCTTGAGATTTATTTGAACCTTTTCCCAATGATGAAGTTTTCTGAGGGCCCTTGTGATGTTTGACCCTGTGTGTTTCTGAGTATGCTTATTTATCTCCTTCTTCTGGTTGCCTTGAGTTGCTATGCTTGATTAACCCGATGATGACAGTGTTCTGAGGGTTTTAGAAGTCTTTTTTGACTTTGTTGGTTGACAGTTTGATGCTGGAGGGTTTGGTGTTTAGGTTGTGGCCTGGACCATTTTGTTGACAGGTTAAGGGCTTTGGTTGGACAACAGGTTTAGAGCTGGACAGGTTTGTGAGGCTTCTTTGAGGCTTGGACAGGTTCTACTGGTTTATGCTTCAGGATTTAGTTATGGTTTGTTGAGGTCTTTAGCAGGTTATGGTTTAAGGCTTGAAACAGGTTGAAGGTTTAAACAAGTTTTGGGATGGAGGTTTTTGCTTCAGATTATGGTATGCTGTTTGGATATGGTTTTTGGCCGGAGGTTTGCTTCAGGTTATGTGTTAAGGCTTGTGCTCGTTTCTAGGCTTGTTGAAAATGCAGGGTCTTTTTTTATGGTCTAAGGCTTATGCTGGTTCTTTTTTATGGTTTGATGGTTTATGCTTGTTATTAGAACAGGTTATATGGTTGAGCAGGCTGTTAGCTTGAAAACACTTCAGGCTTGGACAGTTTGTACTGGTTTTTTGAGCTTCCAGGTTTTGACAGTCTTGTCTTTTTTCCTTTTTCTTGCTTCTGACCGTGTTAGCAGTTTTATATATTTTTCTATGCTTCTTTATCCACTGTGTTACTGCAGTTTTGTTTTCTATATTTTCTTGCCTAAAGCCAAAACCTGTAAGCCCAATTTCTTTTCTCTCTTCCCTCTCTCTAGTACAGCTTAAAACATTAAAATAATGTTATGTGTACTTTAGTTCTGAAAAAGCAATGGCTGGGAAATGATGAAATTGGAATTAGTTTGCTTGCATAAGTAGCTTAGTCCTGCATACTTTCCTTCTTCAGCTCTCCTGCATCTTTGTTACAGTTTTGGCATCTTGTGTATTTTGATATCTTGAGATATCTTTTGGCAGCTTGTTGACTTTGGATTTAGTTTGCTTTTGGACTTAAACTTGCATATGCTGTCTTGCTTTGAACTATGCAGTTTTTTGACAAACTTTGAATTGTGCAATTTTAATACTTCTGCATTCATTTTTAACTTGCAAATATTTTTCATCCCTCCTTGTGAACCGGGAGAAATCCCGTGATTTGCAGAGAGGGTTAACTGATCCCGGCCATTTGCTTTTAATGATGAACCTTTTTTATCTGCCCGTCTATTTAAATATTTATCTGCTTCTGACTTTTCTTCTTTTCTTTCGCAGATAAAAATTAAAGGGAGAGGGAAAGCAACAGATGGAGGATGAAGAATTGAAGACTTAGAAAAATATTAGGATAGTTTTATTTAAATTTAAATAAGTGTAATATTATTATTGTGAATACTTTGTAAACGAATACTTGTATTTAAATAACAATTGTAACAAATATTTAAAGATGAAATAAAAATTCCTTTTATCCAATTAATTCTTTTCTTCCTTTCAATTGTTTACTTTATTATTCATAATTCTTTAAATTAAAATAATTGAAAATAAATTCCTACTATTTAATCTCAGAATAATAAATAATTAAATAGACATTGTTTCATCATTGATCAGTTAATAAGCCTGGCGCTTCACAAATCCAAATTAATGCACAGTTAATCACAACAACTGCCCAGACATATTCTTCCTTTTACTGATTTTTACCAGACACTGTAAATTCAATCCAAATGCATCTTTTCACTGATTAAGTCAAATACTGCGAATTCGATCCAAATGTTTCAGTCCACATCTCAGAATAACTTTAAAAGCACTGTGGGGATTTAATTCTTTCTAAGAATGCACGCATAAAAATCCTAATTCCTGATCAAATGCCTAAGAAGCGTTCACCTGATCAAAGTTGAGCCAGAATCAACCAAAACCCTAAGCAACTGTAAGAACTGTTCTAGAGCCATGAAAATCTATGAACACCCTAATTTTTGTCTGACTGACGAGAAAAGTCTGTTTGACCGATTCTTGAGCCAGTTTGAAAAATTAGGAAACGCCTGAAGCTGTGATTTCTTGAGGAAAAATGCGAGGGCAAATTTTGGGGTACAACAGTTGCCCCTGTTCAATCTTCTTGGACCTGAAGAGTTAGAAGGGCAAGTTTGCCTTTCGCGACTCGAGGGTAAAAGAAGATTGGACACTAGAGTGCCCAGAAATTTGCACTCGCATGCTGGAGTATTAGCAATGTGATGGCGGGAATGGGCTTATAGATGCCATTTGGAGATAGGATAGATAGGAGGATGGGCTTATAGATGCCATCCGGAAGTGTGACAGAACCTTGTCAGGAATGGGCTTATAGATGCCATTTGGGAGTGTTGATCGCGTAAGAGATTCCTTAGCGAGAACTTGCGTACTTTGAGAGAGGAAAATGTTTCCTGGCTTGCTACAGGTGTTGATCTTCAGTCCCTTCATACAGATATGCCTTGGCTGGATACAGGTATCGAATCTGGAATTGTTGTCGACAGATGTGCCCTGGCTGGATACAGGAATCGAATCTGGAAAAAGTCTTCAGATGTGCCCTGGTTGGATACAGGAATCAAATCTGGAAAATGTCTTCAGATGTGCCCTGGCTAGATACAGGAATCGAATCTGGAAAATGCTGTCGACAGATGTGCCCTGGCTGGATACAGGTATCGAATCTGGAATTGTTGAAGGTTGGTGGAGATGGCTTTCCTGGCTGGATACAGGGGTAAACCTCTGACCTGAGAATGAAAGATACTTTCCTGGCTTGTTACAGGGGTTGACCTTCATACTCTTTATGCAGATATGCCCTGGCTAGATACAGGTATCGAATCTACAATCAATCACTCACAGATGTGCCCTGGCTAGATACAGGAATCGAATCTGGATTCGTGATATTTGATAGTAATAATATTTTGGATTGATCTTTTTCCTGAAAAGGCAAAATATCAATGGTATGCAATGTCATGATGTATGAGATGCATGATGTCATGATGCTCAAAATGAGTTAGTGTTGTATGCACTTTGTCATGTATGTAAATAGGATGTATGAAACATGAAACGTCAATGAATGTATTTTCATCTAGGAAAATAAATCCTTGATGACCGGCCGAGGAATCAAATCTTGGGCTGACATTGAAGAGAAGAGTTCTTCGTTTCCGCTGGGGATGATGGTTGCAAGAATAAACCGGTAGGAGAAGATGACTCTGTTGGGGAATACACTTGTTGGGGAGATCACTCTGAGGGGAAGTACTCAGTGGGAAGAGATAGTTCGTTGAGGCTTTGATGAGAGCTCCGCTGGGGATTGTTGAGGTAGCTTGGTCATGTTCTTCAGCTGAACCTACCTTGGTACCTTGGCGGACAAAGCAACTAGACCGCTTGGTCACTTCAAAATTTCCCCCTGTTTCTGATGTCACCTGTCATTAATCCTTTGTTTCGTATGCGAATATTTATGAGTTAGCAATTTTAACGTCAAATGCATATATAAAAAATGAGCATTGGACGTTCTTTGCAAAACAAAACAAAAAAGGAAAAGTAATGGATAATTTGTCTGAAAAATCGAACTTGTATTGATTTTGAAATTTTCCTGTAAATAGGCGTTTATGTACAGGAGGCTGACGTCCTAGTAAGAGAACGCCACCGAACAATATAGAGTTTATACAATTTTGAAAAGGAAACAAAACAGCTATGTGAAAAACTAATCCCACTGGGTAACGACTCTTCTATCGCCGTTATGTCTTCAAGCGTCTCATCATTTTGCCGCTTAGTTGAAGGTGAAGCTGATTGATCAATGCCGAAGTCTGAGCCCTGATAGTTGATGCCGAATTCTGGATGCAAGGTGATCTAATGAGACATAGTATTATGCTTCATCCCTAACTTTTGCCTGGACCGCCCTTTCGGGTTTTCAGTCCACCGGGATACCCATTTTTTCCCAAGCCGCCTTTTCAGGTTTTCGACTTGCCGGGTGTACAGATTTTTTTCATTTCATCCCTTATTTTTTCCCGAACCCTTTTGGTTTGCCGGGAAGCCCTGATTTTTGCCTAGGTGTGTCAACCTAGCGGGTCTTTAGTTCACACGTAGTATCTTTTTACTATGTCCGCATTAGCGGGGTGAGGAAGGTCGTCACCATCCATGATGGTTAGAATCATGGCTCCTCCTGAGAACACATGTTTAACCACAAATGGCCCTTCGTACGTAGGGGTCCATTTGCCCCTAGGATCACTTTGAGGAAGAATGATGCGCTTGATTACCAGGTCCCCAACTTGATACTCTTGTGGTCAGACTTTCTTGTTAAATGCCCTAATCATCCGTTTCTGATACGTTTGACCATGACAGATGGCAGTGAGTCTCTTTTCGTCAATCAGGTTTAATTGATCAAGTCGAGTCTGGATCCAGTCATCTTCGCTCAAGCCTGCATCCTTCATTATCCGGAGAGAGGGTATCTGGACTTCAATCGGCAAGACTGCCTCCATGCCATAGACCAAGGAGAAGGGAGTTGCCTCGATTGACGTTCTTGCTGAGGTACAGTACCCATGAAGAGCAAACGGTAACATCTCGTGCCAATCCTTATAGGTCACTGTCATCTTCTGCACAATCTTCTTAATATTCTTATTTGCTGCTTCTACAGCCCCATTCATCTTCGATCGGTAAGGTGAAGAGTTGTGGTGCTGTATCTTGAATTGCTCGCAGAGCTCAGTGATCATTTTGTTGTTAAGATTGGTACCATTGTCCGTAATGATCCTTTCAGGTACACCGTATCGACAGATCAGGTTGTGTCGAATGAATCGTGCCACGACGCTCTTGGTTACAGTGGCGTAGGAAGCCGCTTCAACCCACTTTGTGAAGTAATCAATCGCTACCAAGATGAAGTGGTGCCCATTGGATGCCGTAGGTCGGATCTCGCCGATCATATCGATGCCCCACATTGCAAAAGGCCAAGGTGCTGTCAAGACGTTCAGAGGTACCGGAGGAATGTGCACCTTATCCGCATAGATCTGACATTTATGACAAGTTCGCGAATGTTGATAACAGTCGGCTTCCATTTTAGACCAGAAATACCCCGCCCGAAGGATTTTCTTTGCCATGGTATGTCCACTGGAATGTGTTCCAAACGTACCTTCATGTAGTTCTGCCATGATCTTTTCTGCTTCAGTCTTATCCACACAACACAGTAAAGTTGAATCATGGTTTCGCTTGTAGAGAATGCCATTACTGAGAAAGAACTTTACTGCAAACCTTCTCAAGAATTTCTTGTCATTAACAGATGCACCTTCGGGGTATTCTTGAGTTTCCAAGTACCTCTTTACTTCATGATACCAGGGTTTCTCTGTTACCTCTTCGGCCTCAAGATCACAGTAATATGCAGGTTCGTCCAATTTCCAGATAATGATCTGGGGCGCTTTGTTGTCCCACTTGACTTTGAATATAGAAGACATTGTAGCCAGCGTGTCCGCCAACTGATTCTCCTCTCTTGGAAAGTGTACAAAAGTTATCTCTTCGAAGTGGGGAAGCAATGTTAGCACATACTCCTTGTAAGGAATAAGATTTGGGTGTTTCGTATCCCACTCGCCTTTGACCTGATTGATCACGAGAGCGGAATCTCCGAATACACTCAGAAACTTGATCCTTAAGTCGATCGCAGCTTGAAGACCCATGATACATGCCTCATACTCCGCCATGTTGTTGGTGCAGTTAAAACATAGTCGGGCAGTGAGTGGAGTATGAGTGCCTTTAGGGGATATGATCACAGCGCCAATACCATTACCCAAAGCGTTTGAGGCTCCGTCAAAATGCATAGACCATCGGGATCCTTCCTCAGGTCCTTCATCCGGTCCAGGTACTTCACAATCAGTTACTACCATGATATCTTCGTCCGGAAATTCAAAGTTCAACGACTGGTAATCGTCCACAGGTTGGTGTGCCAAATGGTCTGCCAATACACTTCCTTTGATTGCTTTTTGAGTTGTGTATTGGATGTCATATTCCGTCAAGATCATTTGCCATCTTGCTATTCTTCCGGACAGAGCAGGCTTTTCGAATATGTACTTGATTGGATCCATTTTTGAAATAAACAGAGTAGTGTGAGTCAACATATACTGTCTCAACCGGCGAGCAGCCCATACCAGAGCGCAGCAAGTTTTCTCGAGCAGTGAGTACCGAGTCTCACAGTCGGTAAACTTTTTGCTCAGGTAATAAATAGCGTGCTCTTTTCGGCCAGACTCGTCATGCTGCCCCAACACACACCCCATTGAGTTATCAAGCACTGTCAAGTATAGTATTAGAGGTCTCCCTTCCACTGGTGGCATGAGGATGGGTGGTTCTTGGAGATACTCTTTTATCTTTTCAAAAGCGGCCTGACATTCATCGTTCCAACGTACTACCTGATCTTTCTTCAGCAGCTTGAAGATTGGTTCACAGGTAGCAGTCAGATGCGAGATGAATCGGGCAATGTAGTTCAGTCGTCCTAGAAAGCCTCTGACTTCTTTCTCTGTCTTGGGAGTCAGCATTTCTTGTATGGCTTTCACCTTGGCAGGGTCTACTTGAATATCTTTGTCTCTCACAATGAAACCTAGCAATTTTCCCGATCTCACCCCAAAGGTGCATTTTTTTGGGTTCAATCTCAGCTTGTACAACTTTAGACGGTCAAACAGCTTCCGTAGATGGTCAAGGTGTTCCTCCTCAGTTTGAGACCTTGCAATCATATCGTCGACGTACACTTCTATCTCGTGATGGATCATATCATGAAATAAAGCAACCATGGCACGTTGGTAGGTTGCCCCAACATTTTTCAACCCAAATGGCATGACCTTGTAGCAAAAGGTGCCCCACTGAGTAACGAAAGTGGTCTTCTCCATGTCTTCAGGAGCCATTTTGATCTGATTATAACCGGAGAAACCGTCCATGAAGGAGAAAACTTTATGTTGAGCAGTATTATCAACCAGAACGTCGATATGAGGCAGAGGGAAATCATCCTTGGGGCTGGCCCTGTTTAAATCCCGGTAATCAACACACGTTCGGACTTTACCATCCTTCTTCGGTATTGGAACCACGTTGGCAACCCACTGAGGGTAAGAAGTCACTGCTAGAAACCCGACATCAAATTGTTTCATAACCTCACCTTTGATTTTCTCGGACATCTCTGGACGCATGCGGCGGACCTTCTGTTTTACCGGAGGGCAATCTTCCTTGGTAGGCAGGTGGTGAACCACAATGTCGGCATCCAAACCAGGCATGTCTTCGTAAGACCAAGCAAAGATTTCCATGTAGTCATGCAACATCTGAATCAATCGTTGTTTCACACTGAGTTCTAGATTGGCACCAATCTTGACTTCCTTTCTATCTGTCTCAGTACCCAGATTTACCGTTTCCACTGGCTCTTCATGCGGCTGAATGGCCCTCTCTTCCTGGAGTAGCAGTCTTGCCAGTTCACCAGGCACTTCGCAATCATCTTCACCTTCGTCTTCGGCTAAGTTGATCGGATTTTCGAAGTCATAACTGGCAGTAGCAGAGTCGTTACCAGTGAGATCCAGAGTGGATTGGAACCTGTATAAGTGAGTGTGTGTAAATATAGCTGTTTTGCAATACATAACAAAGAAAGAAAAAGAGCACAAGATTTGAAATGCAACAAACGTCCAATGTTTTGATTAATGATATATGAAATGTCATACAAAAAGCCCTCACAAATGGAGCCACGGTGCCCCGGGTAGGACACCGCGCTATAAAAGTTTCAACATATTGTTTGTTACAAATTGAAGACAAAAGAGTTCATTACTGAGTGACAAAAGTAATAGGTGTAAAATCTTTTGCCGTCCAGTTGCTTGGTCCATTGTTGGTTGTCGGGTAGATCCAGCTGTCGAATTCTGATTCCTCTACGTCGTCCTCAATAGCACTCACTCCTGGGTTGGTGATGAATACCGGAGGTTTTCCGATCCTTGCTTTGCGAACAGCCCTCTGAGCTTCTGCAGTGAAGCCCAACCCAAACTTGTCAGTCTTTGGGGTGAAGTCAGGAAGCCGACCCCAGTTTGCGCACTCGCCTTTCTCAATCACAGCCCGGGCATCCTTCAAGGAATCCATCTTCAGAGGAGGGTCTTCAATCACAGTTTCAGCTGACGCCAACGTTTGGGGCACCTCTTCAAAGTGTTGAAAGGGGGTTTCAATAAACTCCCCGTCCATCTCAATATACCGGAATGAATTCAGATGACTAACCATGTATTCTTCCTCCCCCTGCACAGTAACAATCTTCCCTCTGACAGGGTATTTGAGCTTCTGGTGTAGAGTGGATGTTACAGCCCCAGCCTTGTGAATCCAAGGTCGACCCAGCAAACAGGAATAAGATGGACGAATGTCCATCACATAAAACGTTGAATCAAAGACTTGGGAACCAACACGAATCGGAATATCCACTTCACCATGAACCATCCTCTTCGACCCGTCGAAGGCTCGGACAATGATGTTGCTAGGCTTCAACTCCAGACCCTCACAATCCAACCGGTCTAAGGCATTCTTGGGCAAAACATTCAGCGAAGAACCGGTGTCTACCAACACGTGTGCGAGAGTAGTGCCCCTGCATTCTATAGAGACATGCAGGGCATCATTGTGGTTCTTTCCCTTGGCGGTAAGATCAGCATAAGAGAATCCCAACCCATTGTCGACGGTCAGGTTAGCCACACAGTTAGTAAATTGATCCGCAGATGTCTCCTGTGGCACATGAGCCATCTTCAGAAATGAGATCAGGGCCTTGGCATGGGCCTCTGAGCACAACAATAATGATAACATGGAGATCTTGGAGGGGGTATGCCCCAGCTGTTCAACGATGTTAAAGTCACTCTTCTTGATTATCTTAAGAATTTCCTCCATCTCTTGCTGGGAGGCTTCAACGTTCACAGTCTTTGGTGCCTCCATCCGGGAAGGCTCATCGTCAATCCCTTTGCCTCGAGTATTAGATGACTCGACAGCAGGGGTAGAAACTGGATCAGAGGTGGAAACAGGTGCACTTGAAAGCGTAATAATGAGAGGTCTTCGGATGACTGGTGGCACAATGTCAGGCGAAAAGAGCCTGCCACTGCGAGTTACTTTAGCTGGACCAGTGATGTTACTGATACTGGTGCCGGTGTTGAATTCCTGCTTCACTCCAAGTACATACACATCTGCCCCGTAGTGCCATGGGACAGCCTTATCAGACTTGTAGGGGATTGGCCCCGGAACAGTAATGGTTATAGGTGCAACAAACATGATTTTGACTGGCTTCCTCGGGGGAGCCTTGGTAGGATTGTTGAAAATTATGATGACAGATACTTCTTCAGCGGGAACAAAAGGAACAGCGGTCTTCTTGAACAGAATCTCCTTGCTATCCATCAGGCTTTGGATGCCTGACTTCAGCAGCGGACAACCGGTAGGGGTAACAGCACACAGGAGGCAACCCTTGCTATAACCCGGAAATAAACCGGCTAGCAACAGGTTCCTCTTAACAGTCAATAGAGGGGTAGCAACATCATCCACCGAAAACAGCATACAAGTCTTCCTCAACGGTATTTACTCCATGCTGGGGCATAGGAGCAGTCATAAAATTTGGCCTCTCGGGCGCCTCGAATTGTATTTCCTTGGCATCGATAAGGTCTTGAACCTTATTTCTTAGGGCCCAGCAATCATCTGTAGTATGCCTAGGGCTATCAGAGTGATAAGCGCAATGGGCGTTGGGGTTGTATTTTGGAGAAGCTGTATTCACCACCTTCGGAGCTTCTTTGACAGTTACCAGGTTGGTTGACAATAGTTGCGGCAAAATCTGAGACAGGGTCATGTTAAGCCGAGTGTACTGCCTTTTGGGCATTTCACCCCTTTGTTGATTATACTGCGGAGGAGCAGCAACAGGCTTTGAAATGACCAATGCATTGACAACTTGGCGATGTTCCGGCTTAACTTGTCTTCTAGGACCATAAACCGCACTAGCTTCCTTCTTGAAAGGCTTCTTCTCAGTGCTCGCGGAGGCACCTTTCTGTGTCTTCCCTGACTTGATACCAGCTTCTATCCTTTCACCAGTCAAGATCAAATCTGTAAACCCAGCGGAAGAATTACCAATCAGATGATTGAAGAATGGACCAGACAGGGTCCCTAGAAACATGTTAACAAGTTCACAGTCAGTCAAAGGAGGCTGCACCCTGCCAGCCAAGTCTCTCCACTTTTGTGCATATTCCTTGAATCCTTCGCCCGTTCCCAGCGACATACCCTGAAGTTGGGTACGCGTGGGAGCGAGGTCAGAATTGTATTGATACTGTCTATAAAACGCAGCAGCCAAGTCCTCCTAGTTTCGGATACTAGCTCCGTCTAACTGATAGAACCATTCGAGTTGAGACCCCGAAAGGCTATCCTGAAAGAAATGGATCCAAAGGTTCTTGTCTGCAGTGTAAGGTTGGATCTTCCTTACATATGACCTGAGATGCAGCTTGGGACAGGAAGCCCCGTCGTACTTTGCAAAGGCAGGCGCCTTGAACTTGTGTGGGATCACCACCCCAGAAGATAAACCTAAATCTCCGAAATCCAACCCCGGCACCTTTTGAATCTCCATGGCACTTAAACGGTCCTCTAGTTCTTTGTATCTGTCAGCAGCAGGAGGGTACTGTTCGTCATTGTAATCTGTCTCGTTGTCGGAGAATGCAGGACTAGGAGCCCTTCCCCCTTGGGGACTGTCCTTCTCTGCAGAGGAAGTAGCTGGATCGGCCTCATTATGGAGTGTATTCCCAAACCTTCGTCCAGTGTTGAACAACGCAGTCCTCTTCTTCTTCTTCTTCTTCAGGAGCAGAGCCTTCAACTCTTGTTGACCTTGGGCTAAGCTCATGACCATCTCTTGAAACTGGGTGTTCTGGGCCTGGAGAGCCTTGATAGCTTGTTCGGTAGTAGGCTCGGAAGACATGATGATTGAGTGCTGTAATAAACAGCGAAGAAGATTAAGCAACCTGTAAAATAAGGGTACCTGTTATGCACATGATGCAATGAAATGCATATGATTTATGTTTTCAAAGATAATCGGGATTCAACTTTGTAGACAAAAAGGAAACACACTTCATTAGATTCAAACTTTAAATTGTTCAACAATTGGCCCTTAGGCATTACAAGAATGAAAATACTGAAAAGGAAATAAAAGTTGTAAAAGAAACATCCAAAGCCCATCAGTGCTCCCATGGCCTCCTCTTCTCAGTGCGGATATAGTCATTCAGGATCCGCTCTTCCTCCAATTGCTTAGTCAGCTTCTGGATCTTCTGTTCCTGTTCGTTGAACTTTTCCCGATAAAAATCCCGTTCTTCCTTTAGCTCCGCCCAAGATCTCTTCAGTGTATCAACATCAGTGGGTATCTGAGGAGGGAGGACAGTTGGAGGCACCCCTTCTTCACCAAGAGATTCAAGAATGACAGGTCTGACAGCTTCATACGGCATACCTAACTTCTGAGCACGGATGCGGACCCATCTGCAATAGGGTTCCATTGGTAGAGAAGTCTTTGGTCCCAACTCATGTGGGTCAGCTTTGTGAATTCTGCCCCAAGCCTTAATGAATCCATGGCGTAGTTCGTCACTGTCTACCTGAAATTCAAAAATGGAAGTGAGGAACCAACATCTCATGAGGCCCTACTCTTCTGGCTCTTCCAAACTGACGGAGAGATAAACATGGATTATAAGAGATTCCTCCCTGGGTGTTGATCAATGGAACATTAGGGTATTCTCCGCAACGATTAATAACAGCTACCTCATCCAAACCTCTGAGAGTCTAAGTGATGTCATTATCAGTGAGAGACATTAACCTATGAGCCCAACCCTTTCCTTCTTCATTCTTCAGCACGAACTTAGGAAGGTGCGAAATAAACCACCTCACTAGCAAAGGAGCACAACACCACGGAGTTCCCCGTCTTCGGGAAGTACGAGCATAGAGTTGTTGCAGGATATCACCCAAAAGAGTGGGTACAGGATTCCGAGACATGAAGATCCTTATGGCATAGATACTGATAAAGGTGTCAGGATTTGGAAACAACACCAGACCATAGATCAAAAGAGGCAGAATGTCTTCGTACGCCTTGAAGTCTAAGTCATTCCAGAAATCATTAGCTTTGCCAACCAGAAACTTAACCAAAAAGCCCTTAACTCCACTTCTAGTTTCCCAGTTAGCCATTACCTCTTCTTTGGTCAAGGGCAGGACTGCAGCAATCTCTTCAGGCCTAAGAGTCTTCTCCCAACCAGTGAATGGAGTTTGCTCCAAAACAGGGATACCTAGCAAGTCAGAGAATTCTTCCAGGGTAGGGACCAGCTGGAAGTCTTGAAAGGTGAAGCAATGATACAGGGGATCATAAAATTGGGTCAGGACACTTATCAGTTATTGGTCCCACTTTGAAGTGATCAAACCGAGGAGAGAACCATGCCTCTTGATGAAGGAAGTAGTGTTTGGAATCCTACCAACCAATTCCTTGAACAAAGTTGGTGGTTGAACAAAGTTGAGCCGGATAGTATTCCTACGCACGGGCATCATGATGTCCTACAAAACAGAGCAAAGATGAAACCCTCTTGTCTTTGAAATGGGTCAGTCCTTATACAGGATGCATACAATGGTATGATGGTATGATGCTATGATGAAACACATTACAAGTATTCACAAAGGCCAGCATGATAAGGCACACAAGTCACACAAGACAACCCTTAGGTTTTAGGCCAGCACGTAGTTTAGGTATTACCCTTTTTTAGTTTCGTTGGTTAAAACATGTCCTATCAAAAGTAACCGGGTTCTAGAGGATCTCAAATCCTTGACTACCCTCAATCGGTCATAACTCCAGCATCGCAATCTTTTCTTGCGGCCAGAACCATCGCGAGAGTTTAGCCTCAATGAGTGTAGCATACTGCTACTGTTCTATGGCCAAGTTTGGTCAATTTAGGGTTCTAAGGTCGGTTGGTGTTTGATGACTCCTTAGAAGACCCATATTCTCCTCGTTGCAACACAAGGGATATTGGTACAGACTAAGGCGCCACACCAACGTAGCCACTGCTTCACCCATGTCGGTCTACGCCGGACAGGTCCCTCACAGATTATGCTACCTAAAAAGGTTTCCCCCAGATCCGGGTTAGGATCTATGAAACTCCGATGCAAAAGCCCACAAATGTAAAAGCAAACAAAGCAACCAATTGAAAACAAAGGTGATCTAAACCCTAAGGTAACCCCACTTTCTTAATATCCCCAGGAGAGTCGCCAGTTCTGTGATACGGTTGGAGAACTGACTTGAGTTTTGCGTTTGTATTCGCACTTGTTCGGTTGAGCAAGAGTCGCCACCGACTTTTTATTTTATCCTAAAGGAAAGTTTAAAAAGCACAGGAAAAACCTTTTGAGATATTTCGCGGGTTCGGGGGGTAGATTATGAAAAGGGAAGGTATTAGCACCCTTTTCATCCATGGTTATCCATGGGCTCTTAGTTACTTGGTTTTTAGATCACTTGCCTTGATTTTTGATTGCTGGAAATTGTGGTGTATGTGTGTGTTTTGAAAATGTTTTTGAAATAGACGCCTTCGTTTCGGAAACCAATGTAATTGACTCGTGTTTGAGTGTTTTACAAAAGTGTGTATCTTTTCGAAAAAGATGTTTCAAATGTTTTTGAGAGTTTGTTTTGAAAGTGTTTGTGAGGTGTTGTTTTTGAAAAGGAGGCAAGTGTTTTTGCAAGTTGATCTCAAGTAACTAAGAGTTTTGTCTACCCCTATTGTACTCAAAGGTTTTCTCTATGTTTTCAACCCCTTTTTAACAATTTTGTTCCACCATTGAATTTGGTGGACAATCTTGCGTTTAAGAAGTGATTGGGACGGGCGCGGGTCATCGCATGGACCATGAATGCAATGGTGCCAAGTGTCTTTGGCAATTTTGCTTGAAGGGACTTGATCATTTTGATAGGCGACTTTCGAAAGCGTCATCGAGGGACTTATGATCATTTGAATTCGTTTTGCCAAAGAAACTCGACGTGCAAGCATGGCCCATTTTGGAAGGCAACATGTGGGATCACCCTAGGGGGTGCAAGTGTGATTGTGTATTGATTCCATGCGTTTGTCTTTGTATTAGGTTATCTAGTGTTCGGTTTTATGTACATACAAACCCTAGATCTAACCATGGTATAATTCGAAAGCGGTAAATTGCGAGAATTTTAAAGTCTACGCTATTACAAATGGTATCCGGGAGTGGGGGTACAAATTCACAAATGGGGATGAGACTTAAATAATTACAACCAAATTGAATCGCGATCAAATGTAATCGATGTATAGAAAGTATAAGAATAGCAAATGTATAATGTATCAAATGTGAAATGTATTGTGTAAGTGTACGTGTAATTTATTTACAAGTTAGGAAATGTGAATTTAATGTATTATTCAGTATTGTTTGATTTAAATTTGTATCTTTATATTTCTTGTTTAATATGTACAAAAAAGTATTTTAATGAAGAGAAAGGAAAATGTTTTTTTTAAATTCTATTTTTTTATGCATTTTTTGGTATTAATGTACAAATAAAGAATATTTTAAGTTTTATTTCTTATATAGTATTAATATATATATTTATACAAGAATTTTAATTGAAAGAAATGTTTTAAATTTGAGAAAAATATATTGTGTTCAAAATTATAATTATGTTATAAAAAGTATTATTAAATGAAAAAATTTGATGAAAAAAATGTTATGTTAATTTATTAATCAAAATAAAATAATAGTTTAAATTGTGAAAAGAAAATAAGTAAAAAAAAAATTGGTTTAAGAATTGAATGGGCCTTTGTTATGCTGGCCCAAACTGAATTGTAAAAGGGAGACAAAAAAGGGAGGGGGTGCGTTCAGGAAAAATAACATAGGCATAGGCTGAGTGAATGGGGCGAGGCCCACTGATTTCATAACATTGTTTTTTAGGGTTAATCAAACTTGTTTCATTTGGGTTATCTTAGGGTTTGTAACACAGAAGCGGCGCCGCTCGCTACTTCGTTCGTCATCTCGTTCGTCTTCGCCTTCGCCTGAGTTTCCTTCTTCGCCCAAGCCACCAGCGTAGCTTCCACCTCTTCTCCCTCTAGTGGTTGCTCCAGCGGTGTTGTACAAGGTAGTGAATTCTTAATCGTTCGCGTTAGGGTTTTAGTTTATGTCTCGTATGTTTTATTTTTCGCTTACTGATTCGGATTAAATGTTGTTGTTTCTATGAAAGGAGAAAGGGGATAGGTTTATACCTTTAGCCTTGGAGGTGGAGACGAGGTGGACCGGAGGCGCGTGGAGGGTCGGACGGCGAGGTGATGATGCTAATGAGCGTTGGCTTGGAACACCTGGTTTGTGTATTCTTTGGCCCTTTTGAGAGTTGGTTTGATGATGATATTTGAAAACCCTTTTGTGATATATTTTTCTCTTCTTCTCCGTTCGCCTCGTATGCCTGCTTCTGTGCTTCTTTATCTCCTTCTTCTGGTTGCCTTATCTTCTTCTGGTCGCCTTTGTATGCTTGAGATTTATTTGAACCTTTGCCCAATGATGAAGTTTTTTGAGGGCCCTTGTGATGTTTGACCCTGTGTGTTTCTGAGTATGCTTCTTTATCTCCTTCTTCTGGTTGCCTTGAGTTGCTATGCTTGATTAACCCGATGATGACAGTGTTCTGAGGGTTTTAGAAGTCTTTTTTGACTTTGTTGGTTGACAGTTTGATGCTGGAGGGTTTGGTGTTTAGGTTGTGGCCTGGACCATTTTGTTGACAGGTTAAGGGCTTTGGTTGGACAGCAGGTTTAGAGCTGGACAGGTTTGTGAGGCTTCTTTGAGGCTTGGACAGGTTCTACTGGTTTATGCTTCAGGATTTAGTTATGGTTTGTTGAGGTCTTTAGCAGGTTATGGTTTAAGGCTTGAAACAGGTTGAAGGTTTAAACAAGTTTTGGGGTGGAGGTTTTTGCTTCAGATTATGGTATGCTGTTTGGATATGGTTTTTGGCCGGAGGTTTGCTTCAGGTTATGTGTTAAGGCTTGTGCTCGTTTCTAGGCTTGTTGAAAATGCAGGGTCTTTTTTTATGGTCTAAGGCTTATGCTGGTTCTTTTTTATGGTTTGATGGTTTATGCTTGTTATTAGAACAGGTTATGTGGTTGAGCAGGCTGTTAGCTTGAAAACACTTCAGGCTTGGACAGTTTGTATTGGTTTTTTGAGCTTCCAGGTTTTGACAGTCTTGTCTTTTTTCCTTTTTCTTGCTTCTGACCGTGTTAGCAGTTTTATATATTTTTCTATGCTTCTTTATCCACTGTGTTACTGCAGTTTTGTTTTCTATATTTTCTTGCCTAAAGCCAAAACCTGTAAGCCCAATTTCTTTTCTCTCTTCCCTCTCTCTAGTACAGCTTAAAACATTAAAATAATGTTATGTGTACTTTAGTTCTGAAAAAGCAATGGCTGGGAAATGATGAAATTGGAATTAGTTTGCTTGCATAAGTAGCTTAGTCCTGCATACTTTCCTTCTTCAGCTCTCCTGCATCTTTGTTACAGTTTTGGCATCTTGTGTATTTTGATATCTTGAGATATCTTTTGGCAGCTTGTTGACTTTGGATTTAGTTTGCTTTTGGACTTAAACTTGCATATGCTGTCTTGCTTTGAACTATGCAGTTTTTTGACAAACTTTGAATTGTGCAATTTTAATACTTGTGCATTCATTTTTAACTTGCAAATATTTTTCATCCCTCCTTGTGAACCGGGAGAAATCTCGTGATTTGCAGAGAGGGTTAACTGATCCCGTCCATTTGCTTTTAATGATGGACCTTTTTTATCTACCCGTCTATTTAAATATTTATCTGCTTCTGACTTTTCTTCTTTTCTTTCGTAGATAAAAATTAAACCGAGAGGGAAAGCAACAGATGAAGGATGAAGAATTGAAGACTTAGAAAAATATTAGGATAGTTTTATTTAAATTTAAATAAGTGTAATATTATTATTGTGAATACTTTGTAAACGAATACTTGTATTTAAATAACAATTGTAACAAATATTTAAAGATGAAATAAAAATTCCTTTTATCCAATTAATTCTTTTCTTCCTTTCAATTGTTTACTTTATTATTCATAATTCTTTAAATTAAAATAATTGAAAATAAATTCCAACTATTTAATCTCAGAATAATAAATAATTAAATAAACATTGTTTCATCATTGATCAGTTAATAAGCCTGACGCTTCACAAATCCAAATTAATGCACAGTCAATCCCAACAACTGCCCATACATATTCTTCCTTTTACTGATTTTTACCAGACACTGTAAATTCAATCCAAATGCATCTTTTCACTGATTAAGTCAAATACTGCGAATTCGATCCAAATGTTTCAGTCCACATCTCAGAATAACTTGAAAAGCACTGTGGGGATTTAATTCTTTCTGAGAATGCACACATAAAAATCCTAATTCCTAATCAAATGCCAAAGAAGCGTTCACCTGATCAAAGTTGAGCCAGAATCAACCAAAACCCTAAGCAACTGTAAGAACTGTTCTAGAGCCATGAAAATCTATGAACACCCTAATTTTTGTCTGACTGACGAGAAAAGTCTGTTTGACCGATTCTTGAGCCAGTTTGAAAAATCAGGAAACGCCTGAAGCTGTGATTTCTTGAGGAAAAATGCGAGGGCAAATTTTGGGGTACAACAGCGTGATTGTGTGAATATTTTTGTGGGCTATTATTGAGTAAAGGGGACTTGGTTTGAAAGTTTCACGAAGCTTCGAAGCTAGCTAAGAGCATTGTTTTCATCAATGGAATTCGAGGAAGGTTTTGGTAGAGTTTTCTTTTTGCTGATGTGGTTTTGAAGAGGCAACAGACCTTCTCCGTTAGGTAGCGCTCGAATCTCTTTTATGCATCATGTTAGGATTTTATTGATTGTTAGAAGCATATAGCGTAGTTTCATTTGAAGTCGTACCTCGAAGTAGGAAATGTTTGATTGGAAGTCCTACCTTGAAGTAGGCAATTTCTGATTATTTGAAGACCTATCTTGAAGTAGGAAATTTTTTATTATTTGAATACCTACCTTGAAGTAGGTAATTTCTGATTATTTAAAGACCTACCTTGAAGTAGGAAATTTCTGATTTATTTGAAGTCCTACCTTGAAGTAGGCAATGCTTGATTTAAAGACCTACCTTAAAGTAGGCAATATTTAACTTAAAGTCCTACCTTGAAGTAGGAAATTTATGACTTTAAGTCCTACCTCGAAGTAGGCAATGTTTCTTTTCTGTATGCACTTATGCAACAGTTTTAGGATTTTGCTTACATAAACTTGATAAAAAGTAGGCTTTATGTTTCATTGAGTGGTCACATGATTGGCAAGCTTTTTGATTGATCCTTTATCAAGGAAGCTTTATGTAGAGTTTTCTTATTTCTTGCGTGGCTTCAAAGAGGCAACGAACCTTCTCCATTAGGTATCACTTAAGCTCTCTTTACTCTCTCATTTTTGCATCATTTTCAATTAATTTTTCCATGATAAGTAGGATAGAGATGCATGGCTGGAAGTCTTGACATCGTAGGCTATGTTTGTTGTGTAGCTAAGAAGTAAACTTTGATGTTGCTTTGACACTCTAATCCTTGAGTGCTTGTATCACTGTTGGTTTCCTTTTACATGGTTTGTAATGCCTCAGGGTAGAACCATTTGTGCATGACCCTTAGGGGAACATTAGTGTTTTGTGTGTGAAACATTCATGATACTTGATTTATGACTTGAAGTATGCATTAGGGCTTAGGCTTGTCAGATTATTGCTTACTTGATAGGAGATACAATTAGGTGTTTGGTAAGCTTGTAAGCCATTCCTTTTTGTTGTTTATATTTTTATTTTGTCTTTGTATGTTCCCCTAGGTTCACTTGGTTCATCTTTAAACCAAGGAAGACATTAGGATTTTAAACCATGCATGCTAACATTAGGTAGATTTTCCCTTTGTTAATTCTAACTTTAGGACCACCATTTTATGATAACATTAGGAATATAATCCCCCTTAGATTTTTAATTCCCCTTTTGTGTCCATAGTAATACTAAAACTCTTTCTTAATCAAATGTTTAAAACACTTAACAATAATAATGTGAACCATGTGGCACGAGCCCTAAGTATTTGAGTGAAGTGTAAGGGGGTGCATTCCCAACATTTTTCTTCCTTTCGATCATAGTCTTTAATGTGATTCAAATCACCAAATCATTTATCAAGGTAAAAAAGACTAAACCAATTCAAACCTTTTGTCTTCAGGCTCTTTCTTTTAAGAAAACCTTTTTAGATAAGAACATGTTAGTTCCTTTCTATGACAACGTGTGAGTCTCCAAAAGTCGAGTTGCGGTAGAATTCAAAACTTAACATCATTCATTTAAAAAACACAAACAAACAAAAAATTTTGAGCCGAACTATGACGCTGTGATTTCTTAAAAGGAATACATAGGAATTAGGTTGTAGGGCCTAAGCGAGCATAATTATTTAAAACCTTTGTTTTTCCTATATATTTTTATTTTGAATTCATACATTCCTTTAGCTTATAAGTTTAGATAAACACACCCTTTTTATGAAAAATAAGAGGGGATCACGTGGAGTACCACAGACATGAGGGGTGCTAATACCTTCCCTTTGCGTAATCAACTCCCATACCCTTCTCTTGGTCACAATACCTTGTTTTCTCTCAAGTTTACTCGATGTTTTCCTTTCCCATCTTCGGAATAAATAACATTCAGTGGCAACTTTGTTGTTTTCTTAGTTGCCTCACACGTCACTTTCATCTTTCCAGTTGCCAACGGTAAGAAACGATCAAGGGAGACAATTAGTACACAGTACATCCATTTGAGTGGAATATGTAATTGTACCTTTATAATTACTTTTTTAGCGCATGTTTCTGATGATACTGTCTTCTGATGAATATTACTTCTGATAAGTAGGTTGGCTTGAGAAGATATCATCTTTTGATATGTTCTTTTGATGGACTTTATGATGTAGAATAAAAATGAGTCCATAAGATATAAAATTCCTTTGATCTGTCTTCTGATGGACTTTATGATGTAGACATGTGATGATTCAAGAAGATCTAACTTTCCTTGACTAATCATCTGATTGAATACTTCTGATGTAAAGTAATATGCGTATATTCTACGAAGTAACCGGGTCTTCAGAATATTGACTTTGTCTTTAGAATTAGAAGCAGCAGGTTTTTTTATGAACAAATCTTGACTTCTGATTCAAAAGTAGAAGTTTTCCTTTGATGTGTTCAGAAGCTTGACTTTGTCTTCAGAGTTAGAAGCAATGTCTCCTATGACGAACAAATCTTGACTTCTGATCTTTAACGTGAAAGCTTGTTTCTGGTGAAATCTTGTTTTCTAATCTTGGAGCAGCAACTCTAACAGATATTCTTTCTTCTTGAATACTTGTGACTTTTGAAGCAGCAGCTTATTGGGATGTACACATTATCCTCTTTCTAGAAAACATTCAGCATTCTTCAGAGCTAGTGATGTTACTTCATAAGTGGATGAGAACAGTCTTTCTGATGTGCGCTTGGTATTATTTCTGATGATTCTTTTGACAACAGTCCTGAATCAATTAGAAATTTCTAATCTGCACACTCAAGAGACTATTAGAAACAAAATTGTTTACATATAAAATATATGTATTGTTATCATCAAAATCCAAAGATTAATTGTAGAATCCAAATCTTGTTCTAATAATCTTCCCCTTTTTGATAATGACAAAACCATGTATTTTGATGTAACAATATTACAAGGTAAATATCATAATTATTTCAAAATTATCAGAGTCATGAAGAAAACTTCATGTCGTTAGCCTAAGCTCCCCCTAAGTCTAAGACTTACAATTTTTAGAAGGAAGGGATATTTGTGCATTGTTTAGAAAATTCCCTCTTAGTTGAACAATCTCCCCTTGAACCTAAAACTTAAGACCTTATTAGAAAGTAGGGTTTTCTGAGCCTGGTTAACATTTTCCCGAATTCTGATTGAAGTGAATGGAAGCGATTTATCAGAGTTGCTTTATCAAAATTTCTTTCTTCATTAAAATCTTCTAATCATCAGATAAGTTCATTACCATAGCTTGATCTATCAGACCCTTCTTAGTGTTTGAAGTTTGTTATCAACACTCAATCTCAGAATATTCTATACCCTAAAATTTCTTTTATTAGAGTTTGATTAACAGAACCTTCCAAACATTAGAAGTTCTTCATCACATCTTGATTTGTTAGAACCTTCTAGACTTTAGAAGTTCTTTATTCATTTATATTTCTTCTGATGTACCTGAAACACATTCTAAACTCTTTGTGTGTGTGTGTGTGTATATATATATATATGTTATAAATGTAAGAAATTAGATTTAGAGAATAAGGTATGCATCAAAATCATCATTTTGCTTTTTTCCCTTTTTGTCATAATAAAAAAGATTTAAGATCATTTATTGAGATAGAGATAATCGAGTACAATAGGAATGACATGAACAATACACATAACTAGATTTAAAAAATTATGAGATAGAAACTTAACTAGCAAACTTAAGAAAAAATGAAATTGCATAAAGAACAATTCATTTAGGATAACAGAAGTACAAACATGATACATATAGATGAGACACATATACATTTTTGTAGACCTTAAAAATTCTTATTATCCTTCCAAGACGTTACAAAAATTCTTCACAAAGGCATTTCCCAGTTCATTTCACCTGAAAAATTCAACAATCCCTTCTTTAAAGAGGATTTCAGACAGAACTCTTCCAAAAGGTATGGAGGACTTGTTCTCACCTCTGAAGGAGGTGGTGGATTTTTGTAGAAAGTTAAAGATAGATTGAGGTAGATTAATCTAGATTTAATTGATCTGGAGTGCAAGGAAAATTAGATCATCGGGAGTGAGGATAATTTTAAAGATCTCTCGAGGAAGAAAGTTTGTTAACAGAAGCTTATACCAAAATTTGGGAATGGGAAGAAGATTTTCAGGATTGATAGGCTCATATCTGGATGAAGTGTCATGGAGAGAAACAATTCCGTCAGTAAAGTAATAATGAAGTTTTGCTTCTTCGACAGTGAATCCAATGTTTTCACATCCAATATCAACATCGATGGAGAAAAGAGTGATAGAAACGGGGACACCAAAAACACGATATCCAATGGAACACCCTTCACACTTAACATAAGCATATTTACATAATTATTTCACAATGTTTGTGTATATGGGTCTACTCAACATGGAGAATTAGTTGGGCCACTCTTGATAATGCATGGTAAAGGTGATACTTGAAGCAGTCTCTTAGTTTCTAAGACGAAGAAGATGAATTTGATCTTCATAAATGACTTCAATAAGATTTTCATTTCCACGAAAAGTTATCAGAGACATGATAATGATTTTTTTGTGAGAAATATTTTTGAGGAAGACTGTTGTACCCCAAAATTTTCCCTCCTATTTTCTCAAAGACATTCTTTCAAAACTTCTCAAAATACTCAAGAATCTCAAGGGTTAACAAGTCAAATGCTCCTCCTAAGAGAAATACCTACAACTAGGGTTTTGAGTTTCTCAAGAAATATTGAGTGGAAAAGGTATCAAGTGGTTTCTATGGTTCATCACAGGTCCTCAACAAGGTTCATGTCAAGTTTCAAGTCTTGCATCACAAGTTTTCTCAGTCAATGGCTCAGATGATTGAAAATCAACTGTATTAGTCAAAAAGTCAACTATGGTCAATATACAGTCAAACTTCTAGATTTTTAGTCAACATCAACATTTTTAAGTGATATTAATCGTTTGATAAAGGGTTGATCATGATTGCTCAAGGAAAACCCTCAAATTATCAAAAATCAAGAATTGTCAAATTAGGGTTTCCTTAGAGGAAGTCAACTGAACTTTGACCAAGCATAACTTTCACGTACTTCATCAACTTTTCCCCAACCAAAGCCCATTTTGAAGAAAATTCAATTCTATCAAACTTTGTTTTATACTCAAGTCCAAAAAATTCTTCATTTGAAAGATATGAGCTAATACATTATAGGTCATTTTCAAAAGTAAACAAAAGACACTTTTTGTCAAGGCAATGTACATCAAGATAATGTCTTCAAATGCAAAAATGATTAAAAGAGAAATGTATAGGATATCTTGAGCATTTCAAAAAGTTAAAGATCACCTTCAAAATATGGAAATTGAGTAAGTTATGAGTTGCACAAGTTGGGGAATTTTTAGGAAATTAATGAAATGTAAGATGAGCAAAATTAAATTATTTAACTAATGAGCCTAGTTTTTGAGGTTCAAACGTATTCACAACACCTTATAGGACCTCTAAAAGGAATTCACACATTTTTAGGATTTTTATTTCTTTTATTTGAATTTTTATTCATTTAAAATAAATAAAATCAAATAAAAATGTAAACCATGTTTGAAGGCTTGGGCCTTTTGTTTTTAGTCCAGCACATGCCCATACAAACTCATGACAACATGTACAGGTTCGTGCAAGCTCAAGAAGGCAAGGATATTGCAAATTTGGAAAGATTTCAAATATTTGATTCTTGTTTAAATTCAAGGTTAATTTATTGATATCATATTTTATAATCCTCTTACTACCTCTATATAATGCAAACAAAATCAGAAGCAAAGACACGCGAAACATTGCCTAAGCAAACCTCCAAAATTTTCCAAATTTTCAAAATAATAGGGTTAGTATCAATCTCATTCCTCAGCAGTTCTCAAGCCAATCTAAGCCATCCATCGTCTTCCTGGAGTTACCAGGAGCCATTACCAATCCATATCCCTTGCGAATCAACCTTAGAAGTTGCCTTTACATCAACTCTGATCGGTAATTTGGTAAGTGTTATCTTCTCAAGGTTTACCATGATCTAAATCATATTGAACATGCTTGTTTAATTCGCATATATTTTTTGAGTTGATCTAACGTCTTACATGGGAGTATGCATACATAAATAACATCATTCCATGGTTAGGGAATGAAGCTCTTGAAGTTTCGGGTTTCATGATGCATGGATTTTTATCCCACATAGATCCCATATTCGAATTCAGGAGAGAATTTTAAAGGGAGTAGGTTACTTTGCTGGCTTTGATTTTGAGTTTTCGCAGGTTTTCAAGAATCTTCTCATCGGAGAAGATGATGGAAACCACCATGGATGGTGGTTTGAATCCTTGACTAAATGTGGGGCATAATAGGATGTTGTAGTTGGTCCATTCAAATCCTGGGGACCCCACCTCACGCACGTGTTTTGTTTTGGCTGACATCATGATTCGTTTTTAAATATAATGTATTTGTTTGGTTTTGTATACCGGATGTATAGCCACCCCAGTGGCAGCGTGTGTGTTCTTAAGGCATTCCCATGCTTGGTCATGGATTCGAGCCAAGCATAGGGCGTTTTTCTCATTTGCTTTATTTTTACTACAGATCCGGTGCAAGCGAGTTTACAACGCACATGGTAGACGTGAGGTTTTGACCTTCAGATCTTAAAAGTTTCAAATCCAACGCCTCTAGATCAGCAGGCACACCATGGGACGCATGGATCCAGATGCACTGAATCGTGTGTAACTCCTGGATTCCTTGTTAATGGGCCTGAATTTTTGTTTTGTTTTTAACACCCCCTCCAATTCTCTTGCAGCGCAGGCCCAACGTTTTTTATATTTAGTTTTAATTTATTTATTTCTTTTTTTAATCACTTTTTTTTATAAAATCATAAAATCAAATAAAAAAAGTTAGATTTAGGATTTAATTAATTAACTTTTTTTACAATAAAATTAATTAATTTAATCACTTCATGTTTATTTTGTTAATTAAAATTTAATTAGAATTAAGTTTATAATTCAATTATATTTCCAAACAAAAACACAAAATATTTTCTTACTTAGAAGTTTTTTTAGGGCTTTTTAGATATCTTTACTCTCTTCCATCTCCGCATATTTATTTATTTTCGCATTATTATTTTACATAATTTTGTAACTGTCTATAGTTTGTAATAGTTAAATTAAGACCTTTACATTTTATCCCTAATTTTGGGTTTGTATTCCCCCATCCCCGAAGCGATGTAATAGCGTAGTTTACTTCTCACACTTTTATTTTATGCCCTTATGTATATATCTAATTATTAGATTAATTAGGCGTGCATGATAAGACTTAAAAGCAAACGGTAGTAAACCTAACATCCAAGACAAATAACTGAAAAACAACACACTTTGCAAACGCACACCTCTAAGGTACCTCGACTTGTTGACTTCGGAAAATAAATAGTCACGTATCTCGAACGTAGGATGTTTTAGCAGAGAACCTTTGGTTAAAAGATCACAGTCCCTCGATGTCTATTCGATGCTGCCTCGATAAATCATCTTGATACTTTAGGGTAATTTCTAAAACATCTTACGAGTTGCCATCGTGACTGTACGATGACCCTCGCATGTCCCTCAAAATATCCAATGATAGGGCTACCTACTAACCAATAGTAAGGTAGCACTGTCTAAAGGAAAAGAGGAAAAGAACAAAGATCTTTCGAGTAGGTAGAAAACTTGTAGTTGCTTGCTCACAAAACAAAACAAATTTCTCACACATACACTCTCTTTTCAAAGTATTTTTGAAGACACAAACACTTTATATGCATTCTCAACGATACGAGAATCATTACAAACTTTGCCACACTAAGGCATCTCTTCAATATATTATCAAAAAACACACTTATACAAAAAAGAATTTTCAAAGTGAGCTAGTGTTGTACCCCAAAATTTTCCCTCTCTTTTCTCAAGACATTTTATCACAAGGATTTTCAAAAATCCCTAATTTGCACAAGTACCAAACAGACAAAAAAGGGCAAAGCATGAAAATTGATTTTTTTTCTTGACAAAATTGAAGAAAAACAAGCTTGCTTTGATTCAGACTAGTTTCAATTGGGCATCTAGGCTTCCTTCGATGTAAGATTTGATTTACATCCTTCGATTGAGCATTTGCCTTCTTCGAGCGAGCTTTGGTCCTCACGTTTCGATTGAACATTTGGGTCTCCTTAGATGTTTGCTTTGATGCACTAAAATAGCTCCTTCACGTAAGCTTCATTTGGACAATGGCTCCTGCCTGCAAGCTTCAATTACACCATTGGCCCCTCACCTGTTTTCCTTGGATTCACAAGTTTTCGATTGGATGAATGACTACCTTACTGTGACTTTCAATTTCATCTTCATGTTTGCTTCAAATGCTCCTTCATATCACCTTCAAATCCATCTGCAAACCCTTCAAAATGGCATAGTGCTGCATTATGACACACAACTTGGTGGCCCATTCAAAGGACTTGCCATAGATGGGGAATCTTTGTTTTTGCTTACTTTGGAGTCTGGTCGAAGGTTTGGGCCTAAGTGATCAAAATCAAGAGGTATCAAAATTGCATATTCAGCTGAAGAGGGACATTCAAAGAACACATAATTGGTCCATTCGAAGAACACATAACTGCTGGGAACGAATGTTGTTCTAGTCGGGTCGAAAAGTGTAGAAAGATGGAGGATTCTACTCAAAAGATCAAGTTGAACATTAGACCCATAGGCTAGGCTACGTGTTTCCCCTTTTCAGGCCTTAAACCTATGACTCACTCTATATTTAATTGTTTATGCAAGTTGAAATAGGCTTTTACCCATTTGCCGTCCAAGACCACTTGCCCTTAATAGTATAGTACTACTTTTTAGAAAAAAGTTTTTCTTGAGCCTTGCGCCTGTTTTCCTTCTAAGGAAGCAATCCATCTGAACCATCCATCTTGCTATCATGACACAAGTGGATGCTTACTTTCCAGCTGAGCCGTTATTTTATTATTTTTACTCCCAAACATTTCAAAAATTTTCCTTTATAAATAGAGAGTTCATGTGCACATAAAAAAGAAGAGAAGAAGAAGAAAGGGGGAACGTATCTTCAAAATTCTTACACACCATAAAATTCCAAAACACTTAAAGACTTTTTCAAATCCAAACCCAAAATCCAAATACTTATCCCTTTCAAATCTGAAAAATCCTTACATCTAACCATCCTTCAAATCCAGCAAAGAAGGACATTTCACTTGTTTTTCTCTTTTGAATCCAGTGTCAAAGTCCCACCCTTGGTCTTTTCCTTCGAATCCAGAGGCATTCAAAGCAACCACTTCAAGGTCCAACACATGCTCCAGCCTCCAACAAGGTAAGTAATTCTTAACCTTTGACCCTTCGTTTCCAGCATAGCATGTAAATAAGTTTTCTTTTCATTTCAAACATGTACATACTATTTTCTTCTTTTCGTTTCCACTCTTTTAATGTGTGTCATGGTTAACAATCATCTTGGATTTTTCTCTTTGTACATTTAAACATGCTTTAAGAACTAATCTAGCCTTAAGGTGACGTTGGCATGGCCTTGGGCCATGTTGCTATTTAAATTCAAACGAAATAAATAGGAGACAGAAAGTTAGAAACGAAGCCTTTGGCTTCCATACTAACCTTCAGGCATAATGAAAGAGACATCTAGAAGGTACAACATGCTGGCCTCCAGGCCCCAAATGAAAGGCATAACATGATGGCCTCCAGGCCCCAATCGAAAGACACAACATGCTGGCCTCCAGGCCCCAATCGAAAGTCATGCTTTCACCCCTTTTCAGGCCAGATCGAAGAGAGCCAGAATATGCAGAATTGAAGGGTTTGTTGCTCTAAATCGAAAGATCCATTTTTCTTGCTTTTACCTTATTTTTGCCTTTATATTTTCATGCAATTAAATATGGTTATAATAGTGTAGGATTTTATCTTTCTGCACTTTTGATTTTATACAAAATGTTAGTAATTAGGGTGTATGGCAAGATAAAATCAACAAGTAGACCACCCTGATCAAAAGACAAAAATGAATGCAATAAAACACACTTTGCACACATGCACCTCTAGAGTTAACTCCACTTGTTTCCTTATGAAAAATAGTCATGTTATGTATGTGATACGTCTTAGCAAAAACAATCAAAAATACAAGATCATAGTCCCTCGATGACGCTCCGAATGTTGCCCTACAATAGATATTAGTACCTCAAAATAAATGTTAATATATCTCACAACATTGCTATCATGACTATACGATGACCCACACCCGTCCCTTTTACATCCAAAGATAAGGCTTCATACCAATCAATGGTAAGATAGCAATATCAAAGGAAGAGAGGAATGAACAAAAGACTTTTGAGTAAGGTAGAATGTTCCTAGTTGCTTGCTCATATTCAAAATACAAATACTTTTTCAAATACACCAACACTTTCGATTGAAATATTTTCAAAAGTTCAAACACTTTGTATACATTCTTATAAAGACGAGAATAATTAAAAAGTTTGCCTAAACGAAGGTGCTTTTAAAAAATACTTTCAAAACCCACCACAAAGCATACTTTGAAACAAAAGCAATGATCTAGCAAGCAACTAAGAGTCCATAGATAACTATGGATGAAAAGGGTGCTAACACCTTCCCTATTCATAATCTACCCCCCGAACTCAAGAAAATAAACTTAAAGGTCTTTCCTGTTCTTTTCACCCTTTCCTTTATTTGGATAAAAGAAAAGTCGGTGGCGACTCTTTCTATTCGCAACAATTGTGATCAAACTCAAAAACATCCCAAGTCAGTTCTCCCACCGTGTTATAGAACTGGCGACTCTGTTGGGGATAAAAATCTTAAAAGTGGGGTTACCTTAGGGCTAGATCACCTTTACTTGCTTTTCTTTGTTTGACTTGTTTGCTTTACATTTTGGTTCCTTGTTTGGGCTTGTTTTGATCCTCTACCCGGATATGGGACACCTTTTTAGGTAAGTAGCAATAGATTGTGGAAATTAAACGGCGTAGACCGATATGGTTGAAGCAATGGCTACATTAGTGTGACGTATTTGTTGGTACCGGTATCCCTTGTGTTGAATCGAGGAGAATACGGGGCCGCTGAGCGGCGTCATGAAGCACTAACTTACCTTAAAACCTTAATTGAACAACTTGGCCATTAGGAAGTAGTGAGATAGCCGGTTTTGGTGGAAAGCTGAAAATTAGTTCATACTCGATACTACACTCATTGAGATTGGACTTTTGGGATATCTTGGCCGCAAGAAAAGATTGATTATGCTGAGACAATGCCTAAAAGAAAGGTCAATAATATTGAGATCCCTTAGAACCCGGTTACTTTCTAGGACATGTTAAGACAACTAAACTTGAAGAGTGTACTTACCTATCAAACTCCCTGCAAGCCTAAACCTAAGGACTTGTCTGCTTTGTGTGTACATAACAACTTGCTTATTTTTACATAACATCATAAGCATTCTCACTAACCATTTCAAGGATTTAGGAATTTATCTTTGTTCTGTTTTGTAGGCCATGAGTTCCGTCCGAACAAATACCATCAGAATCAACTTCGTGAAAGCACACCCTCAACTGCAAGAGTTATCATCAAGGGTTCCTGAAGACTCTCCTTTCACCAAGAAATATGGTCGACTCCTCAGTTTGACTACCTCCAATTTCTAAGAAGAGATGATGTGCGTGCTCTTCCAATTCTTTGATCCCATACATCATTGCTTCATATTCCTTGACTATCAGTTGGTGCCAACACTAGAAGAATTATCTCTACTATTAGGAGTGCCCGTGCTTGATCAAGCACCATTCACCGGTTTAGAAGGGATTCCAAAACCTGAAGTCATCACCGAAGCCTTGCATCTGAAGAGAGCCGACATTATAGAAAATTGGGAGACAAGAAGTAGAGTTAAAGGATTCCTAGCCAAGTTATTATTAGAGAGGGCTCATTCATTCTGGGAAGATATGGATTTTCAAGCCTTTGAAGATATTCTGGCCCTTCTCATTTATGGTTTGGTTCTATTTCCTAATTCGAACCAATTCATAGATGTGAATTCCATCAAAGTCTTTCTCTCTAGTAATCCCGTACCTACCTAGCTAGGAGACATCTTACATTGTTTCCATACCCGCACTACGAAGAAAAGAGGTATTCTCTTATGTTTCCATACCTTGATCAACATTGAAGAACGATCAAAGATTGACATGGTCTCAAAGGATGATGTCCCTCACCCACTCTGACATTCATTGGTGTTCGAGATCCTTGGCGGATACTTCTATCATTGACCGTTGTGGGAGATTCCCTAATGTCCCTCTGCTCGGCATTAGGGGAGGTATCACTTACAACCCTTGCTTAGCTTTGCGACAGTTTGGGTATGCCCAAAGAGATGTGTGATGCGGTGGGAGAACTGACTTGAAGTTTTGTGTTTGTGTTCGCAGATGTTGCGGTTAGCCAGAGTCGCCACCGACTTTTCTTTTATCCAAAAGGAAAGGTAAAAAAGCACAGGAAAGACCTTTGAGATGTTTTCTTGAGTTCGGGGGGTAGATTATGAAAAGGGAAGGTGCTAGCACCCTTTTCATCCATGGTTTTCCATGGGCTCTTAGTTACTTGTTTAGATCACTTGCTTTGCTTTGAAATTGTTTGAAATGGTGCTTGGTGTTTGGTGTGTTTTTGAAAGTATTTTGAAAAGAGGCCATTTGTTTAGGAAATCTTTGTAATGATTCTCGTTTGTAAGAATGTATACAAAGATGTTTGTCTTTTGAAAAATGTTTCAATGTTTTGTAGATGTGTGTGTGTGTTTGTTTTTGAAAATAGCAAGGAGTGTTTTGAAATTGATCAAGTAACTAGAAGCTATCTACCTACTCAAATGTCTTTCTTATGCATTTTTATTCCTTTGACATTGTTGATTTACCATTGATTTGGTAAACAACCCTATCTTTGGATGTAAACGGGACGGGCGTGGGTCATCGTGTGACTATGATAGCAATGTTGCCAAGTATCTTAGCATTTTTTGAGGGACCAAGATCATTTTGTTTTAGGCAACCTTTGTGTAGCGTCATCGAGGGGCTATGATCTTATGTTTGTTTTGTTTTGCCAAGATACTTTGCGTGCGTAACATGGCCATTTTAATTTAGGCAACCAAGTGGGTGAAACCCTAAGGGTGCTTGTGTGAAAAGTGTGTCATTTTCATGCTTTTGATTTGCAATTAGGTTTTTTCTATTTGTTTTGTTTTTGTTCTTGTCATGCAAAACCCTAGTTTACTAAACATGGTATAAAAGCGATAAATTGCATAAATGTAACTAAGCTATTAGAAGAATTATTATGGGAGGGGGAGTACAAGTTTTTGAATGGGGATATTGCACAAATATAAACCTAAAAATACTATTACAACCCAATCGAACATTGTGCGCATTAAATAAATATACAACTATTAAAATGCAATGCAAATGTATTTATGTAAAATGTTTTGTATTTAATTTTTGTATGAGAAAATAAATTAACTAACCCTAGAAAATAAGGAAAAATAATATTATTATTTTTGAAAGGGGGAAACCCTAATTTTTTGATTAAAGAAAATATATGTTCTATATTAATATTTTGTCCATTTTTGTATAAGAAAATAATAAATAATATTATGTGCAATATTAAAAATTAAGTATGTGTAAAAATAATTATGTATGATTATAAATAATATATATAAAAAATATGTAGTATTTTTATTATTTACAAGTTATTTTAAGAAAATAAGATATATTTGTCCTAACAAACTATTTTTTATGCAAAAAATAATAAAAAATAAAATAAAAATTGCAAAAAATAAAGAACTTATTTTTGGTTTTTTTAATATTCAGAAAAAATAATCAAAAGTGATAAATATGAAAATATGAAAGAATATATGAAAAATATAAAAATTAGCCAGGGGGGTGTAAAAGTAAGTCAGGAGGTGTGGTTAGTAAAACCAAAAAGGCCAAAGCTGCCAAAAAAGCCCAGGACACTAATCCCTGTCCTCCAGCCAGTCCTTGCGCGCGTGTTTGCCTTCAAACCTGCAACTTGCTCATGCTTGCACAAAAATAAAAACCCATAACATGAAACTTGTGGCATTTAATCTCACGATTCCAACCATATAAAATTTGTAACCTAACTCTAAAAGATCAAGGAGAATTTTAATGGCCCTAATTCGTGACCTAACTTTTTCAGCATTTTCAAACTTCAAATTCTCATAACATAGTTAATATAAATGAAAAGTATGCATATGTACAGCTTCACCATGTTATGGACTATATCTTTTCTTCACAAATAGTGGCTTGAGGATGCCTAAATAGAGAGATAGAGTTTTTAAAAATACCTCCTTCAGTTGGATTTGGATAGAGCAATGTAGGGACTTTAATGGAGGCCCGAGGATCGTGTGAGCTTCCTTGAACTTCTTTCAAGCTATTCCAATGCCTAGCTTGCTTTGTGGATGGCCAGAAGTCTCTGCACAAGTCAAGCTGCAAGCTCTAAGTTTGAAAATGGAAATGGCTGAAACAGGGCTTACAGATGCATGATGAATGCTTGGACTGCTTTGGTATGAATGTATGAAGTGTTTCAAATGTTAGAATGCAAAACGCACGAGCCAAAAATGAAATGGCTATGATTTTGCAGAACTGCTATGTTTGGACAGAAAATGGAGTTTTTATGTTTTGGAGAGTTTCAGATGTCAAGAAATCGTGTTCAACATTGTAATGACTTGGTATATTTGTTTAGAAATGACACAAGGGTCAATCCTTACTAGTTGTACAAGTTCTAGCACCTTTTGCAACTTTTCTTGTATTTTAAGTAAAGTGAAATGACAAATGCAACATGCTTGTACTGGCTACCTCAAGGGCTGATAATAGTTGTTATACATTGCTTAAGACATGTGGAAATTGTTTGCATCAAAGGGACAGGTCCAAGGCTCAAGGTTGACAAAATTGCAAAAGCTCACCTTTATGAAAATGGCAATGTGAGCTTTATGCCTAAAATGGAATTACAACTTGTGTAAAGTTCCAAAAGCAAAGATAAAGCCTTTAACTTCTGAGTTTGCATTTAATTATGGAGTTTAGAATGAGTTTAGGACCTGTAAAGCAATGTACAAACATCATGGATTGGATTTGCAACTTGATGCCTTGTAAAAATGGCTTGAACAAAAGTGATAAAATACCAACTTCTCCTCTTCGATTCTCTCTAACCAAAAATGATATTGGAGAGTTCTTGGACATTTTGGAAAGCTTGAAATTTGCTCTATAATCCATCTTTGAAATGAATTTTGAGATACCTCTTGGAACTAGGTGAAAAATGTCCATGCAGTTGGGTCAAAAAACTGCCTAAATTAGGGCAAATTTTCACTAAGTTATTTAGTTCATGGACCTATATTCACAAATTCATAACTTTAGATCCAATCATCTTTTGGGAAAAGTTTGTGAAGAAAAGTTGTATACTTCATGTAGGACTGAAACTTTCATGTTGGAAGTTTTCTTTGAATCAAATTGCATCATGGGGAAAAAGTGGTGGAAAGTTGGGAAAAAATAAGAAAATTTTCATACTTAGAAAAATTCTAAGTTATGAAAATTTTCAAATTCAAAACCCTAATTTTCAAAATTGGTTTTCTTGGTGGACAAGTTTCATATTTTGACATATCTTGATGAATTATGACCCTTGGCACTTGATTTTGACCAAAAAGTCAAAGTTTGACTTTTTAGTGTACAATTGACTTTTGATCAGTTGACTGCAAAATTCATTTGTCAATCCAATGAACTTGAGATCTTTTGAACTATGTGATTAGGTCAAGAAGATTACATTGAACCCTTGAAATCATGTTTGAACTCAATTGGTCATTGGCTAGGTTAAAAGTCATAAATTTCCCTTTCTCAATCAAAATCCTAATTTTGACCATTTTGCCCTTTTGATGATCTAATCAAATTTCTTGAGGAGTTGTGATCCAAACTTGATTAAATGGTACATATGAGTCTAAAATGTTGTTGTGGATCAAAAATTATGAAGTTTGACTGTAAATTGGCCATGGTTGACTTTTTCCCCAATACAGCTGATTTTTAGGTCAACTGTCCAATTGACTGATCAAAAATATGGTTCAAGGCTTGAAACTTAACATGAGCAATCTTAGGGATCCAACATGGTGTATGAAAGTTACATGAAACATTAGTGGTCCAAAAATCCTTGTGCAAACTCAAACCCTAATTTTGGGTGATCAATGCAAGATGAGATGTCTTGAGCTGACCAAACCCTAATCTTTTCTTGAGTCCAAGAAGTCTTGTGAGAAAAATATTGATAAATGAGAGGGCAAATTTTAGGGTACAGCAGCTGCCCCTGTTCAATCTTCTTGAACCTGAAGCGTTAGATTGGCAAGTTTTGTCGTTCGTGACTCGAAGGTAAAAGATGATTGGACACTAGAGTGCCCATAAATTTGCACTCGACGAAGTGTAGTTGAAAGAATGGGCTTAAAGATGCCATTTGGAGAAGTGATAGAATCTTGTTAGAAATGGGATTGTAGATGCCATCCAAGAATGTTTGTCGAATTGTAAGTTGTAAGTCAGAAGAATAAGTATCAGAATGGTGTCCGTGTCTGGAACGTATATGAGCTGTATCTAGAGACTTGAAATTTGAATGAGCAAAAGAATAGCATCCATGTCTGGAGCGTATCCATATTGCATCAACAGTGTGAAATATGAATTTGAATAAGTATCATAATGGCATCCGTATTTGGAGCGTATCTGGACTGTATCTGTACTTGAATCTGAATAAGTGACAGAATGGCAACTGTGTCTGGAGCGTATCTGGACTGTATCTTGAAGTTGAGGTCTGAATGAGTAACATAATGACTTCCGTGTCTGGAGCGTATCTGGACTGCATCCGAGATCTGAATCTGAATGAGTAACATAATGACTTCCGTGTCTGGAGTGTATCTGAACTGTATCTGAATAAGAGCCAGAATGGCATATGCGTTTGGAGCGTATCTGATCTTGAAATCTGAATGACTATCAGAATGGCATCCGTGTCTGGAGTGTATCTGTATTGTATCTGAAAGCTGAATCTGAATAAGTAACAGAATGGCTTCCGTGTCTGGAGTGTATCTGTACTGTATCTGATTGCATATTGTTAAACTGTAGCTGTTAATCTTATCCTGAAAAGGGTAAAATGTTAGCTGAAACACAAAGTTATGTTGCATGAAATGTATGATGCAATATATCTATTTTATCAATTTTTATGACATATGGATGTAATGTATGCGCATGTAAGCTGGTGTGCTATTTTGCTGAGGAAAATAAATCCTTGACTACTGCCGGAGAAAATAAATCCTTGATTGCTGAGGATAAGAAATCCTTGACGACTGCTGGAGAAAATAAATCCTTGATTGTTGAGGATAAGAAATCCTTGACGACTGATGGGGATTAAAAATCCTTGGCGACTTCTCTGGGGATATAGGGATCCTTCATGTCTTGAAGTTGGAGTATTGACAAAAGTTCCGTTGTGAGTAATGCCATGTACTGCTTGAGTAATCTGCTTGGGGGATCCAGAGAATTTTGCTGACTTCTACTGGGGATTACACAATGGGAAACCCTGTTCTGCTGGGGAATAAAGAAAACTCTAATGACTTCTGCGGGAAATTAATAAAGAGAATCTTCAATCTGTTGAGGAGCAATGAAAACTCTGGGGAATAAAACTTATTCCTGTTTGGAAAAAGTTCAGGAGTTTCGGTCGTCTGCCACTCTACTGGGAAATTATCCTAGGTTGGGGAGAGACAAAAGTTAACTGTTATCTAGATGATTTTCAGGCTTCAAGATAACTTGCTGGGGAGTTTGAAGAAACTGCATGGATTCCACTGGGGATTGGTAGTTTGAAATTTTGGCTCCGCTGGGGATCTGTAGTTTCAGCTCCACTGGGGATCTGTAGTTTCAGCTCCACTGGGGATCTAAATGATGTACTGTAGGGATTGCTCACGGAATAGCCTAAAGACGTTTTCCTATCCTTGCAACTTGTCAGTAATTGTTCTTTTCCACTTTGTTTATTTGTAAACAGTAATTATATTCAAATAAATATGTTCATTAATGTATCATTGGACGTTTTTGCAAATAAAAACACAAGTGTAAAGAAAAAGGCAAATAGTTTTCTGTATTTTGAAAAAGATATCTTTGTATTTACTTTGAATAAATGTTTTGTACAAAGGAAACAATCATCCTAATAAGAGGATGGTGCCATAAAAGTAATAAAAATTTATACAAAGAAAGATAGATATGTGTAAAAATCACATGGGGTTCCCATTCTGCTATAGCCTTCGTATCTCCGAATATCTTGTTTGTCCGTTGCTTCGTCCGAAGATGATTGAATTGATCAGAAGCTCAGAGTTTATCAGTGAAGAGATTATCCTTAAAGTGATCCGACGAGACATAGTTATACGCTTTAATTCCCTAACTTTTGCCTGGACCGCCCTTTTGGGTTTTCAGTCCATCGGGAAACCCTTTTTTCCCCAAGTCGCCCTTTCGGGTTTCCAACTTGCCGGGTGTACAGATTTTTTTATTTTATCCCTAATTTTTGCCCAAACCTTTTTGGTTCGCCGGGATGCCCTTGTTTTGCCTAGGTATGTCAACCTAGCGGGTCTCTTATGTGTAGTATCTTTTGACTATGTCTGCCTTCACAGGGTGCGGCAAGTCGTCACCGTCCATGGTGGTTAAGATTATTGCCCCACCAGAAAAGATGTTCTTGATTACAAATGGTCCTTCATAGGTCGGAGTCCATTTGCCCCTGGGATAACTTTGTGGCAAAATGATGCGCTTGATTACTAGATCTCCAACTTGATATACTTGGCGTCTGACTTTCTTGTTGAAAGCCTTGATCATCCGTTTTTGATACATCTGACCATGGCAAACAACAGTAAGTCTCTTTTCACCAATTAAGTTCAATTGATCAAGTCGGGTCTGGATCCAGTCGTCTTCACTCAAACCTCCATCTTTCATGATTCTCAAAGAGGGGATCTGAACCTCGATGAGCAAAACAGCCTCCATGCCATAAACCAAAGAATAGGGTGTTGCCCCAGTTGACGTGCGAGCCGTGGTACGGTACCCGTGGAGAGAAAACGGTAGCATATCATGCCAGTCCTTGTAGGTGACTGTCATCTTTTATATGATCTTCTTAATATTTTTGTTAGCAGCTTCGACTGCACCATTCATCTTTGGCCGATAGGGGGATGAATTGTGATGTTGAATCTTGAACTGCTCGCACAAGGCGGTGATCATAGTATTGTTAAGGTTTGTACTATTATTAGTGATGATCCTTTTGGGGATACCATACCGGCAAATGAGATTCTGCTTGATGAAGCGGGCAACAACATTCTTAGTCACAGATGCGAAGGAAGCTGCTTCGACCCATTTGGTGAAGTAGTCAATGGCCACTAGAATGAAGCGGTGTCCATTGGAGGTTGTAGGCTTGATCTCCCCAATAATATCGATTCCCCACATAGCAAAGGGCCAAGGAGCTGTTAAGACATTTAGAGGAATCGGAGGCACGTGCACTTTGTCTGCATAGATTTGACACTTATGACAGGTCCGGGAGTGTTGATAGCAGTCAGCTTCCATGGTAGACCAGTAATAGCCTGCTCGTAGAATCTTCTTTGACATCGTATGCCCGCTAGAGTGAGTTCCAAAGGTACCCTCATGCAATTCAGCCATGATCTTTTCAGCTTCAATCTTTTCCACACAATGGAGCAGAATATAATCATGATTACACTTGTACAGGATACCATTACTTAGGAAGAACTTAGCTGAGAATCTCCTTAAGAACTTTTTGTCATTGACTGAAGCTCCTTCTGGATATTCTTGAGCCTCGAGATACCTTTTGACTTCACGAAACCATGGCTGGTCCACTACTTCTTCGGTATTAATCTCGTGACAATGTGCTGGCTCGTCCATCCGTTCAATGGTGATATGGGGAGCCTCATTATCCCAATTAAGTTTAAACATAGATGACATTGTAGCTAGAGCATCTGCTAGCTGATTTTCTTCTCGCGGGAAATGCTCGAAGGTAATCTGCTCGAAATGTGGTAACAATGTCAAAACATGTTCTTTGTAAGGGATGAGGTTTGGATGTTTAGTGTCCCACTCTCTTTTGATCTGACTGATGACCAAAGCTGAGTCCCCAAACACATCTAAGGATTTGATTCCCAAGTCTATGGCAGCCTTGAGACCAAAGATGCATGCTTCGTACTCTGCCATGTTGTTCGTGCAGTTGAAGCAAAGTCTGGCAGTGAAAGGAGTATGGCATCCTTCCGGAGATATGAGCACAGCGCCTATACCGTTACCAAGTGCATTGGATGCCCCATCAAAATAAAGGGTCCATCGGGATCCTTGTTCAGGTCTGTCATATGGTCTGGTCTCTTCACTGTTGTCCAATGTCATGATGTCTTCGTCAGGGAAGTCAAACTTCATGGATTGATAATCTTCTACAGCTTGATGGGCCAGATGGTCAGCTAGCACACTGCCCTTTATAGCTTTTTGGGTAGTATACTATATGTCTTACTCTGTTAGGATCATCTGCCATCTAGCTATCCTCCCAGACAAAGCAGGCTTCTCAAAGATGTACTTTATCGGATCCATCTTAGATATCAACAAAGTGGTATGAGCCAACATATACTGCCTTAGCCGGCGAGCAGCCCATACCAAAGTGCAACAAGTTTTCTCGAGCAGTGAATATCTGGTTTCACAGTCGGTAAACTTTTTGCTTAGGTAATAAATAGCATGCTCTTTTCGGCCAGACTCGTCATGCTGCCCCAGTACGCACCCCATTGAATTCTCTAAGACGGTCAGATACATGATTAGCGGTATTCCTTCGACTGGTGGCATCAAGACATGAGGCTCTAGTAAATACTCTTTGACTCTATCGAAAGCAATCTGACATTCATCATTCCATCTGACTACTTGATCTTTCTTCAACAGCTTGAAGATTGGCTCACAAGTAGACGTTAGGTGAGAGATGAACCTGGAAATGTAGTTTAGGTGTCCTAAAAAACCTCTGACTTCCTTCTCAGTGCGAGGAGCAGGCATTTCTTGTATCTCTTTGACCTTGGCAGGATCAACCTCGATGCCTTTGTTGCTGATAATGAAACCTAAAAGTTTACCGGACTGGATTCTGAATGTACACTTGTTCAGGTTTAGCCTGAGCTTGTACTCCTTCAATCTGACAAACAGCTTTTGCAAGTGATCAAGGTGTTCTTCCTCAGTTTCTGATCGGGCTATCATGTCATCTACGTAGACCTCTATCTCATGATGTATCATATCATGAAACAAAGCTACCATGGCGCGTTGATAGGTTGCCCTGGCATTCTTCAGTCCGAACGGCATCACTTTGTTGCAGAACGTACCCCACTGTGTGACAAGTGTAGTTTTCTCCATGTGCTCAGGTGCCATTTTGATCTGGTTATAGCCTGAGAATCCGTCCATGAAAGAAAATACTTTGTGCTGGGCTGTATTGTCGACCAGGATGTCGATGTGCGGAAGTGGAAAATCATCTTTAGGGTTGGCCCTGTTTGAATCTCTATAATCCACAAACATTCTTACTTTGCCGTCCTTTTTAGGCACGAGAACAATGTTGGCCACCCATTGAGGATAAGAAGTAACAACCAGAAATCCTACATTGAACTGCTTCATAACTTCTGCTTTGATCTTCTCGGACATGTCAGGTCTCATGCGATGGAGTTTTTGTTTCACTGGTGGACAGTCTTCTCTTGTGGGTAGACGATGTACCACAATGTTTGTATCGAGTCCCGGCATGTCTTCGTATGACCAGGCAAAGATCTCAACATAATCATGCAACAGCTGAATTAGGCGCTCCTTGACACTCGGCTCTAGATTGGCACCTATTTTGATTTCCTTTTTATCTTCCTCGGTTCCCAAGTTGATTGTGTCTAATAACTCCTCATGAGGATGAATTGCTCTTTCCTCTTGCTGTAGTAGTCTGGCCAATTCCCCTGGCACCTCACAATCTTCCTCACCTTCGTATTCGGCTTGGTTGATCAGATCTTCAGAGTCACTAAAGGCTATAGCAGTATTGTTACCCATGGGATCCGAAATGGAAGGGTACCTGCATTTGTGAGTGTGGGTGTGTGTAAGGATATAGCCATCTTAAAACAACAAAATGTAAAAGAAAGACAATGAGCACAAAAGGTTTAGATATAAAAAAGCGTCCATGATTCATTGAATGACATATGTAGATGAAATAAAAACCCTTACAAATGGACCATTGTGCCTCGGGTAAGACACAAGGTTTTTAAAGTGCAAATTGTTTGTGAATTATTACAGTCCAACAGAAACGTAAAAGATAAATTATTGAGATATGAAAGTTATTGGAACAAAGTCTTTGGCTTCCCGGTTGCAAAGTCCTCCGCCGACAGTAGGAAATATCCAATCTTCCAAGCTGCCGTCCTCTTCATTGTCCTCTACCGAATTGACGCTTTGATTGCTAATCTTCACAGGTGGCCCCCCAGCACGGGCACGGCGCACAACCTTCTGAGCAGTCGAAGTAAACCCCAAGCCAAACCTGTCTGATTTGTACGGAATGTCTAGAAGTTGCCCCAGATGGTGCATCCCCCTTCTTCCATTACTACTCTTGCATCCTTTAGAGAAGACATCCGAGGCAGAGGTCTTGTGATCTTAGGAATTAAGGATACCGCCTTGGTCGCCGCTATTTCTTCAGAGACTTCTTCAAAATGTTGGAAAGGGGTCTCTATGAACTCGCCATCTAACTCCATATATCGGAAGGAATTCAGATGACTAATCATATACTCCTCCTCCCCATGGACATTTATGATCTTCCCTTGGACGGGGTACTCCAGCATCTGATGCAAGGTGGAGGTGACAGCACCGACATTGTGAATCCAGGGGCGTCCCAACAGATAGGAAAAAGAAGGATGGATGTCCATCACATAGAATGTTGAATTGAAAACCTGAGTTCCCACCTTGATTGGGATGTCCGCCTCCCCATGGACCATCCTCTTCGATCCATCAAAAGCTCTCACCATTATATTGCTAGGTTTTAAAGTCAGCCCCTCACAATCCAACCTATCAAGGGCTTTCTTCGGCAAGACGTTTAAAGACGATCCAGTATCGACCAAGACATGAGCTAGGGTTGTTCCTCTGCACTCCACTGATACATGTAATGCATCGTTGTGTTTTCTCCCTCGGGGTGTAAAGTCAGCATCGGAGAAGCCCAGGCCATTATCAGCTGTCAAACTGGCCACACAGTCCTCGAACTGGTCAGTAGATGTTTCTTGCAGCACATGAGCTGTCTTCAGAAATTTTACCAGAGCTTTGGCATGTGCTTCAGAGAACGGCAACAGGGCTAGCATAGAGATCTCAGAAGGGGTCTTCCCCAATTGTTCAACCACATCATAATCACTCTTCTTAATTATCCTCATGATTTCTTCCATCTCCTTCTTGGATGTTTCAGGAATAACTAGTGATTGGGCCTTCGTCTGGACAGCCTCCTATTGAAAATTCTTTCCTTTATTCTCAGCAGTGGAAGTAGGGATAGGAATTGTATTGTCTTTGTCAGTGGGTACGCTTGCAGGTACAATCAGTGGTACGGAGGTAATCTTCGGAACGGCCACGGGTCCAAAGACTGCTGTTGGAGGAGCAATCTCTGGAGAAAAGATCCTACCACTGCGGGCGATCTTTCTAGTTCCAACAATATTGCTAATGTCGGAATTGTCCTCTTCGGAGCTTTCTTCTTCAACAGTCAGTTCAATCTGTTTAATACCATGGTAGTAGATTTCTCCACCATAGTTCTATGGTACTGTTTTATCTGATTTGTATGGGGCAGGCCCAGGCATTGTAATCTTAAGCGGAGCAGTCTTCGGAGCAGGTGTAATCTTAACGGGTCTTTTAGGGGCCCTGGAAGGATTGGCGTAGATGGTTATTATTGAAACTTCTTTCACTGGAACGGGTGAAACAGGAGCATTCTTAAACAAAATTTCTTGGATATCCATCAGTCGCTGGATACCTTTCTTCAACAGAGGGCAGTCAAATGATGAGGACAGGCAAACATGGCAGTCTTTGTCACAACCTGGGAAAATACCAGCTTTCAACAAATTCAACTTAATGGTCGGGAGCGGAGTTAACAGTTCATCCACGGTAGCAACAAACAAATCTTCTTCGATAGCGTTGGCATTGTGACCATACCTAGGCATTGGGGCGGAAATAATATTTGGTTTCTCAGGCGTTTCAAACTCAACTTCCTTTGCATCTATCAGGTCTTGGATTTTGTTCTTCAGAGCCCAACAGTTGTTGGTGTCGTGCCCTGGACTTTCAGAATGGTACGCGCATCTGGCGTTGGGATGGTAATGTGGAGAAGCAGTATTAGGTTTCTTTGGGGCCTCTTTTAGAGTGGCCAGATTCAACTTCAGGAGATGTGGTATAACTTGGGCTGGAGTCATGTTAATCTTGGTAAATTGCTGAACTGGCCTTTCTACCCTTTGCTGATTATTTCTTGGCTGGTCTGATGCAGGCTTCGGAATCATAACAGCCCCACTGTTGGTCGGCACTCGATTCTTCCCTGATTCTTCTGTGAATACACAGCAGATACTTCCTTTCTTCCCGTGAAGGGCTTTTTTACAACTGTTGAGGCAGACGCTAGAAGAATTCTCTCTACTATTAGGAGTGCCCGTGCTTGATCAAGCACCGTTCACCGGTTTATAAGGGATTCCCAAACCTGAAGTCATCGCCGAAGCCTTGCATCTGAAGAGAGATGACATTATAGCAAATTGGGAGACAAGAAGCAGAGTTAAAGGATTCCTATCCAAGTTCTTATTAGAGAGGGCTCGTTCATTCTGGGAAGATATGGATTTTCAAGCCTTTGAAGATATTCTGGCCCTTCTCATTTATGGTTTGGTTCTATTTCCTAACTCGAACCAATTCATAGATGTGAATTCCATCAAAGTCTTTCTCTCTAGTAATCCTGTACCTACCTAGCTAGGAGACATCTTACATTGTTTCCATGCCCGCACTACGAAGAAAAGAGGTATTCTCTTGTGTTGCATTCCCCTGCTCGCCAAGTGGTTTACTTTGCACCTACCTCGATCAACATTGAAGAACGATCAAAGATTGACATGGTCTCAAAGGATGATGTCCCTCACCCACTCTGACATTCATTGGTGTTCGAGATCCTTGGAGGATACTTCTATCATTGACCGTTATGGGAAATTCCCTAATGTCCCTCTGCTAGACATTAGAAGAAGTATCACTTACAACCCTTGCTTAACTTTGCGACAGTTTGGGTATGCCCGAAGAGATGTGTGATGCGGTGGGAGAACTGACTTGAAGTTTTGCGTTTGTGTTTGCAAATGTTGCGGTTAGCAAGAGTCGCCACCGACTTTTCTTTTATCCAAAAGGAAAGGTAAAAAAGCACAGGAAAGACTTTTGAGATGTTTTCTTGAGTTCGGGGGATAGATTATGAAAAGGGAAGGTGCTAGCACCCTTTTCATCCATGGTTTTCCATGGGCTCTTAGTTACTTGTTTAGATCACTTGCTTTACTTTGAAATTGTTTGAAATGGTGCTTGGTGTTTGGTGTGTTTTTGAAAGTATTTTGAAAAGAGGCCATTTGTTTAGGAAATCTTTGTAATGATTCTCGTTTGTAAGAATGTATACAAAGATGTTTGTATTTTGAAAAATGTTTCAATGTTTTATAAGATGTGTGTGTGTTTGTTTTTGAAAATAGCAAGGATTATTTTGAAATTGATCAAGTAACTAGAAGATATCTACCTACTCAAATGTCTTTCTTATGCATTTTTATTCCTTTGACATTGTTGATTTACCATTGATTTGGTAAACAACCCTATCTTTGGATGTAAACGGGACGGGCGTGGGTCATCGTGTGACCATGATAGCAATGTTGCCAAGTCTCTTAGCATTTTTTGAAGGACCAAGATCATTTTGTTTTAGGCAACCTTTGTGTAGCGTCATCGAGGGGCTATGATCTTATGTTTGTTTTGTTTTGCCAAGATACTTTGCGTGCGTAACATGGCCATTTTAATTTAGGCAACCAAGTGGGTGAAACCCTAAGGGTGCTTGTGTGAAAAGTGTGTCATTTTCATGCTTTTGATTTGCAATTAGGTTTTTTCTATTTGTTTTGTTTTTGTTCTTGTCATGCAAAATCCTAGTTTACTAAACATGGTATAAAAGCGATAAATTGCGTAAATGTAACTAAGCTATTACAACAATTATTATGGGAGGGGGAATACACGTTTTTGAATGGGGATATTGCACAAATATAAACCTAAAAATACTATTACAACCCAATCGAACATTGTGCGCATTAAATAAATATACAAATATTAAAATGCAATGCAAATGTATTTATGTAAAAATTTTTGTATTTAATTTTTGTATGAGAAAATAAATTAACTAACCCTAGAAAATAAGAAAAAATAATATTTTTATTTTTGAAAGGGGGAAACCCTAATTTTTTGATTAAAGAAAATATATGTTCTATATTAATATTTTGTCCATTTTTGTATAAGAAAATAATAAATAATATTATGTGCAATATTAAAAATTAAGTATGTGTAAAAATAATTATGTATGATTATAAATAATATATAAAAAAAATATGTAGTATTTTTATTAGTTACAAGTTATTTTAAGAAAATAAAATATATTTGTCCTAACAAACTATTTTTATGCAAAAAATAATAAAAAATAAAATAAAAATTGCAAAAAATAAAGAACTTATTTTTGGTTTTTTTAATATTCAGAAAAAATAATCAAAAGTGATAAATATGAAAATATGAAAGAAAATATGAAAAATATAAAAATTAGCCAGGGGGTGTAAAAGTAAGTCAGGAGGTGTGGTTAGTAAAAACAAAAAGGCCAAAGCTGCCAAAAAAGCCCAGGACACTCATCCCTGTCCTCCAGCCAGTACTTGCGCGCACGTTTGCCTTCAAACCTGCAACTTGTTCATGCTTGCACAAAAACAAAAACCCATAACATGAAACTTGTGGCATTTAATCTCACGATTTCAACCATATAAAATTTGTAACCTAACTCTAAAAGATCAAGGAGAATTTTAATGGCCCTAATTCGTGACCTAACTTTTTCAGCATTTTCAAACTTCAAATTCTCACAGCATAGTTAATATAAATGAAAAGTATGCATATGTACAACTTCACCATGTTATGGACTACATCTTTTCTTCACAAATCGTGGCTTGAGGATGCCTAAATAGAGATATAGAGTTTTGAAAAATACCTCCTTCAGTTGGATTTGGATAGAGCAATGTAGGGACTTTAATGGAGGCCTGAGGATCGTGTGAGCTTCCTTGAACTTCTTTCAAGCTATTCCAATGCCTAGCTTGCTTTGTGGATGGCCAGAAGTATCTGCACAAGTAAAGCTGCAAGCTCCAAGTTTGAAAATGACAATGGCTGAAACAGGGCTTACAGATGTAGGATGAATGCTTGGACTGCTTTGGTATGATGTGTATGAAGTGTTTCAAATGTTAGAATGCAAAACGCACGAGCCAAAAATGAAATGGCTATGATTTTGCAGAACATCTATGTTTGGATAGAAAAATGGAGTTTTTGTGTTTTTGGAGAGTTTCAGATGTCAAGCAATCGTGTTCAGCATTGTAATGAATTGGTATATTTGTATAGAAATGACACAAAGGTCAATCCTTACTAGCTGTACAAGTTCTAGCACCTTTTGCAACTTTTCTTGTATTTTAAGTAAAGTAAAATGACAAATGCAACATGCTTGTACTGGATACCTCAAGGGCTGATAAGAGTTGTTATACATTGCTTGAGACCTGTGGAAAATGTTTGCATCAAAGGGACAGGTCCAAGGCTCAAGGTTGATAAAATTGCAAAAGCTCACCTTTATGAAAATGGCAATGTGAGCTTTATGCCTAAAATGGAATTACAACTTGTGTAAAGTTCCAAAAGCAAAGATAAAGCCTTTAACTTCTGAGTTTGCATTTAATTATGGAGTGTAGAATGAGTTTAGGACCTGTAAAGCAATGTACAAACAGCATGGATTGGATTTGCAACTTGATGCCCTATAAAAATGGCTTGAACAAAAGTGATAAAATGCCAACTTCTCCTCTTCGTTTCTATCTAACCAAAAATGATCTTGGAGAGTTCTTGGACATTTTGGGAAGCTTGCAATGTGATCTATAATCCATCTTTGAATCGAATTTTGAGATACCTCTTGGAACTAGGTGAAAATGTCCATGAAGTTGGGTCAAAAAACTACCTAAATTAGGGCAAATTTTCACTAAGTTATTTAGTTCATGAACCTATATTCACAAATTCATAACTTGAGATCCAAGCATCTTTTGGGAAAAGTTTGTGAAGTATAGTTGTAGATTTCATGGAGGACTACAAATTTCATGTTGGAAGTTTTCTTTGAATCAAATTGCATCATGGGGAAAAAGTGGTGGAAAGTTGGGAAAAAATAAGAAAATTTTCATACTTAGAAAAATTCTAAGTTATGAAAATTTTCAAATTCAAAACCCTAATTTTCAAAATTGGTTTTCTTGGTGGACAAGTTTCATATTTTGACATATCTTGATGAATTATGACCCTTGGCACTTGATTTTGACCAAAAAGTCAAAGTTTGACCTTTTAGTGTACAATTGACTTTTGATCAGTTGACTGCAAAATTCATCTGTCAATCCAATGAACTTGAGATCTTTTGAACTATGTGATTAGGTCAAGATGATGCCATTGAACCCTTGAAATCATGTTTGAACTCAATTGGTCATTGGCTAGGTTAAAAATCATAAATTTCCCTTTCTCAGTCAAAACCCTAATTTTGACCATTTTGCCCTTTTGATGATCTAATCAAATATCTTGAGGAGTTGTGATCCAAACTTGATCAAATGGTACATATGAGTCTAAAATGTTGTTGTGGATCAAAAATTATGAAGTTTGACTGTAAATTGGCCATGGTTGACTTTTTCCCCAATACAGCTGATTTTTAGGTCAACTGTCCAATTGACTGATCAAAAATATGGTTCAAGGCTTGAAACTTAACATGAGCAATCTTAGGGATCCAACATTGTGTATCAAAGTCACATGAAACATTAGTGGTCCAAAAATCCTTGTGCAAACTCAAACCCTAATTTTGGGTGATCAGTGCAAGATGAGATGTCTTGAGCTGACCAAACCCTAATCTTGTCTTGAGTCCAAGAAGTCTTGTGAGAAAAATCTTGATAAATGAGAGGGAAAATTTTGGGGTACAACAAGATGGTCCTCATGATATGCTCGTCCAAGGGCTGGTGTTCGATTACGAAAGAGACGATCAAGGCTACCGTCAGAGGTTTGTACGAGCTTGGAGGATGGTAAACATAGTAGATTGTGAGACACTAGGACACAAGAATTTTATTCCTTTTGAACCTTACCTTAGATGGGTACGAGCTCGTGCTCAGAAGCTGATGATGCCTTACCCCTCCATCCTACCAATTATCATGGATCCCGTTGCTGAAGGAGAAGTTCCATATACTGTCCTTCATCCCAACATGCCTACTTCTCTTGAAGACTTACAAAATGGTTGGATTCAACTAAAGGAAGAGCGAGATACCTTCGAAGCTCGTTTCTACGCGAGTGAGAAAAGGGTTTTGGAGCTTAAAAAGCAACTACATGAAGAACAGAGCTTGAACGCCTACCTTGCACCAAAGAGGATGCGTTCGACCTTTTTATCTTAGGAATTTATTTTGTAAGCCCAAGAGGCACGTTGTAACCATTTTGAACCGATTAATGCAATTTGATGTTTGTTCATTTCTTTGTCTAGACAAATTTAAATTTTATAAATCCTTGAAATCATCTGCATACATATTTTTCATGCATCATAGCATAATAGGTTTTCCACGACAGGTTTCCTTATCTCTCTACTGTTTATTTCAGTAAGATGGATATCGAGAAAATGTGAAAGATTTGCAAGTACAAAACTCCCAGTTTCAAGAGACCCTGTTGACCCTGGCCAAGAGGAAACAAGAGTTGATGACATTGCTGGCATCCAAAAATAAACCAAAAAGGAAAGCCCTAGTCAACATAGGTAAAAGATTAAGAGAGTCGATCCGCCAGATACCAATAGTTGAAGATTCGACTGAGGAAGACGAAAATCAAGTTGGAGAAGCAAGGAGTACCCATGTTGGATGTGTCAATGATCGAGTGTCTGATGATGAAGACTATTTTGACGAGCAATATCCCCCTGCCGACGACAAGTACAAATAGGTAGAAGATAGATTAAAGGTTGTTGAGATTCAAGCCATTCCTGGTTTGGATTTTGATTATTTGGGTTTAATATCTGGGGTTGTCATTCCCCATAAATTCAAGATACCAGTCTTTGTTAAATATGATGGGGTTTCCTGCCCAAAGCATCATCTAAAGTCTTATGTGCGCAAAACACAACCGCACACCACCGACAAGAAACTCTGGATCCACTTATTTCAAGAAAGCTTGGCTGGGACTCAACTATAGTGGTTTTACCAATTGGAGGGTTCCCGTATCCATATCTTGGAAGACTTGGCCACTGCTTTCTATCACCAATACCAATATAATGCCGACCTGGCACCGACTAGAGTTCAACTGCAAGACATGACAATGGGTAAAGACGAGGGGTTCAAAGAGTACGCCCAAAAGTGGAGGGATCTTGCCAGTAGGGTCCAACCATCGTTAACTGATAGGAAACATATTGATATGTTTATGGGCACGTTATCTGGTCCATTTTTCAAATTATTGGTTGGGTGTTCTTCGTCCGGTTTCACCAAGCTGATCCTGACCGGTGAAAGGGTCGAAAGTGGTATCAAGAGCGGGAAAGTCCCTATGGCGTATGTTTCCACCTCCAACTCCGTAACGAAACCCTTCACTGGGAAGAAAGAAATTAATGTTGTGTATGGGGAAAAGGCCCATACCAAGAAGGATAACCGTCCGTCCGTTCATGCTGTTCTGATTTCAAACCCTACTCCTGCTCAAAGATAATCTTCTAATCATCAATAATTTGAGGCTCCACGAAGACAATTCACAAGGATAGGCATGTCGCTATCCCAAGCCTTACAACACCTACTAAAGGATAACTTGGTGACGCTGCGCGATCCTCCGTCCAGTTCAAACACTTCCTCACCTAAATACAATCCAAATACCAAGTGTGCATATAATTCAAATAGTCACGGGTATGAGACTGATCAATGCTGGGCGCTGAAGAACAAAATTTAAGATCTAGTCGACAACAAGATAATCGAACTTGATCCGCCTAAATTTCCCAATGTGATAACGACACCAATGCCAAACCATGGAAAAGGTGTCAATGCAATTGAATACACTATTCTGGTTCCTTCAATTGAAGATCTAACTACTCCATTGGTTGTTTGAAAGATTGTGATTGTCGCACCAAACAAGCTAATGGATGAAAGAAGGCATTCAACGCCTGATGAATAGTCATGAGATCCTATTTGAGAGAATTTTGTCTGTCAAAAGTTTGACCGATAAGATTGAAGACCTCTCCATCATAACAATTTCAAACAAGCCTCTTAGGATCTCCTCAAAGGGTCCTATCAGAATTTCAAATGAACCAACTGTTGCTCCTCTGATAATCACTTCCCCTGGGCTAATTCCATATTCTTCTAACAAAGCAGTACCATGGAACTACGGTGCTGAAGTCTATTACCATGGAATAAAGCAAGATGCTTGGATTGAAGAAAACAAAGCTGATGATATTGGAAATATTACTGGTTCTAGTAAAGTGACTAAAACCGGGAGAATCTTTTCGCCCAACATTTCACCCCCAACTGCTACAACGACACCTGTCCGCATCACCACTACTAAGCCTAGTTCTGACATTAGGGGTAAGAAGAAAGTGGTTGAGCCTGCTGAAATAGATATGCCCTCAAAGAACATTGCTACGGAGGAGCCTTTCACTCAAGAAATGGATGAAATCTTAAAGATTATAAAGAGAAGTGATTTCAAGATAGTGGAACAACTGGGGAAAAATCCTTCCAAGATCTCCATGTTATCTTTGATGCTTTGTTGTGATGCTCATTCCCGAGCATTGATCAAATTCTTAAAGAAAGCACATGTCCCTCATGAAACCATAACGGACCAATTCGAAAATTGCGTGGAAAGCTTGAAGGCCGACAACGGATTGGGTTTCTCAGATGCTGATTCGACATCACTTGGAAGGAACTATAACAAAGCTCTGCATGTTTCTGTTGAATGCAAGGGGACTACTGTAGCACAAGGGCGCTTTGGACCGGTTAGACTGTGAAGGACTGGTGTTGAAGCCGAGTGATATTATTGTGATGGCTTTCGATGGGTCCAAAAGGACGGTTCATGGAGAGGTGGATCTCCCGATCAAAGTGGGCCCACAGATTTTCAACTCTACTTTCTACATCATGGACATTCGTCCTGCTTACTCCTGTTTGTTGGGTCGCCCTTGAATCCATGGAGCAGGGGCAGTAACATCTACGCTTCACCAAAAGCTAAAATACCCAGTAAAGGGGAGGATCATCACTGTTTGTGGTGAGGAGGAATTCATGGTAAGCCATCTCAATTCTTTCAAATATGTGGAGATGGATGGAAAATTTACAAAAACCCCGTGCCAGGCTTTTGAGGTTGTTCCACCTTTAGTTTCTACTGCCAAAATTTCTTTCGACATGCCCAAAGCTAATAAAGTCGTGCCGAGGATGGTTTCATTAAAGGATGCATGTGCCGCAGTCGAAAATGGAAGCTGTGCTACCTGGGGGAAACTCCCCGAGATCCCGTTCAAAGCAGATAAATATGGGTTGGGTTTCACTGTCAAGACTCAGAAAGAGGTTAGGCGCGCTCGTGCGAGAAATCCCCCTCTCTGTATTGGAAATCATGAAATAAACGCTGTGGAGGATTCTGATGATGAGCGTGCTTTCGAAGAGTGGATATACCCTACTACAACAGATCTCAACAATTGGCACACAAAGGACTTCGTCCCCATCTCCTTCATTGAGGAGTAATTACTTGTTTATTTCTTTCCAAGAACCTTTTATTTGTAATATTAAACAATGACTTTTAAGTCGTATGCCTGGCCCGAGGCACTATGGTCCATTTTGTTAAGGGTTTTATTTGTGTTCATTTTATCATATTATCTTGCAATATAAACCATTGGACTTTTTTGCATTCAAATTTTAGTGATAATTATCTTTCTTTTTTCTTTAATGTGTTCTTCAAAATACCCATGTATCTTACACACACACACACACACACACACACACACACACACACACACACACACACACACACACACACACACACACACACAAACACACACACACACACACTCTTGCAGATCGTCGTCCACTCTGAATCTCATTGCCAATGACTCTACTATTGCCATATATGATTTCGAGCATCCAATTAACCAAGCCGAATACGAAGGCGAGAAAGATTGTGAAATACCAGGAGAACTAGCCAGGTTTCTAATGCAAGAGGAAAAAGTTATTTAGCCACATGAAGAATCAGTTGAAGCCATCAACCTAGGTACCGAGACAGACAAGAAAGAGGTCAAGATCGGCGCCAACCTAGGAAGTTGTGTCAAAAACAAATTGGTTCAGATGTTACATGACTATATGGATGTGTTTGCTTGTTCGTATGAAGATATGCTAGGGTTGGATACCGACATTGTAGTTCATCGTCTGCCAACAAAGGAGTCCTCCTGTCAAGCCAAAAGTCCTTCGTATGCAGCCTGACATGTCTGAGAGAATAAAAGCGGAAGTGATAAAACAATTTGATGCAGGATTCCTAGCTGTGACATCTTATCCTCAATGGGTTGCAAATTTAGTGCCAGTGCCAAAGAAAGACGGAAAAGTTCGTATGTGCGTAGATTATAGGGATCTGAATAGGGCAAGCCCCAAGGATGACTTCCCTCTACCTCACATTGATGTCTTGGTCGATAACACCGCTCAGCACAAGGTCTTCTCTTTCATGGATGGTTTCTCCGGCTATAACTAGATTAAGATGGCTCCTGAAGACATGGAGAAGACCACCTTTATTACGCAATGGGGAACCTTTTACAAGGTCATGCCATTCAGACTGAAGAATGCAGGGGCAACATATCAAAGGGCTATGGTGGCTTTGTTTCATGATATGATCCATCATGAAATAGATTTATATGTGGATAATATGATTACAAGGTCACAAACTGAAGAGGAGCATCTCAATCACCTATACAAACTATTCGAGAGGCTGAAAAAGTATAAGTTGAGGTTGAACCCTAATAAGTGCACATTCGGAGTACGATCTGGAAAGCTTCTTGGTTTTGTTGTCAGTGGTAAAGGCATCAAAGTCGACCCTGCAAAGGTAAAATCCATTCAAGAAATGCCAATCCCCCATTCTGAAAAAGAGGTTAGAGGATTCTTGGGTCATTTTAACTACATCGCTCGCTTCATATCTCACTTAACTGCTACTTGTGAGCCAATCTTCAAACTCTTAAAGAAAGATCAAGTGGTTAGATGGAATGACGAATTCCAGGCTGCCTTCGACAAAATCAAGGAATATCTACAAGAATCTCCTATACTCATACCTCCAGTCGAAGGAAGACCCTTAATCATGTACTTAACTGTGCTAGAGAATTCTATGGGGTGTGTGTTAGGCCAACATGACGAGTCTGGCCGAAAAGAGCATGCAATTTACTACCTGAGCAAAAAGTTTACCGAATGTGAAACCAGATATTCACTGCTCCAGAAAACTTGATGTGCTCTGGCATGGGCTGCTTGTCGGCTAAGACAGTACATGTTGACTCATACCACTCTATTGATTTCTAAGATGGACCCTATCAAGTACATATTCGAGAAACCCGTTCTGTTCGGACGGATAACTAGATGGCAAATGATCTTGACTGAGTACAATATCCAATATACAACATAAAAGGCCATCAAAGGAAGTGTATTGGCAAATCATTTATCCCACCAAGTTGTTGATGATTATCAGTCTATGAACTTTGACTTCTTGGATGAGAATATTATGTTAGTAACCGACTGCGTGAAACCTGGATCATATGACGGACCTGAACAAGGATCCCGATGGACTATGGTCTTCGATGGGGCTTCTAATGCTTTGGGTAACATAATTGGTGTTGTGTTAGTTTCTCCTGAGGGTTGGCACACCCCTTTCACTGCTAGACTATGCTTCGATTGTAAAAATAACATGGCTGAATATGAGGCATGCATTTTGGGTCTGAAGGTTGTCATTGATCTACGGATCAAGCATTTGAATGTATTCAGAGATTCCTCTTTGGTGATTAGCTAAGTAAATAGAGATTGGGACACTAAGCACCCTAATCTTATCCCTTACAAAGAACTTGTGCTATCTCTGATTCCTCACTTCGAAGAGATCTCCTTTGAGAACTTTCCTAGAGAAGAAAATCATTTAGCTGATGCTTTGGCCATAATGTCTTCTATGTTCAAGGTCAAATGGGACAACAAAGCTCCTATGATTACAATTGAGAGATTCGACGAACCTGCGCACTACTATGAGCTTGACACTGACACCGAGAAGCCATGGTACCATGAGGTGAAGAGATACCTTGAAGCACAAGAGTATCCCGAATGAGCATCCATCAATGATAAAAAGTTCTTACGAAGATTCTCAGCCAAATTCTTCCTAAGCAATGGAATCCTATACAAACGCAACCATGATTCTACTCTACTACGATGTGTAGACAAGAAGGAGGCAGAGAAATTATGGAAGACATGCATGATGGTCTATTTGGGACTCACTCTAGCGGACATACTATGGCCAATAAAATCCTGAGAGCTGGTTACTGTTGGTCAACAATGGAAACTGATTGCCATCACCACTCAAGGACTTGCCACAAATGCCAAATCTATGCCGACAAGGTCCATGTGCCTCCTATTGCCCTAAATGTCATGACTGCTCTGTGGCCATTTGTAATGTGGGGCATTGACATGATTGGAGAGATTAAACCTACTGCTTCCAATGGACATCACTTCATTCTTGTCGCTATCGATTATTTCACCAAATCGGTCGAAGCTGCCTCATTTTCCTTAGTCACAAAGAACATTGTAGCCAGATTAATCAGACATAACCTCATCTGTCGTTGTGGTATCCCTGAAAGGATCATCACTAACAATGGGACCAATCTCAATAATGCTATGATTACCGAACTTTGCACTCAGTTCAAAATCAAGCATCACAATTCTTCTCCTTAAAGACCTAAAATGAATGGTGCAGTGGAAGCAGCCAACAAAAAAATTAAGAAGATTGTGCAGAAGATGGTAGTAACCTACAAAGAGTGGCATGAGATGTTATCGTTTGCTCTTCATGGCTATCGTACTTCAGCTTGGACATCGACCAGGGAAACTCATTTTTCTTTGGTCTATGGCATGGAAGTTGTCCTGCCAGTGGAAGTTCAGATTGCCTCACTAAGGATTATGAATGAAGCAGGCCTAGGCAAAGATGAATGGATTCAGACAAGATTGGATCGGTTGAACTTGATCGATGAAAAACGACTGGCTGCTGTTTGTCATGGTCAGATGTACCAAAAATGTATGATCAAGGCTTTCAACAAAAAGATCAGGCCTCGAGTATATCAAGCTGGTGACTTGGTAATAAAGAGTAATTCTTCTACAAGGCGACCCCAGGGGCAAATGGACTCCCACTTACGAAGGACCATTTGTTGTCAAGAAAGTTTTCTCTGGTGGTGCCATGATGTTGACTACTATGGACGGGGAAGATTTCCCACATCTGGTGAATGCAGAGATAGTTAAAAAATACTACTCATAAGAGGCCCGCTAGGTTGATACACCTAGGCAAGATAAGGGGATCCTGACAAACTAAAGGTTTGGGCAAAAATTAGGGATATATGCAAAAGATTATACACCCGGCAAGTCGAAAACCCGAAAGGGCGACTTGGGAAAAAATGGGTATCCTGGTGGGCTGAAAACCCGAAAGGACAGTCCAGGAAAAATTTAAGGATTAAAAGCGTATGATTATGTCCTGTAGAATCACTACAATCGACTTTATTACCGAGGTCCGGGTTCAAACGGTCCAAGATCAATCCAATCAACTTCTGTTAATGGCAAGAGACGTTCAAAGACATTGGGGCAATAATAGAGTTGGAACATAATGAGAACATTTCCACATGGTTTTTTGTTTTTTTTCAATTTTGTCATCCTTTCGACGATTTCCTCTTACTATGATCTCCGTCTCCTTGTACAAAAACACCTATTCATGGGCAGAACATCAATACAAATATACTTTGAAGTGCAAACTTTTTGTTTTTTTTCTTGAGTGCAAAGATGTCCAATGACTAAAATTGAATGAACATATGCATATGAACATAATTAAGCTGTTTAGAAAATATGTGCCGCCAAGCATCAACGAGCATCTCTTTAATGTAGTGGAAATATCCCCACATAGTTATCTCATTAGCATTATCCCAACAGAGCCTGCTACAATAAACCTTTTCCCCAACAGAGTTGCCCACAAAGTTGGATCTATGCAAACCTCGGTCAAAGTTTCAATCTCTCGACATCCCTCTCCCCAGCCGAGTTGATACTTAAAAGAAGAAGCCTTGCGGATTTCTTCAGATAAGAATTCACCTTGCCAACATGTCATCAAATAATATCTTCAACATGGTTTATTCCCTAATAAAACATTACACTCCTCAACAGAATCACTTCCTTTTCAAACAACTTTCAGCTACTATGAAGCCTGGAACCGACCGAATAATAGCTTAACTTCTCAAGATACTATGAAGCCTGAACCCGACCAGATTATAGGTTAATTTCTCGAGATATTGTGAAGACTAAAGTTCGACCAGGAAAATGTTTAACTTCTTTTCCCCATTAGAGTTTGCCTCTACCCCCAGCAAGTTACTGTGAAGCCTGGACCCGGCCAGATATGAGTTCAACTTCATTAAATTCAGTAAAGTTATTGCAAAGCCTGGAAACCGACCAGATAACAGTTAACTTTAGTAAGTTGTTATGAAGCCTGGAATCCGACCAGATAACAATCAAATTCAAAATTTTTTGTGAAGCCTGGAATCCGACCAGATAACAATCAAATTCAGTAAGTTACTGCGAAGCCTGGAAACTGACTAGATAACATTTAACTTTAGTAAGTTGTTGTGAAACCTGGAATTCGACCAGATGACAATTGACTTCATTTCCTCAGAAATTTTCTTTGAAAGCTGGAATCCGACCAGATAGCAGTTTAGTGTTGGTAAGTTACTGTGAAGCCTGGACTAGACCAGATATCAGTTCAACTTCATCCGTTCAAACAAGTTACTGTGAAGCCTTGACCCAACCAGATATCACTTCAACTTCGTTCTTTCAAGCAAGTTACTGTGAATCCTGGATCCGACCAGATATCAGTTCAACTTTATCCTTTCAAGAAAGTTACTGTGAAACCTGGACCCGACCATATATCACTCCAAATTCATCCTTTTAAGCAAGTTATTGTGAATCCTGGACCCGACAAGATATCAGTTCAACTTCATCCTTTTAAGCAAGTTACTATGAATCCTAGACCCGACCAGATATCAGTTCAACTTCATCCTTTCAAGCAAGTTACTGTGAAGCCTGGACCCGACCAGATATCAGTTTAACTTCATCCTTTCAAGCAAGTTACTGTGAAGCCTGGACCCGACCAGATATCAGTTCAACTTTATCCTTTCAAGTAAGCTATTGCAAAGCCTGGAGTTCGACCAGATAACAATTAACTTCATCCACCTCAGTAAGTTGCTGCGAAGCCTGGAATCCGACCAGATAATAGTTTAACTTCACTCTCCCAATAAATTTTCTGTGAAGCCTGGTATCCGACCAGAAAACAGTTAATTCAATATTCCCCAGTAAGTCGATGCGAAGCCTGGAATACGAACAGATAATAGTAAACTTTCAACAAATTGCTGCCAAGCCTGGATTTCGACCAGATAACAGTTAACTTTCGATTCTCTCCAGTCAGGAATAATTCCCCAGTAGAGTAATGGATAACCAAAATTCTTGAATTTTATTTCCCCAAGCATAAATCAACACTCTCCACGGAGTCTTCTTAAAGCAAGCCAATATTTCCCAGCGGAGTTTCTCCTCAAACAAGAGAACATAAATTCCTAATGGAAATATTCTAAACAAAGTTGAAGACACGTCTATTCTCCAACAACAGTAAGGGATTCAGCCTCCCAAGATTCCCCAACATGTTGTCAAGGATTTATTTTCCTAGACAAAGACGCACTGCAATAAACGCAACACATTCATACACCATATAACATACATGATATATGCGTACAACACAACCTCATTTTTGAGAACACCATTACATAATGCATTTCATACATCATGACATTGCATACAGCTAACCCTTTACCTTGTCAGGAAAAATCAATCAACAGATAGCTATCATCGACAATTTTCAACAGGTCCAAGATTAGTTTCTGAAGCAAGACAGAGCAACTACCTACGTGACCAGATGCAGCTTCACACAGGTCCATCATAAATTGAAGAATATCCAAGACCTCTGCTGGTTCAGTTTAAATTGATCAATGGTTTATCCTAATTCCTTTAGACACTTTCTCTGGTTCAGATAAATCACTCCAAAGATTTATTCTGATTCTTTTCAAGTTGAAGTCAAATTTAGACTTAGTCAAATTTCTGCCAACAATCACTCTATATGGCATCCTTAAGCCCATCTCCTAAGACCTCTCCATCATCTCTCCAAATGGCATATGTAAGCCCATTACCTACATCATTAACTATCAATGTTATTTCATGCGAGTGCAAATTTCTAGGCACTCTAGTGTTCAATCATATTCTACCTTCAAGCTACAAACGACAACATGCCACACTTGCTCTTCAGGTTTAAGAAGATTGAACAGGGGAAGCTGTTGTACCCCAAAATTTTCCCTCTCTTTTATCAAGACATTTTATCACAAGGGTTTTCAAAAAGCTCAAATTTGCACAAGTACCAAACAGACAAAAATGGGCAAAGTAGAAAAATTGATTTTTTTTTCTTGACAAAATTGAAGGAAAAACAAGCTTGCTTCGATTCATACTAGTTTCAATTGGGCATATAGGATTCCTTCTATCTAAGCTTTGATTTACATCCTTCGATTGAGCATTTGCCTTCTTCGAGCGAGCTTTGGTCCTCACGCTTCGATTGAACATTTGGGTCTCCTTCAGTGTTTGCTTTGATGCACTAAAATAGCTCCTGCATGCAAGCTTCATTTGGACAATGGCTCCTGCCTGCAAGCTTCAATTGCACCATTGGCCCCTCACATGTTTGCCTTGGATTCACAAGTTTTCGATTGGATGAATGGCTAACTTACTGTGACTTTCAATTTCATCTTCATATTTTCTTTGAATGCGCCTTCATATCACCTTCGAATCCATCTGCAAACCGTTCAAAACGCCATATTACTGCATTATGACACGCAACTTGGTGGCTCATTCGAAGGACTTGCCATAGTTAGGGAATATTTGTTTTTGCTTACTTTGGAGTCTGTTCGAAGGTTTGGGCCTAAGTGATCAAAAGAAAGAGAACTCAAAATGGCATATTCAGCTGAAGAGGGACATTCGAAGAACACATAATTGGTCCATTCGAAGGACACGTAACTGGTGGGAATGAATGTTGTTCTAATCTGATCGAAAGGTGTAGAAAGATGGAGGATTTGACTCAAAAGATGAAGTTGAACATTAGACCCATAGGCTAGGCTACATGTTTCCCCTTTTTAGGCCTCAAACCTATGACTCACTCTATATTTAATTGTTTATGCAAGTTGAAATAGGCTTTTACCCATTTGATGTCCAAGACCACTTTCCCTTAATAGTATAATACTACTTTTTAGAAAAAAAGTTTTTCTTAAGCCTTGCGCCTGTTTTCCTTCTAAGGAAGCAATCCATCTGAACCATCCATCTTGCTATCATGACACAAGTGGATGCTTACTTTCCAACTGAGCCTTTATTTTATTATTTTTACTCCCAAACATTTCAAATAATTTCCTCTATAAATAGAGAGTTCATGTGCACATAAAAAAGAAGAGAAGAAGAAGAAAGGGGGGACGTATCTTCAAAATTCTTACACACCATAAAATTCTCAAACACTTAAACACTTTTGCAAATCCAAACCCAGAATCCAAATATTTTTCCCTTTCAAAATCTGAAAAATACTTACATCTAACCATCCTTCGAATCCAGCAAAGAGGGACATTTCACTTGTTTTGCTCTTTCGAATCCAGTGTCAAAGGCCCACCGTTGGTCTTTTCCTTCGAATCCAGAGGCATTCAAGGAAACCACTTCAAGGTCCAGCACACGCTCCAGCCTCCAGCAACGTAAGTCATTCTTAACCTTTGACCCTTCGTTTCCAGCATAGCATGTAAATAAGTTTTCTTTTCGTTTCACACATGTACATACTATTTTCTTCTTTTCGTTTCCACTCTTTTAATGTGTGTCATGGTTAACAATCTTCTTGGATTTTGCTCTTTGTACATTTAAACATGCTTTAAGAACTAATCTAGCCTTAAGGTGATGTTGGAATGGCCTTGGGACATGTTGCTATTTAAATTCAAACGAAAGAAACAGGAGACAGAAAGTTAGAAACAAAGCTTTTGGCTTCCATACTAACCTTCAGGACAAACGAAAGAGGCATCTAGAAGGTACAACATGCTGGCCTCCATGCCCCAAACTAAAGGCACAACATGCTGGCCTCCAGGACCCAATCGAAAGACACAACATGCTGGCCTCCAGGCCCCAATCGAAATTCATGCCTTCATCCCTTTTCAGGCCAGATCGAAGAGAGCCAGAAAGTGCAGAGTCGAAGGGTTTGCTGCCCTAAATTAAAAGATCCATTTTTCTTGCTTTTACCTTATTTTTGCCTTTATATTTTCATGCAATTTAATATGGTTGTAATAATGTAGGATTTTATCTTTTTGCACTTTTGATTTTATATAAAATGTTAGTAATTAGGGTGTATGGCAAGATAAAATCAACAAGTAGACCTCCCTGATCAAAAGACAAAAATGCATGCAATCAAACACACTTTGCACACATGCACCTCTAGGGTTAACTCCACTTGTTGCGTTATGAAAAATAGTCATGTTATGCATGTGAGACGTCTTAGAAAAAACAATAAAAAATACAAGATCATAGTCCCTCGATGACGCTCCGAATGTTTCCTTACAAATGATCTTAGTCCCTCAAACGAAATGCTAAGATATCTCATAACATTGCTATCATGACTATACGATGACCCACGCCCGTCCTTTTTACATCCAAAGATAAGGCTTCTTACCAATAAATGGTAAGATAGAAATATCAAAGGAAGAGAGGAATAAACAAAAGACTTTTGAGTAAGGTAGAATGTTCCTAGTTGCTTGCTCATATTCAAAATACAAACACTTTTTCAAATACACAAACACTTGTTCAAACACTTTGTATACATTCGTATAGAGACGAGAATCATTACAAAGTTTGCCTAAATGAAGACGCTTTTCAAAAATACTTTCAAAACCCACCACGAAGCATACTTTCAAACAAAAGAAATGATCTAGCAAGCAACTAAGAGTGCATAGATAACTATGGATAAAAAGGGTGCTAACACCTTCCCTTTTCATAATCTACCCCCCGAACACAAGAAAATAATCTCAAAGGTCTTTCCTGTTCTTTTCACCCTTTTCTTTATTTGGATAAAATAAAAGTCGGTGGCGACTCTTGCTATCCGCAACAATTATGATCAAACACAAAAACATCCCAAGTCAGTTCTCCCACCGTGTTACAACTAGCAACTAAGAGCCCGTAGATAACTACGGATGGAAAGGGTGCTAACACCTTCCCTTTCCATAACCTACCATCCTTACTCAAAACAGTTCTCGAAAGGTTTTTCCTGTTCTTTTCACTCTTTCCTTTATTGGATAAAAGAAAAGTCGGTGGTGAGTCTTGCTAACCGCAACATTTGCGATAAAACGCAAAACCAGTAATTTAGTTCTCCCATCGTATTACAGAATTGACGACTTTGCTGAGGAAATGACACTTAAAGTGGGGTTACCTTAGGGATAGTTCATATTTAAATGCTTTCATTTTTTGACTTGCCTAATTTATGTTTAAAGGGTGTTTGGGTTATTCTTGTATAAATCCTATACCTGGATCTGGGGCATTTAGATAAGTAGCAATAGATTGTGAAGACTGTACAGCATACACCGATACAGTTGAAGCGATGACTATGTTAGTGCGACACATTGGTTGGTGCCAGTGTCCCTTGTTTTAAGTCAAGGAGAATTCTACGCTACCGCAAGGTGTCATAAAGCACTAACTGACTGTAGAACCTTAGTTGATACAACTTATCCATTAGAAAGTAGCGAGATAGTCGACTTTGGTGCAAACTAAAGTTGGTTGATACTCGATGCTACACTCATTGAGGTCGGACTCTCGGGATATTTCGGTCGCAAAAACAGATGCTTGAGCTGAAACAATGCCCGAGAGAAAGAGCGGTGATATTGAGACTCCTAGAACCCGGTTACTTTTTTCTAGGACAAGTTGAGCCAACTAAAAACTTCAAGAGGGTACTTACCCATGCAAGCTTTAAACCTAAGGCCTTGTGTGTCTTTCTTGTGTATGATTAAATTGTTCGAACATAACATCATGAATCATAACATTCATACCATTTAATTTCTACTAACCATTTCAAGGACCAGGGAATTTATCTTTGTTCTATTTTTGTAGACTATGGCCTCCGCTCGTAGAAACACTATTCGGGTCAACTTTGTAAGGGTGTATCCTTAACTTAAAGAGTTAGTCTCAAAGGTTACCGAAAGTTCTTCATTTATCAAAAGGCATAGTCGACTGCTCAGTTTGGTTACTCAAGGTGTTGACAAAGACATGATGAGAGTTCTCTTCCAGTTCTTTGACCCTGCACATCACTGTTTCACCTTTCCCGGTTATTAGTTAGTACCCGCTATAGAAGAGTTCTCTCAACTACTAGGAATTCATGTTCTTGATCATATGCCCTTCGCCGGTTTAGAGGAAGCTCTAAAACCAGATGTTATTCCAGCAGCCTTACATCTGAAGCGGCCCGACATTATATCCAACTGGAAAACACGAAGTGGAGTCAAAGGTTTTGTGGCTAAATTTCTGTTGGAGAAAGCTCAACTATTCCTAGATGCTATGAGTTTCCAAGCTTTTGAGGATATTTTGGCTCTTCTAATTTATGGGTTGGTATTATTCCCTAATCCAGACTAACTCATAAATGTGAACACAACCAAAATTTTCCTTGCTCAGAATTCTGTGCCTACCTTGCTCGAAGACATTCTGCATTCTCTTCACACTCGTACTATGAAGAGGCGACGAACTCTCATGTGTCGTGTACCTATGCTATATTGGTGGTTTATTTCGCACCTTCCCCGCTCGGTAATGAAGAATGGATAAGGCTTGAGGTGGTCGCAGTGAATAATGTCACTTTCTAACACAAATATTTACTGGTGTTCCTGATCTCATGAAGAGATCACTATCATTGATCGTTGTGGGGAATTCCTTAATGTTCCAATCCTTGGCATTAGGGGAGGTATTACTTATAACCCTTCCTTGGCTTTACGTCATTTTGCTTACGGTCGAAGAGATGGCCCTCATGACGCACTTATCCATGGTATTGTGTTTGATTATGAAAGTGATCTTCAAAGTTATCGTCGAAGGTTTATACGTGCTTGGGGCATGGTAAGCAAGATTGAGAGTAAGGCTTTAGGGCATAAAAATTCCATCCCTCTGGAGCCTTATCTCAAATGGGTACGAGCTCACGCATAATACCTCATGATGCCATATACAGCTATCTTACCAGTGATTATGGAACCTGTTATCGAAGGAGACGTCTCTCGCACCATCCTCCATCCAGACATGCCTACTAACCTTAAAGAATTGCAGAAGACTTGGATTCAACTAAAGCAAGAATGAGACACCTTTGAGACTCAATTATATGCCAGTGAGAAGAAAGTGTTAGATATATCAAAGCAACTTCATGAGGAGCAGTGTCTTAATGCATACATCAGCACAAAGAGGAAGCGTCCATGGGAGACTTGATTCTTAGATTTTAGGAGTTAATTTTATTTTTGAGAGCCTTTATTGTCATTGTAAGCCTAAAAGGCAGTTGCAATTTGAACTTTGCTAATAAAATCTTTGTTTTTGGTTTCCTCTTGGTTGGGAAATTTAAATCTCCTGAAGTCCTTGAAATCATTGCATTTACATATCATGCATCATCGCATAACAGGTTTTTCATACAGGTTTCTCATTTTCTCGCTGTTTACTTCAGTAGAAATGGGCCCTCGAATAAACTGTTAAGGATCTTCAGGCTCAACATGCATGGTTCCAAGAAACTCTCATGAATCTGGCACAGGTACAGAAAGAGTTGTTGGGGCTCGTCGCCAAGAAAAAGAAAACCAAGAATATGACTGTTGTCCTCAATATGGGGAGAAGGTTCAAAGGTCCTGCTCAACCCATCCAAGTGGAAGATATCTCCTCTGAAGAAGATGACAAACATGATGAAGATGGTAGAAGCATCAAGAACGAAGGCAGGAACAATCAGGGTTATGAGAATACTCCTGAAGATAAAGACTTTTCTGACAAACAATATCCTCTTGCGGATGACAAATATAAGCAGTTAGAGGACAAACTCAAAGCTATGGAAATCCAAAAGATTCCTGGATTGGATTTTGGTGAATTAGGTCTGGTTCCTGGGGTGGTAATCCCACCTAAGTTAAGGTCCCAGTCTTTGCTAAGTACGATGGGGTCTCTTATCCTAAACTCCATTTGAGGTCGTATGTTCGGAAGATACAACCTCATACTGCTGACCGAAAGTTATGGGTACATTTCTTCCAAGAAAGTTTGGCTGGCACTCAACTGGAATTGTTCTATAAGCTGGAGGGAACCAATATTCATGCATGGGAATACTTGGTTGTTGCTTTCTACAAGCAGTATCAATATAACACTGACCTAACATCGACTCAAGCGCAACTGCAAAATATGTCAATGGGCTCTAATGAAGGGTTCATGGAATATGCACAGAAATGGAAGGATTTGGATGGAAGGGTGAAACCTCCCTTGACTGATCGAGAAATGGTGGATATGTTCATGGGCACTCTGGCAGGCCCGTTCTTTAATCTGTTGATTGGAAGCTCGTTGTTTGGCTTTACAAAGATGATTTTGACAGCGGAAAGAATTGAAAGCGGTATCAAAAGCGGGAAGATCCCGATGGCTACATCTTCCAGTGCTGTGAAGAAGCCATTTGGAGGTAAAAAGGAGGTCAATGCTATCTATGGCCAAAAGAGTCGTGGTAAAAGTAGCCACCATCAGACCGTGGGAGCAGTGTTAATTTCCAATCCGGCACCTGTTCAACAACAACAGTAGGTTAATCGACGAAGGCCAGACGCTCCGCCGAGGCATTTTACTAAAATTGGCATGCCTTTAACTCAGGCGTTACAAAATTTGTTGAAGGATGAACTCATTTCACTACGGGATCCTCCTCAGAATCCTAACACCTATTCTCCAAAGTATAATCCAAACGCAAGGTGTTCTTATCATTCAAACAGTCCTGGTCATGACAGCAACAATTGCAGAGCCCTGAAGAGCAAGATTCAGGACATGATTGAGAATAAAGAAATTGAGTTTGATCCTCGGGAGACTCCAAATGTGATCACCGCACCTATGCCCAAGCATGACAAGGGCATAAGTGTTGTTGAAGATGTGTTGTATATTACCTCTGTCAATGATATGGTTACTCCTCTCTCTACAATTAAGATGAATTTGTTACAAGATGGTTTGTTTCCAGGTTGTGCGGAAGAATGTTATTGCTGCGCGGTTCAACCCAATGGTTGTGGGTTATTGAAGGAAGGAGTTTAGCGCCTGATGGACGAACATGTTATTCTGATTGAGAAGATTTGGAATTTGTGACAAGATTTGGCTGTTATCTTCGGTACTCCTTTTAGGATCCATTCCAAAGGTCCTATAAGGATTACCGCCAATCCAAAAGCTTCTCCTTTGGTTATTACAACACCCGGGCCTATCCCATATTCCTCGGAGAAGGCTATTTCATGGCATTATGGGTCTGACGTCTATTATCATGGCATCAAGTAACAGTTGTCTGATGAAGATAATGAAGAAGTTGATCCCAACATTGTCAATATTGCGGGTACTAGCAAAATTACAAGAAGCAGAAGGATTTTACCTCTGGAAACATCTCCACCTACTCAAGTTACGGTTACCAAGACAATTGTCGGGGCTCAGGGTAAAGAGCCGGTGATAGAGCCTGCCCGGACAGAGGCACCAAAGGAAGCTCTGGTCAAAGATACCTCTGGACATGATTTGGAAGAGGTTTTGAATATCATTCGCCGAAGTGATTATAAAATTGTTGAACAGCTGGGGCAGACCCCATCCAAAATACCTATGTTGTCACTACTGCTATGCTTTGAGGCCCATGTGAAGGATTTAATGAAGTTCTTGAAGACTGCCCATGTGCCGCAAGAAATTTTGGCTGATCAATTTGGGATCTATGTGGCTAGTCTAACAACTAATAATGGTTTGGGCTTCTCCGATGCTGACTTGACTCAGGAGGGGAGAAATCACAATAAGGCCATATATGTCTCCATTGAATGCAGGTGCACTACATTGGCCCATGTGCTAATTGATACGAGATCTTCTCTAAATGTTTTGCCTAAGGGTGCTCTTGACCGACTAGATTGTGAAGGGGTTGTGTTGAAGCCCAGCAATATCATTGTTCGAGCCTTTGACAGATCGAAGAGAATGGTGCATGGAGAGGTAGACCTCCCGATCAAGGTGGGTTCATAGATATTTGAGTCCACTTTCAATGTGATGGACATCTGACTGACTTACTCTTGTTTATTACGATGTCCTTGGATCCATGTGGCAGGTGTTGTCACCTCCACCTTACAACAGAAGCTAAAATATCCAGTAAAAGGGAAAGTTGTTACTGTTTATGAGGAAGAAGAATATATGGCCAGCCACCTCAATTTGTTCTGATACGTAGAGATCGATGGAGAATTTATTGAAACACCTTGTCAAACCTTTGAAGTGATTTCCCCTGCTGCTGTTAAAGACATTTCTGCCATTCCGAAGATCACCAAAACTCTGCATAAGTTGGCCTCCTTGAAAGATGCTAAGGCTACTATTGAAGAAGGTGGTAATACTATTTGGGGTCAGCTTCCTGATATGCCTTATAAATCTAACAAGTTTGGTCTGGGCTTTACTGCAGAAGTCAGAGGGCTGTTCATCAGGCTCGGGCTGGAAGACCTCCATTCCGCATCAGCAACAACGTAGTCAATGCTATAGAGGGCGCGGACAGACAGTGATTGTGACTTCAATAGTTGGATATTCCTTACCGTTGGTGATGGATTGGATAATTGGAATGAAAAGGACATATTTCCCATCTCCTTTAGTCAGGAGTAATAGCTATATTCCTGTCTTATTGTTTTCAAAGTTTTTGACTATGTAATAAACAATGACTTTAAAACCTTGTGTCTTGCCCGAGGCACAATGGTTTATTTGTTAAAAGGGTCGATAATTCATAAACATTTGTTCATTCAATAAAAACATTGGATGTTTTGCATGTAAATTTTGTGATCTCTGTCTTTCTTTTATCTTATTGCATTTTCAAATAGCTATGTATTCTTACACACACCCACACACTACATTGCAAATCCTCATCCACTCTGGATCTCATCAATAATGATTCTGCTATTGCCGCATATGACTTCGAAAATCCGATCTACCAAGCCGAGGACGGAGGTGAGGAAGATTGTGAAATACCTAGAGAACTTGCCAGACTCTTGACACAAGAAGAGAAGGTTATCCAACCACATGAAGAGTCGGTCGAAGTGGTGAACTTAGGTATCGAGAAAGACAAGAAAGAAGTCATGATCGGCGCCAAATTAGAGAGCAGTTTCAAGAGCAAGTTAATCCAGATGCTGCATGAATATGTTGAAATCTTCGCTTGGTCATACGAAGACATGCCAGGGCTCGATACCGATATTGTGGTTTACCGTCTTCCAATAAAAGAGGGTTATGCTCCAATGAAATAGAAGGTTCGTCGCATGCATCTTGGAATGTTAGAAAAGATCAAAGCTGAGGTTATGAAACAATTTAACACAAGTTTCTTAGCAGTGACATCATACCCTCGGTGGGTTGCTAATGTTGTTGCAGTGCCAAAGAAAAATGGCAAGGTACGTATGTGGGTAGATTACATGGATCTGAACAGGGCAAGCCCCAAAGATGACTTCCCACTACCATATATTGATGTGTTGGTTGACAGCACTGCTCAGCATAAGGTATTCTCCTTCATGGATGGCTTATTAGGTTACAATTAAATCAAGATGGCTCATGAAGACATGGAGAAAACTATCTTCGTCACACAGTAGGGAACTTTCTGCTACAAAGTTATGCCTTTTGGGTTGAAAAACGTCGGAGAAACTTATCAGCGTGCCATGGTAGCCTTATTTCATGACATGATTCACCATGAGATAGAGGTATACATTGAAGACATGATAGCCAGGTCACAAACTGAACAAGATCACCTTGATCACCTGCATAAACTGTTTGAAAGACTGAGGAAATATAAACTGAGGCTAAACCCGAACAAGTTAACATTTGGGGTGAGATCCAGTAAACTCCTAGGTTTCGTTGTCAGTGGTAAAGGTATTGAAGTTGATCCTGCAAAAATTAAAGCTATTAAAGAAATGCCGGCTCCCCGTTCTAAGAAGGAGGTCAGAGGTTTCTTAGGATGACTGAATTACATTGCCCGATTCATTTCTAATTTGACTGCTACTTGTGAGCCAATCTTCAAACTGCTGAAGAAAGATCAGGTAGTAAAATGGAACGAAGACTGTCAAATAGCCTTCAATAAAATTAAGGAGTACCTACAAGAACCTCCTATCCTGATGCCACCAATTGAAGGACGACCTCTAATCATGTACTTAACAGTGCTAGAGAACTTAATAGGGTGTGTATTGGGGCAGCATAACGAGTCTGGTCGAAAAGAGCATGCAATATACTATCTTAGCAAAAAGTTTACCGACTGTGAAACAAGATATTCACAGCTCGAGAAAACTTACTGCACTTTGGCATGGGCTGCTCGCCAACTAAGACAGTATATGTTGACCCATACTACCTTATTGATTTCTAAAATGGATCCCATCAAGTACATATTCAAGAAGCCAGCTCTCTCTGGAAGAATAGCTCGATGGCAGATGGTCTTAACCGAATACGACATCCAGTACACCACTCAAAAGGAAATCAAGGGAAGTGTATTAGACGACCATTTGGCGCATCAGGCTGTAGACGATTATCAGTCTATGAACTTCGAATTCCGGATGAAAACATTATATTAGTAATAGACTGTGAAGAACCTGGACCGTATGAAGGACCTGAGCCAGGATCCTGATGAACTATGGTTTTCAATGGAGCTTCTAATGCACTTGGAAATGAAATTGGTGCTATGATCATCTCCACCGTAGGTTTCTATACGCCCTTCAGCGCTAGACTTTGCTTTGACTGCACCAATAGTATGGATGAATACGAAGCATGCATCATGGATCTTAGGGCTGCTATTGACCTGAGAATCAAGTTCTTAAGTGTGTATGGAGACTCAACCTTGGTGATCAGTCGAGTTAAGGGAGATTAGGATATGAAACACCCGAAAATCATTCCTTATAAAGAGCATGTGTTAACCTTGATCCCATATTTCGAAGAGATTACTTTTGAGCATATACCAAGAGAAGAGAATCAGCTGGCAGACACATTGGCTACCATGTCATCCATGTTCAATGTCAGATGGGACAATGAGGCTCCCATAATTACCAGTGAAAGATTCGACGAACCTTTGCACTACTGTGAAATTGACACTGATGGAGTAGAGGAAAAACCTTGGTTTCATGAAGTAAAAAGGTACCTTGAGGCTCAAGAATACTCAGAAGGGGCATCCATCAATGACAAGAAGTTCCTATGCAGGTTCTCTTATAAGTTATTCTTGAGCAATGGAATTCTGTACAAACGCAATCATGATTCGACTCTACTTTATTGTTTGGACAAGAAGGAAGCAGAAGAAATTATGCAAGATATGCACGAAGGTGTCTTCGGTACTCACTCCAGTGGGCATACTATGGCTAAAAAGATTTTGAGAGCTGGTTACTATAGGTCGACTATGGAAACTGACTGTCACCACCACTCGAGAACTTGTCATAAGTGCCAAATCTATGCTGATAAAGTTCATGTGCCTTCAGTACCTTTGAATGTCATGACTGCTCCTTGTCCATTCATAATGTGGGGCATTGATATGATTGGAGAAATCAATCCTACTACCTCTAACGGACATCACTCCATCCTTGTATCCATTGATTATTTCACAAAATGGGTTGAAGCAACCTCATTCGCCTCCGTTACTAAAAGTGTGGTCGCCTGATTCGTAAAACATAACCTGATTTGTCGGTATGGCATCCTCGAAAGGATTATCACAGACAACGGTACCAATATCAACAATACAATGATTATTGAGCTCCGCATGCAGTTCAAGATCAAGCATCACAACTTTTCTCTGTATCAAACTAAGATGAATGGTGCAGTGGAACCCGCCAACAAGAACATAAAGAAGATTGTGAAAAAGATGGTTGTGACCTAAAAGGACTGGCACGAGATGTTACTGTTTTCTCTCCACGGCTATCGGACTTCGGCACGAACATCAACTGAGGCAACCCCATTCTCTCTGGTCTATGGTATGGAAGTTGTCCTACCTGTCGAAGTTCAGATTCATTCTTTGAGAATTATGAAAGATGCCGACTTGGATGAAGATGAGTGGATTCAGACCAAGTTGGATCAGTTAAATCTAATTGTTGAGAAAAGGCTTACGGCTGTTTGTCACAGTCAGATGTACCAGAAATGCATGACCAAAGCATTCAACAAAAAGATCAAAAATCAGGTAAATCTGGCTGGTGACTTGGTAATAAAGTGCATCATTCTTCCGCAGGGTGATCCCAGGGGAAAATGGACTCCCACTTCTGAAGGTCCATTTGTAATCAAGAGAATATTTTCTGGAGGAGCTATGATACTGACCACCATGGACAATGAAGATTTCCTGCACCCTGGGAATGCGGACATAGCCAAAAGATACTAGGAAAAAATAAGGGCATCCTGGCGAACCAAAAATATTCGGGAAAAAATCAGGGATATATATGAAAATATTATACACCCGGCAAGTCGAAAAACTAAAAAGGCGACTTGGACAAAAAAGGGTATCCCTGTGGACTGAAAACCCGAAAGGGCGGTCCAGGAAAAAATTAGGGATAAAAGAGTACGACTATGTCCCCATTGGATCACCTACAATAAGCTTTATTACTAAAGTCAAAGTTCAAAATGGTACAGATTAATTCACTCACTTTCTTTTGACAGCAAGGGATGAGATGCTTTAAGACATAGGGGAAATAGCAGAGTTGGAACCCGACGAAATTATTTCCACATAGCTATTATCTTGTTTACACTTTGTGTTCTTTTCATTTCATGACGATTTCCCCTTATCGGGATCTCTGTCTGTTTGTACAAAATTGCTCGTTTATGGGCAAACTATGAATGAAATACAATTGAAAATTTAAACTCTTTGTTTTTACTTTTTCAGTTTTGTTTGCAAGAGGTCCAATGACTAAAATTGAATGAGCATATGCGTATGAATACAATTGACTGTTAGCAAATATATGCATAAAAACAGGAATAAACGTTTACTCAAGACTCTAGGAATTAGGATAATGTTTGAGCTTTCCACAAATCCCCACAGAGCCACTTCCATGAGATTATCCCTACAAAGTAATCTTCGCAAGTTCATACATTCCCCTCAATTTCCTCGGCAGATTACTCTGCCAGATAAAGGAGTATAGTCTTCTTCCAAGCAATATCGCCCATCTACAGAATCCCAGACATTACAGTTTATGGAAATTCTTCTCCCCAGCTGAGTTTTCAAAACTGTAAAATCACCTGCAGACTACTACTCTCCAGCATAGCTCATTCTCCTCAGCAAGGAGTTTCCCTCAGCAGAGTATTCCTCCATCAACATGGTTTATCTTCCCCAGAAAAGTTCAAATTTCCGTCAATAGGGTTTATTTCCCCAAAAGGGTTTATTTCCCCAGCAAATTTCAATCTCCCCAGCTTGGGCCTGCTTCTACCATATATTTCCAGCAGGATCTCTGTCTCCAACAAAGGATAGCCCAGATTGCCATCCCTAGAGATTTGCTGCTAAATCTGAAACCAGACCAGACATTAGTCAAATTTATCCTCCCCAGATGGGTCGAAAGGTTATCCATCTCTTCTATCCCCAGTCAGGGTCTACAAGAATTATAACCCCCATTAAAGTAAGGAACAATCAAAGTTTTGAACTCTTTTATCCCAAGCCGAAATCAACATTCCCCAACGGAGTTTCCTCAAACAAAGAGCAGGAGTCCCCAGCGGAGACGATCTTCAAAAGATCAAAGATACACATACTTTTCATCCTAGCAGCATTCAGAGATTCATTTTCCTTGGACACAAATGTTTCTCGAGTTTACAAATACACTTCAATAACATTTCACATTCATACATCATTTACGAACAACATAGCATATGCATACAAAACACATATAACACAGTCTCATTTATTTTGAGAACATCATTACGCAATGCATTTCATACATCATGACATTTCATACAACTAACTCTTAACCCTTTCAGGAAAGATTAATCAATAGAAAAACATCATCAACTACTGGTATGACCAGACAGTCTTCTCAAAGACATCATCTTCTGGCTCAGTTTAGATCGAGCATAGATCTATCCGGATACTTCTCCCAGTTGAAGACGGTCGTAGACATTTTATTGCTCATATTAAATCAAGCATGGATTTATTCTGATACTTCTTCCAGATTAAGTCAAGCATAAATATCTGTTGGCTCAGTTTAAATCAACCATAAGATTTATTCTGATACTTCTTCTAGTAGACACTCTTCTGGCTCAGATTAAATCGACCAAAGATTTATTTTGATACTTATTCCAGATAAAAACGAGCACAAGCATCCTCTGGCTCAGATTAAACCGACCAAAGATTTATTCTGATACTTCTCCCAGCGGACCTTTTCCTGGCTCAGATTAGTAAAGATTTATTCTGATACTTCTTCCAATTAAAGACAAAAAGACATTTTCTAGCTCAGATTAAATCAACCAAAGATTTATTCTTATACTTCTTCCAGTCAAAGTCAAATATAAACATATTCTGGCTCAAATAGATCGATCATAGATCTATTCTGATACGTCTTCTAGTTGAAATCAGTCGTAAAAATATTATGGCTCGGTCTAAATCAAGTGTGTATTTATTCTGATACTTCTTCTAGCAGATATGTTCTGGCTCAGATAAAACCAAGCATAGGTTTATTCTGATACTTCTTCCAGATAAAGACGAGCATAAACATTCTCTAGTTCAGATTAAATCGACCCTAAAAATGTGTGAATGCTTTTTATAGGTCCTCTAAGATGTTGTGAATACATTTGAACCTCAAAAACTAGGCTCATTGGTTCAAAAATTCAATTTTGCTCGAGAAGGCAAGGATATTGCAAATTTGGCAAGATTTCAAATATTTGATTTTTGTTTAAAACCATGCTTAATTGATTGATATCATGCCATATTTGAAAATCCTCTTACTCTCTTTATATATTTCAAACAAAATCAGAAGCAAAGACACGCGAAACACTGCCTAAGCAAGCCTCCAAAAATTTCCAAAATTTCAAAAGAACAGGGTTAGTATCAATCTCATTCCTCAGCATTTCTCAAGCCAATCTAAGCCCTCCATCGTCTTCCTGGAGTTACCAGGAGCCAGTACCAATCCCTATCCCTTGCGAATCAACCCCAGAAGTTGCCTTTACATCAACTTCGATCGGTAATTTGGTAAGTGTTATCTTCTCAAGGTTTATCATGATCTAAATCATATTGAACATGCTTGTTTAATTCACATATATTTTCTGAGTTGTTCTAACGTCTTACATGGGAGTATGCATATAGAAATAACATCACGCCATTATTAAGGCATGAAGCTCTTGAAGTTTTGAGTTTCATGATGCAGGAATTTTTAGCCCACATAGATCCCATATTCGAATTCAGGAGAGAATTTTAAGGGGAGTAGGTTACTTTGCTGGCTTTGATTTTGAGTTTTCGCAGGTTTTCACGAATCTTCTCATCAGAGAAGATGGTGGAAACCACCATGGATGGTGGTTTGAATCCTTGACTAATTGTGGGGCATAATAGGATGATGTGGTTGGTCCATTCAAATCATGGGGACCCCACCTCACGCACGTGTTTTATTTTGGCTGACATCATGATTCATTTTTAAATATAATGTATTTGTTTGGTTTTGTATACCAGATGTATAGCCACCCCAGTGAAATCATGTGTGTTCTTAAGGTATTCCCATGCTTGGTCACGGGTTCGAGCCAGGCATGGGACATTTTTTTCATTTGTTTCATTTTTACTACAGATTCGGTGCAAGCGAGTTTACAGTGCGCATGGTAGACGTGAGGTTTTGACCTTCAGATCTTAAAAGTTTCAAATCCAACGCCCCATGGATCAGTAGGCACACCATGTGACGCATGGATCCAAATGCACTGAATCGCGTGTAACTCCTGGACACCTTGTTAATGGGCCTGGATTTTTTTGTTTCTTACACCCCCTTCAATTCTCTTGCAGCGCAGGCCCAAAGTTTTTTATATTTAGTTTTAATTTCTTTCTTTCTTTTTTTAAATCGCTTTTTTTTATAAAATCATAAAATCAAATTAAAAAAAATAGATTTAGGATTTAATTAATTAACTTTTTTTACAAAAAAAATAATTAATTTAATCACTTCAAGTTTATTTTGTTAGTTAAAATTTAATTAGAATTATGTTTATAATTCAATTATATTTCCAAACAAAAACACAAAAACATATTTTCTTACTTAGAATTTTTTTAGGGCTTTTTAGATATCTTTAATCTCTTCCATCTCTGCATATTTATTTATTTTCGCATTATTATTTTCCATAATTTTGTAATTGTCCATAGTTTGTAATAGTTAAATTAGGACCTTTACATTTTATCCCTAATTTTTGGTTTGTATTCCCCCATCCCCGAAGCGATGTAATAGCGTAGTTTACTTTTCACACTTTTATTTTCTTCCCTTATGTATATATCTAATTGTTAGATTAATTAGGCGTGTATGATAAGACTTAAAAGCAAACGGTAGAAAACCTAACATCCAAGACAAATAACTGAAAAACAATACACTTCGCACACGTGCACCTCTAAGGTACCTCCACTTGTTGCCTTAAAAAATAAACAGTCACTTCTCTCGAACGTGGGATGTTTTAGCAGAGACCCTTTGGTTAAAAGATCATAGTCCCTCGATGTCCATTCAATGTTTCCTCAGTAAATGATCTTGATACTTTAGGGTAATTTCTAAAACATCTTACGAGTTGCCTTCGTGACTTTACAATGACCCTCTCCTGTCCCTCAAAACATCCAATGATAAGGCTACCTACTAACGAATAGTAAGGTAGCACTGTCTAAAGGAAAAAAGGAAAAGAGAAAAGATCTTCCGAGTAGGTAGAAAACTTGTAGTTTCTTTCTCACAAAACAAAACAAATTTCTCACACATATACTCTATTTTCAAAATATTTTTAAAGACAAAAGCACTTTGTATGCATTCTCATCGATACGAGAATCATTACAATGTTTTCCGCACTAAGGCATCTCTTCAAAATATAAAAAACACACTTATACAAAAAAGCATTTTGAAAGTGAGCTAGAAACTAAGAGCCCGTAGATAACTACAAACGAAAAGGGTGCTAACACCTTCCCTTTCCATAACCTACCCCCTTACTCAGAAAAATTCTCAAAAGGTCTTTCCTGTTCTTTTCACCCTTACCTTTATTGGATAAAAGAAAATTCGATGGTGACTCTTGTTAACCGCAACATTTGCGATAAAATGCAAAACCAGTAGAGTACGTTCTCCCACCGTATTACAAATACAAAAATAAAATAAAACAGAAGATGAGTATAAATAAGGGAAGAGAAAACGTAAATCACAACAAAATTGATTTCCTTATGCAGGCAATCAAACTCGAGATACCAAAAAGAGTTAATGTTTGAACAAGAACTGAAAAGATTAGAGAATATAATCCTTCCCAAGAAGCTTGTCATAGAGAGAGGAATACAAGATGAAAACTAGGCTAGGAGTAGAGGGTCGTGATTAAAGATTCCCATTATTAATAAAATAATATCTTGACCTTTCCTTAAATGAGCAAAATACAGGAGAGAAACATTGAGATTTTAACATATTCTCAAGAACATTACATTGCTTCGAAACTGATACTGTCGTTATGTTAGAATGTATATTATTCTTAATTTAAGAAGTTTCTAATCAAGATATATTCTAACTGGTAGAAGTATCTAGAAGTACTTCATCAGAAAACACGTAAATTCTAACCTGGTGTATCTTGTCTATGATGAGTCCACCTTTCTCATTTATCTTCTTTCTGATGACCAACTTGGTTTCAATAACCTGAGTTTCCTTCAGTTTAGGCTCTCGATCCTAAACATCATTTATGGATAACTGGTCTTGCTCTTTTTGTAATTTTAGAATCCATCCATTTTCCTGAAGTGTTTCATCATATGAAGTTGGTTCTTTAGGAGATACCAATCCGTTTCGAGTTTCTTCAGATAGTTTAAATGTGGATCTTGTTCTAACAGGTTCAGCTTTATCTTCTAGAATCACATCTTCATAAATAGTTTGTATTTTCCTTTTCCTTTTCCTTTTATGAACTGATGGATAATCAGGTGCTTCTGATATATCATCATTTCTAGCCAGCTTACTATCAGAGTCTTTCTCTTCAGAACCTGCATATGTTATCTCTAGATCTTGAAATTTTTCAAACAACTTTGACTTTTCTAGGTCAAGCTTATCATTAATTCTATCATTGATCGATTCTTCCACAATATGTGTTTTTGTATTGTATACTTTATAGCCTTTAGAGCTTTCTAAGTATCTCAGCATAATAAACTTTTGTGCTTTAGAATCAAACTTGTTCAGATTACCTTTAGTATCCAGAATACAACAGGAACATCCAAATGAATGAAAATAAGAGATGTTAGGTTTTCTTCCTTTACACATCTGATAAGGAGTCTTTTCAAGAATAGGTCTTATATATATTTTATTCTAAAAGTAACATGATGCATTTACAGCTTCTGCCCAGAAGTGCTTAGTAGTTCTGGCCATTTCTTGCAGTGTCATATTCTTTCTTTCTACTACTCCATTACGACTAACACCATAGATCACATAAGCAATTATGCTTTTATCTATGTTATTGTTTAGGAACTTCTGAAAGGCTTTATCATGTTGGTACATGAAGATAGGGAAGCTTTAGAAAGACTTTCTTCATGTTTTGAACAATTTTTATTTAGAAGCACATTTTCAATTTTAAAAATAAGATGATCATCTTTCTGTTCAAGACTTTCTTTCCCTAGCTTACCATATTCTTCAATTTCTTATTCATGAACATTCATAAGATTCTTGAATTTTTGTTGAAGCTTCTGATGCTTGTTCCGAGTGTTCGATAAACATAATTTTAGTTCAGCTCGAGAGAGTTAAAAAAAATACCTCTACAGAATCGGACTCTGTTTCTGACGTGTCATTTTCTAAATTGATACCCATGAGTGATATGTTTGCACATTCTTCTTCTAGTTATGTTCCTTCAGAGTCATAATCATTCCATATTGCCATGAGACCTTTCTTCTTTCCTTTGAAAGTGATTTTCTTGAAGCTTTCTTTTCTGGTGTTCTCCTTCTTGAGAATTATACATTTATTTTTGTAGTGTCTAGGCTTATTGCACTCAAAACATATTACTTCATCATCAGTGTTTCCTTTATCAGACACGTCTGGATAATCTCCTCAGTTTCTGAATCTTCGAACATTGTTTTACCTTTTCTTCTAGAATTCCTTAACTCTTCTGGATAGAAGTGATAATTTATCTTCTTCATCAGAATATTCATCATCCAATTCTTCTACTTCTTCATGTTTGGACGCCTTATTCTTTTCTGACTTAGGTCTTTCTGTTCTAGACCTTAGAACAATAAATTTTCCTCTTTTCTGAGGCTCATCTTCTTCTAGTTCTATCTCATGACTTCTAAATAAGTTGATCAACTCTTCAAGAATTATGTTGTTCAGATCCTTAGATAGCTTTAAAGTAGTAACGGTAGGTCTCCATCTTTTGGGAAGACTTCTGATGATTTTCTTGACATGATCAACAATGGAGTATCCTTTGTCCAGAACCTTAAGTCCTACCACCAAGGTCTGAAACCTTGAGAACATAGTTCCAATCATTTCTTCATCTTCCATTCTGAAGGCTTCATATTTTTGAATTAAGTCCAAGGCCTTAGTTTCTTTGACTTGTGCATTTCCTTTGTGTGTCATTCTGAATGAATCAAGAATATCCTTTGTTGTTTCTTTGTTTGTGATTTTTTCATATTCATTGTATGAGATTGTGCTGAAAAGGACAGTTCATTATAACCATATGTAACCATTTCCCAGAGATCAATATCATAGCCTAGAAAGAAACTTTCTATTCTCTCTCTCTAATAGTCAAATTTCTCTCCATAAAAAAAGGAGGTTTAACACTGTATTTATCTATATCGTTTGTGTTATCAGCAGCCATTTAGAAGAACCAGACCCTGATACAAATTGAAGGCTGAGAAAAACACAAGAAAGAGGGGGTTTGAGTTGGGTTTAAAAACTTTTTTGTTTAGAAGTGCTTCACACAAACAATCATAATTAAAATCAATGCTATAAAGAGAAAAATAACACTTTCGATTTATCTAGGTTCACCATAGAAAAGGTTAATCTTGTCCACCCGTCAAGGTGATTTCGCCTTAGAAAAGGACTTAATCCACTATAACCAAATTGATTACAATTTCATGGGCTACCTACCGATGACTAACCAATGCACGGACTACCCGTCGATGACTAACAAAAACAGTGATAACCTATTAGTGATCCCTTAATAATTCTAACTTACTCGGTCCCCTAAGAGATATAACAATCACTGACTCCCTAAGGCTTGTGACCTACCTGGTCCATTGAAGGAGATTTCTCTATTCCTTAGAAAAGGACTTTATCAACTCACTATTTAACAATGTGTTTACAAGATGCTTCTTACAAGAGGATTACACAAATGTTTAAGTTCAGATTGTTTAACATAAATATGAGCAACAACTCTTGTGTTCAAACAATTTACAATAATAACACAATAATGAGCAACAACTCTCGTGTTCTAATGAATAGTAGTATCAACATAATTATGAGCAATAACTCTACTGTTCTAGATAATGATAATATAAAAACAAATATGAGCAACAACTCTTGTGTTTTGATTCTTTTCTTTTTCTTTTCTTTAATTCTTTTTCTTGCTTTAATTTTGGCAGCATTACTGTTCTTGTGTTCAAGTCTTACAATTTTCAAATGAAATAGGTGATCCTTTATATAAGCGTTGAGGAAGTAGACCATTATAGTAGTACACATGTCACTTTCACCTTGCCAGCTTCCAACAGTAAGAAACGATCGTGGGAGACAAATAGTACACAGTACATCCATTTGAGTGGAATGTGTAATTGAACCTTGGTACTTACTCTTCTAGCGCACGTTTCTTATGACACTTCCTTATGATGCATATTTCTTCTGATGAGTAGGTTGGATTGAGAAGATATCATCTTTTGATCTTGTCTTCTGATGGACTATATGATGTAGAATAGTAATGAGTCCAGAAGATATAACTTTCCTTTGATTTGTCTTCTGATGGGCTTTATAATGTAGAAAAGTGATGATTACAGAAGATCTAACTTTCCTTGATCTGTCTTCTGATGGAATACTTATGATGTAAAGGAATGTACATATTTTCCGCGAAGTAACCATGTCTTCAAAATCTTGACTTTGTCTTCAGAATTAGAAGCAAAAGCTTTTCTGATGAACAAATCTTGACTTTTAATTCAGAAGTAGAAACTTTCTTATGATGTGTTGATTTTGTCTTCAGAGTTAGAAGAAACAACTCCTCTGACGAACAAATCTTGACTTATGATCTTTGACGTGAAAGCTTGTTTCTGGTGCAATCTTGTTTTCTGAACATGGAGAAACAACTTTAACCGATATTCTTTATTCAAATATTTGTGACTTCTTGTAATATGGTGGAAGAACTGACTTGTTTTACGTTTCATCGCAAATGTTGCAGATAGCTAGAGTCGCCACCGACTTTTCTTTTATCCAATAAGGAAAGGGTGAAAAGAACAGGAAATACCTTTTAAGGTTTTGAGTTCGGGGGGTAGGTTATGAAAAGGGAAGGTGTTAGCATCCTTTTCATCTGTGGTTATCTATGGGCTCTTAATCGCTTAGCTCACTTTTGAGAATTTGCTTTTTGTGTAAGTGTTTGAAAAATACTTTGAAAGTTTCCAGTATAAGGCGAACTTTGTAATGATTCTTGTATCGGTCCTCAAGAATGCATACAAGGTGTTTTGAAAATATTTTTGAAAGTGTAATGCGAAATGTTTTTGTTTTGAAAGGTTTGTGAGCAAGCGATTAACAATATTCTACCCACTCAAGGTCGTTCCTGTACTTCTCCCCTCCTTTAGATAGTGTTATTCATACCATTAGTTAGTAGGAAGCCCTATGATTGGATGTGAAGGGACAAGCGAGGGTCATTGTGAAGTCATTCAAGGCAACTTGTGAAGACGCTTTAGCAATTTCATAAGGGACTAGATCATTTATCAAAAGGCAACGTCGAAGGTTCATCGAGGGACTATGATCTTTAATTTGAGGGACTTTTGCTAAAGCATCCCCACTTTCGAGGGACGTGACTGTTATTTTCCGAAGGCAACAAAGGAGGTTAACCTAGAGGTGCAAATGTGCAAGTGTGTTGTATTCAGTTATTTATCTTTGAGTTTAGGGTTTTCTAACGATTCATTTTAGTCTTTTCATACAAACCCTAGTTACTAAGCAGTAGTATAGAATACAAAAAGTAAAGTGCATAAAGTAAAAAGAGGAAAAGATAAGCCTAAAATATTACACCGCTTCAGGGCAGATACATAATAGAAAGTAGAAAGTAAAAACCCTAAGCTATTACAAACCGAAAAACAGATACATAATAATGAAAAAAAGGAAAGCGAGAAATAATTACATTCACGAAGTCTATACATTTGATCTAAAAATGTAAAATGGAGTCGAAGGAAAAAGAAGTGTTTTTGATGTTTTTTTTATGAAAAAAAAAGGTTTTTGATGGTGATTAAAGAAACCTAAAAAAACTAATTGATTTTAAAAAACTGATTAATTAAATTAATTAAAAAAAGGTTAATGATAAAAACCTAAAACCTAATTATTTTTAGGGTTTACAAAAAAATTAATTATTTTTAGGTTTGTAAAAAAAAGGTTTGTGGTTTTATGGTTAGGTGAAATTAGGGTTTAAGGGAAAAATTAGAAAAAAACAACAAGTAGGAAGCAAAATCAACCAAACTGCCAGGGGTGGGTGTCGAACCCACACCCTTAGCCTCCTGCCTTGCAAGGCTTGCCACTTCGCCAAGCGTGCACTTGCGTTAGGGAGATGGAACCAGCGCATTATATAACAAGATCTACAAAATATGAAAAAATGTGAAAAACCTCAAAACACCAAAAGGCATGGATCAAACCCACACCCTGGTGTAGTAATGCCTTAACGCGCGCTCGCTCACCACTGGGGTAGCTATGCATCCGATAATATTCCTGAAACGATTTAAATATAAAATAAACAATATTGCATGGACCAGAGAAGCGCCGGAGCCCTAGCTTCGGTCGTCTTCTTCAGTGACTCTTTTTTTTACCTGCAAAAACAATAAATATTGGAGGTACCCAGGGACCCTACCCCCTTAAATCAAGCCTTGCAATCTCAATGGGAGTATTATTTTTGGCTAAAACGCACTGTATTGTGAGATATAACCAAAATAACATGGATCGGGGTAAGCATGTCAGTACATGGTTCGATCATCATAGGGACTCTGCGATGGTTTTTTTTTTGCACATTGATACCTCATAAACACATTAACCGGGTTATTATGTATTAAAACATAAAGAAAAATAAAAATGAAAATTCATGCAATGTGAGAAACCGGCGAAGCATATACAAGGGTTTCAACCCTTTTGGATCTTCCTAAATGATCCAACTTTACCCTAAAGAACTTTTGGAAGTGAATGGAACGGCTAGTTTGTTGTGAAAGTGGCTGCAAGTTAGGGTTTCGAATTACCCTAGTTCTTGATTTTTTTTGAAATTTCGGAGAGGCTTTTTGCAAGGGTTTTCGTATCATGCTTGTCTAAAATGTACGAAATATATAATGATAAATTAGGTCAAACATGTTGGGCTTGGACCTTGTAAGAAAAGCCTTGACATTATCTTATTTAATTTTGAATTTAAATTAATAAAAACAAAAAATAAAAAAATAAAAATCCAAGGGGTGCATGAGTAAGTTCTGAGGTTCACTATGAAGTATATAACACACATGGACCTTGAAACAATAATCCATTAGCCCAAAAATTCAAGTTTGGTCACTTTAGGTTTCATGCATTTGCTCAAAATTTCCCAACTTACACCAATCATAACTCTCTAAATGTTTATCCTATGAAGGTGATCTTGGACTTTTTGGAAAGCAAAAGATATTCTCTACAATCTCCATTTTGTTCATCTTTGCATTTGAAGACTTTATCTTGATGTAAGTTGCCTTGACAAAAAGTGTCTTTTTGTTGACTTTTGAAATGACCTATAATGTATTGACCCATATCTCTCAAATGAAGAAATTTTTAGACTTGAGATTAGAGAGGCAAAGTTGTAGAGAATTGATTTTCCTTCAAATTAAGCTTTGGTTGAGGAAAATCTGATGAAGCATATGGAAGTTATGCTTGGTAAAAGTTCAATTGACTTCTCCTTAAGAAAATCCTAATTTGGCAACTTTTGATGAATCTTGAGTTTTCTTGATGAATTATGATCAACCCTTGATCAAATGATGAATATGACTTCAAAATCTTGATGTTGACCAAAAATCTTGAGGTTTGACTGTATGTTGACCATAATTGACTTTTTGTCCAATACAGTTGATTTTCAGTTATATGAGCAATTGACTGAGCAAACTTGTGATGCAACACTTGAAACTTAACATGAGCATTCCTTGAGATATATGAGGAACCATGAAATCCACTTGAGGCCTTTGAAACCCAATCTTCCTTGAGAAAAGTGAAACCCTAGTTGTAGGTCCATTGCTTAGGAGGAGAATTTGTCTGATCAATTCTTGAGCAACCTTGAGCAATTGAAAACCCTAGGAGCATGAGGATATGTCTTGAAGAAAACGGGAGAGAAAATTTTGGGGTACAACACTTCTGAATCAGCAACTTATTGAGAAGTACACGTTGAGATCCTCTTTCTGGCGAATATTCAGAAATCTTGAAAACTACTTGTAATACGATGGGAGAACTGACTTGGTTTTGCCTTTTATCGTAAATGTTGCAGATAGCAAGATTCGCCATCGACTTTTATTTTATCCAATAAGGAAATGGTGAAAAGAACAGGAAAGACCTTGAAGATTTTGAGTTCGGGGGGGGGGGGGGGGGGGGTAGGTTATGAAAAGGGAAGGTGTTAGCACCCTTTTCATCCATAGTTATCTACAGGCTCTTAATCTCTTAACTCACTTTGAAAAATTGCTTTTTGTGTGTGTTTGCAAATATTTTTAAATTTGCGAATGTAAGGAGAAACTCCAATGATTCTTGTATCGATCCTCAAGAATGCGTACAAAGTGTTTTGAAAATAGTTTTTGAAAGTGTTTGGGAAATTTTTTTTTTAAAGGTTCGTGAGCAAGCGATTAACAGTTCTATTCACTCAAGGCCATTCTTGTTATTCCTCCTCCCTTGGACAATGCTATCCATACCATTAGTTAGTAAGGAAGCTTTAGCAATTTTCGTTAAGCGACTACATCATTTCCGAAAGGCAACGTCGAAAGTTCATCGAGGGACTATGGTCTTTATATCGAGGGACTATGGTCTTTATATCAAGGGACTATGGTCTTTATATCGAGGGACTTTGCTAAAGCGTCCCCACATTTGAGGGACATGACTGTTTTCCGAAGGCAACAAGGGAGGTTATCCTAGAGGTGTAAGTGTGCGAGTGATTTGTATTCAGTTATTTTAGTCTTTGAAGTTAGGGTTTTCTAACGATTCGTTTTAGTCTTTTCATGCAAACCTTAATTACTAAGCAATAATATAGCAAGTATAAAAAACTATAAAGGTGCAGAAAGTAAAAGCGGAAAGTAAACCCTAGACTATTACATCGCTTTGGGGCAATTACAAAATAGAAAGGCGGAAAGTAAAAACCTAAGTTATTACAAACCGTAAATAGTTACATAATAGTGAAAAAGAAAGCGGGAAATAAAAACCTAAGCTATTACATAGGAAACATGCGACCTATACAATTGATCTATGAAATTAAAATAGAAAAATAAAAAATAGAAAAGAATGTGAAAAGATTTTTTTGGTGATTTTTTATGAAAAATGATTTGTGATTAATTAATTAATAAAAAAACCTAATTAATTTTAGTAAAAAAAGTTAATTAATTTAAATAAAAAAACTAAGGATCTAATTAATTTAATAAATTAAAAAAAGGTAAATAAAATTAAACCTAATTATTTTTAACCTAAAACTAATATTTTGGTGTTTTAATTAAATAATAAAAAATAAAAAAGAAAAAGAAAAAAAGGAAAATATAAAGAAAATAAATGGGCCTGATTATAGCAATGGAAGGGGTGCAAACTGCAAAAAAAGTCCAGGCTCACTGACTTAGCATTGGATCCAGTGTGTTCAACCCCAGGAGGTTCACCATGTGCTTGTAGATCTGGAAACATCGGATCAGATTTATGAAGATCTGTTGGTGAGACATGGCTGGGTGTATCGTAGGCTTGTGGGACGCGCTGCATGTAATCAACAGAAATTAGAAAATATGAAAAATGCAAAAGGCAGGGACCGATTCTACGCCCTTGCATACGAAGGCCTTATTGCGCACGCTTCTACCACTGGGGTGGTGATGCATCCATTATTATCAGCAAAATGAAATAAATAAATAATAAACACATTGCATGGACCGAAGAGGCATCGGAGCCCTAGCTCCGGTCGTCTTCTCCGGTGAGTATATTTTTCTAACCTGCAAAAACAACACTTGTTAGCAGTCCAAAAGGACCTTACCCCCCTAAATCAAGGTCTGCGAATTCAATGGGACCATTATCGATGGCTAAAACGCACTAGGTTGTGAGATATGGCAAAAATTCATGGTTCAGGGTGAGCATCGTGATGCGTGATTACGGTAGCATAAAGGTCATGCGATTGGCCTAACCCGCACCTTGAGATCTCAGAAGCCTGTTAAATAAGTTAGTTTGCATAAAAACATAATGAAATCAAAGATATGAAAATCATACAATGAACCAAAACGGAAAGGCGCATATGAGGGTTTCCGGCCTTTTGAATCTTCAAAAATGCTCTATTTGGGATGGAAGAGAATTGGATGGCTAGTTCGCGTGGAAAAAGGATACAACTAGGATTTACAAGTTGCCCTAGTTTTTTATATCTTTTTAAGTTTTGGAAGAGATTTATTTGCAAGGGATCTCGTGGCTGCCTTTGTCTGAATGAGGAAGATATATAATGCTTGCAATTAGGTCAAACCATTTGGGCTTGGACCTTGTAAGAAAAGTCATTGTTTTTATCTTATTTATTTTGAATTAAAAATAAATAAAAGTAAATCTAAATAAAATAAAAAGGTCAAGGGGTGAATGAATAGGATCTGAGGTTCATCATAAGTTACACAACACGTTTGGACCTTGAATCACAAGCCCAATAGCCCAAAATTTCAAGCTTGATCACTTTTGGTTTCATGTATTTGCTCAAAATTTCTTAACTTGCACCAATCACAACTCTCTCAATTTTCATAATTTGAAGGTGATCTTGGAGTTTTTTGAAATCTCAAGATGTCCTCTACAATCCCTATTTTGATTATTTTTAATTTGAAAACTTTATCTTGATGAAAATTGCCTTGACAAAAAATGTCTTTTTGTTGACTTTTGAAATGACCTAAATTTCCTTGAGATAATGTATTAGCCCATATCTCTCAAATGAAGCATTTTTTGGTCTTGAGCTTAGAGATACAAAGATGTAGAGAATTGAATTTCCTTCTAAATGAGTTTTTATTAAGTAAAATCTGATGAAGCATGTGATAGTTGTTTTTGGTCAAAGTTCAGTTGACTTCTCTTAAAGAAAACCCTAATTTGACAACTTTTGACTTTTGATGATTTGAGAGTTTTCTTGATGAATTATGATAAACCCTTGATCAAATGATGAATATGAATTCAAAATGTTGATGTTGACCAAAATTATTGAGGTTTGATTATATTTTCACCATAGTTGACTTTTTGTCTAATACAGTTGATTTTCAGTCATCTGAGCCATTGACTGAGCAAACTTGTGATGCAAGGCATGAAACTTGGTATGAGTATTATTGAAGAGATGTAAGAAACTATGAAATCCACTTGAGGCCTTATAAACCCAATCTCCCTTGAGAAAATTGAAACCCTAGTTGTAGGTCTATTGCTTAGGAGGGTAATTTGCCTAATCAATTCTTGAGCAACCTTAAGCAATTCTAGAACCCTAGGAGCATGAGAAGATGTCTTGAAAAAAATGGGAGGGATAATTTTGGGGTACAACACTACTGATGTTACTTCAGAAGTGGATGAGAATAGGCTTTCTGATGCGTGCTTGGTATTATTTTTTATGATTCTTCAGACAACAATCATGAATCAATTAGAAGTTTCTAATCTGCACACTCAAGAAACTACTATAAAAAATTTTGTTTACATATAAAATATATGTATTGTTATAATCAAAATCCAAAGATTAATTATAGAATCCAAATCTTGTTCTAGCAATAACACCACAAAGCAAACTGCACATAACATGTATCAAATATACAATAGTTACACAACACAAGCTACATGCTAAACATGTAAACTTTGTACATGAGGAAGAAGATGAATATTACTCCCCCTCAACCACGAAACCAGTTCTTGTCGTAGAGAGATCTTCCCCTCAAGAACACAACATATTAGAATCACATGCAGCAGAAGCATCACACATAACTCAGATCACAAGACACAACAATGCTCATAACTAAGACCACAAGACACAAGAAACCAGACAGGATATTGTAACATCCTATAAGACATCATGCGACAACTACAACAAAAGTAGCATAAACATAATAGACTCAAGACACACATGACAGTCAGTCATGCTCCCCCTAAAGTGTTGCATAAAATAAATATCATTTGACTAGACTCAATGACACATTTTCTCCCCCTTTTTAGCAAAAAATAAATAAAAACATAGTGAAAAGAAACTGATACAAAAGAATCAAAACAAGCAAGAATTGATTCATGACAAATAAGGAAAGATTCAAAACTGACTCAAAATAATTAGACCATATGCTTAATACAAGACCAATTGCACCAAATTAACTCAAAAGAAAGGAAGAAAGAAAAAAAATGGACTCACCTAAAGACAACCAATCTAAGGGTAAAAAAAACTCACCCAAACAGGGCACACCAAACTGAAGAAAAAGAAACAGAAATAAAAAACTGACCCAAATAAAACTAAGTTTCTTCAAAGAGACCAAAACAAACGAGAAAAAAACAAGACTCTTTAGGACTGACTCAATTAAAACAAAATAAAAAAACCCACCTTTTTTATTTTTTTTATTTTTATTTTTTTTGCTTTTTTATAATTGATAGCATATAATAGCTATCCAACACACATTTCTGAGTCAATGAAATTGACCCAATCCTGATCAGCATCTGAGTCTGAATCATGTATATGCACATTGTTCTTCTTGAGGGACTTCACCTTGATTATATGTGTTTTCTCTATCATGGATGTTCTAGTAGATGTTACAACATTTGTTACAGTGTTGAACACTACTTTCTTTAAACCAGAACCCACTTCCTTCTTGATTTCCAGCTAGAGAGTTTTCTTTTGCATCAGCAATGTTGAAACGCAGCTTGTGAGGATGGTGAGGTTGTAAGGCCTTTAAATACAAGGAGAGTTACTTAGGTTGTAACGAAACCTTACTTGTAACGACCATTCAATAAATAAATCTTTTTTGGAAGAAGATAAGATCACCCTTAGAAACAAGGAACCGGTCACCAAATGAGAGAGAGACACGTTCTAGTTCAGTTTTCTCTCTTTCCAAGCTTTGACTGCTTGAAAAATGTTGCAACATTTGAAATGACATTTACCATGCCATTAAAAATGATTCTTCTGAGATTGCACACACCATAGGTGAAAGAATATAGTTGGCAAACCGTCCAAACAATTACTCCAATAATCCTTCAATAGTGTAATTCCAAAATTACCCCTCATATTCTCAATGTAACTTGCACATCAAGTTATGATGAAAATACTTCTAAATCTTATTAACCATACAAATTTTAGGAGTGTCAATATAAGTCTGTAGTAAGATCCATGACACACTGATGACATAACCAATGACTTTGTTCTGCAGGCATAATAAAATCATTATACCTTGATTGCAGTAGCATGTCACAATACAATGTCATGACATTGAGTTTGACATTGCACTCTATTAGTAATCAATCCAATTGGAAATACATCTTCCTTCAGGAGTGTACCTAATCTTAGAGATATACCACGATTCAGTTAACTTTAATCCAGATAACCAAAATATCCTCCAATAATACAATCTTCTTCAGACTTGGCCAATAGCTCTTTACTCCAAGACTTATAATCATTCAATATTTCATCTCTAAAACACCTGATGATCACATACCAAAGAAAACTCCAAATAATGAACTCCCTCTTAAAATGCTTTCTTGATAGCTTCCTTATTGATTGTCTCCTAGCCCTTTAGAATCTTCCACACACTTGAGTAACAAACTGTTATGATGATGTTCCAACATTTAGTTGAACATGAATACATTTCTCAAAAAACACATCACTGATTTTGAACCTGAAGTTAATCATCACTTGTTCTTGTGTAGGAAAAATAAATGAGTAGCTTCCCTATAGGTATAAGGAGGGCTGCAATGGGTAGCTTTTTGTAGGTTATTTGGAGGATTTAGGAGCTACGACAATGATATGTGTCCCAAGATGAATTTCTTGCTTATCCCTCTTACGGGAGCCCCTTATATAGTTTTCCTTTTGTGCCATTTAAGAGCCTCAATAAAGGTGTGACCCTTGGGCTTCATAACTGTATAATTTCCGCTGTCACCATGAATGAAGGTGTTCAAAGCTATGTAACACTGGGTTTAATGCATCGACAACCGTTATAGTCATTAATGAGTCGAGTTGCTAATCGACTATGAGCATATGGACTCTAGTTACAAGTGCTATCTAGGTTGGTAGCATAGATGGGTTACTTCCTAGAGACACTAATGGCCGTTCACCGCCTTTAGCCGAGTTACACCTCCTCTTGGGTACCCCTTGTTATTATGGGTCGGACACTAGTCTTACTCTCTTCTCAAACGAATTCATGACTCGGTTGGGATTAATATTTCCGGGATGTACATAAGCCCCCCGAATTCAAATTCTTTTTGTAAGAATGAAGTGTTCGGTCACGAAAAGCACGAAAGGTATTAACGTCTGGACCGGGTTATATCCTTCCATTATCATTGTGTATGTGTCATAGACTGAAAGGTCACACATCTTCTCTCTCTTAGTGCAATGATGACTTCACTTAAATCTTCGGTTATTGGGCGATGTTTCTTTCCCAAATGCATTGTTCACTAGGTCATATTAAAACCCTATTTTCATTTTTCCTTTTTCATCTCAACATTTGGAAACATTACATCTCCAGAGAAAGCGTATACATTATCCAAGACTTCATAAGTTCCAGGTATTTTCCCTTTCTTCCTTCACTTTATTTTCACTTTTCTTTATTTGTTTTTATCTTTTAGAGAATAGTTATCATAAGAGAATGCGATGATGAGAGAAATATTTTAAGACCCATAAATGCTAAAGAGAGGAGGGAATTGTTGAATCAATTCATGCGGAAAGTTAAGAGCACTCTAGGTCAGGAAGAGTTTAATCGAATCACCAGGGAAGTTTACGGTTATACCTTTACCTCTTTGAGTGATTCTGACTCTGATTCTTCCTCCTCAGGTTCTGTAGAATTTTGTATGGAAATGTCTACCCCCTTCGACCTCGAAGTCATGGGCTACAAAAATAACTCGCTTGAAAATTTAGAGATTGACAAACTCCGGTCTCTAATGAATGTTTCCTCGACCGAGGAAGAAGATGACGTTATTCTAAGGTCTCGTGCCTCTAGATAACGGGTATGTATACTTTGCCAGAAGGTTATCGATGAGGAATTCTTCTATTTTATGTCGGGGTTTTAGATGACTTCAAGGTCCATATACCCTTTTCTGATTTTGAGGTGGACATACTGAAGACCATGAATGTTGCTCCTTCTCAACTTCGCCCATACAGTTGGGGCTTTATAAATACTTTCGAAATAGTCTATGAGGAAATGAACATCATCCCTACAGTGGGTCTGTTCTTTTTCTTCTTTGAGGTGAAAGGTGTCGAGAAGTGTTCCTGGATCCAAATCAACAGTCTTCCTAATAAGAGCTTTCTCCAAGTATACACCTCCAACTCTAAGGGTTTCAACGATCGGTTTCTGAAGGTAAAATGTGGGTTGAGATGCTCCCAAGGTTTATACGCTTTATACGGGTACCCACACTTCCCTTTCTACTGGACTCGGGATCCTTCACCCATCTCCGGTTTTAATTTTGACAAGATGAGCAACTTGGAGGTCCAAGATTTGAACGTACTTGACTCCTTCTGAATGATGAAGGTTAAAGACTTGTTGCCCCTAACTGACAAACAGATCCAGGTTTTTCTCAATAATTGTTTTTTCTTCTGATTTATCAATCGTTCAAAACTTTTAATGGTGCTCGCACTGTCTTTTTTTCCTTTTTACAGATAAAATGGAAGATCTTTCTGTAGTCGAACATAAGAAATTGATGCTGGAGGCCAGGGCTTCCTAAAAAGGGGCAGGTGGATCTTTTATAGATAAGTCCGACCTTGCCGGGTTAGAAACTCGGAATTTGAAGAGACAGAAGGGGCAGGTTCGAAGGCCACTTCAAGCATGGCTGAGCCGTAAACTTTTACTCCATCCATCCAAGAGGAGGTACAACAAGGCACTCCAAAAAAGATGAAGACTCTTATGAGTGATGATGCTTGTCGAGCCGATTTAGAAATATCTCTTATGATGAGAGAGCCCAAAGACAGTCAGACGTCTAGGGAATTCAATATCTGGTTCAACAACTTTGATGGGCTTCTCTTCCTTTATGACTATCTTAATGCCACTAAAGATGTTAATAAGGTCAAGACCATAGGTGGGTAGAAGATGACACATAACCTCAGCTCTTACCTTATGAGGTGTGTGGTTCTGACTCGGGGCCTTTTTGAGTCCAGTGATGATTATGAAAAAACTGAGTTGAAGCTCAAGGATGAGATAACTCAGCAAAAGGAAGCTTAAAAGAATCAGTCTGAGAAGTTATCAGGCTTGGAGAAAGACTTGGCCAAGGAGAAGGAGCGGAGGGAGACTTTGGAGTCTGAGAGCAAAACTTCTCTTACCCAGCTTAACGAAAGGTTGAAGATAGAAAAGGCTACCAATGATGGACTGAAGGTTACCACTGATGAGCTAAAAGAGGCTCTCAATAAGTCTCAAGTGGATATTCTCTCTTCTGCTGATGAGGCTTTCGAGCGGGCTTAGGACCAGATACTGTGCCTTTATCCCAACTTGGACATATCAAAGATGGACTACTTTAAGGTGGTGCATGATGGCCGCCTTGTAGATCTCATAGAAGTGGAAAAGGATCCCTCTCCTCAGTCGAATCCTGAAGATCCTTCTACTGAAGTGAACAACAACAATGATGGTGACGGGAAGGAGAACCCAACTGCATGATGCTTTTTTCTAGTTGTGTTTCTGTTAGTCATCCTATAAGGATGCAATTATGTAATTTTGTTTAAGGAGTGCGGTTTTGTTCCTCCTTTTTGCTATGACTATGAATTTTGCTTGCGGGATTTGTACTTGAACTGCCCTTCGTGGCTTTGTAAATGTATTGTCATTTTGGTTTTACTTGCTTGTAACAAAACTTAAAATAATCCTGTGTGTGTATCTTAGCCCCTCAGGCACAAAGTCCTTTGGGTTGTACGTGTCCAACCATGTAGTGTCGGGTATTATTTTAAGCTTAAAAGCAGTAACGACTTTCATGTCTTTCGATTGAAATTTTTACGACCAGTTTACAGCCCCCGGCGGGTTGTAGACTTGTTTTTACCTTTGATACATGCGAAAGTCTTCCTAGATACAGAAAGTGTCCTTTTTTGTTCGGGTTGTGTCATACTCGGCTTTATATCACATTCAGTTGTTTTTATGAAGTAAGCTACGGTGTATCTTTTGAGAGTCTCAAGCTTGTATGAGGTTGAGAGCCCCAAACGAACTTGTTATGTCTTTAGAATCGCCTCATTGGGCTGTATTCGTTTGGTTTTAAAGTACTTTTCTGCTTATTAAGATAAGTTTGTGCTTGTCTGTGAGGGTGAGGTCAATCATAGTTTAGGAAGCCCCAACTCATTGGGTTTGCATAACCCGAACATTTAACCGGACCCTAAGCCTTTGTGGTTGGGTTGCCATTATTCTCGGAGCCGAGGAGTATCACTCGGGTATATAAAGGACTCGACTTTTTTATGAGGAGTGTTGAATATGGTAATACAACCCTTATACGAGGAGTTTTAAATACTACCACTTGTTTACGGGGAGTGTCAATCCGAGTACTATGACCCTTTTATGAGAGACTATATTCCTTTAAGCCCCAAGCGTGGCTAGAGTCTAACTTTGTCTATTAATTCTCATCTTTGTCTGTTTGTCTCTTTTAAGAACCCCAAGCCTATTTAAGGTTGGATGATCATTTGCTTGTTCAATTTTTTGGGCTATCTAGCTTGATTTAGCTTGATTTAGCTCGAGGCATGTTAATATAGCTGAGGTATCGTGCTATCTGACCATTTATTTATGTCAGAGACTATGAGCTCTATTTATCTAATACATTTTATTGTTTTAAAGAACACTTGCTTTGTCTATGGGAACGTGAACATTTGGGCCTTGATTCCACTTAGATGATGTACTCAACTCTTTTGATGAGGAGTGTAAATTTTTTAGTACTCGGCCCATGAATGGGGAGTGTTTCTTTATGGAACTTGACTCTTAACAAGGAGCGTCATTAGGTGCGGACAGAGGACCTAAGGCATAATCAGCTTAGTGGTGGACAAAGGACCTAAGGTATAACCAGCTTAGTGGAGGACATAGGCCCTAAGGTGTAACCAGCTTAGCGGCGGACATATGCCCTAAGGCGTAACCGACTTAGTGGCAGACAGATGACCTAAGGCATAACTGGCTTAGTGGAGGACATAGGCCCTAAGGTGTGACGGGTTTGGTGGCGGACAGAGGCCCTGAGACGTGACTGGCTTATTAGCGGACAGAGGCCCTAAGGCATAACTGGCTTAGTGGCAAAAAGAGGCCCTAAGGCATGACAGGCTTAGTGGCGGATAGAAGCCCTAAGGCGTGACCGTCTTAGTGGAGGAAAAAGGCCCTAAGGAGTGACTGACTTAGTGGAAGACAGAGGCCCTAAGGTGTGACCGACTTAGTGGAGGACATAGTCCCTAAGGCATGACCAACTTAGTGGCGAACAAAGGCCTCCCTAAGGTGTGACCAACTTAGTGGCGGATAGAGGCCCTAAGGTGTAACTAACTTAGTGGCAGACATAGGCCCTAAGGTGCAACCGACTTAGTGGCAGACATAGGCCCTAAGGTGTAACTGTCTTAGTGGCGAACAAAGGCCCTAAGGCGTAATTGGCTTAGTTTCACTTTTTCATAGTAGTGTTACAATTATTTTTTTTAGTTAGGGTGCCTTATTAAAAGCCCTTGCCCTTGCAAGGGAAAAGAGTTCATCCCGTACATTTTTATTGATGATGACATTACATAATTTTAACTAAAATAAATCCTAAGATTGGATACATTACATGTCCTAGGTATTTCCATGCCATCAAAAGTCTCTAACTTATAGGCTCCATTATTTAGCTTCTATAGGACCCAATATGGGCCTTTCCAGTTTGGAGACAATTTTCCCTTGTTCTTCGGATCAATAATTCTTTTGAGAACTAAGTTACCATTACAGAAACCTATTTTTCTAACCTTCAGGTTAAACCTCTTAGTAAATTTGTCCTTGGCTGCAAATTCTCTGATCTGGACCATTTCTCTAACTTCGTCGAGCAGGTCGACTGAACTGTCTAGATTGTTCTTATTATTATCTTCACTGAAATTCTCTTGCCTCCAGATGGGAGTTTTGATCTCCACTGATATCATTGCGTCAACCCCATATACCATCCGGAAAGGTGTTTCTCGGGTAGTAGAGTGAGGTGTTGTGTGGTATGACCAAAGGATTTCGTGGAGGTATTCGAACCAGAGACCTTTGGCTTCATCTAGATTTTTCTTCATCCCTATTAGGATTATCTTGTTTTCTGCTTCAGCTTGTCTGTTGACCTGGGAGTATTCCACTGATGTGAATCCGTTTTGGATACCTAAGTCTTTAGAAAACTCCACCACGGAAGCACTCGCAAATTGATTCCATTGTCATACACTATGACCCTGGGTAAGCCGAACCTACATATGATATTTTTCCGGTAAAAACCACGTACTTTCTTGACAGTAATACATGCCACAACCTTAGCTTCCACCCATTTTTTGAAGTAATTTACAATGATAATTAAGAACTTGAGCTGCCCAGGAGCGATGGGAAATGAGCCTAGTATGTCTGCTCCCTACTGGTAGAATGACCATGGAGAAAAGATAAAGTGCAGCAACTCGGCTGGCGAGTGTATGAATGACACAAATACTTGGAACTTATCACATTTTCATACAAACTCGGTGCAATCTTGCAACCTACGAGGCTAATAGTACCCGACTCTGAGGATTTTTCCTGATAAGGCTCTTCCTTTGATATGACTGCCACATGCTCCTTCATGGAACTCTCTCATTATCAGGATAGTCTCGCTTTATGATACACATCTCAACATGGGTGATGATCTCCCCATCTTGTATAGCTTGTCGGCCACTATGAGATAGCATGTGGATATCTTTTTATGCGTCTTGCTTCATTGACATCTTCAGGTAGGATCCTTTGCATCAATTACTATATTATTGGTGTCATCCCTCTGGTTGATTGTTGCCATAGTTTCCTCGATTTTGGTTCTCGGCCTCTCTAAGATCTCTTGTATCACTGTTTTGTTCAGCCCCGACCCTTTAGTACTGGAATGTCGGGCTAACAAGTTGGCCCATACATTTTCTTCTCTTGGGATGTGATTTACTTCAAACTCCAAGAATGTTTTTGACAGCCCCAACGCTAGTTGCATGTACTTCAGTAGTGAATAATCCTTAGTCTGATATTCTCCTCTTACTTGTCCCACAATCAGTTATGAGTCAGTCTATACTGTTAGGTGGGTCACTCCAACTTCTTTAGCCATTTTCATACCTGCTATCAGAGCTTCACATTCCTCCTGATTATTGTTGGCTTGGAAATTGAAACCCAAAGAATATTCTAGTATGAAGTCTTCTGGTCCTTCAAGCATGATCCCAGCTCCACTCCCTTTAAGGTTGGATGAGCCGTCTACATGAAGGATCCATCTGCTCGTAGTTTCCTCTGGTACAAGGTTACTCAACTCGACCAAGAAATTGGCCAACACTTGTGACTTGATGCTTGTCCTTGGGATAAACTCTATGTCGTACTCAGATAATTCTACGGCCCAAGTGACCATTCTCCTGGCCAAGTCAGGCTTTTTCAGTATCTGTTTTATTGGATAATTAGTTCTCATAGTTATTGAATGGCCCTGAAAATAGTGTCTTAGCTTTCGTGCCGTTATCACCAATGCCAATAAAGTATACTGGCTTCTCCATGCCTTCTCCATATTGCACAAGAATAGAGCTCATGGTCCTGTCGAACACTGCCAAGTACAAGATCATGGGGGTATTCTCTTTTGGCCTGGTCAAAATAGGATGAGAGGATAGAAAATGCTTCACTCCTTAGAAGTCTTTTTCACATGCCATTTTCCACTCAAACTCCTATGATTTTCTGAGGGTTGGAAAGGAATTTATTGACTTATCACCTGCACATGATAGAAAACGAGACAAGGTGACTAGCCTTCCTGTCAGCTATTGGACCTCTTTCTTTGATGACGGACTTTGGATATCTATAATCTCCTGACACTTGTCGGGATTGGATTCTATTTCCTGGTTCGTGAGCATGAACCCTAGGAATTTTCTGGCTTGCACCCCGAAGATACACTTATTCGGGTTCAACCTCAAATCATATCTCCTTATTGATGCGAGTGTCTCTATTAGATCTACGACATGTCGTTTCCTGGTGACGGATTTGACGACCATGTCGTCCATATATACCTCCAGATTCCTTCCGATTTGGGTAGTAATTAGGGTTTGTATGGTAAGATCAAAACAAAGCAAATAGAAAACCCTAAATGCAAGATAAAATCAAAGCATGAAAATAACACACTTGCACACAAGCATCCTTAGGGTTTTCTCCACTTGGTTGTCTTATATAAAAATAGCCATGTTACGCATGCGAAGTATCTTGGCAAAACAAAATAAATATAAGATCATAGTCCTCAATGACACTATTCAAGGTTGCCTTACAAAATGATCTTGGTCCCTCAAAATGCTAAGATACTTTGCAAACATTTCTAATCATGGTTATACGATGACCCACGCTCGTCACGTTTACATCCAAAGATAGGGTTGCTTATCAAATCAATGGTAAAACAACAATGTCAAAGGAATGGAAATGCACAAGAAAGACATTTGAGTAGGTAGATTACTTATAGTTACTTGCACTATTTTCAAACAACTATCCTTGCTATTTTCAAAACAAACACACACATTTCAAAAACATCTTACAAATATTGAAAACATTTTCAAAAGACAAACATCTTTGTATACATTCTTACGAACGAGAATCATTACAAAGATTGCCTAAACGAATGGCCTCTTTTACAAAATACTTTCAAAACCACACTAAACATATTTTCAAATAACAAAAGCAAGTGATCTAGCAAGTAACTAAGATCCCATGGAAAACCATGGATGAAAAGGGTGCTAATACCTTCCCTTTTCATAATCTACCCCCCGAACTCAAGAAAACATCTCAAAGGTATTTCCTGTGCTTTTTCACCTTTCCTTTTGGATAAAAGAAAAGTCAGTGGCGACTCTTGCTAACCGCAACATTTGCGATAAAACGTAAAACCCTCAAGTCAGTTCTCCCACCGTATCACAGTAGCTAAGAAATTTACGAGACTTCAAAGTAACTTCTTATGGGGGAATGGAGAAAAAATGCAAGATTCATTGGGTAAGTTGGAGGGATGTGTGATTACCTTTTGAGAAGGGGAATTAGGAATAAAAAATATTGTGTATTTAAATTTAGCACTTCTTAACAAATGAAGATGGAGAATTCTTCAAGGCCATGATTCTCTTTGATTTAATATTTGTTGAGCGCTCGTTATGGTGATATTTCTACCCAAGTTTTTTGTGGAGGTGAGACAAATATTTCTTCTTCTTCTTCTTCTTCTTCTTTTTCTTCTTAGTGGAGGGATATCTTCAAGGTTGGGAATTTTTCTTTCAAAGATCATATGGCTTCTAATAGTATATTCATTATTCGTAATGGTTATTCCACTCCATTTTGAAGCCAAATGGTTAGAGGACAAAACTTTGAAGGAGGATTTTCCAGATTTATTTGAGGATTCTTGTTTAAAGAGAGTTTCGGCGGCGGGCGTGGGGGGAGATGGAAGGTGGGTATGGGGTGATTTCAATTTAAGCGCGGTCGTGGCCCATGACCCGGATTTAGTGTACGATTTTGGGTCTCTAAAGAAGCGATTGGATGGTTTTAGTGGTATGTCAGAAGGGTGGGATTTGGTGGAATTGATTCATAACTCAGAAGAGGATTTTTCGGTAGCTTTCTCTTATGCGAATTTTGAAAGTTTTCGTATTCCTTTTGGTCCCCCAAATAGGAATGATGTGGCTTTGGGCTTGCTTTGGAAATTAGAGGTGCCTTACAAAATTAAAGCCTTTGGTTGGAGACTTTTTGTTAATAAACTTCCAACAAAAATCTTTTGGTATATAGAGGTATTAAATTTCACATAGACAATTTAAAATATGTTTTTAGTGGTATAGAATCGGAAAGTAGGGAACATTCCTTTTTCAAGTGTATGGGGGTTACGAAAGTATGGAAGGAGATAACATCTTGTATAGGTAAATCATATGAAGAGGAGGATGAGTGCTTATGGAATTTTATGGGTTGGTACTTGTATTGTCGTGTAAAAAAGGTAAAAGAGGGAAAGTAAGGTGTTGTTTGGCTAGCCACCATGTGGATTCTTTGGTTGAAAAGGAATAAGATTTAATTCTGAAATGATGGGTGGAATATTAACAATAAGGTGTGGTATATTAAAACATTAGTTTGGAAATTGTATTTTTGTGGAGATATTAATTACTCAAATTGTAGTTTTTATGAATTTAGCAAAGACCATTTGTTATTTCTTTCATAAAATAATTGGTTGGTAATTTCTCTTTTTGTCAGGTCTTCATGTTTCTGTGTAAACTGGTTGGAGAACCGTTGATTCTCCCTTATATATTATCTTGCTTAAACAAAACAAAAAAACTCGAACTATCCTAAAAATAGACAACAAAAAAATCACACAGAAAACTCAAAAAACATAACCCATGTTATAAGAAACAAAACTCAAATTCCTAAATTACTTTTTTGAAGCCAAACAAAATCAACACCAAAAAAAACATAAATATATTGAAGTGATATTGATCCATGAGTAAATATTCATTCATAATTGTTAATTATTCTAGAACTTGAATTGATTCTTTATGAAATACTTATTTAGGGTTCAGATATATGTATTGAAGTGAGCTAAAAATATATATTTTTCAAACAACTAGTTAAATAAATCTACTATAAAATATTTATTCATGTGTTAAGTCTTTTTTAACTTATTTATTACATTCTATGAAATATCAAAAAATTTCTCACAAGATCTTTTTGACTCAAGATTAGATTAGGGTTTGACCAGCTCAGGACATCTCATCATGCACTGATAATCCAAAATTAGGGTTTGGGATTGCACAAGGATTTTTAGGCTATCAATTATTCATGTGACTTTCAAGTATCATTATAGACCCCTAAGTTTACTCATGTCAAGTTTCAAGCCTTGAATCACACTTTTGATCAGTCAATTGGACAGTTGACCTAAAAATTAGTTGTATTGGGGAAAAAGTAAACCATGGCCAATTTAAAGTCAAACTTCATAATTTTTGATCCACATCAACATTTTAGACTCACATATATCATTTTATCAAGTTTGGACCATAATTCCTCAAGAAATTTGATCAAATCATCAAAAGGGCAAAATGGTCAAAATTAGGGTTTTGACTGAGAAAGGGCAATTTCTGATTTTTGACCTAGCAAATGACCAATTGGTTTGAAGCATGATTTCAAGAGTTCAATTGCATCATCTTGACCTAATGACATGGTTCAAAACATTGCAATTCCATTGGATTGACAGACAAATTTTGCAGTCAACTGATCAAAAGTCAATTGTATACTGAAAAGTCAAACTCTGACTTTTTGGTCAAAATAAAATGCCAAGGATCACAATTCATAAAAAAATGTCAAAATGTGAAACTTGTTAATCAAGAAATCAAAGATTGAAGATTTTGTTTTGAAATTGGAAATTTTCTTAACTTAGGAATTTTTCTAAGTATAGAAATTTTCTTAATTTTTTCTCAACTTTAAGCCAAATTTTCACCATGATACAAGATGATTCAAAGAAAGTTCCCAACATGAAAGTTGTAGATCTCCATGAAATCTACAACTTTTCTTCACACAGTTTTTCCTAAAGATGCTTGGATCTCAAGATATAATTTTGTGAATACATGCCCATGAACTAAAATAACTTAGTGAAATTTTGCCCTAATTTAGGCAGGTTTTTTACCTAACTTCATGGCAACTTTTCACCTAGTTTCAAGAGGAATCTTGAAAAAAAATTCAAAGATGAGTTATAGAGCATATTGCAAGCTTTCCAAAATGTTCAAGAACTCCTTGAGATCATTTTTGAGTAGGGAGAATCTAAGAGATGAAGTTGGCAATTTCTCACTTTGATTTCAAGCCATTTCATGATGAACCAAAATTCAAATCCAAACCTAGGTTGCATGACCCTTGCTTTACAGGTCTCAAACTTGTTTCTCACTCCATAATTTAATGCTTACACAGTTGATAAAGCTTTAATCCAAGCATGAGAGCCTTTGTCCAAGCTTTAATTCCATAAATGGCACAAAGTTGCCATTTCCATTTTAGAAAAGCACAAATTTTGCATTTATCAACTTCTTGAGCTTTGCACCTGTTCCTTCTGCACACACAAGTCCTATAAGCCAAAAGAAAAGTGCCTAAGACTTGTACCAACTCATATCAGGCTTGTACAAGCATGTAGAGAGTTGTCTCCTCACTTTTCTTAACAGGCAAGCAATAGAGATAAAAGTCTATAACTCAGAAGCCTGGTGTGGAATTGATTTAAAACCTTTTCTATACTTATACACAAACATATTATAACCTAAGGCACGATTGCTAAAGGCCAGAAACTCTCCAAACTCTCTATCACTAAAAACCTGCCATAACTTGCAGTTTTGCATCAAGCATAGCAATCCAAAAATCTACTCGTGCATTTCAAGTTCTAATCACCTAAACACTTAACCTACATCATATCTAAGTGTTCCAGACCATCATCCCTTCAATGTAACTCCTCCTTCTCCATCTGCCATTTTTGTATTTCAAGCTTGCAGGTTGACTTGGATAGGGAGACTAAGGCACTTTCAAGGCAAGGTAAAGATTGGAACACACTCAGGAAGGTCCAGGCAAGCTAAAGGGATCCTCAGGCCTTCTCAAAACTCACTCAAACTCCATTAACGATCTCAGCTAAAAGAGGTAAGAACTCTAACTTCTATCTCTTCATACAGGCATCTTTTGGTCTCGATTTGTGAAGATAAAATGTAGATATCCTTGTGATAAAACCAACCATGTTCATAGATTTCATTTATATTAATTGTGTATAGAGAATTTTAGATTTCAAATTTCTATAAAAATTAGGTTTGAAATTAGGGCCATTGAAATTAGCTTTGATCTTTGACTGGTAGTTAACATGAGTTACATGGTTGAAATCGTGGGAAAGAGTACTACCATTTTCATGTTTGAAGTTTCCATTTTTATGGAGAAATGAGAGAGATACAGGGGGTCCGGATGGCTAGAGGAAGAAGACGAAGTACAGGGCAAGGAAGCACTTTGTCTTATCTATTTTTAGTTTCATTTGAACTAACGGATGTACAGCCACCCCAGTGGCAAGGCAGCACGCAGAAATTGCATAGGTCCTGGGTTCGAACCTTGGCGTTGCCTTTTGCATTTTCCATATTTTTTCAGCTTTGTTTTTGGTCACTTGGCAACGTGGATTAGCAACTGGGCCTCATATTTTTTTCTAACATACTACCTCCTGATTACTCAGGACACCCTTGGCCCAATTTATTTTCATTTATTTATTTTATTTTTGTTTATTTCATTAAATATTTTTCTTAAATATTATAAAATCATAAAAAATATAAAAATGTTAAATATTTTATTTTGTTTATTTTATTTTATTTTATTTTCTCATAAAAAAGTATTTTTTTATTTAGTTGTATATTAACTATTTTTCCCAAATAAACTTATCATCAAAAATAGAATAAGTTTAAATATTTATTATTTTTCTCACACTTGTAAATATTTATTTTAATATATAAAAGGACTAAAATATTTCATAAAATATTATTTTATTATTTTTAAGACACAAATACACAAAAATAATACTTAAGGGACTTTAATTTCTTTTAACAAATTAGAATTAGGGTTAACCAATTTCTAAAAATATTTTCTTTTTCTTAAATTACTAGGTTCAGTTTAAAACTCTTTTTCACATGAAAAACAAAAACAAAATCTTTTTTTCTTGCATATACATATCATTGCATATTTAATTTATATTGTATCTTATTTATTCAAATATTTGTACAAATTCGATTTGGTTGTAATAGCTTAATTAGATTTACATTATTGCAAATCTCCATTCATAATTTGTATACCCCCTCCCATAAAATGTTGTAATAGCGTAGCAATCTTTAAATTACGCAATTTATCGCTTTTACATAACATGCTAGTAATTAGGGTTTGTATGGAAAGATAAAAACAATGAAATAGAAAACCCAAATCTAAGACAAAATTAAGCATGAAAATAACACACTTGCACACAAGAACCCTTAGGGTTACTCCACTTGGTTGCCTTATACAAAAATGGCTATATTACGCATGCGAAGTATCTTGGCAAAACAAACAAATATAAGATCATAGACCTTCGATGACGCTATTCTAAGTTGCCTTACAAAATGATCTTGGTCCCTCAAAAATGCTAAGATACTTTGCAACATTGCTAATCATGGTTATACGATGACCCACGCCGTCCCGTTTACATCCAAAGATAGGGTTGCTTACCAAATCAATGGTAAGACAACAATATCCAAGGAAAAGAAAATGAACAAGAAAGACATTTGAGTAGGTAGATGACTTCTAGTTACTTGCTCCATTTCAAAACAACTATCCTTGCTATTTTCAAAAAAAAATACACACATTTCCAAACATCTTACAAACATTGAAAACATTTTCAAAAAGACAAACATCTTTGTATACATTCTTACGAACGAGAATCATTACAAAGATTGCCTAAACAATGGCCTCTTTTACAAAATACTTTCAAAACCACACAAAGCACAATTTCAAAATAAAAAGCAAGTGATCCAGCAAGTAACTAAGATCCCATGGAAAACCATGGATGAAAAGGGTGCTAATACCTTCCCTTTTCATAATCTACCCGCCGAACTCAAGAAACAATCTCAAAGGTCTTTCCTGTGCTTTTTCACCTTTGCTTTTGGATAAAAGAAAAGTCGGTGGCGACTCTTGCTAACCGCGACATTTGCGATAAAATGCAAAACCCTCAAGTCAGTTCTCCCACCATATCACAGAACTGGCGACTCTGCTGGGGAATATTCTAAAAGCGGGGTTACCTTAGGGCTAAGATCACATTTATTTGCTTACATCGTTTGACTTGCATGCTTTACATTATGGTTCTTTGTTTGGGTTTGAATCCTCTACACGGATTTGGGATACATTATAGAAGTAGCAATACATTGTGGAAATTGTGTGGGGTATACCGACATGGTCTAAGCAATAGCTATGTTAAGTGTGACATATTTGTGGGTACCGGTAGCGTTTGAGTTAATCAAAGAGAATACGGGGCTGCTGAGTGATGTCATGAAGCACTAATGAACTTGTAGAAACTTTACTGACCAACTTGGCCTTTTAGGATGTAGTAAGATGATCGGCTTTGGTGCAGTCTGAAGTTGGTAGATACTCGATACTACACTCATTGAGGTTTGGTTTCTTGGGATATTTCGGTCGCCATTAAAGAGGCTTGAGCTGAAACAATGACCAAGGAAACAATCTGGTGATATTGAGCTCCTTAGAACCCGGTTATTATTACTAGGACTGGTTTAAGCCAACTAAACTTCAAGAGGATACTTACCTATAAAACCCCATGCAAGCCTAAACTAAGAACTTGTTTGCTTTGCTTGTATATGCATACTTGTACATAACATCATGGACATCATGAACATCACATACATCAACTAACCATTTCAAGGATTTCTTTGAGATTCATCTTTGTTCTTGTTTTGTAGGATATGGATTCACTTTGCAGGAAAACTATCCAAGTCAACCTTGTAAGAATTCCTCCACAACTTAAGGAGCTAGCTTCAAGGATCCCTGAGAATTCTCCATTCACCGAGAGACATGGTCGTCTACTCAACTTGGTCACCTCTAACACAGATGAGGATATGATGAAAGTGCTCTTTCAGTTCTTTGATCCTTTGCACCATTGCTTCACATTTCCCAACTATCAACTTGTGCCTACTTTGGAAGAATTCTCCTAACTCTTGAGAATGCCCATTTCAATCAACTACCTTTCAACGGTACGGAAAGAGACCCAAAGCCAGAAGAGATTACTCAAGCTCTGCACTTGCACTCATCTGATGTCACAACTCATTGGGAAATTAGAAGTGGTGTCAAAGGCTTCTTAGCAAAGTTCCTGTTTGAGAAGGCCCAAATCTGTTGGAATTCCTTAGACTTGCAAGCCTTTGAAGAAATTATGGCTCGTCTTATCTATGGGATTGTCTTATTTCCCAATCCTGACCAACTCATAGATTTGAGCACCGTCAAAATCTTCATGTCACGCAACCTGGTACCTACATTGCTAGGGGATATCCTACACTCTTTTCACACTCGCACAATGAGGAAAAGAGGTGTCCTAATGTGTTGCACTCCTCTCCGGGCAAGATGGTTTATTTCTCATCTTCCCCAATCAATCTTAAAGAATGAGCAAGGTTCTAGGTGGTCACAAAGGTTAATGACGCTCAAACATTTAGATATTCATTGGTGCTCCCGATCTAAAGAGAATGTTATCATTGTTTACTGTTGTGGGGAATTCCCTAATGTCCCTCTACTTGGCATTAGGGGAGGAATCACCTACAATCCATGCTTAGCTTTAAGACAATTTGGTTATGCCCGAAGGGATGACCTGCACGAGATGCTGATTCAAGGTTTAGTATTCGACTACGACAACGACGATCAAGGTCTTCGCCAGAGATTCATCCGATCTTGGAGGATGCTAAACAAGGTGGATAGCAAGACTTTGGGGCACAAGAATTCCATCCCTCTTGAGCCTTACCTCAAATGGGTACGAACCCGTGCTCAAAGTCTTATGATGCCTTATCCTTCCATCCTTCCGGTAATTATTGTGCCTGTTAAGGAGGGAGATGTTCCATACACTATCATACATCCTGACATGCCCACATCTCTTAAAGAACTACAAAGGGATTGGATACAGCTTAAAGGAGAGCGAGATACTTTTGAAGCCCAATTTTATGCAAGCGAGAAGAAGGTTTTGGAACTCACTAGGCTACTTCATGAGGAGCGGACTCTAAATGCCTACATTGCACCAAAGAGGATGCGCACCACTTTTTATCTTAGAGTTTTATATTATTTTGTCCAAAAGGGCATTGATGTACTCAAACTCTATCTTATTAATATAACATGTGTTTATTTTTGTCTAAAACAAACTTGAGTCTTTGAAATCCTTGAAAACATTGCATATGCACATATCATTCATCATAACATAAACAAGTCGTTTGCAACAAGTTTCCTCATCTCTCTACTGTTTATTTCAGTAAGATGGATCTCGAACAAATAGTCAAATATCTCCAAGCTCAGAACACACAGTTTTAACAGTTGCTCATGACCCTAGCCAAGGGGAAAGAAGAATTGAAGACTCTGCTAGCTGAAGAAAGTAAAAAAGAAAACAAAGAAGGTAACTGGAGTCTTAAACATGGGGATAAGATTTCAGGGGCAGACAAGAAGGACTTTGAACTTTGCAACAACATCTGGTGAAGGAGAGGGGAAAGGCAAGGAAACAGTTGTCCCGTTAGAATCGGAAGAAGAGGAGGAAGAAGAGGAAGACTACTCCGAGGAACAGTATCCTCCAACGGATGACAAATATAGACATCTTGAAGAGCGTTTGAGCGCGATGGAAATACAAAAGGTGTCGGGCTTAGACTTTGAAGAATTGGGACTAGCGTCAGGGATTGTGATTCCTCCGAAATTTAAAGTGCCTATATTTGCCAAATATGATGGAGTGTCATGCCCTAAAATGCATCTCCGATCATATGTAAGGAAAATTCAACCACACTCCGCTGATAAAGACTTATGGGTACATTTTTTCCAAGATAGTCTATCTGAAACACAACTCGACTGGTTTTACCAACTAGAAAGAGCCAACATCTACAATTGGGAAGATCTTGCCGCAGCTTTCTACAAGCAATATCAATATAGTGCTGATTTAGCACCTACCCGTACTCAACTTCAAAGTATGGCTATGGCTTCCAATGATGGTTTCAAGGATTACGCACAGAAATGGAGAGATCTGGTTGGAAGAGTTCAACCCCCTCTATCTGAAAGGGAATTGGTGGACATGTTCTTAGACACTTTATCTGGCCCCTTCTTCAACCATTTAATTGGAAGCTCACCTGTAGGATTTACTGAACTAATATTAACTGGAGAGAGGGTGGAAGTTGGCATAAAAAATGGAAAGATTCAGAAGGATTCATCTTCTTCTACAGCTGTGAGGAAGCCTTTAATTAGGAAGAAAGAGGTAGCTGCTGTATATTCGCAAAGAAACCAAGAGAGAGTCGGACGCCGACCAATGGTAGGGGTTGTTATGATTCCAAAGCCTACGTCTGATCAACAAAGAAGTAATCAACCAAGAGTGGAAAGGCCAGTCAGGAAATTCACCAGAATCAACATGACTCTGTCTCAAGTATTACCGCATCTTCTGAAATCCAATTTGGAAACCTTGAAAGAAGCTCCAAAAAACCCCAACACAACGTCCCCTCATTATCACCCCAATGCCCGTTGCGCATATCACTCCAAAAGTCCTGGTTACGATACTAATAATTGTTAAGCCTTGAAGAACAAAATACAAGACCTCATTGAAGCAAAAGAAATTGAGTTTGATGCGCCCGAGAAGCAAAATTTCATTTCTGCTCCTATGCCCAGACATGGTCACAACACCAATGCTATTGAAGAAGATTTGTTTGTTACCACAGTTGGTGAACTCGTGACTCCACTCCCAACCATTAAGATAAACTTGTTGAAAGCCGGTGTATTCCTGGGTTGTAATGAAGACTGCCACCTCATCTTATCCTCACCAACTGATTGCCTTTTGTTAAAAATAGGCATTCAATGCTTGATAGACAATAAAGAGATTTTGTTTAAAAGTATTACTATTTCACCAGTTCCTGTTGAAGATGTTTCAATCATTACCATCTCCGCCAATTCTTCCAGGGTCCCCAAAGACCCGTTAAAATTACATCGGTTCCGAAAACAACTCCTCTAATAATCACAATGCCTCGGCCAGTCCCATATGAATCAGACAAAATTGTACCGTGGAATTACGGTGGGGACATTTACTACCATGGCATCAAACAAGATAGGTCGTCCGCCGAAGAAATAAACTCCGAAGGAGAAGATTCCAACGTTAGCAATATTGCCGGAACTAGTAAAATTACCTGAAGCGGTAGGATCTTTTCTCCAAAAATCGCCCCTCCAAAGGCTGTTTCTGGACCCGTGGCTGCTCCAAAGGTTACTTCCGTACCCATAATCATCTCTGCAAGTGCTCCTATTGACGAAGCTGTTACAACCCCTGTTGTCATTCCTACCAACACTCCTATTATTGAAGCTCGAGGAAAGAGTATTCAAGTGGAGCCTGTCCAGACGAAGGCTTAATCACTAACTATTCTCGAAACTTCCAAGAAAGAAATGGAGGAGATCCTAAGAATTATAAAGAGGGGCGACTACGACATAGTTGAATAGTTGGGGCAAACTCCCTCCAAAATTTCCATGCTGGCATTATTACTGTGTTTCGAGGTGCATGCGAAAGCCTTGGTGAAGTTCCTAAAAATAGCCCATGTGCCTCAAGAGACGTATGCTGATCAATTTCAAGACTGCGTGGCCAGCTTGATAGTGGATAACGGCCTAGGCTTCTCGGATGCTGATCTAACACCAAGGGGAAGAAAGCACAACGAGGCATTACATGTCTCTGTGGAATGTAGAGGCACAACTTTGGCCCATGTCTTGGTGGACATTGACTCATCTTTGAATGTTTTACTGAAAGAAGCTCTTGATAGACTTGACTGCGAAGGACTAACGTTAAAGCCAAGTAACATAGTAGTAAGGGCATTTGATGGCTCGAAGAGGATGGTACACGGGGAGGTGGATATCCCCATAAAGGTTGGGACTCAAACTTTCAATTCAACCTTTTATGTAATGGACATCCGCCCTTCTTACTCCTGTCTGCTAGGATGACCATGGATCCATTATGTTGGCGCTGTTACCTCTACATTGCACCAGATGCTGAAATATTCGGTTCAAGGAAAAGTTATCACTATCCACGGAGAGGAAGAATACATGATTAGTCATCTTAATTCCTTCAGGTATGTGGAATTGGACGGAGAGTTCATTGAAACTCCTTTTCAACACTTCGAAGAGGTCCCCCAAGAGGTAGCAGTAACCAAGATTGTGTCCCAAATTCCCAAGATTACAAGGCCTCCACTCTGGATGTCATCTCTGAAGGACACCAAAGCAGTAGTAGAGGAGGGTGGATGCACCATCTGGGGGAAACTTCCAGATATTCCGTATAAACCTGACAAGTTTGGCTTAGGTTTCACTTCAAGTGCTCAAAAGGCTGTACGACGTGCCCGTGCTGGAGGGCCACCCTTGAAGATTAGCAACCGTGAGGTCAGCGCGGTAGAAGATGGTGAAGAGGATTGCAACTTGGAGGATTGGATATTTCCGGCTGTCAGTGGAGGACTCCGCAATTGGGAGGCTAGAGACCTTGTCCCAATAACTTTCATCCCTCAGTAATTTATCTTTACATTTTGTTGGATCTGTAATATTCAAAAACAATTCTCACTTTTAAAACTTTGTGTCTTGCCCGAGGCACAATGGTCCATTTGTAAGGGTTATTATTTCATCTTCATATGACATTCAATGAATCATGGACGTTTTTCGCATACAAACTCTTGTGCTCATTGTTTTTTCTTTTACATTTTATTTTTAAAGATGGCTATACCCTCACACACACCCACACTCACAAATGCAGGTACCCATCCATTCTGGATCCCATGGGTAACGATACTGCTATGGCCTTTTGTGACTCTGAGGATCTAATCTACCAAGCCGAAGACGAAAGTAAGGAAGATTGTGAAGTACTGGGGGAACTTGCCAGACTTCTACAACAAGAGGAAAGGACCATTCAGCCTCACGAGGAACTTGTGGATACAATCAACTTGGGTACCGAGGAGGATAAAAAAGAGGGCAAGGTGGGTGCCAATCTAGAACCCAGTGTCAAGGAGCGTCTGATTCAGTTGTTGCATGATTATATTGAAATCTTTGCCTGGTCATATGAAGACATGCCAGGACTTGATACAGACATCATGGTACATCGTCTGCCTACAAGAGAAGATTGTCTGCCAGTAAAACAAAAAGTCCGCCGCATGAGACCTGATATGTCGAAAAAGATTAAAGCGGATGTCATGAAACAATTCAATCTTGGATTCTTGGCTGTCACTTCCTACCCTCAATGGGTTGACAACATTGTTCATGTACCTAAAAAATATGACAAAGTACGAATGTGTGTGGATTACAGAGATTTAAATAGGGCGAGCCCTAAAGATGATTTTCCACTCTCCCACATTGATATCCTGGTTGACAATACGGCACAACACAAAGTGTTTTCCTTCATGGACGAATTCTCAGGTTATAACCAAATCAAAATGGCACCTGAGGACATGGAGAAAATAACTTTTGTCACACAGTGGGGCACATTCTTCTACAAAGTGATGCCATTCTGATTGAAGAATGCTGGGGCAACCTATCAGCGCGCCATGGTAGCTTTATTTCAAGACATGATACATCATGAAATAGAGGTCTACATAGACGATATGATATCCAGATCACAAACAGAAGAAGATCACCTTGATCACTTGCAAAAGCTGTTTGAGAGACTGAAGAAGTACAAGCAGAGGTTGAATCCAAACAAGTGCACATTTGGAGTACGGTCCGGTAAACTCCTAGGCTCTGTCGTCAGTAACAAAGGTATTGAGTTTGATCCTGCCAAGGTTAAAGCAATACAAGAGATGTCTGCTCCTCGTACTGAGAAGGAAGTCGGAGGTTTCTTGGGACGCTTGAACTACATTGCCAGATTCATTTCTCACCTAACAGCTACTTGTGAGCCGATCTTCAAACTATTGAAGAAAGATCAAGTAGTAAAATGGAATGATGAATGCCAAGTTGCTTTTGACAAAATCAAAGTTTACTTACAAGAACCTCCTATATTGATGCCACCAGTCGAAGGAAGACCATTGATCATGTATCTGACTGTTTTAGAAAACTCGATGGGGGTGTGTATTGGGGCAACATGACGAGTCTGGCCGAAAAGAGAACGCTATTTATTACCTGAGTAAAAAGTTTACCGACTGGGAAACCAGATATTCACTGCTCGAGAAAACTTGCTACGCTCTGGCATGGGCTGCTCACCGGCTAAGACAGTATATGCTGACTCATACTACCTTGTTGATATCTAAGATGGATCCGATAAAATACATCTTCGAGAAGCCTGCTCTTTCCGGGAGAATAGTGAGATGGCAGATGATCCTAATAGAATACGACATATAGTATACTACCCAGAAAGCTATAAAGGGCAGTGTGCTAGCTGATCATCTTGCTCATCAAGCTGTAGAAGACTATCAGTCCATGAAGTTTGAATTCTCGGATGAAGATATCATGACATTAGACAACTGTGAAGAATTCAGGCCATATGACGGACCTGAACAAGGATCCCGATGGATCACGTTCTTTAATGGAGCATCCAATGCACTTGGTAATGGCATCAGCGTTGTACTCATATCTCCATAAGGGTGTCATACTCCCTTTACTGTCAGACTTTGCTTCAACTGTACAAACAACATGGCAGAATATGAAGCATGCATCTTTGGTCTCAAAGCTGCCATAGACTTGGGGATCAAATCATTGGATGTATTTGGAGACTCAACTTTGGTTAGCAGTCAGATCAAAGGGGAATGGGACACCAAACACCCAAACCTTATCCCTTACAAAGAACATGTTTTGACATTGCTACCACATTTCGAGAAGATTACCTTCGAGCATTTCCCGCGAGAAGAAAATCAGCTAGCAGACGCTCTAGCCACAATGTCATCTATGTTTAAACTTAATTAGGATAACAAGGCTCCCAAATCACCATCGAACGAATGGATGAACCAGCACACTGTCACGAGATTAATGCTGAAGAGATAATGGACCAGCCTTGGTTCCATGAAGTCAAGAGGTATCTCGAGGCTCAAGAATATCTAGAAGGAGCTTCAATTAATGATAAGAAGTTCTTAAGGAGATTCTCTGCTAAATTCTTCCTTAATAATGGCATCATGTATAAACGTAATCATGACTCTATTTTTCTTCGGTGTGTGGATAAAGTTGAAGCTGAAAAGATCATGGCTGAATTACATGAAGGTACTCTTGGAACCCACTCCAGTGGGCATACGATGGTGAAGAAAATCCTACGGGCGGGCTATTATTGGTCTACCATGGAAGCAGATTGCTATCAACATTCTCGAACCTGTCATAAGTGTCAAATTTATGCTGACAAGGTGCACGTACCTCCGGTTCCTCTGAATGTCTTGACGGCTCCTAGGCCCTTTGCTATGTGGGGAATTGATATGATTGGAGAGATCAATCCTACAGCCTCCAATGGACACCGCTTCATCCTAGTGGCCATTGACTATTTTACAAAATAGGTTGAAGCAGCTTCCTTCGCTTCCGTTACCAAGAATGTTGTTGCCCGCTTCATCAAGCAAAACCTTATTTGCTGGTATGGTATCCCGGAAAGGATCATCACTGACAATTGTACAAATCTTAATAACACTATGATCACCGCATTATACGAGCAATTCAAGATCTAGCATCACAATTCTTCTCCCTATCAGCCAAAAATGAATGGTGTTGTCGAAGTTGCAAATAAAAACATTAAGAAGATCATACTGAAAATGGCAGTCACATATAAAGACTGGCATGAGATGTTACCGTTCGCTCTCCACGATTATCGTACCACGGCTCGCACGTCAACCGGGGGAACACCTTATTCTTTGGTTTATGGCATAGAGGTTGTCTTACCTATTGAGGTTCAGATCCCCTCTCTGAGAATTATGAAGCATGTAGGGTTGAATGAAGACGATTGGATCCAGACCCGACTTGATCAACTGAATTTGATTGATGAAAAGAGACTTACTGATGTTTGCCATGGTCAAATGTATCAAAAACGGATGATCAAGGCTTTCAACAAGAAAGTCAGACGCCAAGTATATCAAGTCGGGGATCTAGTGATCAAACGTATCATCTTTCCGCAAAGTGATCCCAGGGGAAAATGGACTCCTACCTATGAAGGACCATTTGTAATCAAAAACATATTCTCTGGCGGGGCAATGATCTTGACAACCATGGATGGCGACGACCTGCCACACCCTGCAAACGCGAACATAGTCAAAAAATACTATGCATAAGAGACCCGCTAGGTTGACACACTTAGGCAAAACAAGGGCATCCCGGCGAACCAAAAGGTTCAGGAAAAAATTAGGGATAAAATGAAAAATCTGTACACCCGACAAGTTGAAAACCCAAAAGGGCGACTTGGGCAAAAAAGGGTTTCCCGGTGGACTGAAAACCCGAAAGGGAGGTCCAGGCAAAAGTTAGGGAATTAAAGCGTACGACTATGTCTCGTCGGATCACTTAACAAACAACCTTTGGCTTCCACTGACAAACTCGGGGGGTTCTGATCAAATCCAATCATCTTCGGACGAGGTAACAAAATAGACAAGATGCTCAGAGATACGAAGGCTATAGCATAATGGAAACCCCATGGGATTATTGCACATAGTTATCTTTTCTTTGTATCAAAATTTTCATTTTTTTACGACAGCATTCTCTTACTAGAATGTTTGTCTCATTGTACAAAAATGCTTACTCAAATTCAATACAAATATACCCCTTTGATAGTGCAAAAACTATTTGTCTTTTTCTTTACGCTTGTGTTTTGTTTACAAAAACGTCCAATGGTTCATTGTTGAACATATGCATTTGAACATAATTACTATTTACAAATAAACAAAATGAGGAAGACAATTACTGATAGGTTGAAAGAATAGGAAAATGTCTCTAGGTTATTCCATAAGTGATCCCTTATAGTACATCATTTAAATCCCCAGCAGAACGAAGCTCCCAGTTTACCAATCCCCGGTAGAAATCACCCAACTTCTCCAAATTCCCCAAGAAGATTGTGGAAGCAGTACATGGCATTTCCCTTACAACAGATTTTACTTCTCTCAACAAAAGTTCATCAGTACTTCCACTTCAAGACATGAAAATTCACATACCCTCAACGGCATTCAGGGATTTATTTTCCTCAATCAAACAGCAATGCAACAAATTAGTTCACGTGCGCATACATTACATCCATATATCATAAACATTAATAAAGCAAATACATTGCATCATACATTTCATGCAGACATAACTTTATATTTTAGCTAACATTTTACCCTTTTCAGGATAAGATTAACAGCTACCATTATCAATATGCAACCTTGATACAGTTCGGATACACTCCAGACACGGATGCCATTCTGATACTCATTCAGAATCAACTTACAAATACAGTACATATACGCTCCAAACACGGATGCCATTCTGATACTCATTCAGATTCAACTTACAGATACAGTTCAGATACGCTCCAGACACGGATTCCATTCTGATACTCATTCAGATTCAACTTACAAATACAGTACATATACGCTCTAAACACGGATACCATTCTGATACTCATTCAGATTCAACTTATAGATACAGTACAAATACACTCCAAACACGGATGCTATTTTGATACTCATTCAGATTCAACTTACAGATACAGTATAGATACGCTCCAAACACGGATGACATTCTGATACTCATTCAGATTCAACTTACAGATACAGTGCATATACGCTCTAAACACGGATGCCATTCTGATACTCATTCAGATTCAACTTTCAGATACAGTACAGATACGCTCCAAACGCGGATGCCATTCTGATACTCACTCAGATTCAACTTTCAGATACAGCACAAATATGCTCCCGACATGGATTCCATTCTGATACTCATACAGATGCAATTTCTGGATACAATTCAGATACGCTCCAGACACGGATGTCATTCTGACACTTAGTCAAAATCAGCTCCCAGATACAGTTCAGGTACGCTCCAGGCACTGACGCCGTTCTGATACTCATTCTTTCAACTTACAAATTATAGTTCAACAAACATTATTGGATGGCATCTACAAGCCCATATCCAACAAGATTCTATCACCTCTCTAAATGACATCTTTAAGCCCATTCCCTCAACCACATATTGTCGAGTGCAAATTTCTAGGCACTCTAGTGTCCAATCATCTTTCACCTTCGAGTCACGAATGGCAAAGCTCGCCAATCTAACTCTTCAGGTATAAGAATATTGAACAGGGGCTGCTGTTGTACCCCAAAATTTTCCCTCTCATTTATCAAGATTTTTTTCACAAGATCTTTTTGACTCGAGACTGGATTAGGGTTTGACCAGCTCAGGGCATCTCATCATGCATTGATAATCCAAAATTAGGGTTTGGGATTGCACAAGGATTTTTGGGCTATCAATGCTTCATGTGACTTTCAAGTGTCAATATAGACCCCTAAGTTTACTCATGTCAAGTTTAAAGCCTTGAATCACACTTTTGATCAGTCAATTGGACAGTTGACCTAAAAATCAGCTGTATTGGGGAAAAAGTCAACCATGGCCAATTTATAGTCAAACTTCATAATTTTTGATCCACATCAACATTTCAGACTCACATATATCATTTTATCAAGTTTAGACCATAATTCCTCAAGAAATTTGATCAAATCATCAAAAGGGCAAAATGGTCAAAATTAGGGTTTTGACTGAGAAAGGGCAATTTCTGATTTTTGACCTAGAAAATGACCAATTGGCTTGAAGCATGATTTCAAGTGTTCAATTGCATCATTTTGACCTAATGACATGGTTCAAAACATTGCAATTCCATTAGATTGACAGACAAATTTTGCAGTCAACTGATCAAAAGTCAACTGTATACTGAAAAGTCAAACTCTGACTTTTTGGTCAAAATCAAATGCCAAGGATCACAATTCATAAAAACATGTCAAAATGTGAAACTTGTTCATCAAGAAATTGAAGATTGAAGATTTTGTTTTGAAATTGGAAATTTTCTTAACTTAAAATTTTTTCTAAGTATAGAAAATTTCTTAATTTTTTCTCAACTTTAAGCCAAATTCTCACCATGATACAAGATGATTCAAAGAAAGTTCCCAATATGAAAGTTGTAGATCTCCATGAAATATACAACTTTGCTTCACACATTCTTTCCTAAATATGCTTGGATCTCAAGATATAATTTTGTGAATACATGCCCATGAACTAAAATAACTTAGTGAAATTTTGCCCTAATTTAGGCAGGTTTTTTACCTAACTTCATGGTAACTTTTCACCTAGTTCCAAGAGGAATCTTGAAAAGAAATTCAAAGATGAGTTATAGAGAACATTGCAAGCTTTCCAAAATTTCCCAGAACTCCTTAAGATCATTTTTGAGTAGGGAGAATCTAAGAGATGAAGTTGGCAATTTCTCACTTTGATTTCAAGCCATTTCATGATGAACCAAAATTCAAATCCAAACCTAGGCTGCATGATCCTTGCTTTACAGGTCTCAAACTTGTTTCTCACTCCATAATTTAATGCTTACACAGTTGATAAAGCTTTAATCCAAGCATGAGAGCCTTTGTCCAAGCTTTAATTCCATAAATGGCACAAAGTTGCCATTTCCATTTTAGAAAAGCACAACTTTTGCATTTATCAACTTCTTGAGCTTTGCACCTGTTCCTTCTGCACACACAAGTCCTATAAACCAAAAGCAAAGTGCCTAATACTTGTACCAACTCAGATCAGGCTTATACAAGCATGTAGAGAGTTGTCTCCTCACTTTTCTTAAAAGGCAAGCAATAGAGCAAAAAGTCTATAACTCAGAAGCCTGGTGTGGAATTGATTTAAAACCTTTTCTATACTTACACACAAACATATTATAACCTAAGGCACGATTGCTAAAGGCCAGAAACTCTCCCAAACTCTATATCACTAAAAACCTGCCATAACTTGTAGTTTTGCATCAAGCATAGCAGTCCAAAAATATACTCGTGCGTTTCAAGTTCTAATCACCTAAACACTTAACCTACATCATATCTAAGTGTTCCAGACCATCATCCCTTCACTGTAACTCCTCCTTCTCTATCTGCCATTTTTGTATTTCAAGCTTGCAAGTTGACTTAAATAGGGAGACTCGGGCACTTTTAAGGCAAGGTAAGGATTGGAACACACACAGGGAGGTCCAGGCAAGCTAACGGGATCCTCAGGCCTTCTCAAAACTCACTCAAACTCCATTCACGATCTCAACTAAAAGAGGTAAGAACTCTAACTTCTATCTCTTCATACAGGCATCCTTTGTTCTCGATTTGTGAAGATAAAATGTAGATATCCTTGTGATAAAACCAACCATGTTCATAGATTTCATTTATATTCATTGTGTATAGAGAATTTTAGATTTCAAATTTCTGTAAAAATTAGGTTTGAAATTAGGGCCATTGAAATTAGCTTTGATCTTTGACTGATAGTTAACATAAGTTACATGGTTGAAATCGTGGAAAAGAGTACTACCATTTTCATGTTTGAAGTTTCCAATTTTATAGAGAAATGAGAGAGATACAGGGGGTCCGGATGGCTAGAGGAAGAAGACGAAGTACAGGGCAATGAAGCACTTTGTGTTATCTATTTTTAATTTCATTTGAACTAACAGATGTACAGCCACCCCAGTGGCAAGGCAGCACGCAGAAATTGCATAGGTCCTGGGTTCGAACCTTGGCGTTGCCTTTTGCATTTTCCATATTTTTTCAACTTTGTTTTTGGTCACTTGGCAACGTGGGCTCAGCAACTGGGCCTCATATTTTTTTTTCTAACATACTACTTCCTGATTACTCAGGACACACTTGACCCAATTTATTTTCATTTATTTATTTTATTTTTGTTTATTTCATTAAATATTTTTCTTAAATATTATAAAATCATAAAAAATATAAAAATGTTAAATATTTTATTTTGTTTATTTTATTTTATTTTCTCATAAAAAATATTTTTTTTTATTTAGTTGTATATTAACTATTTTTCCCAAATAAACTTATAATTAAAAATAGAATAAGTTTAAATATTTATTATTTTTCTCACACTTGTAAATATTTATTTTAATATATAAAAGGACTAAAATATTTCATAAAATATTATTTTATTATTTCTAAGACACAAATACACAAAAATGATACTTAAGGGACTTTATTTTCTTTTAACAAATTAGAATTAGGGTTAACCAATTTCTAAAAATATTTTCTTTTCCTTAAATTATTAGGTTTAGTTTAAAACTCTTTTTCACATGAAAAACAAAAACAAAATCTTTTTTTCTTGCATATACATGCCATTGCATATTTAATTTATATTGTATTTTATTTATTCAAATATTTGTACAAATTTGATTTGGTTGTAATAGCTTAATTAGATTTACATTATTGCAAATCCCCATTCATAATTTGTATACCCCCCCCCCCCCCCCATAAAATGTTGTAATAGCGTAGCAATCTTTAAATTACGCAATTTATCGCTTCTACATAACATGCTAGTAATTAGGGTTTGTATGGCAAGATAAAAACAATCAAATAGAAAACCCTAATCTAAGACAAAATCAAGCATGAAAATAATACACTTGCACAAAAGCACCCTTAGGGTTACTCCACTTGGTTGCTTTTATACAAAAATGGCCATATTACGCATGCGAAGTATCTTGGCAAAACAAACAAATATAAGATCATAGACCCTCGATGACGCTATTCTAAGTTGCCTTACAAAATGATCTTGGTCCCTAAAAAAATCTAAGATACTTTGCGACATTGCTAATCATGGTTATACGATGGCCCACGCCATCCCGTTTACATCCAAAGATAGGGTTGCTTACCAAATCAATGGTAAGACAACAATATCCAAGGAAAATAAAATGAACAAGAAAGACATTTGAGTAGGTAGATGAATTCTATTTACTTGCTCCATTTCAAAACAACTATCCTTGCTATTTTAAAAAAAAATACACATATTTCCAAACATCTTACAAACATTGAAAACATTTTCAAAAATACAAACATCTTTGTATACATTCTTACGAACGAGAATCATTACAAAGATTGCCTAAACAATGGCCTCTTTTACAAAATACTTTCAAAACCACACAAAGCACAATTTCAAAACAAAAAGCAAGTGATCTAGCAAGTAACTAAGAGCCCATGGAAAACCATGGATGAAAAGGGTGCTAATACCTTTCCTTTTCATAATCTACCCCCCGAACTCAAGAAACAATCTCAAAGGTATTTCATGTGCTCTTTCACCTTTCCTTTTGGATAAAAGAAAACTCGGTGGCGACTCTTGCTAACCTCAACATTTGCGATAAATCGCAAAACCCTCAAGTCATTTCTCCCACCGTATCAGAGTCCAATCATGGATGGAATTTGCTGCAAGAGTTGTAAACCAAGTAAAAGCATTTTTGGTTAGTGAACTAGGGAAATATTTAATCCTTAAGTTTTCATTGTTTGCTATATCCCCTGCTTCTGTAAGATATCTAGCCACATGTTCTATGGTTGATTCCCTGGTGTCATAAGTGAGCTTTGTGAATTTTGGCACTTTCCATCCCCTAGGTAACTCAGTTTGTTGAATGTACTCAGACAAAGGGGATATATAGTTTGGCCTTCGCATGCCAATATTTACTCCATTTTGTGCCATTATCCTTTCGACTATGGCTGCTAGATTATTGTTTCCTACCATATCATCTTGTCGACACCCTTGGAGAATTTCGTCAGCGTCTTGGTTCCGATTCACCATGACCATCCTACTTTGTGTTTCCTCCCTGGGGATAGCCTATTGAAACCTATGTGGTTCTTCCTTTCGAACTGGTTATTGGATTTCAACTTCTGGGTGTATCACCGGTTGGGCCTGGTCAATGGTAGGCTCCTCTTGAAATAGTATGCCTTGATTCTCCCTTGTCCATGTGGGTTATGGTTGTCGAGTTGATTCTCTGGGTGCACCAAAAAAATCTGCAAGGCGCCAAATTTTTGCTGCCATCTGTTGGTTTGCTTGGGCATTCTACAGATTCGTCTGTGTGGTGCTTTGGATTAGGGGGTTAAAGATTGTACTCATTTGCTGGGCGAGTATTCCCACCATTTCGTGGTTACTATCGTCCATTTGTTGCCTTAAAACTGCATGCATATTTATGGTAATAGGAGGCAATTGGGCCACATATCCTGGTTGTGAATAATTTCATGCCATATGATTTACCCCTGAGCCTGATCCTTGTAATGGTGAGAAAGCAAATGTTAAAGGGCGTGTGTATGTCTAATTGTTATTTTGAAGTCCTGTCATGGATGTAGTTAGCATGCCATATATTGGATCTGATGTTGGGATTATGAATCCTGGTACATAGGTTCTAGAGACACTGCCTACTAAAGGTCTGGGGGAAACGGACAGATTTTGGCTAGCCACAGACATTACAAAAGGTTCATTTTGTGCGTTCGACAAAGCACTTGTATTTGGGGGTATGGTTGTAGCGTTCGTAGTCGAAGGGATAATCGTAGTCCCTTGACTTGTGGTTGTGGCTTCGGTCGTATTCGACGCATTTGTATTCCCTCCCTTGGGGGGGGGGGGGGGGGAACTTCTTGCGCACTGCTAATGGGTGGGTTTGCCATTCTCCTATTGTTCTGATTTTTTGTTCTAGGATCTGTGGTATTGGCTATTTTTCCACTCCTTAATTTCATGCAACGAAACAAGTTAAACAACAACTGGAAACTAGACAAAGCGTCCCACTGGATGTGCCAACTTTTTTACCCTGTAATTTGGTAAACAACCGCTGATCTTTCAAATCTCTAAAAGAAGATTCAGTTACTTGCGAGATCGGTCAGATTGATCTCAGGACGATTGTGTTCTAGTTTTTAGGAAAAAAGGTTTTGATGATAACTTCTTTAGACGAAGAGAATCACTTTGATATCAAACAAAGTGTTCTTATAATAACAATAAAATAGGAAACTATACTAGACTGTAAATCGTAAAGAATATAAATGACATGAAGAAATTTCATTAAATGTAAATAACTTTTGAATGTAAATATGGTGCATCATACGTACATGTCTCACTAACTTGTTTCTCTAACATTGGTACTTTGAGTATTTGAGTATATTGTACAAAGATGTGAACATACTGAACCCTAACATCTAAGAATCCTATTTATACTAATTCAACCATAACGGTCTTTCTATGAGATTACGCCATGTTCGACACCTTTTACATGCAGACATTCTGGAATTTCCACGTGTCTTTCTGGAGAAACGCATTAGTTTGAAATTTAAAACTTCCCGCTCGAAGCTTTTTTTAATTAAATTTCGAATTCAACAAAAGTGGTTGTCGAAGTACTTCACATATCTTGAAATATTATTTTCACTTTAAGTTTCCCTTCGACATGTCGAATCATAAAAAATAGGCTTTATAAAATAACCTTATAAGGTCAATTTTCATGTTATTTTTAAAACATGATCCTCTCAAATCAACTTTTCATATTTTTATCAAATGTAGAAATCTTCAACTAACACACACAGAGAACCACCCACAACGAAGCCAAGAAGAAAGATTACAAGGTTTCTTATTGCATTCAAACCATGGTCGATGCGGAAAATTTCGACAGGACCTCTCATGTTGAATCAGCGAAGGAGTCATGGGATATTCTTGTCAAGTGCTATGAAGGAGGTGAGAAAGTCAAGGTTGTCAAGTTGTAGACCTTACATTGACAATATGAATTGTTGTCGATGGGCGAAGACGAAAATATTGTCGAGTATGTGTCGAAGGTTCAGAAACTCATCAATCTCATGAAGTATTATGGTGAAACTCTAGCTGATAAGATGATAGGTCAGAAGGTAATGTGTATGCTGACCTCTCACTTTGATCACATTATCATAGCTATTAAAGAAACCAACCAACTTAAAACCCTAAAACTGGAAGATTTGGTTGATTCATTGGAAGCGTGTGAGATTAGGATTATCGAAAGGAAAGGAATTCAAGACTCAATACAAGCTTTGCAGGCTCAAACATGGAAAAGGAATGGTGGTTACAATAAATTCAAAGGCAAAGTCAACAAGACTCAGGGCAAGAAGTCTTTGTCGAACCCTCATAAGCATCAGGTCGATAATATGGTTTCTGAATCCTCGAAAAGAGGAGGGGAAACTATTAGAAGGAAAAAGAAGAGAAAAAGGTATGCAGTGCTATAATTGTGAACAGTGGGGTCACTTAGCCAAACATTGTTGGTACAGGAAAGACAAGGGATTGACAAAAGGCAAAGACGAATGAGAAAACCTTGCACGCAAAGATTCACCTGATTCTGAAGGTATGATGGTTATGTCGCAGTTGCAGATAACCATGTCGAATCCAAGATCTGGTTCCTCGACTCTAGCTGCTCGAACCACATGACTGTTTGAAAGGAGTGGTTAGTAGATTTTGACAAGTCGAAGAAGATCAAGGTTAAACTTGATGACATTAGCTCGTTGCAAGAAGAAGGGATTGGTAACATAGTTTTTCAAATGAGTAATAGAGTGAAAGATATGATCAAAGATGTACTATATGTACCTGTAATGAAGTGCAACCTGTTAAGTGTTGGACAAATGATCAAAAAAGGTTTCTCAATCGTCATGAAAGATAAATCTTTAAAATTGTTCGACACCCAAAACAATTTGATCTTAAAATATTCATTATCGAAGAATCAGACGTTTAAGACTATGATCCGTTCAACAAAAGTTCAATGTTTGAAAACAGTTATCGACCACAAGAATAATTGGTTGTAGAATCTAGGTTTGGACATTTGAACTTTCGATAACTCAATCAACTGATTACTCAAGATATTGTAACTGGTATCCCAAGTCTTGATATTCCCGACAAACTCTATGAAGGCTGTTTAATCGGAAAACAATCCATAAATTCCTTCGTTTCGACTATGACAATGATATCCTCCTGCATACTTAAAGTTATACACTCAAATGTATGTTGTCCGTTCGAAGAACATACCATTGGTGGAAACAGGTATTTCGTCAAATTTTCCGCTGAGTGTAGTCAAAAGCTCTAGATCTATGTGATCAAGAGAAAGGACAAAGTATTTGAATATTTAAGAGATTCAAGATACTTGTCAAAAACCAGAGTGAGAAGAATATCAAATTTCTGCGAACAAATGGATGTGGCGAATACATATCCAAGATGTTTGAAGATTTCTATGTAGAACATGGTGTCGATCATGAGGTGATTATTCCTTATACGCGTCAACATAATGGAATTATAGAAAGAAGAAACAGAACCATATTGGATATGGCAAGATGCATGCTGAAGTAGAAGAGTTTGCCAAAATCCTTATGGGGAGAAGCTGTTTTGACTGCAGTTTATATTCTGAACAGGTGCTCTACCGAGAAAATTGAAGAACAAGGTTCTTGAAGAAGTGTGGAGTGACAAACGAACATTAGTGATTCATCTGAAGGTGTTTGGCTTTATGTGTTACAAGTATGTTCCTAATGCGAGAAGAAGGAAGCTTGATGACAAGAGTGGACCTATGATTCTTGTAGGATATCACAAGACTGGTGCATACAGGATATTCAATCCTATTTATGAGAAGATTGTATTGAGTAGAGATATTGTGATTGATGAAAATTATGTCTGGGATTGGAATTATAGTAATGCAATTAACAAGCCATTGATGAGCACTGATTTCGACGAAGAAACTGATGATGTCAAATTCAAAGAAATTGATGAGAATCCAGTCAAAGTCGAGGTCGAAGCAATTGTTGACATTTCTGACACATTTGAATTCGAAAAGGTTGTGGCTAGTACAAGACAAATACCTCAAAGAACTAAAGTTCTTCCAACAAGACTTCAACACTATGAAATGACTGGTGATGATGAAGTACCACCAGATGGAGAATTAGTTCATTTTTATTTACTTACAAGTGTTGAACCAATCAACTATAGTGAGGATTTAAAGATTATACAGTGGAATTGTGTTATGGTCAAAGAGTTACATGTAATCAAAAGAAATAACACATGGGAGATAGTCGAATTTCCAGCACATACAGAAGCTACCGAAGTGAAGTGGGTGTTCAAGTTAAAAAAACAATGTTGATTGGTCGATAGCCAGACATAAAGTAAGACTAGTAGCTCGAGGATTTCTTCTAAGAGAAGGACTCAACTACTCTGAATTATTTGCTCGAGTAGCAAGATTGGAGTCTGTTCGACTAGTGGTAGCATTGGCGTGCAACCAAGGTTGGTCGACATTTTACTTAGAGGTGAAGTCAGCATTTCTGAATGGTCCTTCAGACAACGAGGCATATGTTACACAATCTCTTGGGTTTGTGATTCAGAAGGAAGTGAGTAAAGTATATAAGTTGCACAAAATGCTCTATAGCCTCAAGCAGGAACCTAGGGCATGAAGCAAGAAGATTGACTCATACTTAGTTGAACTAAGATATTTCAATTGTGAATCTGAGTATGGTGTGTATGTTCCGGTTGTGGCACAAGATATAACGGTAACACCCCAATTCCACCCGACAATATAAATATAAATCAGAGTTATAAAAATTCTACAACTGAATCAGGATGCCACAAATTCAACTTAAAACAACGACATTCATTTCCAATACATAACACATTAAACTTGGATGAACCAACATCAAATATAATTCTATCATAAAAAGAAACGTCAAATTTCATAACTACACAGCGAAGTAATAATATTCAACTTAGAGGAATATAACATCTTTGTCAAACTAAGACAACTTTAAATAGCAATCATTTAATGAACAACAACTTAAATCTCAATCAACTAAAATGATAACAACAAATAAATAGCAAGCGTTCATCCCCCTGAGTGTTACGTATCAGAGCAATGACACCGACTCGACCTACTGAAGGTAAACTGTCTTCACTCTGGATTACCTTCACGTTACCAACATCGGGGTAACATTCAAACTGAAGAGGTGAGATATCGAACATTATAATAGAAGGCATGATAAGTAAAACATGAGAATCAATTCATACATATTCACCACTTCTCAGATCTTTAGCAATATAAACGCAATTAAAATCAATCACACAACAACTCAGAATGTAACATAGAATGCAACTCAACTTTATGCAAATGCGTGTGGTAGCAATGGAGCAGAACTCCCATCATAAAAATCTTCCAATAAATAGAGGCATCAACAAGGCATAAGCCTTCTTCGCAGTTTGCTAACCAGGCCACCACAAAGTATGCAAATGTATATGGATGCATTATCACATACTCACAACAATCATCATCCATCGCAAGGCATAATCCCACATCACCATTATTACCAGTAAATAGAGGTAATTCATCATCATTTAAAACTCCCTACAACTTTGCATTATCAACAAGAATTCACAACAGCAATCACAACAACACAACAACTCAACCTAAACGACATTGGCCATAAGCATATCACATCAATCAACAATTCAATCATTAACACAATCAAACAACAACTTAACCATAACTCACACAACGCGATTAACGACCAAAACACAACATGTACGGGCAAAAAGGGATAGGGAACTACGTGCCCCTCGACATGGATAGCAACTAGGACATCCTAACAACTAATCCATACTCCTCGACACGCACAGGGAAAAACAGGATAATGACCTACTTATGCTCCTCGACGTGTCCTGCAACCTAGTACTGCTTGCAGCCTAATATGCCACTCGGTACCTAACACCATCAGCATCCTCCTTGACCACTAGTTTGGCCAATAGCACAGACACGCTACTACATCTTAACGACCACACCACTACCATTCATAAGTTCGGGCCAACCGCTCGGAATAACATAGCAACGGGAAGCTATATTTCCTATAACATGTTCATCAAACATACAAGACAGTCACACTGAAACCTCCCTAAAACTACCACTTCAACAACCTACTACTTTTCTTACCAACCACCCGGAATAACCTAACGCCCTAACAACCATCACGACCAGAAATCACCATCCTAACCTATCCATTGATTAAACTGGAAGTTACACAGATCCATAAAACATCCTCAACACACAACTGAGAAACTTCATATAACATGTTCATGAAACGGTCATACAGTACTCCCCAACAGCTACAACATGAATAAACGGGCAACTTCACTAGCAGATCAAAAACATCAACGCACAACAATCATAAAATGACCAATTCCCACATAATACACAACATAAGTCCCATTATAAGGTCTGAATCCCACCCTTACCTAGATTGAAGGTCGCTCAACCAAAGCTCTGGCCGAAATCCTTGCTTTGCTCTCCTCGACACCGGCAGCTTACTCCTCTTCCGCGCGGCTCTTCCGGTCAATGTACAGAGCTTCTTAAACACCAACGAAAATAATTCCTTGTGTCAGCTTAGCCTTATATATCAATTCCATTGGGCCTAACCTACACACCTCCACTTTACTACTTGCAACCAATAGCATAAGTCCAACATTATATAAATATTTCCTTAATTCCAACATTATAATTATTATTAATTAACTAATTAATTAATTAATAATAATCCAACATCCCATACCCATAATTCTTAACATCTCGCAATTTCACAAATAATCCAAAAATAATTTAATTAAATAAATAATTAAATTAAATTACGGCGTTACAACTCTCCCCCACTTAGAATACTTTTGTCTTCAAAAATTTACCTCATTCAAACAACTCAAGATAGGAGCCCTGCGTCTTGCTTTCCAACTCCCAAGTCATGCTCTCCCCGGAAGCTCCTAGCAAAACTAATTTCACCAAAGCAATCTCCTTTCCTATTAGAGTCTTCATTTCACGACCCGCGATTCGTACAGGCATCGTCTCCATAGTAAGATTATCCCGTACTTGCACATCATCCATATGAATCATATCAGATGGATCTGAAATATACTTCCGGAGTTGTGACACATGAAACACATCATGCAAATTCGAAATATTAGGTGGTAAATTCACTCTATAAGCAACATTCCCAACTCTTTCTGAAATTTGATATAGACCAATAAAACGAGAAGTGGGCTTCTTAGACTTCAATGCTCACCCAACACTAGTTACAGGTGTAACTCTCAAAAATACATGGTAACCTGCTTGAAATTCTAAGTTTTTCCTTCGCTTGTCATGATAGCTCTTCTGTCTACTTTAGGAAGCTTTCATCTTTTCTCGAATCAACTTCACCTTCTCAGTAGTCTCACGAACAAGTTCAGGTCCAAGCACTACACTTTCTCCATATTCATGCCAACATAAAGGAGTTCTATATCTCCGACCATACAACGCCTCAAAAGGTTCCATTTTAATACTAGAATGGTAACTGTTATTATAAGTAAAATCTATTAATGGAAGATAAGTATCCCACGAACCTCCATGCTCAAGAACACATGCTCTAAACAAATCCTCTAATGATTGAATAGTTCTTTCCGCCTGACCATCCGTCTGAGGATGATACACCAAACTCAACCTCAACTTTGAACCCAACGCCTCCTGCAAACTCTTCCAAAAATCTGAAGTAAACCTCGGATCTCTATCTGAAACAATACACAAAAGCACACCATGCAACTTCACAATTACACTAGTATAAATCTCTGCCAACTTTGATACTGGAAAACTGATGTTAATAGGAATAAAATGAGCCGACTTTGTAAGCCTATCAACAATCACCCAAATTGAATCATGTCTTCTTAAAGTATTATGTAACCCCATCACAAAGTCCATCGAAATGCTATCCCATTTCCATTCCGGAACTTCTAACTGTTGCATCAACCCTGCAGGCTTCTGATGTTCAACTTTCGACTTCTGATAAGTCAAACATGCATACACAAACTGAGCCACACCACTCTTCATTCCAGGCCACCAAAACAAATTCGTCAAATCCTGATACATCTTTGTAGTTCCTGGATGAATACTCAACTTTCTTCTATGACTCTCTTCAAGAATCACTTTCTTCATCTCCACATCATCAGGAATACAAATCCAATTACAGGATCTCAACACACCTTCCGCATCTAACTTAAAATCACTATTCTCAAACTGATTGATCCCAACCATCGAATCTACCAGTTTCACATCTAACTTCTGAGCTTCTCTGATACTATCCAGAAATTAATTGTTAATCTTCAACATTCCCAACATAACACTTTGCGGTGTCACCTCGCAAAATAAGCTCATATCTCTGAACTGTTCAATTAACTCCAACTCTTTAACCATCATTGTCGACATATGTAAAGTCTTTCGACTTAACGCATAAGCCACCACATTCACTTTTCCTGGATGATAATTCAAATTGAAATCATAATCCTTTAACAACTCCAACCATCTTCGTTGTCTCATATTCAATTGATTCTGATAAAATAAATACTTTAAACTCGTATGGTCGCTAAATACTTCAAATCTATAACCATAAAGATAATGTCTCCAAATCTTCAACATAAAAATAACTACAACAAGTTCTAAATCATGCGTAGGATAGTTCTTCTCATAAGTCCTCAACTGCCTTGACGCATAAGCAACTACCTTATCATTTTGCATAAGCACACCTCCTAAACCCATCTTAGAAGCATCACAATATACCACAAAAGGTTCTCCTGGATTAGGTAATGTCAAAATCGGAGCCGACGTCAATCTTTTCTTCAATTCTGTAAAACTTTCTTTACATTGAACGTCTCACAAATAAGCTCTACCTTTACAAGTCAACTTATTCAACGGAAGTTCCAACTTAGAAAAACCTTCGATAAACCTTCTATAGTAACTAGCTAATCCTAAAAAGCTTCTAATATGGGTAGCTGACTTTGGAGTTTCCCATTGCAACACAGCGCCTACTTTAGATGGATCTACAATAATGCCACCACTTGAGATCACATGTCCAAGAAAACTAACTTCCTTTAACCAAAATTCACACTTAGACAGCTTTGCATACAACCTCTTCTCTTTCAAGACTTGTAATACTATTCTTAAGTGTTCTGCGTGCTCTTCTTATGACTTAGAGTAAATCAAAATGTCATCAATGAGCACCACTACAAACAGATCCAAATAAGTATGGAAGATACGGTTCATGTATTCCATGAATAATCCCGGCGCGTTGGTAACACCGAAAGGCATCACCGAATACTCATAATGTCTATAACGCGTTCTGAAATCCGTCTTCTGGATATCTTCATCCTTCACCTTAATCTGATGATAACCTGACCTCAAATCAATCTTACTAAACACACGAGCACCCACCAATTAATCCATCAAGTCATCTATTCTTGGAAGCGGATACTTGTTCTTAATCGTCACTTTATTAAATTGTCTATAATCCATGCAAAGCCTCATACTTCCATATTTCTTCTTTACTAACAACAGTGGAGCTCCCCACGGCGATACACTTGGCCTCAAAAACCTCTTCTCAAGTAACTCTTCCAATTGCTTCTTTAGTTCCGACAATTCAGATGCAGACATCCTGTATAGTGCCATAGAAACAGGTCTGGTACCAGGTACAAGATCAATAGAAAATTCAACCTCTCCCTCTCTCTCTCTGGCGGTACATCAGGAATTTCATCAGGGAAAACTTCAGGAAATTCACGCACCACCTACAATTCCTCAATTATAGCTTGATTCTCGACAGATAGCGACGCCATCAACAAGAACATCTGAGGTTCTTCTTACATCAACTGCCGCAACTGTCTAGCAGACAACATACTATCTTCCTCTTCTTCAGGAGTAGAAAACCTCATAGACTTGTTATAATAGTTAATATGAACATAGTTATGCTCTAACTAGTTCATACCCAGAATCACATCCAACCCTCTTAAAGGAAAATAAACCAAATCAACAGCAAAGTATCTATCGAAAATCGACAAAGGACACTTTAAGCATACAAAAGAAGTAGTCACCGACCCCCTTGGCTGGAGTGTCGACGACCATCTCTCCATTCAAAGAAGACAACATAAGACCCAATCTTTCAACACAATCAGCAGCAATAAAGCAATGAGTAGCACTGGTATCAATAATAGTAATTAAAGGAGTACTATTAATGAAACATGTACCTCTGATGAGTCTATCCTAGGTAGTTGCCTGATCCTCAACCAAAGTAAACACTTTACCACTAGTTTGTGCCTTCTTTGGTTTCTGACACTGACTACCAATGTGTCCTTCTTCACCATAATTGAAACAAATCACCTCCTTATGCTTGCACTCAGATACAACATGTCCAATCTTACCACAATGGAAACACCTCTTCACCTCAGGAGTACACACATTACTCTTATGCCCAGTTTTTCCACATTTGAAACAAACCACACTAGCAGGAGCATCTCCCCCACTAGTTCTTGGACCCTGAGCATCTTTCTGTTTACCTTTACCAGCTGGGCCATCATAAGGCTTACCATGATTTTGTTGGTGCTTACCCCTGTTCTCGCTGATAATCTTGTAGTAAGCATTATTATCCTCTTCATAAATTCTACAACTATCAATTAAATCAGCAAAGACACGAATCTTCTGGTATCCAACTTCCTCCTTAATCTCTGAGCGCAACCCATTCTCAAACTTGATGCACTTTGAAAACTCAGCATTAGCCTCACTATAGTGAGGATAAAACTTAGCCAACTCAACAAACTTTGTAGCATACTCAACAACTGACATACTCCTTTGCTTCAATTAAAGGAACTCAATTTCCTTCTTACCATGAACATCTTCAGGGAAATACTTCCTTAGAAAATCCCTACGAAACACAACCCAAGTGACATTTTCACCTGCAGCTTCCAACCTCTGACACGTCTCTAGCCACCAGTCATCAGCTTCGACTGCTAGAATATGAGTACCATATTGAACCTTCTATGTTGGGGTGCAGTCCATCACACGGAAGATTCTCTCAATCTCTTTTAACCAATCCAACGCTCCGTCAGGATCATACTTACCCTTGAAGGTAGGCGGATTTTCCCTCTAGAAAGTTGCCAAACTACGAGACCCAGCATTCCCGTCCGTGTTTGGCTGATTATCCATAGCATGCGTCATTGCTTCTAAAGTAGAAGCAAGTGCAACATCATTCCTTCCAGCCATCTCAACTTATCACTACAACATAAACAACAATTAGAACTCAAGGTAACAATACTCGATTGTTAGACAACTACGACTCGACAACTTGGTCGGACGGACCGACTTGCTCTGATACCAACTTTGTAACACCCCAATTCTACCCGACAATATGAATATAAATTAGAGTTATAAAAATTCTACAACTGAATCAGGATGCCCAAAATTCAACTTAAAACAACGGCATTTATTTCCGATATATAACACATTAAACTTGGATGAACCAACAACAAATATAATTCTATCTTAAAAGTAAACAACATCTTTCATAACTACGCAGCGGAGTCATAATATTCAACTTAGAGGAATATAACATCTTTGTCCAACTAAGACAACTTCAAATAGCAATAATTTAATGAATAACAACTTAAAGTTCAATCAACTGAAATGATAACAACAAATAAATAGCAAGCGTTCATCCACCTGAGTGTTACGTATCAGAGCAATCACACTGAATCGAACTACTAAAGGTAAACCGTCTTCACTCTGGATTACCTGCACATTACCAACATTGGGGTAACATTCAAACAAAATGGGTGAGATATCGAACATTATAATAGAAGGCATGCTAAGTAAAACATGAGAATCAATTCATACATATTCACCACTTCTTAGATCTTTAGCAATATAAACGCAATTAAAATCAATCACACAACAACTCGGAATGCAACTCATCTTTACGTAAATGCATATGGTACCAATGGATCAGAACTCCCATCATAAAAATATACCAATAAATAGAGGCATCAACAGGGCATAATCCGTCTTCGCAGTTTGCCAATCCCGGCCACCATAGAGTATGCAAATGTATATGAATGCACTATCACATACTCACAACAATCATCATTCATCGCAAGACATAAGCCTATATCACCATTATTACCAGTAAATAGAGGTAATTCATCATCATTTAAAATCCATGAAACTTCACATTATCAACAAGAATTCACAACAACAATCACAACAACATAACAACTCAACCTAAAATGACATTGGCCATAAGCCTATCACATCAATCAACGATTCAATCATTAACACAATCAAACAGCAACTTAACCATAACTCGCACAACGCGGTTAACGACTGTGGCGGTAGAAATGTGCAAGACTAAGCCATTGAATTGACTAGACTTTATACAAATCAAAATAAAAATCGCCACCGCGCTTTATTGTTTCCAAAGGAATGGGAAAATAGTGAATAACCCAAAAAGAGGGGGAAAAGATTCAAGGTAAGGGGGTTGGTTATGCAAAGGGAAGGTATTAGCACCCTAAACATCTACGGTACTCCGGAGGAACCTCTTTGAAAAAATCTGTATATTTTGGCTATAAAAATGTGTTGTATATAAAATGGATGGTGGAGGTGAGAAAAGAAATATTTTTATGATTTTTTGCACCCGCCGCGGTTGCGAACCTTTAGTGCCTACGTACCACCTTTCGTGCAATAGGGGATCAGGGTACACGTAATTCCTCTTTTAAAAATTTGAAACACAAGTGTGTTGGTTGATTTTATGGGATAAGACATCATCGCAATTGTCCGTGTGAAAAACATACTTACTACCCACAATCATGATAAAGGAGAATTTTCATCATCTAAAAGTGGAGGATATGGCTTGGATTTTAAAATCAACAATGCCTCACTCAACACCCAAGTGGAAAATATCTCACTTCACTACATATTGTAGAAGTATAGTTGTTTGCATCACTACAAGGATTGACAAGAGTCTAATCTTTTGAGAAAAGTTTAAAGATAAAAGCCAAAGTGGCAAAATGGTTTGAAATGAGATTGATTAACTTTCAGTTTTCTCACAAAAAAAAGGTCAAGGTATTATTAAATTAATTGAAATTTATTTATGAAAATGTTTCGAAGATGCATGGACCTAAGTCCAAGTTTATTATGAAAATGTTTCAAGTTTCAAAACAAGAAGAGTTTTTTTTTTAAAGGAGGGAGAAGATTTTTGAAATTAAAGAAGATGGGAGGAGAAGAAGAGGCTATCCTAAAGCATAAGGTAAAAGCTAGGGATAAGAACCATCTAACCAATAAGAAGCCAATACTTGACATTATGAGTCAATATAGAATTCCCATTCTTCGGATTGAAACCAAGCAAGCAAAGATACTAGACCTCTTGAGAGAACCAAACTTCAAGTGTTTTAAGTCTTCACAAAAATTGGGCAGAGTAACGGCTGTATACGGGTGAATTCCAGATTACAAACAAAGATCGTAATCTCAATAACCTGCACACAAAACAAACAAACAACCCAATGTCTTGAGGTAAACCTCAAGAACTCCAGACAAAATATCAAATAAAGTCACAAAGTCTCCAAGATAGGCCAAGGTCTCTAATCCTAAGTCCAAGAAGTCCATCACTCCATAATGCAAAGGATAGTAACCATGTAGTCCAAGTATCATTAATGATTTTTATGGTTCATGTTGATTATTAGGTGTCTTTAAAAAGAAAGAAAAGCTCAAGTGAGCAAAATAAAAATGACATAAAAGTAAATGCTCAAGTGAGCAAAGATGAAAATAACATGAAATGTAAAATGCTAAAAGTAAATGGTACATAAAGCATGAAAATAAAAGCGTAAAGTAAAGTTAATTGTTAGTAATTAGTGGTTAGTTGGATGACCATCTTGAAACTTGTATTTGGAACTCATTAGAGGATTGGTAGAACCAAAGCCTCCACACAACAAGTTGCATTTTCTTTTTGTCAAGTATATCATCCATTTTGGAATTCTCACAAGGCAACATGTAATGATCAACGATGTTTAAGTGATTCGCGTTGACCAAAGGTGTTATAGATCCATTAGAGGATTGGTAGAACCAAAGCCTCCACACAATGAATCTCAAGGTTATTGGATCAAAGAGATCAAATTAACATACTTGGGCTTGCAATCATAAGTTTGGGCCACGAATGATCATTTATTCGAATCGGGACAAAATTTAGCGCTATGTTAAGCAATCGTAAGTGGACTTATGTAGAAGTCACACCTATTTTGAGGCCGATCAATAGCAATCTATGTACTTCATGTTTGGATAAATGATATAGAGATCACCATCCCTTAACATGTAGCACAATTAAAAAAGAAAGGGATAAGATGAAGAGGGAGGGGAATGATAAGCTAATTTGGATCACCATTTCAAAATTCTTTCATCTTTAAATTCAACCACTCCTCTAGATGGATTAAAGCACTAAACATATCATTAATCCAAAGCACCAAAAATGAATTAAATAATTCACTCTTAGGTAGATTTGAATTGATGAACATTTATCCAACTTCATCTACATCACAAAGTCTATTGAGTTTAAAGACAAATTGGACATTTAAAATTGCAAGCCAAACCAACAATCAAAAGGAATGAGTAGAAAAAGCATTTTGGATCAAAGCTGCCCCAAAACAAGGCAAAAAAATGAATTCTGTCCTGGTGTAAATCGATTGAACTATTGTGTAAATCGATTTACACAGTACAATTTTCAAAAATCTGCGTGAAATTGCTTCTGTGCAATCGATTGCACTACATTGCAAATCGATTGCACACAGAAGCAATAGCAAAAACATCATTTTAAAAGGGCAATTTCTTGTTCAAACTTTCCATCAAACACCTTATGATCATGGATCCACTTGAGCACGAAAATTCCATCAAATTATGAGAAAATAACACCATTGAAATCACAAAATAATGCTCAAAGAATCAATCCCAAAGATCACCAAGAGATCACATTGTGAAAGATGAATTATCCAACTTACCAAAGGTAGATCTAGAGAATTATCAAAAAAACTTCAAGAATTTCCTTCAATTCAACCACAAGAATAAATTGACCAAGCTTGGATGTAGAGGATTAATGGAGAAAAAGTGTTTGGATGAAGGTTTAGCTCAAAGATTAGTAAGCTTCAATGCAAAGCTTACTAACTTTTTGAAAATGGAGCTTTGAGTGAATTTGATAGATGGAGAGAATTGAGAGATTTTTTAGTAAGGTGGATTTGGATATCAAAAGCTTGAAGTTTGAATGAAATGAGAGCTCTATTTATAGAGTTTTAGGATTGGGATTAGTGGTAATTTGGTAATTGATTCTTGGAGCCAAAATTTGAATTAATGATAATTCTTTCAAAAATTAGAGCCAAAATTTGAATTAATGATAATTCTTTCAAATATTAGAGCCAAAATTTGAATTAATGATAATTCTTTTTTAAAAATGAAAGATTGGCACTAAAATTTGAATTAATGATACATCTTTCAAAAGTGAAGGAAAATTGGAGCCAAAATTTGACAAGTTTAAAATGCTGATTTTTTTTAAAATTTCCACGTTGTGCAAATCGATTTGCACAGTGTATTTTTCCAAAAATTGCGCAAAATTCACTTTGTGAAATCGATTGCACTCTAGGAGAAATCGATTGTACAGTGAAAAAAAATGAAAATTTTTAATTCTTTTTCTTTGCAAATAGAGATTTTAGGGAAATAATACCAGAAAACCTTATTTGCCATATGCTTCGACTTGGTACCTACAAAACAAAAATATACAAAGACAAAGACAAATATTTTTTGTATTTTGATTAGAAGTTAGTCAACAACACATATACAAAATACACAACCAAGGTGCTTGGAGATTCCTCAAGGGCAAACTTAAAGATAGGAGATAGAAAAAGAGGAAGAACCAACCCTAATGTGATCTTGTTATGATCGAGTTAATATGATATGATAGAGGAATCTTAGGGGGGAAATTGGGGTACAACAGCTGCCCTTATTTAAGTGTCTTCTATCCGGAGATACGAAGGTTACAAATTTTCGTGTCGACGCGATTGGAGATACTTAAATATAAAACAAGCCCTATTTTTGTCTCTAAGATGCCATGCAATGCTTATGATTATGAATGCATATGAACAGAACAAAAGAGACGCAAAGTATCACTGGGGACACCACAAAAATGAAGAAACAAAGGAGCAACCCCACCAGGAAAATAAATCACTGGTGAACAAAAGACATGACTCTATTGGTGTTAGACCCAAAGAAGAGATAAAGTAGCATCAGCTCAAATGTTGAGGAAAAAGTAAAGAATGATAACGATCGACAGATAACTGTGAACTACCAACTCAATGGATGAAGGTAAAAAAGTAGTAAGATACCGACTCACAGATGACGGTGAAATACCAACTCAATAGTTGAAGGTAGAAGATCAAAAAGATACCGACTCACAGATGACAGTAAACTACCAACTCAATAGTTGAAGGTAAAAGATCAAAAAGATATTGACTCACAGATGACGGTGAAATACCAACTCAATGGATGAAGGTAGAAGATCAAAAAGATACCGACTCACAGATGACGGTGAAATACCAACTCAATAGTTGAAGGTAAAAGATCAAAAAGATATACCGACTCACAGATGACGGTAAAATACCAACTCAATAGTTGAAGGTAAAAGATAAAGATATACCGACTCACAGATGACGGTAAACTACCAACTCAATAGTTGAAGGTAGAAGATCAAAAAGATACCGACTCACAGATGACGGTAAACTACCAACTTAATAGTTGAAGGTAGAAGAAAAAGATACCGACTCACAGATGACGGTAAACTACCAACTCAATAGTTAAAGGTAAAGAGAAAAAGATATCGACTCACAGATGACAGTGAAATACCAACTCAATAGTTGAAGGTAGAGAGAAAAAGATATACCGACTCACAGATGACGGTAAACTACCAACTCAATAGTTGAAGGTAGAAGATCAAAAAGATATACCGACTTACAGATGACGGTAAACTACCAACTCAATAGTTGAAGGAAGAAAGAAGATTCTGACTCACAGATGACAGTGAAATACCAACTCAATAGTTGAAGGTAAAGAGAAAGATACCGACTCACAGATGACGGTGAACTACCAACTCAATAGTTGAAGGTAGAAGAAAAAGATATACCGACTCACAGATGACGGTAAACTACCAACTCAATAGTTGAAGGTAAAGAGAAAAAGATACCGACTCACAGATGACGGTAAAATACCAACTCAATAGATAAAGGTAGAAGATAAAGATATACCGACTCAAAGATGACGGTAAACTACCAACTCAATAGTTAAAGGTAGAAGATAAAAAAGATACCGACTCACAAATGACGGTGGAATACCAACTCAATAGATGAAGGTAGAAGATCAAAAAGATACCGACTCACATATGACGGTAAAATACCAACTCAATAGATGAAGGTAGAAGATAAAGATATACCGACTCACAGATGACGGTAAACTACCAACTCAATAGTTGAAGGTAGAGAGAAAAAGATATACCGACTCACAAATGACGGTAAACTACCAACTCAATAGTTGAAGGTAGAGAGAAAAAGATTAGTTTTCCCCAAAATTCTGGTATTTCACCTGGAACGGGTCTCAACTTCTTCTTTAACCAAGGCACTCTGCCTGGAAAGGGTAATATGTAAGATTATCTTAAATAAAGAGACATCCACTCATTGTCAAGGGGAATTGCAAAGAGAAATGACTTTCTGGGGATAGATATATGGCTTCCTGGGGAGAGATATGACTTCTTGGGGAAATGCCACGTTATTCCTTCTGAGGAGATAAAGTATTCTCGTGCCAAAATAAATGCACATTCTCAAACCAGGGCTCAAAGCTTGCAAAAATCCAAAGTAATAATATTGTTGGGGATCACAGATTCAAACCCGAAATGAATTGGAATGAAACAGGCAACCGTAATACATCCTTTGAGAAACAAACTCAAGAGGGAACATCAAATCCATCCAGACAAAGAGCTATACAGGAAGGTTTGAAGCAAAAAAATATTCCACGAGGGATAACTCAGTGGGTAAGTTGAAAGAATGTATACTTTCTGCTTAAGGCCGACACTCTATTGGAGAGAGGACAACACAACTCTGTAAAATAGGGTAATATGTCAACAAAATAAAATTAATGAATGCAAATGAGCAATGATTTGCTAAATTCAACTATGTATGATGTATGTATGAATGTATGAGTGATATCGTGCATATGCTAGTAAAAGGATACATAATCAGTACAAATAATCAAAACCACCTCAGGTACCAACAACATTGGGTTAAACATCAAACAGAGAGATCATTCCAAGAAAGGTAAAAGCAACTGTGGAAACCAAACCTATTTCCTGCCCTAACTTCACTAAGGAGAAACATGATCCAGATGTAGCTAAATTAAACAGATACCGGGATAGAACATCTTTCTTCTGGTTTCATCGGAGAAATCAGTTTTTTTTCAAAAGCAACATGCCTACTGAAGATTGCAAGATCAGCCTCAAATAAAGCAGACTGACGCCGAGACAACCAAACCTCACTGGGGAATTCAAACCCACTTCCCTGGAGAGAAAAATGCGGATTGAAAACTTTTCATCATAAATACTCATTCCAATAAGAGATGCCCTGGGATAACCTTCCCGGGGAATAGCACACAGACTTCAATGGGGAAACAAAAGTTTTTCACAGTTCACACTTCTTCTGGATATTGCAAAACTGATCTTGAATAAGGCAGATGGAAACCAAATTGTCAAAACATTCACTGGGGAATTCAGGCCCACTTTGAAGGAAGAAAAACATATGGACTTTACTAAGGGAGAAAATGCTTCATCATCGAGACATCTACTGGGGACTTCATGCTGACTTCAATGGGGAGGCCAAAACCACATCATTGAGGGTAAACCAAGATACGTGCTCCACTTGGGAAACCGGAGATACGTTCTTCACTGGGGAAACCGGGGATACGTGCTCCACTAGAGATACGTTCTTCACTGGGGAAACCAAATATACGTGCTCCACTAGGGAAATCAGAGATACGTGCTCCACTGGGGAAACCGGAGATACGTTCTTCAAGAGTAATTATTACACCAACTTCTTTGGGGACAAAGGACTTCTATCAAATAAACGAGGCCTTCACTGGAGAATATTGGATTGAGTCTTCATATCATACAAATATGTTCCAACAAAAGATGCCCTGGTATAGTCTTCCTAGGAAATCAAGAAGTCAACACTAATGCCAATACTGCAAAAAGAGAGATATCTTAGCACACTGAGGGAATAAAATCTTTCATCATATGAGGGAAAACTTCGCTGGGGAATCTGGGACATAGGCTTCTGACCATGCAAACCCAAAATTAAAAGCGAACTGAGACTTGGTCGGGGATAATAGGATCACAAACCAAATACTGTACCTTGCACCCACTGGTATCATCTTCAACTGTCCGAGAAACACACAAAGATTGTGCACATACCAACAAGATGACTTGAGAGAACCTTCCTGGGGAACCAAGAAGTTAACACTATATTAAGAAGTCAAAATTATGGGGATTTTATATCAAACTCAACACTTGGTGAGAGAAAACCCAAAAACTTCACAGTTGTCTCAACACCTGTTAGAAAATATACTGCCCTTGTTTAGCTACTTGGGAAGCACATAACAACAATAATGTCGTAACAAGAGAAAGCACTGCTCTACAAGAGATTCCATATCAATAAAAAGGGAGAAAGAACTCCATCAAATGAGCAAAGGCTTCATAGATCTTTTTAATCTCCGTTTGATCACCACCTGGCTGGGTAAAGAATCACACTCAGCTGGAGAAGTTTGCAGCAAGACTGGAAAAAATGGGATTATGAACCCAACACCATAACACAACTTGAGGAAGGTTCTCAACTTGGGGTAGACATAGTAACTATCTTGACGAAATCTGGATATGCCCTTGGAAACCAATCTGGTGTCTCAAGCTTACCATGCTGATCAAAGTAACTTTCGTAACTTACCCTTGGCTGCATGCTTTTAACATAACCTTTCTGATCAAATGGCTTTCATAGATTTGTCGAATCTTGACGTAACTTCCCTAGATTAGCTGAATGTTACATCCTCTTTGCTCCACAACTCTTCTCGGCAACATGCCTTTTGCTGATACTCAAATGTAAACTTTCATGATTTCAAGCAGTTGTTTTACAAGCAGAAAATGTTTATTCTAAGAATGAAAAATCTAATGCAACAATTATGTAAGTCTTGAAGATTTTATTTGAAAAGATGTCGCAAAACCCTGTGAACGAATCACTAGCCAGGATGCGACATGGATTTTTTGTGTGAAAGATAACAAAAGCATATGATACCAATCACAATAATTTATCAAAATTAATGGGAGTCAGGAAACACTATCTCATTGGAGTATGCTTTTGAAATAAACCTTGTTTCAATTAGGACTTTTGAGGGTTGTAACGTGGCCTGGTTCATGGTTTTAGAAAAAAAGATTTAAGGCTCAAAAATATTTGGTGCCCACCCCCTTCATGATGTTCTTCAGTCCTAAGTTCAGCTAACTTGACACGAACATTCATCTCTCAAAGAAGTTTCGAGATGGTTGAGGAATCAAACAAGGTTTTCTTTGGACATGCAAGTCACTCATTTCTGCTTCTTTTGGGTTTCTTGTCACGCGAATCTGTTCTTTGATGAGGATTTCACACTGTAATCCTTTATCGCATTTTAGGATTTCCATTTCTTCCTTGCCTTCGGGACAAATTCCTTTTAACTTTGACTCTGAAATGCAGCGATATGCCCTGGCTTTTGCCTAAGCGACTTGTTTTTTCAAGTTCCGTCTTAGTGGGGCTTTTTGTCTCTTTCTTTTTCATCATAATTTTTTTATTCATATTATATTTTTCTTTTTCTTTTTGAACATGTCGCGTGACTTCGAGTCATTTGTGACTTGTCGGAAGAATTGTGAATGCCCTATTTCTGGGTAGATGAAAGATAACCATTGTTGTATCATCATCTACTGATCCCCTGATATGTGAGAGATACCCATTGGTATAACATCTTCTTTTGATGCACACTACTGATATGCAGAGGTTAAACATTGCGGTTTTGAATTTCCTCAACCTCTTGAAGGATAACCATTATTGTATCCTTAGATGCGCACTCTTGATGAGATTTGAATACTCAATCAGATTAACTGAACACTACCCTGCCCCGGGTTTTTTTTAAAAAAAAGAGGGTTTTTTCTGAATAGAAAAAGAAACTCCTACTTCAAGGCTCAAATGGGTTAACGAGGGTTTCACTCCCTTATATCTCCGGTATTTGAGGATTTGAAACAATGCCTGTACATCATCAACAGGGTTTTATCCAAAAGCATACAACTAGAAAATTTGCGTTTTAATATTATCATCCTCCCTCCAATCTTTGCCTAGGCAAGAGAATGGGTAACAAGTTGGTATCATAAAGCAATTTAAAATTGAAAACAAATACGAGTGAAACAAATGAATTTCTTCAAGACTAACATACTCATTGTATTAAGATTAAACATTCAAATGTAAACAAGTTCTTACATGCAAACACTGCAATGATAAACAAGAAAAATTACAAATGAGAAAGCAGTAAAAATGCTAATAAACTGAGAAGTCTAATCATCCTTAAACTCCAGGGCATTCTTCAATCACCTTTATCCTTCGGCAAAGACTTGACTTGAACTTCAAGACAAATATCCTTAAACTACAAGATACCACTCCGGACCAATTTCTGAACTTCAATTTTCAATGGATAACAACTTTCAATGCTATGCCCCGGGGCTCCCTGATGAAAGGCACAAGTCAAATCAGCTTTGTAGTACCACGACATCTTCTCAGGGACCTTTGGTGGAAGTCGGGTCTGAACCAAATTTCTCTGCATCAGGATGGGAAACAATTTTGTATAGGTCGTTGGGATTGGATCAAACTAATTTTTCCTCTGATCAAGAACTTGCTGATTCTGTTGACAAACTGGGGTAAAAGGAGGTAAGTTGAACACAGGGATGACAGGAGGAACATGTTGATTCTGACGATAATTGTTTCTTCCTCTGGTTCTCTTCTTAGAAAAGTTATTATCGAACTTCTTCACACCACTAGCTGAGACACCATCTTCAGATGAACACCCCTTTCGGACATCCTCTTCTAGAGGCACTCCCACATTTACTTTTTCAGGGAAATCACTGGGTGCATCGACTATCACCTTCTCATGAAAGAATGATCTCAGAGTTTCTGTGAAGACCTTTGCCATCTCTTCTTCCTTCCTAGAAGGATTGACTTGGGCAGCAACCAAAGTTTTAACCAAAGCAGTTAGATACTCCATGCCAGCCTTCAAAGTAGTTACCTCTTTGCGGAGTTCAAAGATCTCTTTCTTAATGTTTTCCATCTTCTCTTTGAAATTAGCCCGAGTGTTGTAGTAATAAGTCAGCTTGCTGAGTGAAGTAAAGAAGCTGGGTAAGACACCTGGATATGAATAACAAATGCAAGAAATATGTGCAATATGATGCATGATATGCAATGCACATGATTTTATTTTATTTAATATTTCAAGGGATTTATGGTTTATAGACACGTTGCTAACATCCAAGTAATAAAGCTTTTGTTTCTCTTTCCAGAATCCATGGTTTAAAAGTACCTGAGATATTCACAAATAGTCAACCTTTAAATCCCTTGAAATATTGTTTTTTCAAAAGATGCTTATGAGTGCATGGATGCATGATGCAACAATCACACACAATATCACACATATAGGGTTCATAGGTTCAACGTCACGAGCATGAGGTCGAAGGTAATACCCATAAGGTATTGGTCTAAAAAGTTATCACCTACCGAACAAGGTTCTAGAGGTTCCCAGAGTCTACATCCTTCCTTCGGATATTACCAACTTCCTGATTAACTCGGTAATTAGTAATATTCTCAAGAAAGACCCGTCCGAGCGTAGTATCGCGTGACAACTACTTCTGGATTACTCCGTCATAGCTTCCGCACTACACCTAAAAGGCCAAGAGGGGTTAGGTAATCTACGGTCCTCAACTTCGGTAGGCTCCCAGGTCGAAAGCAGTACGTCTTCCCGATTACTCGGTAAATGATACTACAGTCAAAGGGCCCTCCACTGAGTGGGGGATATCATGCCTCCTTTTTTGGGATTACTCCCTCAAAGTTAACATGACTATACCGCCCGTCCTATCTTAAAGTTTGCCCAAGTCCGGGTATAGGACTTATGAGTAATCACCAAGCACCCTGTAAACCAGGAAAATCCAGACAAACATATATACAAAATATAACACATAAACAACAATAGCACATATACAGATATAAACAAAGATAGGCTCAACCCACTTAGGGATGGACCAGCAAGAGGTCAATCTTTCCCCAGTGAAGTCGCCATTTTTTCTGTGGCGGTAGAAATGTGCAAGACTAAGCCATTGGATTGACTAGACTTTATACAAATCAAAATAAAAATCGCCACCGCGCTTTATTGTTTCCAAAGGAATGGGAAAAGAGCGAATAACCCAAAAAGAGGGGGAAAAGATTCAAGGTAAGGGGGTTGGTTATGCAAAGGGAAGGTATTAGCACCCTAAACATCTATGGTACTCCGCAGGAACCTCTTTGAAAAAATCTGTATATTTTGGCTATAAAAATGTGTTGTATATAAAATGGATGGTGGAGGTGAGAAAAGAAATATTTTTATGATTTTTTGCACCCTCCGCGGTTGCGAACCTTTAGTGCCTACGTACCACCTTTCGTGCAATAGGGGATCAGGGTACACGTAGTTCCTCTTTTAAAAATTTGAAACACAAGTGTGTTGGTTGATTTTATGGGATAAGACATCATCACAATTGTCCGTGTGAAAAACATACTTACTACCCACAATCATGAGAAAGGAGAATTTGCATCATCTCAAAGTGGAGGATATGGCTTGGATTTTAAAATCAACAATGCCTCACTCAACACCCAAGTGGAAAATATCTCACTTCACTACATATTGTAGAAGTATAGTTGTTTGCATCACTACAAGGATTGACAAGAGTCTAATCTTTTGAGAAAAGTTTAAAGATAAAAGCCAAAGTGGCAAAATGGTTTGAAATGAGATTGATTCACTTTTAGTCTTCTCACAAAAAAAAAGGTCAAGGTATTATTAAATTAATTGAAATTTATTTATGAAAATGTTTCGAAGATGCATGGACCTAAGTCCAAGATTATTATGAAAATGTTTCAAGTTTCAAAACAAGAAGAGTTTTTTTTTAAAGGAGGGAGAAGATTTTTGAAATTAAAGAAGATGGGAGGAGAAGAAGAGGCTATCCTAAAGCATAAGATAAAAGCTAGGGATAAGAACCATCTAACCAACAAGAAGCCAATACTTGACATTATGAGTCAATATAGAATTCTCATTCTTCAGATTGAAACCAAGCAAGCAAAGATACTAGACCTCTTGAGAGAACCAAACTTCAAGTGTTTTAAGTCTTCACAAAAATTGGGCAGAGTAACGGCTGTATACGGGTGAATTCCAGATTACAGACAAAGATCGTAATCTCAATAACCTGCACACAAAACAAACAAACAACCCAATGTCTTGAGGTAAACCTCAAGAACTCCAGACAAAATATCAAGTAAAGTCACAAAGTCTCCAAGATAGGCCAAGGTCTCTAATCCTAAGTCCAAGAAGTCCATCACTCCATAATGCAAAGGATAGTAACCATGTAGTCCAAGTATCATTAATGATTTTTATGGTTCATGTTGATTATTAGGTGTCTTTAAAAAGAAAGAAAAGCTCAAGTGAGCAAAATAAAAATGACATAAAAGTAAATGCTCAAGTGAGCAAAGATGAAAATAGCATGAAATGTAAAATGCTAAAAGTAAATGGTACATAAAGCATGAAAATAAAAGCGTAAAGTAAAGTTAATTGTTAGTAATTAGTGGTTAGTTGGATGACCATCTTGAAACTTGCATTTGGAACTCATTAGAGGATTGGTAGAACCAAATCCTCCACACAACAAGTTGCATTTGCTTTTTGTCAAGTATATCATCCATTTTGGAATTCTCACAAGGCAACATGTAATGATCAACGGTGTTTAAGTGATCCGCGTTGACCAAAGGTGTTGTAGATCCATTAGAGGATTGGTAGAACCAAATCCTCCACACAATGAATCTCAAGGTTATTGGATTAAAGAGATCAAATTAACATACTTGGGCTTGCAATCATAAGTTTGGGCCACGAGTGATCATTTATTCGAATCGGGACAAAAAAATTTAGCGCTATGTTAAGCAATCGTAAGTGGACTTATGTAGAAGTCACACCTATTTTGAGGCTGGTCAATAGCAATCTATGTACTTTATGTTTGGATAAATGATATAGAGATCACCATCCCTTAACATGTAGCACAATTAAAAAAGAAAGGGATAAGATGAAGAGGGAGGGGAATGATAAGCTAATTTGGATCACCATTTCAGAATTCTTTCATCTTTAAATTCAACCACTCCTCTAGACTGATTAAAGCACTAAACATATCATTAATCCAAAGCACCAAAAATGAATTAAATAATTCACTATTAGGTAGATTTGAATTGATGAACATTTATCCAACTTCATCTACATCACAAAGTCCATTGAGTTTAAAGACAAATTAGACATTTAAAATTGCAATCCAAACCAACAATCAAAAGGAATGAGTAGAAAAAGCATTTTGGATCAAAGCTGCCCCAAAACAAGGCAAAAAAATGCATTTTGTCCTGGTGTAAATTGATTGAACTATTGTGTAAATCGATTTACACAGTACAATTTTCAAAAATCTGCGTGAAATTGCTTCTGTGCAATCGATTGCACTACAGTGCAAATCGATTGCACACAGAAGCAATAGCAAAAACAACATTTTAAAAGGGAAATTTCTTGTTCAAATTTCCATCAAACACCTTATGATCATGGATCCACTTGAGCACAAAAATTCCATCAAATTATGAGAAAATAACACCATTGAAATCACAAAATAATGCTCAAAGAATCAATCCCAAAGATCACCAAGAGATCACATTGTGAAAGATGAATTATCCAACTTACCAAAGGTAGATCTAGAGAATTATCAAAACAACTTCAAGAATTTGCTTCAATTCAACCACAAGAATCAATTGACCAAGCTTGGATGTAGAGAATTAATGGAGAAAAAGTGTTTGGATGAAGGTTTAGCTCAAAGATTAGTAAGCTTCAATGCAAAGCTTACTAACTTTTTGAAAATGGAGCTTTGAGTGAATTTGGTAGATGGAGAGAATTGAGAGATTTTTTAGGAAGGTGGATTTGGCTATCAAAAGCTTGAAATTTGAATGAAATGAGAGCTCTATTTATAGAGTTTTAGGATTGGGATTAGTGGTAATTTGGTAATTGATTCTTGGAGCCAAAATTTGAATTAATGATAATTCTTTCAAAAATTAGAGCCAAAATTTGAATTAATGATAATTCTTTCAAATATTAGAGCCAAAATTTGAATTAATGATAATTCTTTTTTAAAAATGAAAGATTGGCACTAAAATTTGAATTAATGATACATCTTTCAAAAGTGAAGGAAAATTGGAGCCAAAATTTGACAAGTTTAAAATGCTGATTTTTTTTTAAAATTTCCACGCTGTGCAATCGATTGCACTATAGTGCAAATCGATTTGCACAGTGTATTTTTCCAAAAATTGCGCAAAATTCACTTTGTGCAATCGATTGCACTCTAGGAGCAATCGATTGTACAGTGAAAAAAAATGAAATTTTTTAATTCTTTTTCTTTGCAAATAGAGATTTTAGGGAAATAATACCAGAAAACCTTATTTGCCATATGCTTCAACTTGGTACCTACAAAACAAAAATATACAAAGACAAAGACAAATATTTTTTATATTTTGATTAGAAGTTAGTCAACAACACATACAAAATACACAACCAAGGTGCTTGGAGATTCCTCAAGGGCGAACTTAAAGATAGGAGATAGAAAAAGAGGAAGAACCAACCCTAATGTGATATTGTTATGATCGAGTTGATATCATATGATAGAGGAATCTTAGGGGCAAAAATTGGGGTACAACAATGACCAAAACACAACATGTATGGGAAAAAAGGGATAGGGAACTATGTACCCCTCGACATGCATATCAACTAGGACAGCCTAACAACTAATCCATACTCCTTGACACGTACAGGGAAAAACAGGATAACGACCCACTTATGCTCCTCGACGTGTCCTGCAACCTAGTATTGCTTGACAATCCAACACATACTCTCCCCGACACGCATCGCAGCCTAATATGCCGCTCGGTATCTAACACCATCAGCATCCTCCTCGACCACTAGTTCTGCCAACAACACAGACACACTACTACGTCTTAACGACCACACCACTACCATTCATAACTTCCGGCCAACCGCTCGGAATAACACAACAACGAGCAACTATATTTCCTATAACATGTTCATAAAACATACAAGACAGTCACGCTGAAACCTCCCTAAAATGACCACTTCAACAACCTATTAATTTTCTTACCAACCGCCCAGAATAACCTAACATCCTAACGACCATCACGACCAGTAATCACTATTGTAACCTATCCATCAATTAAACTGGCAGTCACACAGATCTACAAAACGTCTGCAACACATAACCGAGCAACTTCATATAACATGTTCATTAAACGGTCATGTAGTACTCCCCAACGGTCACAACATGAATAAACGGGCAACTTCACTTGCAGATCAGAAACATCAACGCACAATAATCATAAAACGACCAATTCCCATGTAATGCACATCATAAGTCCCATTATAAGGTCAGAACTCCACCCTTACCTGGATTGCAGGTCGCTCAACCAAAGCTCTGACCGGAATCCTTGCTTTGCTCTGCTCGACACCGGCAGCTTGCTCCTCTTCCGTTCAACGTACAGAGCTTCTTAAACACCAACTAAAACAATTCCTTGTGTCAGCTTAGCCTTATATATGAATCCTATTGGGCCTAACCTACACACCCCCACTTTACTACTTGCAACCAATAGCATAAGTCCAACATTATATAAATATTCCCTTAATTCCAATATTATAATTATTTTTAATCAACTAATTAATTAATTAATAATAATCCAACAACCCATACCCATAATTATTAACTTCTTGCAACTTCACAAATAATCCAAAAATAATTTAATTAAATAAATAATTAAATTAAATTATGGCATTACAATAACAACCATCTACTTATATGTCAATGACTTGCTGATAACTAGAAATAGCTTGTAGAACTTTTCGAAGTTCAAAGAGCTGATGAAGAGGGAATTTGAAATGTCGGATCTGGGAAAATTGTCTTATTTCCTAGAAATAGAATTTCAAATGTCAAAGCAAGGTATGATGTTACATCAAAGGAAATATGTCAAAGAGATACTCAAGATATTCAAAATAGATGATTCAAATCCAGCATCCTCACCTGTCAAACCAGATGTGAAGTTGGAGAAGCATGGAGAGGAAGACAAGGTCGATGTAACTTTATTCAAGCAAATTGTGGGATCTCTGAGGTATGTGTGCAATACTCGACCTGATATAGGTTTTGCAGTCAGACTAGTGAGCAGATAGATGAGTGAACCAAGAGTGTCGCACATGAAGACTGCAAGAAGAATTCTGAGATACTTAAAAGGATCGATAGACTATGAAATTTTATTTTGAAGAGACTCTAAAGGCAAAGAAGCAACAATAAATTATTTTCCAGATGTTGATTGGTGTGGAGATAAGAAAGATAAAAGAAGCACAACTGAATATTTCTTTCAAGTACTTGGTGCCCCAATCTCATGGTGCTCGAAAAAGAAACATCTGATGGTATTGTCATCGTGTGAAGCTGAATATATAGCAGGATCTTATGCTGCATATCAAACAATTTGGATCAGATCAGTACTTGAAGAAATGGAGGTCGAAGTGAAAAAACCTCTTGTCTTACAAATCAACAACAATTCAACCATAAATCTGGCGAAGAATCCAGTTCTACATGGAAAGAGTAAGCATATTGAAGCTAGATTTCACTTCTTGAGGGAAAAGGTAAATTGAGGTGAACTTGAAGTTAGGTATTGCCCAAATGAAGCACAGTTGACCGACATTTTCACTAAAGGATTGAAGATTGGCAGATTCTTGAATTTGAGAAAGAAGTTACGAATAGTTCAGATTGACTATTTTTAGAGTATGTTCGACAACTTGGACTATGGAGGTATGTTAATATATTAGACCTAATCCAAGTTGTGTAATCTAAGTCCAAGCCCAATTAAGATTTGTTAGCTTACTTAGTGTATAAGTTAGGTGTACATAAATAAACATAGTTTGTGTTATTACTTGAATAATTCAATTCAATAATACAATCCTTATTTCATTTACTTTTTCTCATTCTCTCCTCACTAAAAGTGTCTCACGCACTAACTTTTATCATCTTTAATTTTATAGTTTAATTTCTCTTGAGATTATCTTACATTGGCCTTAGTCGTGTTGCAATTATAATTAAGACCTTTTGATCTTGATCTACATGTGCTTCGAGTGTGAATGTTAGAGATTTGTGAGATCTATAACAGAGCTAATTTTTAGGATGTATTGTATGTGAAAACAATAGTCCAAACATTTTAGTAATTGAGAATATTTTTTTATCTATTTTGTTAGGATCCCATCATTTTTGAAACATGTTTTGGTTGATCTTCCATTTTGTTCATATTGGATATCATAACATGTTATTTAAGGTAGTCATACTCATTGAAGCTTAGAGTAAGGGTGGCAAAACGGGTCGAGCCAGCCAATTTGACTCGCCATTTTTGGCGGGTTGGACTGAGGTTTTCGCCTCGGTACCTTAAGTTGGTCAGCTCCGCCTAACCCGATTTAAAAAGCGAGCTTAGGCGGGACAGGACGGGTTTTGCCCGCGAGCTTTTTTTTACAACTTTTTATTTTTTACTTAGAATTTAGACAACTTTAACTATAAAAACACCAGTATTCTCTTTGGGTTATGGTGATTGAATTACATTCTAAATTATTATACCGACAAATTGAATTATAATTGTAAATTTCTTTATATAACTTTCTAATACATGTATTGGTTGGAAAAACTTGAAATACAAGAACAATTGTATGACAAGAAGAATTATTATGTTGTCAATACATTAGCTCACATGTTTTCTTTAGAAACAAATGTTAATTTTAAGAAAAGGAAGAATTCGATTAAAGTATACGTGTGACAAATTTAAGATATAACTATTAAGGAATCAGTCAATATAATAATCTATATGACGTAAACAATGAGAAAGTCAGGTGTTAATATTTTATACACTACTATTTTATGCAATGTGATGTTTTATGCACTGTAACATTCTTATTGTTTGTCTTGTGCAAATTATTAATTGGGTTCTTTTAGTAATTAGTTTTTAAATAGGATTATGATGATATGTGTTGTTTATTTATTTATTTTGATACATTTTTTAATCGTGCTAAAGTCTATTTCGGTATGTTTTTCTTGAAATTGGTTTTTATCTATTTTATTTTTTAAAATGTTTAGACTTAAGACATGTTGAAGTTATATTATGCGTTGTTAAAAAAGTATCTTTTGTCGGCTTCTTTAGTAATGATTAAATTTTTTGTAAATTACGTAATAAATTAAATTGTAAAATAAAAAAACTAAAAGAATTGGCGGGCCGGCCCGCTAACCCGCCAATTCGTGAGTAAACGGAACGAACTTAACTTTTGAGTTCAGATGTCCAAGTTTGCCCGTCTCGTCCCGCTTTTGTACGGGCTTAAACGGGACGAGCCTAAACGAGACGGGTCGTCCACTTTTCCACCCCTAGCCTAGGGTGTGCATTTTGCTTGCTACTTTGCATTTTTAGAATTTTATAAAATTGCATAATGCTTTATGTCTTTCGAATCTTTATTTGTGTCTTGAACGTGAGTTTTGCCCGGAGTGCTCATATCAGATGTCATGTTAGTAAAAAAATTAAGTTACTAAAGCAGTAAAATTGATTACAGATTTGGGGCACTTAATCATATATTAGGCCTAGTTTATGTTTAGGACTTAATTCACTAATTAGGTTAATTTTTTATAGGGGTGAAAAACGTGTCGATCTGTCGGACATGCTTGCTTTTTTTTGACAGGTCAAGTCAAGGTTTTCGCCCAGCATCCTCAACTTTGTCCACCCACTCCATTGCGTCTCGATTTTGACAAGATTTAGTGAGTGCACGGACATTAATAGAGTGGAACATGACTTTTTCCACTTTTAAGCTTTAACTTTTAAGCTTTAAGGTGCAAGGTCTGTCAGGTCAGTTCCGTCCCATTTTTTGGCACGTGAGTTCAGGTGTCTCTCCCGCCCCTTTATCCCCTTCGACTATTTAAGGTGTAATCTGCGTCCCATCTTTCATATAAATTCTGTTAAACAATGTTCAATATGAATTACTCTTTCAATCTTGGAATTGGGCCACTGCTAAATTCTGACAAATTTTGAAAGTCTTCAATGCTGCAAACTTTGAACATTGACAATATTCTTATATAACTTCAATTTAGCATTATAAATTTCCATGACTTATCACAAATATTGTACTATACAACTACTAACTATCTTTAATGTTTGGGAAATAGGACACTGAAAAATGTGTATAATATGTATACACTTAAGCACCCTATAGTTAATATCATGTACTAATCACCACCGTGAATCAATCGGAATCATCTGAGTGAACAACTCATACTATATATTCAATTTACTGATCTTTACTATAAATCGTCTGATCTTCATCTGAGGATTCCAATTTACTAACTGCGATGAATTTGAGTATTCAGCAACCACCATCTGCTGGCTCAATTGAACTTAAAAGGCCATTTCCTCTCAATTGCATGCAATGATCTTCAGCATCAACTTGAGCACAAACAATGACCACTGCTAATCCATTATAATGTGCCTCTTGCATGATGTTAACTGCAATATCAACTGTCATTCCAGGTATCACTTTCATCAACACTTGTACTACATATTCTCTTTTATTATAGTTGTCATTGTGTAGCATTACTCTGTATGGTGGTGATGTTTTTCTTGATTTCCTAGTAACAAAAATGATAAAACATGCCATCATAAGTTTTGAGTTATGAAAAATTGATACAAGACACAAACATCAGATATCATACAACACAGGTTTGAGTTTTGACTACTCATTTTGCCTTTCAATGAATGTGATTATGTCACATAATGCGACAGAGAAATACAAAGAAAAGGGAGTGCACATGCAGAAAGAAAGAAAGATATGATATAATAGGAATGAGTTTCCATAAAGTGAATTCATATGCTTCATAGTTACACTTCTTTTTCAAAGAAATCATTATAGTGAACCTATAAATAAATTCTAGTGATTGTGAAAACAGACCAATTATGTTCCCGTGAACCTCAAACCCGCGCTATTGCGGCTATGAGGTATTATCCATTTTGGATGTGAGAGTCGTCACGATTTTGTCCTATAGAAAACGTGTCTCATTAAATTGAGGTGTATGAGTGTTATATATAAACCACCATTAACTTCGATTCCTAAGTAATGCGAAACTATTTTGGCCAACCTGAAACACTTGCCCCCTAATCAAGGTGTTGTATATAAACGACCATTAGCCTCGATTCTCAAATAATGTGGAACTATTTTTTCCAGCCCGTAACAGTTGCCCCCTAGTCGAGGCTAAGGGGCACAGACGGTGTCAATGTTCCAGTCGACCTCAAGCATGTGTCACTGCAGCTACAAGGTATTGTTCGCTTTGGACGTGAGAACCCTCATGACTTTGTCTTTTAAAAAAAACATCTCGTTAGGTTGAGGTTGTATATAAACTACCATTAGTCTCGATTTTCAATCCAACCCAAAACAACTTATATAAGTAATGTATGATATCACAATCTTTAAGCTTCTAATGTTATTAATTATTACCTTAAATCAAATTCAGATTCTCGGCCAGGTGATGTTGTCTCTATGGTTGGAGGCGGCTTCTCCAACAAACCACCACCTTTACCTAATCCCTTGGCTACCATTGTCATTACAATACTCTTATCTTTGCTATATTTGAAACCAAAATATTTATCTCCTGCAGTTACAAAATCTATGTCAAACTCCCAATTATAAGAAACCTTTACTCCATAATTGGAAGAGGGTTAAACACATACATATAATAAGTACTGGTTAAGTATGATGTTGATGAATTTAATTAACAAAGCAAAACAGTTTTGAAAACAATCATAAAGAGAGAGTGGATGAGTTATAATTACCAAGAGTGATTGCATTGAGTAGTTGGTTGGGTGAAATGAGAGCAAATGGAGTAGTAATGTGTGATGAAGCTTTCATAGCTTTCATGGTTTTGGCAATAATAATAGCACAAGGTCACACACCTAGTTTTTAATGATGAGTGAGTGAAATAATGTAGTAGTGTTGTCTTGTCGTTACCATGTTGATCTTTTTTGGGGTGATGGTTTTGTAAGGTGTATATTGAATTTGAGTTTACAACGTTTATATGGAGACACGTTATGTTTCATCATAACTTTTTCTGGTTGAGATAAGGTGTTGCTGATTTGCAAAGTTGTAAAGGAAAGAAAAAAAATCCCACCTACGCCAAAAATATACTTCCTTTTTCTCTAATTATAATATAAGGTCCTTTTATTTTTATTTTTTTATGATATAAGATTTTATAATATTGAAAAACAAAAAAAATAAATATCTCTCCTAGCATAAAAATTATCTAATAAATTTATTTTTTCTCAAAATCTATAAAATTAACTCCTGCAATTAAATTGTACTTGAATTTATTGAGTATTTTATTTTATTTTCTATAGTATTTTATTTTATATTAATTTCAATAAAAAAATAGTTATTCTTATTGAGCTATTTTTTAATGGTACGATACTAAAGTATTTTTTTTTTCTAATTGTATATGTAAGGTGAAAGATCTAGTAAATTATTATTCGATTCAGAGATTGTGAAGATGACAAAGACTAATCGAAAAATAACTCGACTAGCACGATAAATAGAAGCGCGAAAAGAAGAGTTAACACCTATGCCTTTAGAAAACAATCATGATAAAAAAGAAGTGAATAAGGCTAACGATCCACTTAGACGAATTATGAGAGATTATTGTAGAAGGACTAATGCTTGACAAATTTCTTTTGGGTTTCAACTAGAAAATCCAATGGTTTTTGATATCAAAAATACAGTTCTAGTAAGTTTAAAGGAGAACCAATTTGACGGAAATGCTACCGGAGATCCATGGAAGTTTGAAAATTCAAGTTATAAATATATGTTAGATCATGAACATACCTAGGAAAAAGGCGTCCACCAGTGCATCTATAATTCCAAATTAGATAATTCATTGATAAAACATAAAAAACGCAGAAATGCATGAGATGCAATCAAGAAGGTTCATGATGACCATTTTTAGCCTCCACGAGTTCTTGCTTTTTTGAAATGTCCAACCAACAATACTTACTTAGGAATGTCCTATGCATAATTATCAAATTCTTTAAACACCTAATTAGGAAGTTTAAGTTGTTGGAGGATATATATATATATATATATATATATATATATATATATATATATATATATATATATATATATATATATATATATATATATATATATATATATATATATATATATATATATATATATATATATATATATATATATATATATATATATATATATATATATATATATATATATATATATATATATATATATATATATATATATATATATATATATATATATATATATATATATATATATATATATATATATATATATTCTTATTTAATGTAAAATTATGTTAGTGTGTTTCGACTATCATTAGCACCAGACTTAATATTAAAAATAGAAGGAGAAAATGTTAACCAAGTGACTTCAAACACAAGAGAGGATTGAATTGTGTTGATTAAAAAATGAAATTTGTTCCAGGCCGACCAAAATGGTCACTGTCGTTCCTATTGATTGACTACATTATGCAAAATAATATGGAGTGTATAAGATGTTTTGGTGAAAAAAGGACACGTGTGAAACACAATGTTTTAGCATATGTGCAACATCTGACCATTGTCAGCAGACCAATGTTGTTGTTGTTTGGAGCGAAAATTTTGGTTGTATTTCAATCAGATTTGTTGTTATCTTTTAGCAATGGATTAATTAGATTTGTTTGACAAGCTGGATGTTATAAAATCTAATTGTTTAAAGATTTAAAATTTGAATTAAAAACAAATTATATTTTTTGTTGGAGGCTTTTGCGGAATAAATCAAAAACATAATCCAACTAAATATTCTACAAATCTGGACGAGATCGCAACTAATATCCAAAGGAGAAAACCCTAAAACTGCATTGCTATTTAAGGAGACTCAAACCTCTCTTTTGAGAAGGTGCCTGAAAGGATTGAATATTTTTTGTGTTAGGGTTTCTATTTTGAGTCTTTTGTTTGTGTTGTTGTTTGTGCACTACTCTAACACTAGTATTTCATATCTTAAGGGATAAATTTTAGTTTGATAGTTGAGTTGTAATTAAATATTCTCTAAATTGTTTATTGAGTTGGGAGAGTCCTAAATAGAAATACACTGTGGATATAGTTAAGAAAAGGGACATTGAATATGAGTTTGTTCATCTAAGACACTTTGTACTAATTCTATTGAAGAGTGAATTTCTTTTCTTGGGTTAGAAGCCTCCCAGACGTAGGTGAGATTGTAGCAAACTAGGTTACCAATTCTCTTGTATTCTTTGTTGTTTTTACTTTGAATCATTGTTGATGTCATATTATTCTTAAAACAGTGTTAACAAGTTGGACAAGTTGTCTTATACATGTGTCCGCCAAGGAACATAATTTTAATTGGCATCCGAGCAGGAATCCTGTTATGTTTGGGTAAGCTCCAAGGAAGATATTTTCTCTTCAAATGGACAACACTAAGGATGGAGGTTATGTCAACAGACCACTTGTTTTGGATGACTCTAACTATGATTATTGGAAATCTAATATGGTTGCCTTTCTTAAATCCATGGACAACAAAATATAGAAGGCTATCGCAAAAGGCTAGAAACACCCAATGACTACTTCTCAAGATGGTAAAACAAGCATAAACCCTAAAGTTGATTGGTCTAAAGATGAAGATGATTAAGCTCTTAGAAACGATAAAGCTTTGAATACCATATTCAATGGTGTTGACAAGAACATGTTCAGATTAATCAACATATGTACTGAAGCTAAAGAGGCTTGGTAGATTCTGAAGACTGATCATGAAGGAACTTTCAAAGTGTGTATGTCAAGATCGCATCTCCTCACAACTAAGTTTGAGAATATGAGAATGATGTATAATAAATCCATATTTGATTCTAAAGTTCGTCTTTGTGACATAGCCAACAATTCTTTTGCCTTGGGAGAGAAGATGTCAAAAGAAAATTTAGTCAGAAAAATCCTTTGATTTTTGCCTAAGAAGTTTGACATTAAGGTAACAACAATTGAAGAAGCACAAGACTTAAGCAAGATCAAAGTTGATGAACTCATTGGTTCTTTACAAACCTTTGAGAAGACTATAAATGAGATATCTAAAACGAAGAACATGGGTATATATTTTGTCTCCAAAACTAAAGAGAATGAAGATCATAGTGATAAGCATAGTGAAAGACTTTCAAATTCTATAACTCTTGTTGGGAGAAATTTTAACAAATCCTTGAGAAGGATGGACAGACGATGGAGGAAAAATGTTCAAGACAAGGGGTTAAACATTTGTTCCCAGAGCAAGAGAAAAAATGAAGACAAACCTAACAAAGGTAAAGTAGTCCAATGTTATGAATGTGAAAGGTTTGTTCACATCAAATTTGAATGTCCTACTTTTCTAAAGAAACCAAAAAAAGGATTATCAATCACTTGGTTTGATTATGGTGATGAGAGTGAAGTGGAAACAACTAGCAAAGTAATGGTTTTCACTAGGAGTATGAGTCTGAAGGAGACTCTAGTGATAAAGACATGACTGAAGAAGAGCTAGCTGCAACATTCAGGATCTTACACAACAAGTGGGAGGAAGCTTGAATGATTGAAGAGAAATAGAAGAAAACCATAATTTCTTTCCTCCAAGAAAAAGAGAAACTTTTTTCCACCATTTCTGGTCTGGAAGAGGAAGTCACATTGTTAAAGTTCAAACTTTATAATGTGAAAAAATATGTACGTATGTTAAACAATGGTTCTGATATGTTAGATGAGATCTTAGAAGTTTAGGAAAAGTCTAGTAATATGAAGGCTATAGGGTTTGAATACACTTTCAAGAAGAAATATATAAAAATTCCCACTAAGAAGTTTGTTTCTCCTAAAAAGAAAATTGAGTTCCCTATGAAGGACCACATGTCTCAGCATCATGTTCAACATGTGTACCCATATAACAAGAACTCATCTTGGAGGTGTCACTAGTGTGTAAGATATGGTAATATAAGACTCTTTTTCTATAGATTGTATGTATAGATATCCTTAGACCTATAGTCAGACAAGGATAAATATAAAGAAATGGAAGAAAACTCAAGCAAAGAAAGCATAGAAACTCAAATAAATTGTCACTTGTCTCATAGTTCATACATCTCTTAGAGTTTCCTCAAGAGAAGATTGGTAATTTAATAGTGGTGTTCCAGGAACATGACTGGAGAAAATAACTATCTTGAAGGTTTAAAGACCTACTATAATAGTTATGTTACTTTTGGTGATGATGCTAGAAGAAAAATCAAGGGCATATGCAAATTGGTTAGTACAAGTTTCTCTTGTCTTGGTGATGTGTTGTTCGTAGAAAGACTAACCGTTAACTTGAGCAACATCAGACAACTATGTGAGCAAGGTATGAATATGAACTTCAACAAGTCTGAATACATTGTCACCAACCAAGATTAAGAAGTGTTTATGAAGGGATCTAGGTCCAAGAACAACTGTTGTATGTGGATATCTCAGACCTCATCATGTTTGATATTATGGCACCAAAACTTGATAATATCAACCTCAAGAGCATGAATAAGATCATATCTAAAGAAGCCATTAGGGGTTTACCAAAGCTGAAAATTGAAAAAGGCAAATCCAGTAGAGATTGCAAAATAGGTAAGTTGGCCAAGATGTTCCAACATTTTACCACCTCTAAAGGCCTGAAACCAATGAAACTGGAAAACACATGTGGAATAAACAAAACTCTATGCATGAAGTATGATAAATAAAAATTCATGTATGGCTTTGTTTTGGGAGAAATGACAGACAAGATGTTGGGACATTGTGTCCAACAAATGATGCATGAATTTAAGATGAGTCTTGTAGGAGAATTCACTTATTTTATTGGTCTTCAAGTAAAACAAAGAAGAGAACGTATATGTGTAATGAGGTGGGAGAACTAACTTGGTTGTTTTGTGTTTGATCGCAATTGTGCGGATAGCAAGAGTCACCACCGGCTTTTCTTTTATCCAAAAGGAAAGGCTGAAAAGAACAGGAAATACCTTTGAGATGTTTTCTTGAGTTCGGGGGGTAGATTATGAAAAGGGAAGGTATTAGCACCCTTTTCATCCGTAGTTATCTACGGGCTCTTAGTTGCTTGCTAGATCACTTTCTTTTGTTTGAATGTGCTACAAGCCGGCTGTTTTGCAGGGTTGTTTGGCTTGCTGCTATTTTGTGTCTTTGCTTGTTTTTGCAGAACGAAAACATTGGCAACCCTCTTTTCCTTTTATGAACTGAAATCCAGGTTTTGTGATTTGCAAAATAGGAGGAGAAGGATTATGATTAAAAACAATAAACCTGTTAATTTCTGATTCAAAAATGCAAACCCTAATGATGAGATAAAACTGTCTTTAACCATCAATTCTTGCTTGAATTTTCACGATGCTTGCTAACTTTTTCTTTTTCTCTTGTTTCATGGATGGCAAGCGAGGCAAAGTGACGAGAAAATTATGGCTAGCAAAGATTGGATGGATTTCTTGAAGATGAAGCAAATGAAGACTTGAAGAAATAAAACAAAATTCCTCTCTTTTTAAACAAAACAAATTTTATAATTTATTCATTTGTTATCAAAACAAAATTTGTAATTTTACTTTACTTGTAATGTAATGAACATAAAGCCTTGAATAAATTTGGTGTGATAAAATTTATTATACCAATCTTGAATTTTAATTAAACTTTGAAATTCCCAATTTGAATGGTTTGAATGATACACATTGACTTAGTAACTTGAATTTCAAGCAATCACAAATGATCAAATAAACCATGTGCCTTGTACTCCAATCAAATTCCTAAACAAAATAAATGTTTAAGAATCCAATTTCACTTGGTTAACTTGAACCCAAAATTGTGGTCGTTTAAATGAAAATCTTAATCTTCACATCTTGTCCAAGTCAAATTGGCATTTAAAATGAACTCGCATGTCACGCTCGATTAAAATGGGACTTCGTTGTCAAACAAACATGCTTTAAGAACATTCGTCAATCTTGTAGAATTAACAAACTTCAACAAATTATGGTTAAGAACATTTGAAATCAAACAAATGACTTGCAACGATTCGATAACTTTCAAAGTCTTCCAAACACAATTTTCTTTCGATCTTTGAAGATAAACTCGTGAGCGACATTGCTTATGACCATATGCAAAAATAATCGTCTCAAGATCTTGTAATTTGAGGAAATCACAATTCTTAGAAATCAGACGACAATTACTTAAATTTAGGTCAAAGTCCATGATACGACTTCTAACGTATTCGAATTTTGGTGATCTTCTACACATAATCAGCTCTTGATTTGTGAAGAGAAAATGGAGATGACATCAAGGATAATCATACGCAAAAAGAACCGCTAAAAAATATCAAATAATGAAGAAGTTACAATCGTTTGAACTCGCTCTCGCAAAAGGTCGATTTTTGGGTCAATGGAGTCATTTTCAATCATCTGAACCCTTGACTGAGCAAACTTGCAATGCAAGGTTTGAAACTTGGCACGAACACCCTTGAGGAGACATGAATATCAATGAAGACCATTTGAAACCTTGCAGGCTCAATTTTCTTTGAGAAATTCCAAACCCTAATTGTTGACTTACTGCCTAGGAAGAGAATCTGTCTGATCAACTTCTGAGCCAAATTGAGTATTCGAGAAACCCTAGGATAGTATCTTGAATAAAAACAGGAGGGAAAATTTTGGGGTACAACAGCTGCCCCTGTTCAATCTTCTTAAACTTGAAAAGTGAGATCGACATGTTTGTCGTTCGTAGCTTGAAAGTGGAAGATGATTGAACACTATAGTGCCCATAAATTTTCACTCGGTGATGTGTTGGTTGATTGTGTAGGGAATGGGCTTAAAGATTCCATTTGGAGAAATGATGGAGAGTTTTCAGAGATGGGATTATAGATGCCATCCAAAGGTGATTGTTGACAGAAATTAGACTAAGTCTGAACTTGACTTCAACTTGGAAAAGAATCAGAGTAAACCTTTGGTAGATTTAAACTGAAACTAGCAGAAGTCTTGAATGTTGTTTGACTGGAAAGAATCAGAATAAATCTTGAAGCGATTTATTTGAACCAGAGAAAATGTCTGCGAGAAAGAAATCAAAATAAAACTTTGAGAGATTTAAACTGAACCAGCAGGTGTCTGGATTAACTTTGACTGGAATGGAAATTAGAAGAATCTTAGGATCGATTCAACTGAACCAGACAAAAGTCTTGGAATATCTTCAATTGGAATAAAAATCAAAGAGATCTTAGTGTCGATCTGACTGAACCAGAGAAGGTCTTGGATTAACTTTGACTGGAATAGAAATCAGAAGAATCTTAGAATCGATTCAACTGAACCAGACAAAAGTCTTGGAATATATTCAATTGGAATAGAAATCAGAGAGATCTTAGTGTTGATCTGACTGAACCAAAGAAGGTCTTGGATTAACTTTGACTGGAATGGAAATCATAAGAATCTTAGGATCTATTCAACTGAACCAGACAAAAGTCTTGGAATATCTTCAACTAGAATAGAAATCAGAGAGATCTTAGTGTCGATCTGGCTGAACCAGAGAAGGTCTTGGATTAAATTTAACTGGAGAGAATCAGAGTAGATCTTTGAGCGACTTATCTGAACCAGAGAAAGTTTCTACTAGGAAAGAATCAGAATAAATCATTGAGAGATTCATCTAAACCAGCAGGGATTTGGAGAAGAATCAGAACAAATCATTGAGAGATTTATCTGAACCAGAGAAGACGTATGCGGAAAAGAATCAGAATAAACTGTTGAGAGATTTAAACTGAACCGACAAGGATATAGAGAAGAATAAGGACAAATCATTAAGAGATTTATCTGAACCAGAGAAGACGTCTGCGGGAAAGAATCAGAATAAACTGTTGAGAGATTTAAACTGAACCGACAAAGATCTGGAGAAGAATCAGGACAAATTATTGAGAGATTTATCTGAACCAAAGAAGACGTCTGCGGGAAAGAATCAGAATAAGCCATTGATAGATTTAAACTGAACCGGCAGGGATCTGGAGAAGAATCAGAATAAATCGTTGAGAGATTTAAACTGAGCCAGAGAAAGCTTCTACGGGAAAGAATCAGAATAAACCGTTGAGAGATTTAAACTCAACAAGCAGGGGTCTGGATTAACCTTGACTGGGATGGAGATCAGAAGAATCTTAGGATCGATTCAATTGAACCAGACAAAAGTCTTGGAATATCTTCAACTGGAATAGAAATCAGAGAGATCTTAGTGTAGATCTGAATGAACCAGAGAAGGTCTTGGATATTCTTCAATTTATGATGGGCCTGTGTAGGGCTGCTTCATGATGAGTCCGTGTAAAACTGTATCTGGAAATGAGAGGAACCTGGGTAGGGTTGCTTGATGATGAGTTCGTGTAAAACTGCATCTGGAAATGAGAGGAACCTGTGTAGGGTTGCTTCAATTGGTCATATAGATAAATGCCTAGACTTGTTATAGGTATTAAAATGATTGATGGTAACCATCTGTTGATTGACCTTTTCCTGGAAAGGTAAAACATTAGCTGTATGCCATGTCATGATGTATGAAATGCATGGTGCAATGATGTTCTCAAAATAAATGAGATTGTGTCGTATGCACTTGTTATGTATGTAACCAGGATGTATGAAATGTGAAATGTTAATGAATATATTTTTTGTCTGGGAAAATAAATCCTTGACAAATGTTGGGCAGTCATTAAATCCTGGACTGCCGTCGAAGAGTAGGTGTGTCTTCAAACCTTGCTTAGAATGTTTCCATCGGGGATTCCTGTTTTGTCGTTTAAGGAGAATTCCACTGGGGAATATTGAAAACTCTATGGAGAGTGTTGATTCTGCTTGGGGAAAAGGGTTCAGGAGTCTTGGTTGTTCGTTGCTCTACTGGGGAGTCGAAGTTGAACTGATATCTGGTTGGGTCCAGGCTTCACAGTAACTTGCTAGGAATTGTAGAGTAGTTTACTGGGGAAGAGGAGTTGTGGTCCTTTGATTTGTAGTAGTCGGAGAAGTAAATTCAAACTGGGGAATCTGTAGTTTTTTGGGGAAATAAACCTTGTTGTCGGTCTATTAGGGAGGTGTCTTCTTCACTGAGGAAAATCCTCGAGGGTTCTTAAGGTCGACTCAGCTGGTGAGAAGTTTTCAAAGATTGAAACTCTGGCTGGGAGTCATCCTATGATAAGGATTTTGGGGAGAATTGTCACTGCCCCTAGTAGCGAGTGTTGTAGTAACGCCAGAAAACGTTTGCTTGGTCGCACATGACCCTTTATGTGGGAGCCTGTTTTCCCCCAGAGTTAAATCGGTGCACCTCGAAGCTTGAGATTTTAATCACATTTTCGGTATCCCTGAACTTCTTAGAGATATTTTCTAAGACTGTTGTGGAAGAAAATGAAGACCTGATAATGACACCATCTGATACTACTGGCACAGACGAACAAATTGGGGGTGCCCAAGATCTCTGGTCAAGTCTCAGAATTTTCTAAGAACTGTCATGGGAGGATCTGAAGACATGATACTGACACCATCTGACACCGACACCATCTGATATTATTGGTACAGACAAGCAATTTGATGGTACCAGAAGTCTTCATAGTGGATATTGTTCAAACGCATGATCAACATAACATTGTCCCTTTAGTGACTCAGATGGAGATTTGCCCCTGGTTATTCAATAATTCTTTGAGAGATTCTTTGGATCTTGACTTGACTGCCTCAGATGTGTTGGACAAAGGTCATGTCGTGCCCCTTGATTATGAGAGATTTGTCATTGGAAGTTTCTTTCCACTCAAAGTGATTTTGTTCACTGAGAGAGCTTTCGTTCACTGAATATTCGTTGTGTGAATTCCTTTGCTGTCAAACAAATAGCCATATGCAAACAACGATATTCAAATAATGCAAAGTTTATGCTTGTCTTGAAATTTTGAAAATGCGTTTTAGCAAGTAAAGAAGTTTTGTAATAAAATTCAAACTCAAGATTTAGAGTAAAGCCTTACAGGAGTCAGGATACTTTTTGTAACAGTATGCTTTCGAACTAACCCAAGCTTCAATTAGGACTTTTGAAAGGTTGTAGCGTGGCTTGGTTCACGGTTTAAGAAAAAAAGGATAAAGTTATAAAGTGTATTTGTACCCATCCGCTCTTCGTGATGTTCTTCAGTCCTAAACTCAGTTAATTGTGCGTTTGAACTCCAATTGAGTCTGGAATGACGTTTTGGTGATGATTCAGACAAGTTTAGTTTATCGGAAGGCAATCATTTTTGCAATATTTTTCATGTTGTTGAGGATTTGTAGTGACCTCTTTCTTTTGATTTATTATCCCTGGTTTTTGTCTGACTGTTCTTGTTTTGAGATTACAGTAAGCGGGATGCCCCAGTTTTTCTTAAGTCTCCTTCGTAGGTTTTGACTTAGCGGACTTTTTTTCTTGAGAGATAATGATTGCCTATTCAGTAGGGAACCATCACTGTCTTTTGATTCCGAAGGAATGTTTTTGATGTCACTCGTTGTATTACGAGATGAGAGTTTGCGGCTAAACACGCATTTGAATTAACTGAGAGACTACCCTGCCCCAGGTTTTGATTAAAGGTCTCAATTTGTGTAAAATAAACTTCTACTTCTTTGGCACGAAGGGGTTGACTAGGGATTATCTTCCTTATAACTCCAGTGTTTAGGATTTGAAAGAATGCCTGTACATCGTCAGCAAGGTCTGTCCAAAAGCATACTGTATGAGATTATGACATTGTTTTTGTCATCCTCCCTCTAAAGGCTTGCAACTTTTTGAAACAAGAGTTGAATATCATAAAGGGAGTAAAAATCATAGTTTAAATATAGTGAAAACGAATGGATGAATTCAAGACAAACATATGCAATGCATTAATGAAACAAAATTTGACATTAATAGATAAATGTTTGAACAACAAAAGAGATTACAACTTGAAAATTCAAATGAACAAAAGATTTTAATGATTCGTCATAGGAGCAGTGATCACGTTTGGAGTCTCCATAGGATCAAACTCGATCTCCTTGGCGTCAATCATGTCTTGGACTTTGTTCTTCAGAGCCCAACAATTGTTTGTATCGTGTCTCAGACTATCAGAGTGGTATGCACACTTTTCATTGGGATGATAGGTAGGAGGGAAAGTGTTGGGGTTCTGGAGAGGAGCCTTTAACGTAATCAACTATGCCTTCAACATATGTTGTAACTCTTGAACCAGTGACATGTTAATCTTAATGAATTGTCTCTTAGGCGCGACCTCCTTACACTGATGCCCCTGTCTTTGTTGAGCAGGTGTAAGATTAGAGATCAAGATTGCTCCTACGTGTTGGTCATAACGACTCTTTTGACCATACACAACATTTGACTCTTTCTTCCCAATGTATGGATTTTTATGAGCATCCGAGGGTGTGGCTCCTTAGATCTTTCCACTTTTGATGCCAACTTCGAAACTTTCGCCAGTCAGTATTAGCTCGGTGAACCCGGCCGAGGAGCTTCCGATTAGGTGTTTGAAGAAAGGTCATGTCAAAGTTCCCATGAAGATGTCAATCAGCTCCTTATTAGTTAAAGAGGGTTGCACCCTACCATCCAGATCTTTCCACCTTTGGGCGTATCCTTTGAAGCTCTCGTTGGAACCCATGGTCATGTTCTGCAATTGCACACGAGTTGGTGCAAGATCAGCATTGTACTGGTACTGCTTATAGAATGCAACAACTAAATCCTCCCAGGTGCGGATGTGAGAACCTTGGAAGAAATGGATTCAAAGCTTCGGATTAGTTGTGTATGGTTGAATCTTGCAGACATAAGACTTTAAGTGCATCTTAGGGCAAGAGACTCCATCGTACAGGGAAAAGGCAGGGATTTTGAACTTTGGCGGGATGACCACTCCAGAAACTAAACCCATGTCTCCTAAATCCAAGCCAGGTATCTGTTGAATCTCCATAGCATTGAGGCGATCCTCCAACTGTTTGTACTTGTCATCAGGGGAGGATATTGTTCCTCAGAGTAGTCAGCTTCGACTTTATCAATCTCCATATTGTTGTCTTCTTCATTAATATCCCCCATGTTGGATGGAGTTGGAAGATCTAGAGCCCCCTTGACTGGTCCTTTAAGTCTTCTTTCCAAGTTCAGGATGCCTACTGACTTCTTGGACTTTTTATTCTTGTCTTTGAGAAGAAGAGTCTTCAGGTCCTCTTTCCCCTTAGCCAAAGCCAAAAAAATTTGTTGGAATTGAGCGTTTTGAGCTTGGAGATATTTCACGGTTTGTTCCATATTCATCTTACTGAACTAAATAGTGGAGAAGATGAGAAACCTGCTATGAAACCTGTTTATGCAATGATATGTATGATATATGTATGCAATGTTTTCAAGGATCTCGCGGGGTAAACAAGAGAATGTCAGATGTTGAAATTTGACCAATAGCTTTGATTGGAGAAATTTGTATCCGTGGATGTCCTTCCACGAGAATTAAGCTCACCATGTCAAGTGGGTCATCACCCTTGACTCAAGTTTGTTATACTTGATCTTTGATGGCGTTTGGTTAGAGGAAAATAAATCCTCTTGTCCCTTGATAGACGTTTGGTTCAACGTGACTCTACATCATAGGCCCTTGAGATCTTTGAAACCGTTATTGAAAATGCTATGGTATGATGTTATGTACAAGTATGCAAATTAAGCAAGTTTATATACAAATAATCATCTACACACAAAATAGACAAGTCCTTAGGTTTAGGCTTGTATGGGGTTTGTAGGTAAGTACCCTCTTGAAGTTGGGTTGGCTCAACCTGTCCTAAATATAGTAACCAGGTTCTAAGGGATCTCAATATCACCGGTCTTTCCCCTAAATTTCGTTCCGATAGACAATTGACTTGCCACCAAACAAAACTCAAGAGTCAAACCTCAATGAGTGTAGCATCGAGTATCAACTGACTTTGGGTTTACACCAAAGACGACTATCTCACTACGTCCTAAAAGCCAAGTTGGTCAATTAAGTTGCTAAGGTCAGTTGACTCTTTTTGATACCACGCAGCGGCCCCGTGTTCTCCTTGATTACTCAAGGGCTACCGGTACACACCAAAGTATCACATCAACGTAGGTACTATTTCAACCGTGTCGGTATACCCCGCACAGTTCCCTCACAGTTTATTGCTACTTACCTAAAAAGATGCCCCAAATCCGGGTGTAGGATCAAAGAAAACCCAAACAAGAAACCATAATGTAAAGCATGCAAGTCAAACAAAGAAATAAAGTAAATGTGATCTAGCCCTAAGGTAACCCCACTTTTAAGTATTTCCCTGGCAGAGTCGCCAGTTCTGTAACACGGTGGGAGAACTGACTTGGTTGTTTTGTGTTTGATCGTAATTATGCAGATAGCAAGATTCGCCATCGACTTTTATTTTATCCAAAAGGAAAGGCTGAAAAGAACAGGAAAGACCTTTGAGATGTTTTCTTGAGTTCGGGGGGTAGATCATGAAGAGGGAAGGTATTATCACCCTTTTCATCTGTAGTTATCTATGGGCTCTTAGTTGCTTGCTAGATCACTTGCTTTTGTTTGAATGTGCTACAGGCCTGCTATTTTGTAGTGTTGTTTGGCTTGATGTACTATTTTGTGTCTTTGCTTGTTTTTGCAGTACGAAAACATTGGCAACCCTCTTTTCCTTTTGTGAACCGAAATCCAGGTTTTGTGATTTTCAAAATAGAAGGAGATGGATTATGATTAAAAACAACAAACCTTTTAATTTATGATTCTAAAATGCAAACCCTAATGATGAGATAAAACTTGCTTTAACCATCAAGTCTTGCTTGAATTTTCATGATGCTTGCTAACTTTTTCTTTTTCTCTTGTTTCATGGATGGCAAGCGAGGCAAGGTGACGAGAAAATCATGGCTAGCAAAAATTGGATGAATTTCTTGAAGATGAAGCAAATGAAGACTTTAAGAAATAAAACAAAATTCCTCTCTTTGTAAAAAAAAATTTTTGTAATTTATTCATTTGTAATAATTTTTTTTTTTGTAATTTTACTTTACTTGTAATGTAATGAACACAAAGCCTTGAATAAATTTGGTGTGATGAAATTTATTGTACCAATCTTGAATTTTAATTGAACTTTGAAATTCCCAATTTGAATGGTTTGAATGATACACATTGACTTGGTAACTTGAATTTCAAGCAATCACAAATGATCAAATAAACCATGCGCCTTGTACTTCAATCAAATTCCTAAACAAAATAAATGTTTAAGAATCCAATTCCACTTGGTTAACTTGAACCCAAAACTATGGTAGTTTAAATGAAAATCTTAATCTTCACATCTTATCCAAGTCAAATTGGCATTCAAAATGAACTCGCACGTCACGCTCGATTAAAATGGGACTTCATTGTCAAGCAAACATGCTTTAAGAACATTAGTCAATCTTGTAGAATTAACAAACTTCAACAAATTATGGTTAAGAACATTCGAAATCAAACAAATGACTTGCAACGATTCGATAACTTTCAAAGTCTTCCAAACACAATTTTCTTTCGATCTTTGAAGATAAACTCATGAGCGACATCGCTTATGACCATATGCAGAAATAATCGTCTCAAGATCTTGTAATTTGAGGAAGTCACAATTCTTAGAAAACAGACAACAATTACTTAAAATTAGGTCAAAGTCCATGATGCAACTTCTAACGTATTCGAATTTTGGTGATCTTCTACACGTAATCAGCTCTTGATTTGTGAAGAGAAAATGGAGTTGACATCAAGGGGAATCATACGCAAAAAGAACCTCTCACAAATATCGAACAATGAAGAAGTTACAATCATTTGAACTTGCTCTCGCAAATGGTCGATTTTTGGGTCAATGGGGTCATTTTCAATCATCTGAACCCTTGACTAAGCAAACGTGCAATGATAGGTTTGAAACTTGGCACGAACACCATTTAGGAGACATGAAGATCTATGAAGACCATTTGAAACCTTGAAGACTGAATTTTCTTTAAGAAATGCCAAACCCTAATTGTTGACTTATTGCCTAGGAAGAGAATCTATCTGATCAACTTCTGAGCCAAATTGAGTATTCGAGAAACCCTAGGATAGTATCTTGAATAAAAATGAGAGGGAAAAATTTTGGGGTACAACAATATGTGTATCTCAAATCAAGTTTGGACTTGAAAGACAAAGGGGCACTATTGTAAATTGCTTTAATAAGAACTTATTATTTTCATTACTAAGGAAATGTGCAAATGGAAACTTTCTCTCTCTTATGATTATTATTACACGAGAAATAAGGCGCATTATTCCTATTGTAATTCTTTTAAAAAATTCTTTGCTTTCACACACATGAAGAACAATATCTTTCTCGTTTGCTTTCAAACTGTTCATCTCTCTCTTTCTCTCTCTGAGCTATAAATCCTTTCAAATATGAGTAAAAAATATGACATTGCTAAGACTTTTGAGCCCAAACCCGTCACCAAATACTATTGGTCAATACTTTTGGAGTCAAAATGGGAGAAAATGGATCATCAAAGAAATCCAAGGTTTCTAAATCAAGCAATAAGGTTGTAAATAAGATGTTGTATAGGATGTTGTACCATTGCGGATGATTTTTCCTATGGATATTCCAAATAAGAAAACCAAATGTTTTGGTATCAAAAGGAGTGGTAAAACTGGAAAAAAAAGTCCCGCTGTTCAAGAAACCTATATGCACGCTTTTGATAGTGGACCTATTTATTTAGTAAATCAAGATAGAGGAAATAATTATGATGACGCCAATTTTGATAATGTGGATCTTGATGAACCCAAATTTGATCCTAATGTGGATTAAAATGTTTCACCAACTGGTACAACATATGGTGAGCCTTTAGCTGAACCACGTGCTAACCTCACTACTGAAAACCCTAAATTGGATATACCTGTTTTTTCTCCCTATGTGAATGATATCTTGGATGAAAGTAATGAGTCTTCTGAAGAAGTGAGGGATGAGAACCTACAAAATAAAGATGTTGAGGTACAAGGAGAAATCAAGTTAATTAAGATGATGAGATTCCCATTGACAATATCATGAAAGAGATTATTGAAAGTGTTACTAAAGGGAAGAGTGCTCATATGTCAAGTAAAGATGTGACTGGGGTAGATGAAGAAACAGAGTTTGATAAAGCACCAACTATAACAATTATGAGAAGTTTAGCTAGGTCCTTAACATAAAAAGATAAAAAGAAGCAAAAAGTTGATACTTCAAGGTCTGCTATGAAGAACACTGAGAATGAGAAGCATAAACCTCACATGATAAGTCCTTTGAAAATGAAGAAGAGGGTAGAAGAAAAGGCTATTGCGAATAAGTCTCTTAAGAGGAACTTGTGCCATAAAGTGACTTAGAGACAAATGTTGAAGCAGATATCCTAGACATTATGCCCCCTCCCACAAGAAAATTTGAAGGAAAAATAGTTTCAATTAATATTATTGTTTCCCCTTGGACAATGTGTCATTCCACTCAGAAGTGGAAGTATGTGTTCTAGAGAAGAGTTACCAATGAAAAAGAGCTGAGCAAATATGTTTTTTTAGCATCATTAAATCATGGATCTGCTGAAGAATGTTGGATTAATGAAGGTTATTTCAGACATTAGACCCTGCTATGAGAAACTATTTAAGGAATTCATTGTTAACTAGTCCAATGAATGCAATATTAAGGGTAACAAAGAATTCAGGAAGGCGTATGAGAGAGGTTGTTGTGTGAAGTTTTCTCCTGAGAGAATAAATGAGTACTTGGGCACAAGCAAGACTGCAAAAGATGGTCAGGTATCCTTATTGGATAAGATAACTAGAATAATAATTGCAGGACAAGTCAAACAATAGCAAAAGAAAGTATTACTCCCTTATGGAAGTCTAAGTGTAAAGTATGATATACTAAAAAAGATAGGTGCAACGAATTTGGAACCTACTAAACACTTTTCAGGCATCACCTATGTCTTGTCCAAGCTGACGTTTCAAATTGGAACCAAGTTTAAATTGAACTTTTGAGAATATGTGTTTAACTAGACAATGAACCATGTTGGCTCATATACTATAAAGCATCCAATAGATTTTCCTTACTTAATCATTGGGATCATCTTGAACCAACATCCCAATATTGTGCATCCTGAAGAAATAAAGAACCAAAAACATGTGCCACTAACTCTTGACTACGGGTTGTTTGTTAGAGCATATTTCCTAGACATTATGGTGCCAAGAAAGCAAGGAAAATCTACGGATGGCAATTCTTCTTCTGTTTCCAAAACCACTAAAAAGGATGTGTTACATGAACTGATGGAAGTGTCCATGGCTCTACAAGCAAAAATTAGTGAAAGTACCATCAAGAAGAAAAAGATGGATGGATTGATTGATCTGATGACCTAAGAGAAAGAAGGTGAAGAAGAAGAAGAAGTTGGTAATGAAAAAGAGGAATTTGGAAGTGAAAAGGAGGAATCTAGAAGTGAAGCGGAAGAGGACAGTTCCGAAGATTACGTTTTTTAAGATGCCAATCAGGATGTGTCAGACATCTGGTATGACATGTGGTGTTTGATGTAGTTGGGTGCTGATTCGCTACAATTTTTGTTTTCATTAATTATCTTTTTGTCCCTTGTATATGGGCACACTTTTAGGGTTGTTGGTTTAATAATGATCATGTAGCATTATCGACTATTCTACACCGTGTCATTAATCTAAGATGCACAAGATACATTTTGGCATTATGTTTTACATCTATGTTCAACTCCTGACTAATATGTTCACTGACTGTGCTGGTTCTGGTAATAACTTTTTCAAGTTGTGGCAAACATGGGGAGTAATGGTGTGTGTTAGTAGTATCTTATCAATTTTACTTTTGATTGTATCTACTAACTGTATGTGCATGACTGGTTGATTATGAGAATGCATAAATTGATTGATTATGGGAATATCATTGGGTGACTAACTGACTGATGTGTAGCAACCACTTGATTTCTGACTTGCGCTTTTGAATTCTACTGTTGTCGATGTTTGTTTTGATTATTCAGAGTGTGGTGTTCTTATAATGCTCACTTGTGAAGTTTTACCCATGCACATTATAATACGGTGGGAGAACTGACTTTTTTGGTGTTTATCGCAAATGTTGCGATTAGCAAGAGTCGCCACTGACTTTCCTTTTATCCAATATAAGGAAAGATTGAAAAGAACAGGAAAGACCTTGACAAATTTTGAGTTCGAGGGGTAATTTATGAAAAGGGAAGGTGTTAACACCCTTTTCATCTGTAGTTATCTACGGGCTCTTAATTGCTTGCTCACTTTTTGAAATTTACTTTATGTGTGTGATTTCAAAATATTTTGAATGACGATTGTGAAGCAGACTTTATAATAATTCTTGTATCAGTCCTCAAGAATGTATACAAAGTGTTTTTTGAAAATATTTGTTTTGAAACGTGAGGTGTAAAAATGAATTTGTTTGTTTGAAACTGTTATGAGCAAGCAATTTGTTGAGTCTTGCCCACTAAAGGTCATTCTTGTTATTGGATGTGAAGGGACATGTGTAGGGTCGTCTTATGGTCATAGAAGGAAACATGTAAGGATACTTTAGCAATTTGAAGGGACTATCATCATTTTTTTCGCAGGGTCATCGAAAGGACTAGATCATTTTGTAGGCAACTCGAAGGATCATCGAGGGGTTATGATCTTTATTCGAAAGGGACCATGATGATATTGTTTAACCGAGAGTCTTTGCTAAAGTATTCCTGTTTTCGTGGGACATGACCATTAGTATCGCAAGGCAACGAAGAGAGGTTAACCTAGAGGTGAAGTGTGCAAAGTGTATTGATTTCAGGTATGTTATCTTGAAAATTAAGGTTATCTATGTTTGATTTTATTCTTATCATACAAGGTTATTTACTAGCAGTTATATATATACAAACATATAAAGGCAAAAGATAAAGCGAGAATGTAAATCTACGTTATTACAGGGCTTTGGGAGAGTTACATAATTAGAAAAAATGTGGGGATGTAAATCTAAAATATTACATTAAACTGTGTGATCTATACAATTGTCTAAGATAATAAATAGCAAAAAGAATAAGAAAATGTTGGAAAAAAAGTTTAAATGCCCTAAAAATCTAAGTTTATTTTTTGGTGTTTTTATTAAAATAATGTAAGTGTTAATTAATAATAATTAAAATCCTAATTTTAATTGATTTTAATTAATAAAAGTCCTAAAATCTAATTGTAAAAAATCAATTAATTAATTAATTTACACCCAAAAACTATTTTTTTGTTGATTTTATTATATGGCTTCTTTCTGATTTTTTTATGTATAAGTTTTGATTAAAAAAATTTAATTAATAAAAAAATAACTAATAAAAAAGGAAAATGAAGAAAGTAAAGCAAAAAGGGTTTTGGCATCGTTGGGGTTCGAACCTCCTTCCTTCTCTTCACACGCTTGGTTCCAACCTGTTATATGTTTCTTGTTTAACACATCTGGACATATGAACCTTATTAATAACACAAGGATTAAGAAATTTGAAATTAGAAAATCCTTACCACCGGTGTGATTGAGGGGAGGCGTTTTGGGCACGGTTGAGCGTGGTTATGGACTTGAGGAGGTTCTTGGGGATGTCAGGATGATGATCCGAGGCTTCATTTCAGTTCAGAATGGCTGAAAAACTGGGATATGATTTGCACCTATTCTTTGAAAAAAATTGTGTTTGAGAACGTGTTTCTATGACAGCCAATTCGTCTCTTGTCTTATGGAGTGTGTCCTCTATTTATAATGGATGATTTTTTAAGTTAAGATTTTTGGAAGGAAACATGTGAATCAAAGTCATCATTTGTTTCCAAAACAATTGCAAAACTTTCCAAAACATGAAGATCTCTTGCCTTCTTCATCCCTCAAAATTTTGTTATGTTAGATATGTGATCTTGGGCTTCAAATGATCCAAAACAAAAGCCCACATGCCTTGTACATTTATTTAATATTTATTTTATTTAATTTTGAATTTAAATGAATAAAATCAAAATAAATGAAATAAACAATTAAAATAATGCATGAATGGAATTAGGGGTCCCTAAACATGTCATAAACACGTTTGAAGTTCAAAAGTTAGGCCCGTTATCCTAAAAGTCCAAAATTGTTCAATTGTGGTTTCGTGCATTTTCTCAAAATTGTTCAACTTGCACCAATCTTAACTCTCTCAAATTTTGTCATATGAAGGTGATCTAGGACTTTTTGGAATGCTCAATATGTCCCTTACAACTCCCATGTTGGTCACTTTTTCATTTGAAGTCTTTAACTTTATGTAAATTGCTTTGCAAAAGATGTCTTTTTGTTGACTTTTAAAATGATTTGTAATGTTTTGGCTTATATCTCTCAAATGAAGCATTTTTGGCCTTGAGATTAGAGAGACAAAGTTGTAGAGAATTGAATTTCCTTCAAGATAGGCTTTGGTTAAGGAATTTCTTATGAAGCATGTGAAAGTTATGCTTGGTCAAAATTCAGTTGACTTCCCCTTAAGAAAACCCTAATCTGGAAACTTTTGTCTTTTGATGAATCTTGAGTTTTCTTGATGAATCATGATCAAACATTGATAAAATGATGAATGTGACTTAAAAAATATTGATGTTGACCAAATTTTTTGATGTTTGACTGTAAGTTGACCAATATTGACTTTTTATCCAATACAATTAATTTTCAATCATCTGAGCAATTATCTGAACAAATGTGTGATGTAAGACTTGAAACTTGACATGAGGATTCTTTTAAGCATATGAGGAACCATGAAATCCACTTAAGGCCCTAGAAGCTCAATTTTCCTTGAGAAAAACAAAACCGTAGTTGTAGGTCAATTGTTTATGAGAGGTGCTTGTTAGCTCAAACCCTTGAGTATTCTTGAGCAATTGAGAATCCTAAGAGCATGAGGAGGTGTCTTGAATAAATTGTCTTCAAAAATGGGAGAGAAAATTTTGGGGTACAACACACATCTTATAAGTTTTGCAAGTGTTTTTTTTTTGTCAAAATTTGTCAAAGGGGGAGATTGTTGTTCTTATTAACTGACTGCATTATGCAAAACAACATGAAGTGTAAAAGATATTTTGATAAAGAAAGGACGTGTGTGGGACATGATGTTCCAACATGTGTGCAACATCTGGCCATGGTTAGTAGGCCAATGTTATTGTTATTTGGAGTTAAAATCATGATTTTATTTCAATTAGAATCGTTTCTATCTTTTAGTGGGGAATTAATTAGATTTATTTGACAAGCTGAATGAGATCAAATCTAATTATTTGAAGATTTAAATTTGAATTAAAAGCAAATCATATCTTTTGTTGGAGGCTTTTGTGGAAAAAATCAAAATATAATCCAACTTAATCTTCTACAAAGCTGGACAAGATCACAGTTAATATCTGTTGTACCCCAAAATTTTCCCCCCCATGTTCCTCAAGATTTGTCAAGAATGATCCTCAAATTATTCAAGATGGCTCAAGAGGTAGACAGTCAAATCACCTCCTAAGCCAGCTGAAATTAGGGTTGTGGTTCTTTCAAGGAATTTGAGGTTTTCAATGGTTCAATCAAGTCTCATAGGCCTATATGCATTCTCAAGCACCTATATACCAAGTTTCAAGATTCACAAGGCCAATTTGCACAGTCAAAAGCACCATTTGACCTACAGTCAACTGCAAGGGCAAAATGGTCATTTTGCAGTCAAAAGTCAGAATTTTTGGTCAACATCTTATTTTTAGTCCACAATCATCATTTGATCAAGTCTTGCTCATGATTCCACAAGAATGGCTCAAAAATCACCAAGATGCAAAAAGTTACTATTTTTGGACAGTAGAAAAGTCAACTGTATCTTGACCAGGGCATAACTTTTTCATGGTTCATCAGAAAAATCCCATCCAATGCTCATTTTTAAGGGGATGACATTTCCTACAAACCATCTTCACATTCCAAGTTCAAGAAATGCTCTCACAAAAAGTTACCAATTTCTACATTATAGGTCAAATTCAAAAGTCAACAAAAGTGCACTTTAAGTCAAAGGTCTTAACTTGAGATTGGTAAATCCAAATGACATGGGACCAAATGAATTGGTTATAGGACTTCAAGACCTTTCCAAAATGTCAAAGAACATGGTCATATGATCAAAATTGAGAAAGATATGCATTGGAGAAGTTGGGAAATTTTTATGAATTTGCAAAAGTCAACTTTGCTCAAAACACCTCATTTTTGCTAATGGGCCTCAAATCTCTTCTTGAAACTTTATCCTTGGCCTATGCACGACCCATCAAGATTAATTGAATTTATTTTCTTATTTTCATTAATTAATTGGATTTTTAATCAATATTAATTCATTTAATTAATTTAAATTGTAGGAAAATAGAAGATTTGATTTTTTCAATCTTTTTGTGAAGCAAATATGGTCAAGATATGCTGGCAATTTCGTGTACCAAGTCAAAGATGCAAAATCTCCAAAATTGGCAACTTTTTCCAATCATGAAAATGCAAAAAGATTTGATTTTCAATCAAATATTCAATCATCATTGCAATGGATTTTTGTTCAAGATTTTGACCTAATTCCATTCCTCTATATATATGCAAGCAAACCCTGATGCAAGACACGTGAAAAAGCCGCAGACAAAGGCCATAGCATATTGAAAAATTCTAAGAAAAACTCAAAATTGATTTATATATTCCAGGGCGATTCAAAGCTTTTTGTTGATTCTAACATCTTGCAGGAGTTCCCAGGAGTGCGTGGCAATCAAATTCAAGCCTTGAAGCTCAAAGAATCGTCCTAAACAGAACCACGGTTTGAAGCTTTTTTTCAAAATCGTATTTTCCAATTCATGAGCATTTAACATGATTTCTTGATTGTTTTGTATTGCTAGAACCCATATGAAGCTAATGGTATAACTTAATTGAACTGAAACTCCCTAAATCACAAGATGCCATGAACGGTTTTCTAGGGTTCTTGAGTTTGAAATTGGGGCTTTCTAAACCCAGAAAAATTAAGACTTGTAAGGCATATGACTGAATTCGTGAGAACCAGACGAACATATTTGAACCCTCGCGAAATATTTATGTGCATCGTATCTCTATTCGCTATTATTCCTTGTTGTAGTTTGTGGGGGTTAAAAACCCCCGCTATCTAATGTTTGTTTTGCAGAATGAACGAAGAAGATGATGAGGTGTGGATGTCTCATTGGCCAGTTCAAAAAAGACGCGCGTTATTTTTCTTTCTCAGTATATTGATCAAGTTTCCAATATATTAATTGTATATTATCTAAATAACAAAAGCGTGCAAGTGGTGTACTGGCTGTTGCGTTGGCTTGGAACCATTGGGACCTGGGTTCGAATCCCAGGTCCCCCAAAATATTTGTTTCTATTTTTCTTTATATAATTACATGCAGGTCTCAAGAAAGGGTCTACCATGCATCTCAAACATCAAACGCGCCATGTGGCATCAGGCACAGATCCAAGGGTCATGGGTGAATGATCATCATACTCCCAATCAACACGCGCCATGGACAATTACCAAAGTCAAAAGGGCTTGCAGTATTTGGGCCTGAGAATTGCCAAACATACCTCCATATTGGGCCAGCACCCCCCCTGGTTTATTATTCTTTTTTATATTTTCTCCTTTAATTATTTTACCATTAATTATTATTATTATCACTTAATTAAACAAATTAATTTCTTTCATAATAAATCCAGAAAACATAAAAAATAATAATATTTTTATTTATTAAATTTAGTTAGTTATTTTTGTAAATAAATACTAACAAATTAATTTAGTCTTTTTAATTAGGTTAATTTCAATATTTTTTTTTGCAATAAATAAAATAAATTAGAATTAGGGTTTTTACTAACTTGTGACTTTTTCTTTATTTATTTCCTTGAGACATTAAAAAACCAACAATATTTCTTTTAATTAATTAATTAGTTTTAGGTTTAATTTAATTAAATACAAAAAGGACAAAAACTTCATTCTTTCTAAAAAAAAGGGTCAAAACCCTAAGGACTTCTCCGATTCAATTCTTCTCGCGCGCATGTTTATTTTTTATTCATATTTTTGATCCATATTTATGTAATTGCTCCGAGGATGTAATAGCTTTAATTATGACCTTTTTATCGCTTTCTTTATTTTCCGCAATTTACTTTTCAAGGGTTGCTTTTGGCGATGTAAATACCCGACGCCTTGTAATAGCGTAGATTTATCTTCCGCAACATTTAACTGTTAGATGTATGTTAACTAGGCTATGCATGACAAGAATCTCTTAAATTAAAATCAACCCGTAGCTCACCATAACCTGTACAAAGATAACTTAATTGAAACCTGACACACGTGCACATGCCACTCCTAGGGTACGCCTCACTTGGTTGCCTCGACATGGTCATTGAGTATAGGGTGTTTTAGAGGTCGCCCTCCTGTCTAAAGATCAAAAAGTTGCCTCGAAACAGTTGCCTCGATAAAAAACGATCTAAGACATTAGGGTTACCGCTAAGGCGTCCTACTATTGCTTTGGTGACCACATATCCCTATAATCGAATTGACCCGAAAAACTCCAACGACGGTGCTACCTACTTCTCAATAGTGGGATAGTACTGTCTAAAGGAAATTTACACAGCTTAATTCCTTTTGAGTAGGTAGAGGTTCTTAGATACTTGCTCTTTCAAAACAAAAATACTTTTCGCACTTACACTTTTTTGACAAAAGTTTTCAAACAAACACTTCATACACTCTTGAGGACAGATACAAGAGTTAAATTGAAGTTTTCAAACGAAACTTTTTCAAAACCCACAAACACAAGAAAAGCAAAACATTTTGAAAACATAGTGAGCAAGTACCTAAGATCCCGTGGATAACCACAAATAGAAAGGGTGCTAACACCTTCCCTTTCTATAATCTACCTCCCGAACCGAGAAACATCTCGAAAAGGAATTTTGCTGCGCTTTTGTCCTTTCCTTGTTGGAGAAAATAAAAGACGGTGGCGACTCTTGCTTACCGCGACATTTCGCGAACCAGCATTCCAAAACAGTCAGTTCTATTTCCACCGATCACAGAACTGGCGACTCTGCTGGGGAATTATAATAAGTGAGGTGTACCTTAGGATTAGATCATTCTGTGTTTTCAATTGTATGCCTTGTATGCTTTAATTTTTGTGGGCTTGTATTGGAGTTTCATAGATCCTAACCCGGATCTAGGGAATACCCTTTAGGTAAGTAGCAATAAACTGTGAGGGACCTGTCCGGTGTAGACCGACACGGGTGAAGTAGTAGCTACGTTGGTGTGACACCTTGGTCTGTACCGATATCCCTTGTGTTGGAACGAGGAGAATATGGGTCTTCTGAGGAGTCATTAAGCACCAGCTGACCTTAGAACCTTAAATTGACCAACCTGGCCATAGAACAGTAGCAGTATGCTACACTCATTGAGGCTAAACTCTCGCGATGGTTCCGGCCGCAAGAAAAGGTTGCTAAGCTGGAGTTATGACCGATTGAGGGTAGTCAGTGATATTGAGATCCTCTAGAACCCGATTACTATTTTTAGGATAAGTCTTAACCAACTGAAACTGAAAGAGGGTAGTACCTAAACTTCATGCTAGCCTGAACTCTAAGGGCTCTTGTGTGACTTGTGTGCCTTACCATGTTTGCCTTTTGTGAATACTTGTGGTGTGCCTTTATCATAATATCATACCATTGCATGCATCCGGCATAAGGACTAACCCATTTCAAGGATCTCAAGGGTTTGTGATGCAGGTCATGATGAACCAAATGCCTAGCAAGGGGCAAAGGGGATTTATTTTCCTCTAGCCAAGGTTGTCTGGAGATCAAAACATGATGACTTGAGTCAGGGGCTATGACCCACTCGATATGGTGAGCCTAACTCTTGAAGAAGGACTCTCAGCAACTTGAAGTTCCTTCAGTCAAGCTACCAGATTCAAATTCTAACAAGTTTCTCTGTTTACCCCGCGAGATCCTTGAAAACATTGCATGCATAAATCCTACGCATTTCATTTCATCATATGCATAACAGGTACCCCTCATTACAGGTCACTTATCTTCTTCGCTGTTTATTTCAGCAATCATCATGTCTACTGAACCTTCCGCTGAACAAGCTATCAAGGCCCTCCAGGCCCAGAATGCCCAGTTCCAAGAGTTGGTTATGAGCCTAGCCCAGGGTCAACAGGAGTTGAAGACTCTGATTCTGAAAGAGAGGAAGAAGAAGAAGAAGAGGACCGTCTTGTTCAGCACTGGACGCAGATTTGGGAATGGACTGTAGAACGAGGTTGATCTGACCACCTCCTCTGTAGGGAAAGACAACCCACAAGAGAGAAGGGTTCCTAGCCCCGTAGTCTCTGACAACGAGACGGATTATGATGAAGATAGTACCCTCCTGCTGAGGATAGGTATAAACAGTTGGAGGACCGCTTAAGTGCTATGGAGATACAGAATGTGCCCGGGTTGGATTTTGGAGACTTAGGCTTATCCTCTGGGGTGGTGATTCCCCATAAATTCAAGGCACCTGCTTTTTCCAGATATGACGGAGCTTCCTGCCCAAAGTTGCACCTCCGGTCATATGTGAGGAAGATCCAACCCTATACTGCTGATAGAGATCTCTGGGTTCATTTCTTCCAAGATAGTCTATCAGGGACTCAACTTGAATGGTTTTGTCGATTGGAAGGAGCCAACATCCGCAACTGGGAGGACCTTGCTGCTGCCTTTTACAAGCAATACCAGTATAATGCCGACCTTGCTCCCACGCGCACTAAGCTTCAGGGGATGTCTATGGGAACAGGCAAAGGCTTTAAGGACTACGCTCAGAAGTGGAGAGATCTTGCCAGAAGAGTCCAACCCCCTCTGTCTGATAGGGAGTTGGTGGACATGTTTCTTGGGACTTTGTCTGGTTCTTATTTCAAGCACCTGATCGAAAGCTCTTCATTTGGGTTCACCGAGCTAATACTGACCGGCAAAAGGGTCGAAGCTGGCATCAAAAGTGGGAAGATTCAAGAAGAAACACCTTCTGATACTCAGAAAAAGCCCCACAATGGAAAAAAAGAGTCCAATGCTGTGTATGGTAAAAAGAGTCGTCATGATCAACATATAGGGGCAACCCAGATCTCCGATCCCACGCCTTTTCAACAAAGACATGGCAATAGGCGTAGGATAAGATATCAAGAAAGGCAGTATACTGACATCAACATGCCTTTGTCTCAGGCGTTACAACAATTGCTGAAGGCAAAACTGATCACACTAAAGGATCCTCCTCAAAATCCTGATATTTCCTCTTCCAAGTATAACCCGAGTATGAGATGTACCTACCATTCTGACAGTCCTGGGCATGACACCGACGACTGTTGGAGTTTGAAGAACATGATTCAAGACTTGATTGATGCCAAGGAGATTAAGTTTGATCACTGATCCTACACCAAATCATTGAGAATGTCTTTGGTTCATTAGAATTTTCAATTTGTAAATTTCTTTTGATTGTTCAAACATTTATTCATGTCAAACTTTGTTACTTTATCAATGCATTGCATATGTCTGTTTTGAATCAATCCATTTGTATTCACTATATTCAAATTGCTTTCATTTCTTGTGATGTTCAACTCTCGATTAAAAAATTCTAAGCCTTTAGAGGGAGGATGACGAAAACGATATCACGATCTTTACAGTATGCTTTTGAATAGACCCCGCTGATGAGGTACATGCATTGTTTCAAATCCTAAACAGTGGAGTTATAAGGAAGATAATCCCTAGTCAACCCCTTTGAGCCAAAGAAGTTGGAGTTTTTCTTTTCAAAAATTAAAACCCTTAATCAAAACCTGGGGCAGGGTAGTTCTCTCGGTTGATCCAAGTGCACAATGAATGGCATCAAAGAAGTCCTTCTGAGACAAAAAGACGATGATGGTTCCCTATAATCGTCAGGACCGACAGTCATTATCTCTCAAAACAAAAGCCCAACAAGTCAAAACCTATGAAGGAGACTTACAAAAACTGGGGCATCCCGCTGACTGTAATCACAAAAGAAACAGTTCAGGCAAAAAGACAGGGATAAAAAAAAAGAAAAGAGGTCCTACAAACTCTAAAAAAAAAATGACTGCCCATTCAAAATAAATTGTCAGTATCCGAACCATCACCGGAATATCAGAACAAAGACTCAAACAAGATCTAACGCATGATTAGCTGAGGTTAGGATTGAAGAACATCACGAAGAATGGGCGGGTACAAATAAAATTTGAGCCTTTATCCTTTGTTTCTTAAACCGTGAACCAAGCCACGTTATAACCCTTAAAAGTCCTAGCTGAAGCATGGGTTAGTTCGAAAGCATACTATTACAAAGGTATCCTGACTCCTGTAGGGCTTGCTGTAAAATCATGAGTTGACATCACATTTTACAAAAATCACTTGTTTTATTGAAAACTGCATTTTCAAAAACTTCAAGACAGACATAAGCTTTGCATTCTTGAAATAACATTGTTTGCATATGACTATTTGTTCAAACAGCAGAGAAATTCGCACGACGAATATCTAGTGAACAAAAACCTTCTCAATAAAAAGGATTACATCAAGTGGAAAAACACTTCCAATCTAGGGGCACGACATGAGCATTGTCCATCATCTGGGGCAGTCAAGTCAAGATTCAAGGAATCTCTCAAGATGCCAAATAGCCAGGGGCAAATCTCCGCCTGAGTCACTTGGGGCATTAGACGAGAATTCCAGCAATGAATCTTGCATGATCAGACATCTTCTGGTAGTATGGCGACACAACACTACTGACAGTGACAACTCCCTACACTCTGAGAACGTGGACATAGTCAAAAAATACTACGCATAATCAAAAGACCCACTAGGTCGCCTGGCCTAGGCAAAAATAAGGGCTTCCCGGCGAACCAAAAGGGTTCAGGAAAAAATAAGGGATGAAAATAAAAAAAATCTGTACACCCGGCAAGTCGAAAACCTGAAAAGGCGGCTTGGGCAAAAAAGGGTATCCCGATGGACTGAAAACCCGAAAGGGCGGTCCAGACAAAAATTAGGGATCAAAGCGTACGACTATGTCCCGTCATCTCGTCACTTACCTATCAAAAGAAGATTTGTCAATCGGCAATTATCAAGCTCCTCATAGGCCTTCTTCTCCCGCAGAAACTGGGGCAATAAGAATTGTCCGAACTGTACAAGCTGCGCTATCCTCCAAGGTACCAAGATAGGTTCAGCTGAAGAATATGACCAAGATGCCTTCACTCCCCGCAGAGTAAGACAGTAATGGTAGCTCTCCCCAATGAGACTTGCAACTATGAACAAATCAGCAATACTCTCCCCAAGCAGAGTTGGCCTCCCATCAGCCCTAAAAAGGGCACAGTATCCCCAGCAGGTCAACAATACTCTTCCCCCAAGCAGAGTTGGTCTACCATTAGTCCTGGAAAAGTTGTGTATCCCCAGAAGATCTTAATATTCTCCATCAGAGTATAAAGATATTCCTCAGCAAGCATCCCCGGCGTTCTTAATATTCCTCGACAGAATGTAAGATTGTTCCCCGGCGGAATACAAGATACCCCCCCAGTGGAGTCATTTCCCAGCGCAGTCTAAAAAAGCTTCCCCGCCAGAGTTGAATCATCTTACCCAGTAGATTCTGGAAGCTTGTCCCCTGCAGAGTACAAATATATCTCCCCAGCCATATTCGAATGTTATCCCCACCAGAGTCTAGCTGGGTTATCCTCAGCAAATTGCAACTGAAAGATCGTCACCAGCGAAGTTCTTTCTATCCCCATCGAAGTTCATCATCAAAATCCCCAATAGAGCTTATCAACGGAATCCCCAACAGAGTTATCATCTCAGCGAAGCATCTCTTCCCACGGAGTATTTCCCCGCAGAGTAATCTCTTCAACAGTTTATTACCCAACAGAGTCATCTTCTCCTACAGGTTTATTCACACGATCATCTTCGTTCATCATCCCCAGCGGAAACAAAGAATTCAACATCATGCTCCAGCCGCTATCCGGGATTTATTTTCCCAGCTAAAACATCACATTTTCACACATCATGATACATGCACATACACATCATATCATAAATCTCATTTACCTTGAGAACATCATTACACAATGCATACATCATGACATTGCACACAACTAACTCTTTACCTATTCAGGAAAGATCAATCGACAGATAAAAATCAGCCTTTTGAGGTAGAAGTCGTCAAGATTCCTTCATCATCCCGTTGAGGTAGGAGTCACTCAAGATTCCTTCATCATCCTGTTGAGGTAGTAATCATCCAAGATTCCTTCATAATCCCGTTGAGGTAGTAATCATCCTAGATTCCTTCATAATCCCGTTGAGGTAGTAATCATCCAAGATTCCTTCATCATCCCGTTGAGGTAGAAGTCACTCAAGATTCCTTTATCATCCTGTTGAGGTAGTAATCGTCCAAGATTCCTTCATCATCCCGTTGAGGTAGTAATCGTCCAAGATTCCTTCATCATCCCGTTGAGGTAGAAGTCACTCAAGATTCCTTCATCATCCTGTTGAAGTAGTAATCGTCTAAGAATCCTTCATAATCCCATTGAGGTAGTAATCGTCCTAGATTCCTTCATCATCCTGCTGAGGTAGTAATCATCCAAGATTCCTTCATTATCCCGTTGAGGTAGAAGTCACTCAAGATTCCTTCATCATCCCGTTGAGGTAGAAGTCACTCAAGATTCCTTCATCATCCTGTTGAGGTAGTAATCGTCCAAGATTCCTTCATAATCCCGTTGAGGTAGTAATCATCCTAGATTCCTTCATCATCCCGTTGAGGTAGAAGTCACTCAAGATTCCTTCATCATCCCGTTGAGGTAGTAATCATCCAAGATTCCTTCATAATCCCATTGAGGTAGTAATCGTCCTAGATTCCTTCATCATCCTGCTGAGGTAGTAATCGTCCTCGATTCCTTCATCATCTATTTGGAGTAGCAATCGTCTCAGATTCCTTCATCACATCATTATCAAAAAAAACCTTTCTTAAGTTCCAGATCAACACCTGTAACTAGCCAGGAAATATCTGTGGACGACTGATTGTAGATCTATACCTGTAACTAGCCAGGAAAGTTATCTACATGAAGAGATTGAAGATTAACACCTGTAACAGGCCAGGAAACCATCTTTATTTCTCAGGTCAGAGATTAATACCTGAAACCAGCCAGGAAAACTATCTCACCGGCCAGCCTTCTTAAGTTCCAGATCAACACCTGTAACTAGCCAGGAAATATATGTGGACAATTGATTGTAGATTAATACCTGAAACCAGACAGGACAACTATCTACTTGACCATCATGAAGCAACCCTACACCGGTTCCTTCTCTTCCAAGATGCAGTTTTACACGGACTCATCATCAGGCAACCCTACACAGGTTCCTTCTCTCAACCTACCAGGTTACGACCCAACAAACAATCTCTACATGGCATCTATAAGCCCATCCCCGACAAGATTCTGTAACATCTCCAGATGGAATCTATAAGCCCATCCTCCTATCCATCATATCTCCAAATGGCATCTGTAAGCCCATTCCCGACATCACATTACTGATACTACACCATGCGAGTGCAAATTTCTGGGCACTTTAGTGTTCCATCATCTTCCACCTTCGGATCACGAAAGGCACGCAAGCCAATCTATATCCTATGGTTTAAGAAGATTGAACAGGGGCAACTGTTGTACCCCAAAATTCCCCCCCCCCCCCCGTGTTCCTCAAGATTTGTCAAGAATGATCCTCAAATTATTCAAGATGGCTCAAGAGGTAGACAGTCAAATCACCTCCTAAGCCAGCTGAAATTAGGGTTTTGGTTCTTTCAAGGAATATGAGGTTTTCAATGGTTCAATCAAGTCTTATAGGCCTATATGCATTCTCAAGCACCTACATACCAAGTTTCAAGATTCACAAGGCCAATTTGCACAGTCAAAAGCTCCATTTGACCTACAGTCAACTGCAAGGGCAAAATGGTTATTTTGCAGTCAAAAGTCAGAATTTTTGGTCAACATCTTATTTTGAGTCCACAATCATCATTTGATCAAGGCTTGATCATGATTCCACAAGAATGGCTCAAAAATCATCAAGATGCAAAAAGTTACTATTTTTGGACAGTAGAAAAGTCAACTGTATCTTGACCAGGGCATAACTTTTTCATGGTTCATCAGAAAAATCCCATCCAATGCTCATTTTGAAGGGGATGACATTTCCTACAAACCATCTTCACATTCCAAGTTCAAGAAATGCTCTCACAAAAGGTTATTAATTTCTACATTATAGGTCAAATTCAAAAGTCAACAAAAGTGCACTTTAAGTCAAAGGCCATAACTTGAGATTGGTAAATCCAAATGACATGGGACCAAAGGCATTGGTTATAGGACTTCAAGACCTTTCCAAAATGTCCAAGAACATGGTCATATGATCAAAATTGAGCAAGATATGCATTGGAGAAGTTGGGAAATTTTTATGAATTTGCAAAAGTCAACTTTGCTCAAAACACCTCATTTTTGCTAATGGGCGTCAAATCTCTTCTTGAAACTTTATCCTTGGCCTATGCACGACCCATCAAGCTTAATTGAATTTATTTTCTTATTTTTATTAATTAATTGTATTTTTAATCAATATTAATTCATTTAATTAATTTAAATTGTAGGAAAATAGAAGATTTGATTTTTTCAATCTTTTTGTGAACCAAATAGGGTCAAGATATGCTGGCAATTTCGTGTACCAAGTCAAAGATGCAAAATCTCCAAAATTGGCAACTTTTTCCAATCATGAAAATGCAAAAAGATTTGATTTTCAATCAAATATTCAATCATCATTGCAATGGATTTTTGTTCAAGATTTTGACCTAATTCCATTCCTCTATATATATGCAAGCAAACCCTGATGCAAGACACGTGAAAAAGCTGCAGACAAAGGCCATAGCATATTGAAAAATTCCAAGAAAAACTCAAAACTGATTTCTACATTCCAGGGCGATTCAAAGCTTTTTGTTGATTCTAACATCTTGCAGGAGTTCCCAGGAGTGCGTGGCAATCAAATTCAAGCCTTGAAGCTCAAAGAATCGTCCTAAACAGAACCACGGTTTGAAGCTTTTTTTCAAAATCGTATTGTCCAATTCATGAGCATTTAACATGATTTCTTGATTGTTTTGTATTGCTAGAACCCATATGAAGCTAATGGTATAACTTAATTGAACTGAAACTCCCTAAATCACAAGATGCCATGAACGGTTTTCTAGGGTTCTTGAGTTTGAAATTGGGGCTTTCTAAACCCAGAAAAATTAAGACTTGTAAGGCATATGACTGAATTCGTGAGAACCAGACGAACACATTTGGACCCTCGCAAAATATTTATGTGCATCGTATCTCTATTCGCTATTATTCCTTGCTGTAGTTTGTGGGGGTTAAAAACCCCCTCTATCTAATGTTTGTTTTGCAGAATGAACGAAGAAGATGATGAGGTGTGGATGTCTCATTGGCCAGTTCAAAAAAGACGCGCGTTATTTTTCTTTCTCAGTATATTGATTAAGTTTCCAATATATTAATTGTATATTATCTAAATAACAAAAGCGTGCAAGTGGTGTAGTGGTTGTTGCGTTGGCTTGGAACCATTGGGACCTGGGTTCGAATCCCAGGTCCCCCAAAATATTTGTTTATATTTTTCTTCATATAATTACATGCAGGTCTCAAGAAAGGGTCTACCATGCATCTCAAACATCAAACGCGCCATGTGGCGTCAGGCACAGATCCAAGGGTCATGGGTGAATGATCATCATACTCCCAGTCAACACGCGCCATGGACAATTACCAAAGTCAAAAGGGCTTGCAGTATTTGGGTCTGAGAATTGCCAAACATACCTCCATATTGGGCCAGCACCCCCCCTGGTTTATTATTCTTTTTTATATTTTCTCCTTTAATTATTTTACCATTAATTATTATTATTATCACTTAATTAAACAAATTAATTTCTTTCATAATAAATCCAGAAAACATAAAAAATAATAATATTTTTATTTATTAAATTTAGTTAGTTATTTTTGTAAATAAATACTAACAAATTAATTTAGTCTTTTTAATTAGGTTAATTTCAATATTTTTTTTGCAATAAATAAAATAAATTAGAATTAGGGTTTTTACTAACTTGTGACTTTTTCTTTATTTATTTCCTTGAGAAATTAAAAAACCAACAATATTTCTTTTAATTAATTAATTAGTTTTAGGTTTAATTTAATTAAATACAAAAAGGACAAAAACTTCATTCTTTCTCAAAAAAAGGGTCAAAACCCTAAGGACTTCTCCGATTCAATTCTTCTCGCGCGCATGTTTATTTTTGATTCATATTTTTGGTCCATATTTATGTAATTGCTCCGAGGATGTAATAGCTTTAATTAGGAACTTTTTATCGCTTTCTTTATTTTCCGCAATTTACTTTTCAAGGGTTGCTTTTGGCGATGTAAATACCCGACGCCTTGTAATAGCGTAGATTTATTTTCCGCAACATTTAACTGTTAGATGTATGTTAACTAGGCTATGCATGACAAGAATCTCTTAAATTAAAATCAACCCGTAGCTCACCATAACCTGTACAAAGATAACTTAATTGAAACCTGACACACGTGCACATGCCACTCCTAGGGTACGCCTCACTTGGTTGCCTCGACGTGGTCATTGAGTATAGGGTGTTTTAGAGGTCGCCCTCCGGTCTAAAGATCAAAAAGTTTCCTCGATAAAAAACGATCTAAGACATTAGGGTTACCGCTAAGGCGTCCTACTATTGCTTTGGTGACAACATGTCCCTATAATCGAATTGACCCGAAAAACTCCAATGACGGTGCTACCTACTTCTCAATAGTGGCATAGTACTGTCTAAAGGACATTTACACAGCTTAATTCCTTTTGAGTAGGTAGAGGTTCTTAGATACTTGCTCTTTCAAAACAAAAATACTTTTCGCACTTACACTTTTTTGACAAAAGTTTTCAAACAAACACTTCATACACTCTTGAGGACAGATACAAGAGTTAAATCGAATTTTTCAAACGAAACTTTTTCAAAACCCACAAACACAAGAAAAGCAAAACATTTTGAAAACATAGTGAGCAAGTACCTAAGAGCCCGTGGATAACCACAGATAGAAAGGGTGCTAACACCTTCCCTTTCTATAATCTACCTCCCGAACCGAGAAACATCTCGAAAAGGAATTTTGCTGTGCTTTTGTCCTTTCCTTGTTGGAGAAAATAAAAGACGGTGACGACTCTTGCTTACCGCAACATTTCGCGAACCAGCATTCCAAAACAGTCAGTTCTATTTCTACCGATCACAATATCCAAAGGAGAAAAGCCCAGAATTGCAATTTTATTTAAGGAGCCTCAAACCTCTTTTGAGAGGGTGTGTGCAAAGATTAAAGATTCTTTATGTTAGGGTTTCTATTTTGAGTCTTTTTTTTGGTTGTTGTTTGTACACCTCTCTAGATCATACATTTATATCTTAAGGCACAATGTTTATTTTGATAGTTGAGTTGTAATTCAACATTCTCTAAACTATTTATTGAGTTAATCACTAGGGTTAGTGATTGAGAGAAAGTGAGAGGGGTTCTCATATTTATGGGAGTCCCGAATAGAAATGCACTAGGGGTAAAATTAAGAAGAGTGGTTGTTGCACCCCAAAATTTTCCCTCCCGTTCCACTCAAGACATGCTCCTTAACATCCTCAATTTCTCAAGGTTGACCAAGAATTGATCAGATAAATTCTCCTCCTAAGCATTGGATTTCCAACTAGGATTACACAAGTTTTGAATCACTGACACTAGATCGAAGAGAGAACAGTTTGAAAGAATGTATGAGGAGGCTTTATGAAGTCTTTGATTTGATGGACTTTGAACATGTGGGGAGGCTTTATGAAGTCTTCGATTTGATGGACTTCGAACGCGTGAGGAGGTTTTTTATAAAGCCTTCGATTGGAAGAGCTAATAAGGAGCTTCGAAGGGTTCATTTTCGAACCATTGAGATATAAGCCATTCGAAACATCTGAGGAAGGCTGGATTGAAAGAAAGCGTGAGGAGGCTTTTTCTAAAGTCTTCGATTGGAAGAGCTGGTAAAGGCATCGAAGGGTGTTATTTTCAAATCATGGAAACATAAGCTATTCGAAGCACTATAAGAAAAGACCTTTCGATTGACACATTTGTTCGAATGGGCACTTTGAAAAGAAGAATATTTTGGAATCAAAAAGCTTTTTTATTTTATCCAAAGAAAATATGTGAAAGGCTCATGATTCGAAGGATATGCCATCTTTAAGCATGACATGATTGAAGGACAATTTGAGATTAACTAGCCAAGTATGAGCCACCTCAGAACTTCTGGCGTGCACCTGAACATGTGTGGGATGTTTGAAGAAAAGTTCTGATGCTATTAGGTTACCCTTCGATTGGTGTAATACAAGTTGTATTCACCAATCAAAGGCAGACTAATGCACAACAAAGTTGTTTCTTGAAGGCAAGTGAAGACATAAGAGTGGGAGTTAGAATCCAAGGGCCACCTGCACAATTACATTCGAAGGAAATAACAAAATGAAGCTTCGACAGGCCAGAAGGAAGTGTTCGATTGGGCTAGTTGGATATTTTAGATCAATCAGCTAAGGCAAATAATGGCTCAATCGAAGAAGCCACAATGATGAAGCCCAGAGCCATCAAAAGGAGCAATTCAGAGTCAATCAAAGAACAAGGCTTGGGGGCATTCAAAGGAGTCAAGGAGTGAAACCTGTCCAGGTTCACTCAAAACCCAAAAGGGTAGAAAGTCCAAAAAAGGCTACCTTTTTAAGGCTTTCGATTCTGCCTTCAAATCCTGATTAATGGTTGTTTCTTGCCATTTCCATTCACCACTACCCCCTATAAATACAGAGCAGAAGGAAAGACACTGGGCCGGAGAAAAAACATTGCTAGAGAAACATTTTGCCTAAAACACACGTATATATTGCCTCATTAAAAACATCACAAAACTTTGAAATTGTTTCAAGTTTCTCTGAACACAGTATAGTCACCTTCAATCCGATTCAAGCCATCTCCATCCAAACCAAGCGTTGCAATCATCTCAGTAAGGTTCAAAGGGTAAGAATGAGTCGTTATTAACAGCAAAGTTGTTAAAAACGCACGCGTATCCATCTCCGGTTCCAATAATCATGTGAATTCATATTTTTATGTTCATAAGTTTTCAATGCATATCATCCATATTACTATGTTGCTGAGACCCAAATGTGCAGCTTATCATATAATAATTGTTTTGTGTTTGGATCCACGAATGAACAAGCAGACCAGATGGTGAAGGAGAATGTGTGCAATCAAAAGGGGCTTGGTTCGATACCCAGTCATGTATTATGTTTTTTTATAACAATTGTCTTACAGATCCAGTGTGCTGCATTCCAACGCTTCCCATGCGCCTTCAAGCTCGGGCAATGGATGGCAAAAGAGATCAAATCCAGCGCCTCTGAAATGCTTCCCCATGGTGGATCCTCAAGGACCATAAGCATGAGATCAGGCACAATATTGGGTTCTCAGATCTGGGCCTATATAATTTCATAATCTCACCCCCTGCTTGCTAGTTAACACCAAGCCCCTTTTACATTTTTGTTTGTTTTTGTTTTTATTGCCTAATCTTTTATCCTTTTATTTAGACCAGCAAAACAATAAAAAAATAAAAAAAACATTAGGTTAGCATTTTTCTTAATTAAACTAATTCTATAAATTAATTAATATTTATTTAAACCATTTTCTTAATTTTAAAATTAATAGAATTAGGATTTATTCGAATTAAATATTTTTTTTTCATAAAACAAAACAAAATGACAAAATGATTTCTTTTTCACTTAGAATCATTTAAGGGTTTTAGACGTCTTTTTCTAATTCGTGTGTTTTTACGATTTTAGCATTATTATTATCTTAGTATTATTGTATCTATTCATTGGGTGTAATAGACTTAAATTAGGACTTTACTTTACTGCCTTTCTTTTCCCAATTTTGGATATGTAATTAATCCCCCTCCCCGAAGCCTTGTAATAGCTAGGTTTTAATTTCCGCACTTTATGCTTCCTGTACAGATATTAACTGTTAGATGTATGTTAATAGGATTACATGATAAGACTAAAAGTGAATGTTAGCAAACTTAACATCAAGATAAATAACTGAAACATAATACAATTGCACATGTGCACCTTTAAGGTACTCCCACTTTGGTTGCCTTCGTAAAATAGTCACAACTCTCAAAATGTGAGATTTTAGTGGCTACCCTTCGGTTTAAAAGATCATAATTCCCTCGATGACCCTCTCGACGTTGCCTCTGTAAAAAAATGATCTTAAAACCCTAGGGTAGTTACCAAAATTTCTTGCCCAGTTGCCTTTGTGACTATAAAACGTCCCTTTAAATATCCCTCATACATCCAACGACTAAGGCTATCTACTCACTAATAGTAGGATAGAACTGTCTAAAGGAAAAGAGGAAAAGAACGACCCTTTCGAGTAAAAGTAGATAGCTGTTAGATACTTGCTCAAACAAAATTTTTACACAAACACAAAACACTTTCAAAACATTTTCAAATGCTTTATCAACACTCTTGAGGACTGATACAAGAGTTATCATAAAGAAAATAGCCTTACTATTGGCATTTCAAAATATTTTTCAAAACACACAAAGCACAAGGTATTTCAAAATGAGCTAAGCATCTAAGAGCCCGTAGATAACTACGGATGGAAAGGGTGCTAACACCTTCCCTTTCCATAATCTACCCCCCTTACTCAGAAAACTCTCGAAAGGTCTTTTTCTATTATTTTCCCCCCTTTCCTTTGTTGGATAAAAGAAAAGTTGGTGGTGACTCTTGCTTACTGTAACGTTTGCGAATATAAACGCAAAACCAGTATAACAGTCAGTTCTCCCATCGTATTACAGAACTGGAGACCTGCTTGGGATTATAAAAAGTGGGGTTACCTTAGAGCTTAGTTCATTTTTAAATTTCTTTACATTGTGTATTTTGTATGCTTTACTTTTGAGGGTTTGTTTGGGTTGTTACTAAGAGATCATACACCCGGATCTGGGGCACCTTTTTAGGTAAGCAGCAATAGATTGTGGAGATTGTATGGTGTAAACCTATATGGTTGAAAGGATAGTTGCGTTAGTGTGACACATTTGTTGGTACTGGTATCCCTTGTGTTAAATCAAGGAGAATACGGGGCCATTTTGTGGTGTCATAAAGCACTAACGGACCTTAGAACCTTAGTTGAACAAAATTGGCCATTAGAAAGTAGTGAGATAGCCGGCCTCGGTATAAAGCTGATGATTGGTCGATACTCGTTGCTACACTTATTGAGATTGGACTTTAGGGATATTTCGGCCGCGGGAAAAGATTGCCTGAGCTGAAATAATGCTTGATAAAGAAAGATCAGTGATATTGAGACTCCTTAGAACCCGGTTACTTTTCTAAGACAGGTTGAACCAACTAAGACTTCAAGAGGGTACTTACCTACAAACTCCATACAAGCCTGAACCTAAGGCTACTTGTGTGACTTGTTGCTTTCATTATCTAACAATGTGATTTCCTTGCAGGACTTGTTTATAGTCATCTGAACCTCTTGCAAGACTCACTTGTCTTCATCATCTTACACTTTTTCTTGGTGCATAGCATACACATCATAACATCATTCCATAGCATTTACTTAACCATTTCAAGGATCTCTAGGGTCGGTGATGCAGGTTATGATGAACCAGACGTCTAGCAAGGGGCAGGGGGATTTATTTTCCTCTAGTCAATGCCGTTAAGAGACCAAAGTATGACAACTTGAGTCAGAGGCTATGACCCACTCAACATGGTGAGCTTAATTCTCGTAAAAGGACATTCAACGATAAGAAAATTCTTCCGTCAAAGATGCAATCGAAAATAAAATATTTTTCTTGTGTTTACCCGCGAGATCCTTGAAAACATTGCATGCATGTCATTACATAACAGGTCTTCTAGTACAGGTTTCTCATTTTCTCGCTATTTATTTCAGCAAGGAAAATAGCTCTCAAACAGAACGACTGAGATCTCCAAACTCAAGATGCTTAGTTCAAAGAAATGTTCCTAAACCTATCCAAGGGGCTGGAAGAATTGAAAGCACTCCTCAATGGGAACATGATCGAGAAGAATCCTGAAGACAACAGGGATGACCAGTTGAAGAAATTATAAGCTGAGATAGCAACAATGAGAATCTAGATGTTGGGGCAGATGGCTCTTATCTAAAACTTAGCTCGGGGACAAGAAGAGCTAAGAGCCCTCGTCAACAAGCTTCATCAAAACGGATGCAACCGTATGAAAGAAATAGTCGAGACTGGGGATCAAGTCGTTAATCAGACCCTGATGAGACAAGAAGTTGGCTTGGTGGAGAGTAAACCTTTCCAAAATGTTTCTATATCATGAGCCCAATGATAACCTCGCCAACAACGACAGGGTAATCAGTGTAAACAGGATACATCCAATAGGCAATACACCAAACTCAACATGCTAATGTCGCAAGCCTTACAACACATGTCGAAGTTGAATTTGGTCACATTGAAGGATCCTCCTCGGAATCCTAATACTTCTACTCCTATTTACCATCCCAATGAAAGGTGTGCATATCACTCCAACAGTCTGGGGCATGATACTGATAGTTGTTGGATGTTGAAATATAAGATTCAAGACCTAATCGATGAAGGAGAGTTGGAATTCACACAATATGGTTAATCGTAATTTTTCTGTCATCCTTCCAAGGCACATCATCTGAAGTGACGAAGTTTAGGAAGAGAAATTTTTGTGCATTCGAATTTTCAGTTGTAATTTATTTGTTTTATTTAAACATTTATCCAAATGTCAAACTTTGGTTACTTTCATTAATGCATTGCATATGTTTATCTTGATTTAATCCATTCGTTTTCACTATACTTAAAATGTGCTTTTACTTCTTTTGTGATATTCAACTCCTGATTAAAAGCTAAAAGCCTTTAGAGAGAGGATGATGAAAACAATACCATAATCTCTACAATATGCTTTTGGACAGACCTTGATGACGATGTACAGGCGTTGTTTCAAATCCTAAATAGTGGAGTTATAAGGAAGATAATCCCTAGTCAACCCCTTTGAGCCTAAGAAGTAGGAGTTCTCTTTTTCTTGCAGATTGAAACCCTTATTCATAACCTGGGGAAGGGTAGTTTCTCAGCTAGTTCAAAGGTGCACTCAATCACAAGCTTTTTCCTCATACACGACGAGTGGTGTTGAAGATGCCCTTCTAAAACAAAAGATGGTGATGGTTCCGCATAATCATCAAAAGCAGGCAGTCATTATCTCGCAAAAGAAAAGTCCACTAAGTCAAAACCTATGAAGGAGACTTAAGAAAAAAACGGGGGCATCCCGCTGACTGTAATCACAAAAGAAATAGTTCAGGCAAAAATAGGGATAATGAAAATAAAAAAGAGGTCGCTACAAATCGTCAACAAAAAGAAAAGGTTACAAAAATGAATGCCTTCTCAAGTAAACTTTCAGTACCCGAACCATCACCAGAATATCAGGGCCAAGATTCCAGAACTCAATTGGGATCTAAATGCATAATTAACTGAGACTAAAACTGAAGAAAATCATGAAGAACGGGTGGGTATAAATAAATTTCGAGCATTTATCCTTTGTTTCTTAAACTGTGAACCAGGCCACATTACAACCCCTAAAAGTCCTAGCTAAAGCATGGGTTAGTTCGAAAGCATATTTTTACAAAAGGTATCCTGACTCCTGTAAGACTTGCTATAAATCTTGAGTTGATATCACATTCTTAAAAAATTTGTTTGTTTTACTAAAAAATGAATTTTCAAACTTCAAGACAGACGTAAGCTTTGCATTTTTTTTAAAAAAATACCATTGTTTGCATATGACTATTTGTTCAACAGTAGAGAAATTTGCACAACGGATATTCGATGAATAGAAATCCTCTCAATGAACAAAATCACCTCAGATGGAAAGACATTTCCAGTAACAGGCCTTTTATAATCAAGGGGCATGGCATGATGTCCAGTTGATCTGGGGCAGTCAAGTCAAGATTCAAGGAATCTCTCAAAAGTGCCAAATATTTAGGGGGAGATCTCCATCTGAAGCAATTGGGGCATTAGACATGAATTCCAGCGAAGTGTCACGTGTGATCAAGCGAACATCTTCCTGGAAATGCTGTAACACTTACTACTGTGGATAATGACAATTTTCCGCATCCTATGAACATGGACATAGTCGGAAGATACTACTGAAGGGTGAGAAAACACTTAGAGGGGGGGGGGGGGTTGAATAAGTTTATCTTTTTATTTTTCTTAAAGGCTCAATAATAATGGAAAGACATAGTTATTTTTATCCTGGTTCGTTTGAACTCAAACTACTCCAGTCCACCCGCCAAGGTGATTTCACCTTTCTCAACAAGGACTTAATTCACTATAATCAAACAAATTACAATCACACAACCAAACTGTTGTGACTAAAAATTCAAAGTACAAGTAAACTTACAAGTGACTAACACCACTAAGACTCAAACTAGTCCTAGCCTTCTTGAGAAATCTGACCAAGCTTGGTCTCTCAAGGAACAAATACAAGAATTAAATCTTTACAGATAGTGAAACAAATTGCTTCTTAGAAAGCTATATCACAAACTGTGAGTTTTCACTAAGATTAGTTTTGCACAAAGTGTTTGTAAAATGATTTGTGAGCAGCAAAATATTTTCACATAGTTGGGTTATTGGCTTGCAATAAATGATCTTCTATTTATAGCATGAAGAAAACGACCGTTGCTGCCTTCAAAAGTGGAATGCAATTAATGTTTGCGTGTTTGCTTGCAGTATTGCATTTTCCAATGAACTAGCGTAGACACTTGAGTGCATGTAGACGTCTTTGCATTAAATGAGCAAACGACACTTGTCAGAGCAGGTTTCCTGAAACTTGACAAGACTTGTTAGCTTCTTTATTCTTTCAGAAATAGCTTCACGTCTTGCTTCAGAATATGCTTGCAAATCTTCTTATCAGCGCCTGCTTGCAGAATTCTTCTGAACATAGTTTACATGGAAACTTGCTAAGCTTTAGAAGATGCATAAAATAGTTTCTTATCAGAGTCAGCATCAGAACTTGCGCTGAAACAAATAGTTCTTTAATCAAAGAACTTCTTCATTTATTTTTAGCTCAGCACGTCAAAGTGATTTTCCTCTAAGAAAATACTTTTGTCAGAACATTATCTAAAACAAATAAATATGCTCATCAGAGTATCAATTATATAAAATATATTTTATTGTTATCATCAAAACTCTAAGATATGATCAGAACCAATCTTGTTCTAACAACTAGGCATGAAAAATACCCGCTAGGTTGATTGGCCTAGGAAAAAACAAGGGCATCTCGGCAAACCAAAAGGGTTCGGGCAAAAATTAGGGATATACATATGAAAAATTTGTACACCCGGAAAGTCGAAAACCTGAAAACGCAGCTTGGGCAAAAAAAGGGTTTCCCGGTGGACTGAAAACCTGAAAGGGCGGTCCAAACAAAAGTTATGGATTAAAGCGTACGACTATGTCCCGTCATCTCGTCACTTGTCTATCAATAGAAGGCTGACCACCCTGATCAACATCTACTTGAGACTCCAGGAGTTGGGATAAAATTCAAACCAACTGCAAATCCCCGCAGATACTTTCTCCAGTAGGTACAGAGGCAGGGGCATCCTACTATAAAGTCACTTCCATATCCTCAACATATAGCCTAATGATTTCAAGTGTTCTTATGTCCCCAGCGGAGCAAAAATTTCCAATTACTTACCCGACATCTCAAAGAATTCCTTGTCCTGGTTTACAGGCTTGTCGGATTCCCCAGCAGGATTTCATAAAAATCCCCAAGCGGATTACAGAGTTTCCCTTCTTCAACAGAGTTTATTTCTCTAACAACGGAAATCCGTGTCTTAGCATTTCAACTTCAACAAAATTTGAAGATTTACACTCTTCATGCCCAGCAACAATCAGGGATTTATTTTCCCTAGTTCAACAACACTGCAGTAGAACAACTGATACATTCATACATTGCATTCATACATCATTCTACAAACATCATAGCATAAGCAGCACAAAAGCATATATCACAATCTCATTTATTTTGAGAACATCATTACCCAATGGACCTCGTGCATCATGACACTGCATACAACTGACTCTTTACCTTTTTCAGGAAAGTTAGCAAGCAGACAAATATCATCACCAATTTTCAAAAGTTCCAGATTAATACCTGAAACAAGATAAGACAACTATATGTGAACGACTGATTGCAGATTAACTTCTGAAACAAGACGGGGAAACCATCTTTCTTTCTCTTAGGTCCGAGATTAATACCTGAAACTAGACAGGCCAACTATCTCAACGACCAACAAAAAAAAGTTCCAGATTAATACCTGAAACAAGACAGGACAACTATCTGTGGACGATTGATTATAGATTAATACCTGGAACCAGACATGAAACTATCTACATGAGCAGGTTGAAGATTAACTCCCGAAACAAGACGGGGAAACTATCTTTCTTTCTCTTAGGTCAAAGATTAATTCCTGAAACCAGACAAGGCAGCTATCTCAACGACCAACAAAAACAAGTTCCAGATTAATACCCGAAACAAGACAAGACAACTATTTGTGGTCGACTGATTATAGATTAATACCTAGAACCAGACATGAAAACTATCTACATGAGCATATTGAAGATTAACTCCCGAAACAAGACTGGGAAACTATCTTTCTTTCTCTTAGGTCATAGATTAATTCCTGAAATCAGACATGGCAGCTATCTCAACGACCAACAAAAAAAAGTTCTAGATTAATACCTGAAACAAGACAGGACAACTATGAGTGAACGACTGATTCTAGATTAATACTTGGAACCAGACAGGAAAACTATCTACATGAGCAGATTGAAGATTAACTCCCAAAACAAGACGGGGAAACTATCTTTCTTTCTCTTAGGTCAGAGATTAATTCCTGAAACCAGACATGGCAACTATCTCAATGACCAACAAAAACAAGTTCCATATTAATATTTGAAACAAGACAGGATAACTATCTGTGGACGACTGGTAGTAGATTAATAACTGGAACCAGACAAGAAAACTATCTACATGAGCAGATTGAAGATTAACTCCCGAAACAAGATGGATAAACTATCTCTTTTTCTCTTAGTTCAAAGATTAATTCCTAAAACCAGACACATCAGCTATCTCAACGACCAACAAAAACAAGTTCCAGATTAATACCTAAAACAAGACAAGACAACTATCTATGGATGATTGATTGTAGATTAATACCTGGAACCAGACAGAAAAAGTATCTACATGAGCAGATTGAAGATTAACTCCCGAAACAAGACGGGGAAACTATATTTCTTTCGAAATAGTTCGGAGATTAATTCCTGAAACCAGACATCACAACTATCTCAATAACCAACAAACACAATTTCCAGATTAATACCTAAAACAAGACAGGACAACTTCTATGAACAGTTGAATGTGGATCAATTCCCGAAACAAGACGGGGTGACTATCTACACGACCAGGCGAAGCAATTTTACACGGGTTCCTTCTCATGATCTTCAGATGCGGCTTTACACGGGCTCATCTTGAAGCAATCTTACACGAGTTTCTTCTCACAATCTCCAGATGAAGTTTAACACAGACTCATGTTGAAGCAGCCCTACACAGGCTCTTTCTAATACATTTCCAGATAATAGTTAGTTTCATTCTCCCTAGTAAGTTACTGTGAAGCCTGAATTTCATCTAGAAAACAGCTAACGTTCATCTCTCCAGTCCAGAGATAACTCTTCAGTAGAGCCATGGACAACTCCTAGACTCTATTCCCCATAGAGTTTTCCTCAAGCAGGAGAACAACATAAATTAACAATCCCTAGTGGAGTCCTCCTCAGACAATAGGAACATAAGTCCCCACAAAGAGACCTCTTATGAAGTCAACATCTTCTCCAGATGGCATCTTTAAGCCCATCTCCGACTCTCATTCATCTTCTCCAAATGGAATCTGTAAGCCTATTCCTGACATCATCAACCAACGGCGTTGCTTCATGCGAGTGCAAATTTTTGGGCACTCTAATGTTCAATCATCTTCCACCTTCAGACCACAAAAGGCAGATAAGCTAATCTACATCTTCAGGTTTAATAAGATTTAACAGGGGAAGCTGTTGCACCCCAAAATTTTCCCTCCCATTCCACTCAAGACGTGCTCCTTAAGATCCTCAATTGCTCAAGGTTGACCAATAATTGATCAGATAAATTCTCTTCCTAAGCATTGGATTTCCAACTAGGATTACACATGTTTTGAATCACTGACACTAGATCGAAGAGAGAACAGTTCGAAAGAATGTATGAGGAGGCTTTATGAAGTCTTCGATTTGATGGACATCGAACATGTGAGGAGGCTTTATGAAGTCTCCGATTTTATGGACTTCAAACGTATGAGGAGGCTTTATGAAGTCTTCGATTCGATGGACTTCTAATGCGTGAGGAGGATTTTTCTAAAGTCTTCGATTAGAAGATCTAATAAGGAGCTTTGAAGGGTTCATTTTCGAACCACTGAGATATAAGCCATTCAAAACATACAAGGAAGGATGGATCAAAAGAAAGCGTGAGGAGGCTTTTTTCTAAAGTCTTCGATTGGAAGAGCTAATAAGGAGCTTCGAAGGGTTCGTTTTCGAACCATTGAGATATAAGCCATTTGAAACATCCAAGGAAGGTTGGATCAAAATAAAGTGTGAGGAGGATTTTTCTAAAGTCTTTGATTGGAAGAGCTGGTAAATGCATCGAAGGGTTTTGTTTTCGAATCATGGAAACATAAGCTATTTGAAGCACTATAAGAAAAGACCTTTCAATTGACACGTTTGTTTGAATGGGCACTCTAAAAAGAAGAATATTTTGGAATCAAAAAGCTTTTTATTTTATCCAAAGAAAGCATGTGAAAGGCTCATGATTTGAAGGATATGCCATATTTAATCATGACATGATTGAAGGACAATTTGAAACGAACTAGCCAAGTATGAGCCACCTCATAACTTCTGGAATGCACCTGAACATGTGTGGGATGTTTGAAGAGAAGTTCTAATGCTCTTAGGTTACCCTTCAATTGGTGCTATACAAGTTGTATTCACCAATCGAAGATGGACTAATGCGCAACAAAGTTGTTTCTTGTAGGCAAGCAAAGACATAAGCAAAGGGTGGGATTTAGAATCGAAGGGCCACCTGCACAATTACATTCGAAGGAAATAACAAAATGAAGCTTCGACAGGCCAGAAGGAAGTGTTCAATTGGGCTAGTTGGATATTTTCAGATCAAGCAGCTAAGGCAAATAGTGGCTCAATCGAAGAAGCCACATTGATGAAGCTCAGAGCCATCGAAAGGAGCAATTCAGAGCCAATCGAAGAACAAGGATTAAGGGCATTTGAAGGAGTCAAGGAGTGAAACCTGTCCAGGTTCATTCAAAACCCAAAAGGTAGAAAATCCAAAAAAGGTGACCTTTTTAAGGCTTTCGATTCTGCCTTCAAAGTCTGATTAATGGTTGTTTCTTGCCATTTCCATTCACCACTGCCCCTATAAATACAGAGCAGAAGGACAAACATTGGGCCGGAGAAAAAACATTGCCAGAGAAACATTTTTCCCAAAACACACGTACAAATTGCCTCATTAAAAACCCCACAAAACTTTGAAATTGTTTCAAGTTTTTCTGAACACAGTATAGTCACCTTCAATCTGATTCAAGCCATCTCCATCCAAACCAAGCGTTGCAATCATCTCAGTAAGGTTCAAAGGGTAAGAATGGGTCATTATTAACAACAAAGCTGTTAAAAACGCACGTGTATGCATCGCCGGTTCCAATAATCACGTGAATTCATATTTTTATGTTCATATGTTTTTGATGCATACCATCCATACTATTGTGTTGCTGAGACCCAAATATGCAGTTTATCATATAATAATTGTTTTGTGTTTGGATCCACAAATGAACAAGCAGCCCAGATGGTGAAGGAGAACGTGTGCAATCGAAAGGGGCTGGGTTCGATATCCAGGTCATGTATTATGTTTTTTTCTAACAATTCTCATGCAGATCTAGTGTGTTGCGTTTCAATGCTTCCCATGCGCCTTCGAGCCCAGGCAATGGATGGCAAAAGAGATCAAATCCAGCGCCTCTGGAATGCTTCCCCATGATGGATCCTCAAGGACCAGAAGCATGAGATCAGGCGTAATATTGGGTTCTCAGATCTGAGCCTATACAATTTCACAATCTCACCCCCTGCTTGCTAGTTAACACCAGGCCCCTTTTACATATTTTTTTTGTTTTTGTTTTTATTGCCTAATCTTTTATCCTTTTAATTAAACCAGCAAAACAATAAAAAAATCACAAAAAAATTAGGTTAGCATTTTTCTTAATCAAACTAATTCTATAAATTAATTAATATTTATTTAAACCATTTTCTTAATTTAAAATTAATAGAATTAGGATTTATTCGAATTCAATTTTTTTTCATAAAACAAAACAAAACGACAAAAATATTTCTTTTTAACTTCGAAACATTTTAGGGTTTTAGATGTCTTTTTTTAATTCGCGCGTTTTTATGATTTTAGCATTATTATTATCTTCATATTATTGTATCTGTTCATTGGGTGTAATAGACTTAAATTAGGACTTTACTTTATTGTCTTTCTTTTCCCAATTTTGGATATGTAATTAATCCCCCTCCCCGAAGCCTTGTAATAGCTAGGTTTTAATTTTTGCACTTTATGCTTCCTGTACAAATATTAACTGTTAGATGTATGTTAATCGGATTGCATGATAAGACTAAAAGTGAATGTTAGCAAACCTAACATCAATATAAATAACTGAAACACAATACAATTGCACATGTGCACCTTTAAGGTATTCCCACTTTGGTTACCTTCGGAAAATAGTCACAACTCTCGAAACGTGAGAGATTTTAGTGGCTACCCTCCGGTTTAAAAGATCATAAGTCCCTCGATGACCCTCTCGACGTTGCCTCGGTAAAAAATGATCTTAAAACCCCAGGGTAGTTACTAAAATTTCTTGCCTAGTTGCCTTTGTTACTATAAAACATCTATTTGAATATCCCTGATACATCCAACGACTAAGGTTACCTACTCACTAATAGTAGGTGTTGTACCCCAAAATTTGCCCTCCTATTTTCTCAACATTTCTCATCACAAAGCCCTTGAAGCTCAAGATCCAGTTAGGGTTTCATCTGCTCAAGACTTCTCCTTGCACTGTTGACCCAAATTAGGGTTTGTGTTTGCACAAAGATGTTTTGACCAAAAATTCCTAAGATGACTTTCATGCTTCATATTGGACTCCCAAGTTTATCCACATCAAGTTTCAAGTCTTGATTCCAAATTTTGCCCAGTCAATTGGACAGTTGACCTAGAAATCAGCTGTATTGAGGAAAAAGTCAACTGTGGCCAATTGACAGTCAAATCTCATGAAAATTGACCCACATCAACATTATGAACTCATATGGACCATTTGATCAAGTTTGGATCACAATTCCACAAGAAATTTGATCAGATCACCAAAAAGGCAAAATGGTCATTTTTAGGGTTTTGACTGCACAAAGGCAATTTTTGACTGTTTGACCTAGCCAATGGCAAACCAAGCTCACATATGGACTCAAGGACCCCATGGAATTGTCTTGACATGCTCAACAAGTTCAAAAGATCCCAAATACACAAGATTGACAGTTGAATTTCCCAGTCAATTGATCAATTTTGACTGTATACTGAAAAGTCAAACTTTGACTTTTTGGTCAAAATCAAGAGTCAAGATTCATTTTTCATTAAAACATGCCAAATCATGAAACTTGTTCATCAAGAAATCAAGAATTGCAAATTAGGGTTTGAAATGAAGTTTTTTCATAACTTAGAATTTTTCTAAGTTATGAAAAAACCCTAATTTTTTCCTAACTTTGCCCCACTTTCTCACCAAGATTCATTTGGATTCAAGCAAAAGTCAAAACATGAAAGTTGTAGCCTATTGCATAATCTACAACTTTGATTCACAAAGTTTTCCCAAAAGAAGATTTTATCTCAAGTTACAATTTTTGGAACAAGGGTACCAAACCATTCTTAACTTAGAGAAAATTTGACCTATTTTAGGCAAGGTTTTTACCTAACTTCAAGACCATTTTTCACATACTTCCACTTGGAATTTCAATTTTCATTTCAAAGATGGATTGTAGTACACAGTCCAAGCATTCCAAAATGTCCAAGAACTCATCAAACAACCTCATGGTTAGGGAGAATCGAATTTGGCAAGTTGGAAAAAACTCACTTTTGATTTGGCCAATTTACATATCCATAACTTGTGTATTTTCAAACTCAGCATGTGCAAGCTACATTGCAGGCCTCTAATCCCATTTTTACTCAATAATTCAATGCTAAACCATTGTGCCAAGATGTTGTTCTATGCATTTGGACATTACATGGAGAATTAATCCTTATTTAGAAAAAGCAATATATCCATTTTGATAAAGTTGCACTTTATGTCAAATTTGCAATCCAAGTGGTACAGTGCAAATCTCTTTGGCACAAGTTATTAGACTAATTACACTGATCAAGGCCAAGGTTTGCAGCACATTAGGGGGGCCTCTATCAGTCTAGAACTCCACTTGACCTTTTCTTGCTTAAGTGTGAAGAAACATAGCATTTTGCACAACAACTTTCATCTCAGCAAACCAAGCCTTAAGCAAAGTTATCAAACACATTCAAGACATCCATCCTAAGCTGAAACACGAGCCTAGCATCCCTAATACCTCCCCATTCCCAGAATCACCCTCAAACTGTCCAAACAGAGCACCTGCTGCAGATTGAATCCCACAACTCATTTCCATCGTGCATTCTTGCCCAAACCAGTTCAAACATCTTCCCTACCATCAATGCAAACTATCCAAAGCATTAGAAGTGGACTGTAACTCCTCTAATCAGTTTGGCCATTTTCATTTTTCTGATTTGCAGGTGGAGTTCTATAACTCGATTCAGCTAGTTTCAAAGCAAAGTAAAACTTGGAATAGCATCCCTGGACATCAAGGAAGCTGTACCAATCATCACCTTGCACTGAAAGTACCTCCATTACCAGATACAACTTCAACTGAATAGGTAAGTTCATGAACTCGTATCTCTCTATCCAGGCATTGTTAGCTTTAGGTTTGTGAAGAGAATATGTCATATTCATAGCCCTGAACATGCCCATGTAGTTAGTTTTCATTTATGTTACGTGTGCCATGAGAATTTGATGTCTGAACATTGATAAAAAATTAGGTTAGGATTTGGGAATGGAGAAGTTCTCTCTCATTTTTGAGAGTTAGATCAAGTTTTTGGTATGTATGGATTCGTTGTTTGATGCTGAACATTTTTGATGTTGTGAGTTTTCATTAAAAAGCCAGGAATCAGGATGTTTGAATTAGGGTACAAAACGCGCGTTTTTTGAACAAGAATGACTGGAGGTTGAAGAAGCTCCACATGGGTTGGGCCTGTGTTGTTATTTCTGTTTACACCACTTGTTTGCTTTTACACCCCCTAGGCCCATTGAGCTTATTTTTATGATTTTTTGACTTTTTTCTTTTTTGTTCTGACTTATTTATTTTTTCTCATAATATTAAAAATATAAAAATATTTTTCAGACCATTTTTGTATTTATTAAGCATTTATTTGTTTAAATGGATATTTTGTACATAAATAAATACATTACTTCTTTTTTAAAATACTAAAAAATAATGTAAATACATTTATTTTTCTGATTTTATTTTATTTCATCTTTTGAAAACATTTTCTTAAAATACACTTTTTTTTTATAAATAATAAATATTTTTTTTATATTTTTTTTTGTATATATTTAATATATTTGATATATAATATAAATGCTTATTTATTTATTACAATATTTAGGATAAAAACATGAAAATAATACATTTTTTCTTTTATTAATATTTGACCTCAAAAATCACTTTGTCATAATATACTTCATTTTTATTTTATTTTTGTATATAATAAATAAATTTGTACATATTAAATAATTAATATATTTACTTAATAAATTAGGGTTTTGCCCTAAACATGGAAAATACTCAAAAAATAACACGTTTCATTTTATTTATTTTGACATATAAAAATACTTTTTTTCATACATATAAAAACATCTTTTGCATCTTGCATATTTATTTTATTTCTCTTTAATTTGTGCGATTGAATATCTTGTAAATAATTCCAAATTGATGTAATAGTTAGGTTTAAATTCCTTGTCAAATCCCCCCATTTGAACATTTGTACTCCCCTTCCCATATTGTGTTGTAATAGTTTAGAACTTTATTTTTCGCATTTTTATGCTTTCTAATTATACCATGATAGAATTAGGGTTTGTATGCAAATAAAAACAACAAAAATAGTTTGACCTAATTTCAAGATAAACAAGCATGAAAATGGACAACACTAATCACACTTGCACCCCTAGGGTATTCCACTTGTTGCCTTCAATAAATGGGCCATATTGCATGTTAGGTCTCTTTGGGAAAAACAAAACAATCAAATGATCATAGTCCCTCGATGACGCTTTCGAAAGTTGCCTAAAAAATGATCAAGTCCCTTAAAGGAAAATTGTCCAAAGATACTTGGCACCATTGTAATTATGGTCTAAACGATGACCCGCGCCCGTCCCTTTCACATCCTAACACAAGATTGTCCACTAAATACAATGGTGGAACAAAATTGTTAAAAGGGTTAAAACATAGCAAAAAATCTTTGATAACTTTAGGGTAGATAGATCTTAAGTACTTGTCAACTTGCAAAAATGAAAACACTTGCCTATTTTTTCAAACCACACTTTCAAAACAAACTTTCAAAAAACCTTGAAACATCTTTTCAAAAAGACAAACACCTTTTGTAAAACATTCGAGTAAAGAATTGTTACAAGGGTAGCCTAGACAAGGCATCTTTTTCAAAACATTTTCAAAACCACACACAAAGCACCCTTTCAAATAATTGAAAACCAAGGCAAGTTGATCTAAGCAAGTACCTAAGAGCCCATGGATAACCATGGATAGAAAGGGTGCTAATACCTTCCCTTTCTATAATCTACTCCCCAAACCCAAGAAAAAAATCTCAAAGGTTTTTGCTGTGCTTTTTAAACCTTTCCTTAGGATAAAATAAAAAGTCGGTGGCGACTCTTACTCAACCGAAACATTTGCGAAAACAAACGCAAAACCATAGTCAGTTCTCCCACCGTATCACAGAACTGGCGACTCTGCTGGGGACAAATTTTAAAAGTGGAGTAACCTTAGGGCTTAGATCACCCTCTTGCATGATTAATTGTTTGTCTTGATTGCTTTATATCTTGGATCTCTTGTTTGGGTTTGTAATCCTCCACCCGGATTTTGGGAAACATTTCATAGATAGCAATATGTTGTGGAAACTGTGCGGGGTATACCGACACGGTCGAAGCAATAGCTATATTAGTGCGACATATTTGTGAGTACCAGTAACCCTTGAGTTCAATCAAGGAGAGTACGGGGCCGCTGAGTGATGTCACTAAGCACTAATGACCTAGAACCTTACTTGACCATCTTGACCTTTCATTAGGGATAGTGAGATGACCGGCTTTGGTGCAGTCCGAAGTTGGTAGATACTCGATACTACACTCATTGAGGGTTGTTTTCTTGGAATATTTTGGTCGCTAGTTAAGTGGCTAAACCAAAACAATGAACATTGAAAACAATCCAATGATATTGAGTTCCTTAGAACCCGGTTACTATTTATAGGACAGGTTTTTAAGCCAACTACACTCAAGAGGGTACTTACCTATGAAACCTCATGCAAGCCTGAAACTAGGGTTTGGTGTGATTTTCTTGTACATATGTTTTGTGCATACATCATAAACATCATAAAGCATCATATGCATTCACTAACCATTTAAAGGGTTTGGATCTTCATCTTTGTTCCTGTTTTGTAGGTCATGGAAATTCCTCGCAGAAACACCATTCAAGTCAACCTTGTGAGAATCTCTCCTCAACTCAAGGAGCTCACCTCAAGAATTCCAGAAAATTCATCCTTCAGTGAAAGACATGGTAGACTGCTCAGCCTAGTCAACACCAACATTGAAGAAGACATGATGAAAGTGCTATTCCAGTTCTTTGACCCTCTTCACCACTGTTTCACTTTCCCTGATTATCAGTTGGTACCCACTTTGGAGGAGTTTTCTCAACTCCTGAGAATTCCTATCCTTAATCAACTACCCTTCAACGGTACGGAAAAGGAACCAAAGCCGGAAGATGTTGCTCGAGCATTACATCTACAACCATCCGACATCAAGGGGCATTGGGAAACCAGAAGCGGCGTCAAAGGATTCTTAGCAAAATTCTTGTTTGAGAAGGCACAAGAGTGTTGGAATTCATTGGACCTACAAGCCTTTGAAGAAATTGTGGCACTCCTTATCTATGGGTTGGTCTTGTTCCCGAATTCTGACCAATTGGTAGATGTCAACGCCGTCAAAATCTTCTTGTCCAGAAATCCAATACCAACATTGCTTGGGGACATCCTTCACTCATTTTACACACGAACAATGAGAAAGAGGGGTGTTCTCATGTGCTGTACTCCTCTCCTTGCAAGGTGGTTTATTTCGCACCTTCCACAATCTGTCTTGAAGAATGACCAAGGCTCAAGGTGGTTCCAACGGTTGATGACTCTTACTCACTCTGATGTACATTGGTGTTCTCGGTCCAGAGAAAATGTCATCATCGTCGACCGTTGTGGATAATTTCCTAATGTTCCTTTACTTGGAATCATAGGAGGTATCACCTACAACCCTTGCCTAGCTTTGAGGCAATTTGGATATGCATGGAGGGATGGCCCTCACGACATGTTGATTCCTGACCTAGTTTTTGACTTCGACAACGATGCACAAGGACTTCGCCAAAGATTCATCAGAGCTTGGGGGAGGCCCAACAAGGTTGATAGCAAGACTCTGGGACACAAGAACTCCATCCCTCTTGAGCCTTATCTCAAGTGGGTACGAGCCCGAGCCCAAAGTCTAATGATGCCTTATCCTCATGTACTCCCTGTGATTAAAGAGCCCGTCAAGGAAGGAGAGGTTCCCTACACCATCCTACATCCTGACATGCCTACATCGTGGGAGGAAATGCAGAAAAGTTGGATTCAGCTCAAGGAGGAACGAAACACTTTTGAAGCCAGTTTCTACGCTAGCGAGAATAAGGTTCTAGAGCTTACCCGCCGACTCCATGAGCAAGAGGCCCTCAACACCTACATCGCACCAAAGAGGATGCACAATGTCTTTTTACCTTGAGAAGTTGTTTTTGTAATATTTGGCCCATGAGGCATTTATGTACTAACAAATTTCTTCTTATTAATATGACGTGCGTTCTTTTTTGTCTGCAACAATTTTGAATATTCTAAATCCTTGAATGCATTGCATACATAAGCATACCATTCATCATGTGCATAAGCAGGTCTCACTCCAGGTTTCCTTATCTGTCTGCTGTTTATTTCAGTAGGATGGATCTCGAGCAAACAGTCAAAGACCTACAAGCTCAAAATGCACAGTTCCAGCAACTCCTGATGACCTTGGCTAAGGGTCAGGAGGATCTCAAGACCTTGCTGGGGAATAAAGACCCAGTGAAAAAGAAGAAAAAGAGACTCGGGGTGGCTACTTTAGGGAGAAGATTTGACGGAGAGGCCAGGAGAGTGCTTGAATTTCCTCCTACTTCTGATGAAGGGACCAGTAAAGGAGGTGGGGCTGCGGTACCTTCCGAGTCCGATGTGGAAGAAGAGGAGGTCGAAGAGGATGAAGACTACTCTGATCAACAATACCCTCCAACTGATGATAAATACAAAGGTTTAGAAGACAAGTTGGCCGCCATGGAGCTACAGAGAGTACCGGGTTTGGATTTTGAAGACTTGGGTTTAGTTGCCGGGATTGTGATTCCCCCAAAGTTCAAAGTGCCAGTTTTTGTGAGGTATGATGGGTTGTCCTGTCCAAAAATGCATCTCAGGTCCTACGTAAGAAAGATCCAACCTTATACGGCAGATAAGAACCTTTGGATCCATATCTTTCAATACAGCCTTTCTGGGGCTCAACTGGAGTGGTTTTATCAGCTAGAGGGAACCAGCGTCCAAAACTAGAAAGACTTGGCCACCGCCTTCTACAAACAATATCAGTATAATTCTGACCTTGCTCCCACACGTACCCAACTTCAGGGTATGTCACTGGGAACCGGCGAAGGATTCAAAGAATATGCACAAAAATGGAGGGATTTGGCTGGCAGGGTGCAGCCTCCTTTAACCGATCGTGAACTTGTTGATATGTTTCTAGGGACCCTATCTGGGCCATTTTTCAATCATCTGATTGGTAACTCTTCCGCGGGGTTTACCGATTTGATCTTAACAGGCGAAAGAATAGAAGCAGGCATCAAGTCAGGAAAGATTCAGAAGGGTGCCGCTGCAAGTGTTGAGAAGAAACCTTTCAAGAAGGAAACGGCTGTGGTATACTCCCAGAGAAGAGCAGGGAAGACTGAGCGCCGGCCGACCGTGGGGGCCGTAATGATTCAAAACCCTTCAAGTGAGCAGCCTCACTATAACCAGTCCAGACCAAATCAGCAACGGGTGGAACGGCCACAACGGCAGTTCACCCGCATTAATATGACGCCAGCGCAAGTGCTTCCCCATCTGTTAAAGTTGAATCTCTCCACTATCAAAGAGGCACCAAAAAATGTGAATACGTCCTCTCCGCATTACCATCCTAATGCTAAATGCGCCTACCATTCTGGCAGTATCGGGCACGACACCAACGATTGTTGGGCACTCAAGCATAAGATCCAAGACCTGATAGAGGCGAAGGAAGTGGAGTTTGACGCTCCGGAGAAGCCTAATGTGATATCTGCTCCCATGCCGAAGCACGGCCGAAATGTCAATGCCATTGAAGTAGATTTGTATGTTGCTGATGTCAATGATCTGATAACTCCGTTGCTAACCATCAAGTTGAATCTGTTAAGGGCCGGGATCTTCCAGGGATGTAAAGAAGACTGCTATTGTTGTTACTCTCTGCCGTTTGATTGTCCGTTACTGAAGAAAGGCATCCAAGGCCTAATGGACAGTCGATAAATTTTGTTTGAAAAAGTTTCTGCTGTTCCAACCCATACTGAAGATGTCTCAATTATAACCATTCACGCCAATCTTTCCAAGGCCGTCAGAAAGCCTGTTAAGATTACACCAGCTACGAAATCTGTTCCTTTGAAGATAACAATGCCAGGGCCTGTCCCCTATGTTTCTGAGAAGTCAATACCATGGAACTATGGCGGTGACGTCTACTACCATGGTATTAAACAAATCGAAATAACTGAAGATAGTTCAGATGATGAAGAAGCCAACATTGGAAATATTGCAGGCACGAGCAAAATCACCCGGAGCGGGAGAATATTTTCTCCAGAGATTGCCCCTCCAAGAGCAATCTTTGGACCCTCATCTGCTAACAAGGTTATCCCTGCACCAATAAAACTCTCTGCTAGAACCCCATTGATCGAAGATGTTGTTGTTCCTAGTATTGTCCCTCCTACCGCTGCTGATAAAGGTAAGGGAATCCAAGATGAGCTCGTCAGGACGAGGGCTCAACCCTTGGTCATCCCGGAAACTTCCAAGAAGGAAATGGATGAGATCTTGAAGATAATCAAAAGGAGTGATTACGATGTGGTAGAACAACTGGGGCAAACCCCCTCAAAGATCTCCATGTTGGCACTGCTACTTTGCTCGGAAGCGCACGCTAAAGCTCTGATAAAATTCCTGAAGGCAGCCCATGTACCCCAGGAAACCTCTGCAGATCAATTCCAAAATTGCGTGGCTAGCCTTACTGCGGACAATGGACTAGGTTTCTCTGATGCCGACCTAACTCCTAAAGGTAGAAACCACAATGATGCTTTGCACATTTCAGTCGAGTGCCGGGGAACTACTCTCGCACATGTCTTGGTCGACACTGGTTCGTTGCTAAATGTACTGCCTAAGAAGGCCTTGGACCGACTAGATTGTGAAGGGTTGGAGTTGAAACTGAGTGATATTGTTGTCAGAGCTTTCGATGGTTCGAAGAGAATGGTCCATGGGGAGGTTGATATTCCCATCAAGGTGGGCACTTAGGTGTTTAAGTCTACTTTCTATGTGATGGACATCCGTCCGTCATACTCTTGCTTGCTGGGTAGGCCTTGGATACACAACGCCGGGGCAGTCACCTCTTCCTTGCATCAAATGTTGAAGTACCCTGTCAAGGGGAAGATCATTACCGTCCATGGTGAAGAGGAGTACATGATCAGCCACTTGAACTCCTTCTGGTATGTGGAGGTAGAAGGTGAGTTCATTGAGACACCTTTCCAGCATTTCGAAGAAGTCCTTCCTGAAATAACAGTAGCAAAGTTGGCAGCTGAAGTACCGAGGCAGATGGCCAGGATGGCATCTCTGGAGGACGCAAGGGCCGCAATAAAGGAGGGGAAGAATTCAGCATGAGGGCAGTTGCCTGATATTCCACATAAGACAGACAAATTTGGATTAGGGTTCACTACCGCGGGCCAGAAAGCTATGCGCCGTTCGAAGATTGAAAGAGCGCCAGTCAGAATTTCTCCCTACGGAATCAACGCTTTGGAGGATGAAGACAAAGAGAGCAACATCGAAGAGTGGATTTACCCAACTGTCAAAGGAGGATTGTGCAACTGGGAGGCAAAAGACTTTGTCCCCATCACTTTTATTCATCAGTAATTTATCTGTCAAACATTTCCTATTTGGTCTGTAATATTTATTTTCGAACAATCCGTACACTATATTTTTCACCTCATGCCTTGCCCGGGGCATGTAGGTCCATTTGTAAGGGTTTTGATTATTTTTCATATCCATATGCCATGTTTAATGATTCATTGGACGTTTTTCATTTGATAAACTGCTTGTGTTCATTTTCTTTCCTTTTGCATTTTTTGTTTGAGGATGGCTATCCCTTACACACACCCACACTCACAAATGCAGGTACCCATCCACTCCGGATTCCATGGGGGACTATTCTGCTATATCCTTCAATAACTCTGAAGATCTGGTCAATCAAGCCGAGTACGAAGATGACGAAGGTTGTGAAGTACCAGGGGAACTAGCCTGACTTCTACAACAAGAGGAAAGGGCCATCTTACCGCACGAAGAGTCATTGGAAACTGTCAACTTAGGGACCGAGGAAGACCGGAAGGAGGTGCAAGTGGGGGCCAATCTGGAACCAAGTGTCAAGGAACGCCTGATACAGTTGTTGAATGAGTATGTTGAAATCTTCGCTTGGTCTTATGAAGATATGCCGGGTTTAGACACAGACATCGTGGTTCACCGTCTCCCCACAAGAGAGGATTGTCCACCGATCAAGCAAAAAGTCCGCCGAATGAGGCCTGACATGTCTGAAAAGATCAAAGCAGAAGTGATGAAGCAATTCGACGCTGGCTTTCTGGCTGTTACGTCCTATCCTCAATGGGTCGCTAACATCGTGCCAGTACCTAAGAAAGATGGCAAAGTCAGGATGTGTGTGGACTACCGGGATTTGAATAGGGCCAGCCCCAAAGATGATTTTCCACTTCCACACATTGACATTTTGATCGACAATACAGCTCAACATAAAGTGTTTTCCTTCATGGATGGATTCTCGGGCTACAATCAAATCAAAATGGCCCCCGAAGATATGGAGAAAAAAACTTTTGTCACACAATGGGGTACTTTCTTTTACAAGGTGATGCCGTTCGGGCTGAAGAACGTAGGGGAAACTTATCAACGCGCCATGGTAGCTTTGTTTCATGATATGATACATCATGAGATTGAAGTTTACGTAGACGATATGATAGCTCGGTAACAAACAGAGGAGGAGCACCTTGAGCATCTAGAAAAGCTGTTTGCCAGGTTGAAAGAATACAAACTCAGGCTGAATCCAAGTAAGTGCACTTTTGGAGTTAGGTCTGGTAAACTTCTAGGATTCATTGTAAGCAACAAAGGCATTGAAGTCGATCCAGCAAAAGTGAAAGCAATACAAGAGATGCCTGCTCCCCGTACTGAAAAGGAGGTTAGAGGGTTCTTGGGGCGCTTGAACTATATTGCCAGATTCATCTCGCATCTGACTTCTACCTGTGAGCCAATTTTCAAACTCTTGAAGAAAGATCAGGTAGTCGAATGGAACGACGTTTGCCAAGCTGCTTTTGATAAGATCAAGGAGTATTTGCTAGAACCTCCTATTCTGATGCCACCCGTCGAAGGAAGGCCTTTGATCATGTATCTGACCGTCTTGGATAACTCAATGGAGTGTGTTTTGGGCCAGCATGACGAGTCTGGTCGAAAAGAGCATGCTATTTATTACCTTAGCAAAAAGTTTACCGACTGTGAGACTCACTACTCACTGCTCGAGAAAACTTGTTGCGCTTTGGTATGGGCTGCTCGCCGACTAAGGCAGTATATGTTGACTCATACTACCTTGTTGATTTCCAAAATGGATCATATCAAGTATATCTTCGAAAAGCCCGCCTTATCTGGAAGGATAGCTAGATGGCAAATGATCCTAACTGAGTATGACATCCAGTACACCACCCAAAAAGCTATAAAAGGAAGTGTACTAGCTGACCATCTGGCTCATCAAGCTATCGAAGATTACCAACCCATGAGATTTGACTTCCCAGACGAGGACATCATGAATTTGGACAACATTGAAGGTAACGGACCGTATGACGGACCCGAAAAGGGATCCCGATGGACCCTGTACTTTAATGGTGCTTCAAATGCACTGGGAAACGGTATCGGCGCAGTACTCATTTCTCCGGAAGGTTGTCACACACCTTTCACGGCCCGACTTTGCTTCAGCTGCACAAACAACATGGCTGAATATGAAGCTTGCATCTTTGGTCTCAAGGCTGCTATAGACTTGGGGATCAAATCTTTGATCGTATTTGGGGATTCGACTTTGGTTATCAGTCAAATCAAAGGAGAGTGGGATACCAAACATCCTAATCTTATCCCATACAAAGAACATGTCTTGACATTGTTGCCTCATTTCGAGCAAATTACCTTCGAGCATTTCCCGCGAGAAGAGAATCAGCTAGCAGATGCTCTAGCTACAATGTCCTCCATGTTTAAACTCAACTGGGATAATGAGGCTCCCCAAATCACCATCGAGCGAATGGATGAACCGACACATTGTCACGAGATTAATACCGAAGAAGTAGTGGAACAACCCTGGTTCCATGAGATCAAAAGGTATCTCCAGACTAGAGATTATCCCGAAGGAGCTTCCGTGAATGACAAGAAGTTCTTAAGGAAATTCGCTGCTAAGTTCTTCCTGAGCAACGACATCCTTTACAAACGAAGCCATGATTGTGTATTACTCTGATGTGTAGACAAAGCTGAAGCAGAGTTGATCATGACTGAGATACACAGCGGCACATTTGGCACTCACTTGAGCGGGCATACAATGGCTAAGAAGATCCTAAGGGCAGGCTATTACTAGTCTACCATGGAAGCTGACTGCCATCAACATTCCCGTACTTGCCACAAATGTCAAGTCTATGCAGACAAAGTTCATATCCCTCCGGTTCCTCTCAACGTTCTGACTGCTCCTTGGCCATTTGCAATGTGGGGCATTGACATGATTGGGGAGATCAAGCCCACGGCTTCCAATGGACATCGTTTCATCCTGGTTGCCATTGACTATTTCACCAAATGGGTCGAAGCAGCTTCCTTCGCCTCTGTTACTAAAAATGTGGTTGCCCGCTTCATCAAGCAAAATCTCATATGCCGGTATGGCGTTCCAGACAGGATCATCACAGACAACGGTACAAATCTGAATAACACAATGATCACCGCATTGTGCGAACAGTTCAAGATTTATCATCACAATTCATCTCCCTATCGGCCGAAGATGAACGGTGTTGTTGAAGCTGCGAACAAAAACATTAAGAAGATCATTCAGAAAATGACAGTCACTTACAAAGACTGGCATGAGATGTTACCGTTTGCTCTGCATGGATACCGTACGACGACACGTACTTCAACCGGGGCAACCCCATTTTCTTTGGTATATGGCACGGAAGCTGTCCTGCCTATGGAGGTTCAGATTCCTTCTCTAAGGATTATGAAGGACACAGGTTTGAATGAAGATGATTGGATGCAGACCCGACTTGATCAACTCAATTTGATCAACGAGAAGCGACTCGCTGCTATATGCCATGGTCAGACGTATCAAAAACGGATGATCAAGGCCTTCAATAAGAAAGTCAGACGTCAAGTGTATCAAGTCGGAGATCTCGTAATCAAGCGGATTATCTTGCCGCAAAGTGATCCCAGGGGAAAATGGACTCCTACATATGAAGGACCATTTGTGATCAAGAGCATATTTTCTGGTGGTGCAATGATTCTGACCACCATGGACGGCGACGATTTGCCGCACCCTGCGAACGCAGACATAGTCAAAAGATACTACGCATAAAATAACCCGACAAGTCGAAAACCCGAAAGGGCGGCTTGGGCAAAAATGGGCATCCCGGTGAACCGAAAACCCGAAAGGGCGGTTCAGGCAAAAATTAGGGATAAAAACAAAAGAAAGCTGTACACCCGGCAAGCTGAAAACCCGAAAGGGCGGCTTGGGCAAAAAGGGGTTTCCCGGTGGATCGAAAACTCGAAAGGGCGATTCAGGAAAAAGTTAGGGAATTAAAGCGTATGACTATGTCTCGTCGGATCACTTCAAAGATAATCTCTTCATCAACCAGTTCCAGGCTTCTGATCAATCCAGTCATCGGCAAACGAAGCATTGGATGGACAGATATTCAGAGTTGTGAAGGCTATAGTAGAATGGAATCCCATGGAATTATTTCACATAGCCATCTTCATTTTGTATAAATCTTTCAATATTTACGACAAAATCCTCTTACTAGGATGATTGTCTCCTTTGTACAAATATACTCAGAGAAAGTTAATACAAATACTCTTCCCAGAAATTTGTGTCATTTCCTTTTTCTTTTTCTCTTGCACTAATTGTTTTATTTTGAGAAACGTCCAATGTTTTGTTAAATAGGCATATGCATTTGAACATAATCATTTCCTTATGAATCAAGAAAGAGGATTACTGATAGGTTGAAGGTGCAGTTGGATATCTTGATACCCCTTCAAAGGAAACCCCCAGGAGATTTGGAATCCATATCCCCAGCAATTTTTGAAGCTTATCCCCAGTAGATTCTGGAAGCTTATCCCCTGCAAAGTACGGACGTCTCTCCGGAGCTTTATTCAAAGTTATTCCTCACAAGGGCTTATAACTGGGTTATCCTCAGCTTATTGCCACGGAAGATCGCACTCGGAAAATTTCTTCCTATCCTCAGCGGAGTCCATCAGAGTTCCCCAACATAACTTATCAATACAATCCCCAGAGGAGTTTATCTTTGTTATCCCCAGCCAGAGAATCCTCCAGAACTCAACTCCCCTCAGAACTAAGTTTCACTATCCCCAGCAGAGCTAAAAAACTTCAAATTATCAATCCCCAGCGGAGCCAGACTAGTGAACCCTCTCCCCACAGAAATGCTTCTCACTAGACTAGAGATTCTCAGTCTTATCTCCCCAGCTTAAGTCTACCAGGTTCTAAAGTCCCCAGTAGAAATCATCAGAAATTCTTTTACCCTGTAAGTCACCAAGGGAATTGCAAGTCCCTACAAGTGGTTCTGAGGCCCCTCGATGTTTGAAGGTCTGGTATTCCCCAGAAGATTGGTATACAACCCAAGCTCCTTATTCCCCAGCAACAGCCAAGGAATTATTCTTCCCGGCAGCAGTCAAAATACTTTTATCTTCAGCCATCTCGGATTCATCTATCCTTTGCAAGACAGCTCTCCAGCTTACATGCGCATCCATTTACATTCATATCATATAACATACATTGAATCATGCATCATGACATTGCATATAACTAACTCTTTACCTTTTCAGGTAAGATCAGTCAACAGACAAAAATCATTATCTGCCGAGATTCTTTCTAGAAATAGTTCAGATGTGACCCAGACATGGCAACATTCTGATGCTTATTTCAGATTCATCCAGATGCAACTTTATACGAGCACATCATCAGGAAACCCTACACCGGTTCCTCTTCAACTTCAAGATTTCTGAAAACAGTTCACGGGTTCTCCAAGTAACGGATGTTAACCTATCACTTGTTCAGATTCTTCTCAAGACTTCTGAAAACAGTTTATGGATTCTTCCTAACAACGGATGTTAATCTATCGCTTGTTCAGATGCAAACTTTTGAAAACAGTTTACGGACGCTTCCCAACAACGGATGCCGCTCTATTGCTTATTCAACTTCAAGATTTCTGAAAACAGTTCACGGGTTCTCCAAGTAACGGATGTTAACCTATCACTCGTTCAGATTCTTCTCAAGACTTTTGAAAACAGTTTACAGATTCTTCCCAACAACGGATGTTAATCTATCGCTTGTTCAGACTCTTCTCAACTTTTGAAAACAGTTTACAGATGCCTCCAGATACGGATGCCAATCTATTGCTTATTCAGACCCCAGTTCAGAGATGGTCCAAAGTATGGACACCTTTCTGATTTTCATTCCAGATGGCATCTTTAAGCCCATCCCCGACAAGATTCTGTCACCCTTCCAGATGGCATCTTTAAGCCCATCTCCAAATGGCATCTCTAAGCCCATTCCCGCATTCATTGCTTTGACGAGTGCAAATTTAAGGGCACTCTAGTATCCAATCTCCTTTTACCCTCGAGTCACGAAAGGCAAACTTGCCTATCTAACTCTTCGGATTCAAGAAGATTGAACAGGGGCAACTGTTGTACCCCAAAATTTTCCCTCCCATTTTCTCAACATTTCTCATCACAAAGCCCTTGAAGCTCAAGATCCAGTTAGGGTTTCATCTGCTCAAGACTTCTCCTTGCATTGTTGACCCAAATTAGGGTTTGTGTTTGCACAAAGATGTTTTGACCAAAAATGCCTAAGATGACTTTCATGCTTCATATTGGACTCCCTAGTTTATCCACATCAAGTTTCAAGTCTTGATTCCAAAATTTGCCCAGTCAATTGGACAGTTGACCTAGAAATCAGCTGTATTGGGGAAAAAGTCAACTGTGGCCAATTGACAGTCAAATCTCATGAAAATTGACCCACATCAACATTATGAACTCATATGGACCATTTGATCAAGTTTGGATCACAATTCCACAAGAAATTTGATCAGATCACCAAAAAGGCAAAATGGTCATTTTTAGGGTTTTGACTGCACAAAGGCAATTTTTGACTATTTGACCTAGCCAATGGCAAACCAAGCTCACATATGGACTCAAGGACCCCATTGAATTGTCTTGTCATGCTCAACAAGTTCAAAAGATCCCAAATACACAAGATTGACAATTGAATTTCCCAGTCAATTGATCAATTTTGACTGTATACTGAAAAGTCAAACTTTGACTTTTTGGTCAAAATCAAGAGTCAAGATTCATTTTTCATTAAAACATGCCAAATCATGAAACTTGTTCATCAAGAAATCAAGAATTGCAAATTAGGGTTTGAAATGAAGTTTTTTCATAACTTAGAATTTTTCTAAGTTATGAAAAAACCCTAATTTTTTCCTAACTTTGCCCCACTTTCTCACCAAGATTCATTTGGATTCAAGCAAAAGTCAAAACATGAAAGTTGTAGCCTATTGCATAATCTACAACTTTGATTCACAAAGTTTTCCCAAAAGAAGATTTTATCTCAAGTTACAATTTTTGGAACAAGGGTACCAAACCATTCTTAACTTAGAGAAAATTTGGCCTATTTTAGGCAAGGTTTTTACCTAACTTCAAGACCATTTTTCACATACTTCCACTTGGAATTTCAATTTTCATTTCAAATATGGATTGTAGTAAACATTCCAAGCTTTCCAAAATGTCCAAGAACTCATCAAACAACCTCATGGTTAGGGAGAATCGAATTTGGCAAGTTGGGAAAAACTCACTTTTGATTTGGCCAATTTACATATCCATAACTTGTGCATTTTCAAACTCAGCATGTGCAAGCTACATTGCAGGCCTCTAATCCCATTTTTACTCAATAATTCAATGCTAAACCATTGTGCAAAGATGTTGTTCTATGCATTTGGACATTACATGGAGAATTAATCCTTATTTAGAAAAAGCAATATATCCATTTTGATAAAGTTGCACTTTATGTCAAATTTGCAATCCAAGTGGTACAATGCAAATCTCTTTGGCACAAGTTATTAGACTAGTTACACTGATCAAGGCCAAGGTTTGTAGCACATTAGGGGGGCCTCTATCAGTCTAGAACTCCACTTGACCTTTTCTTGCTTAAGTGTGAAGAAACATAGCATTTTGCACAACAACTTTCATCTCAGCAAACCAAGCCTTAAGCAAAGTTATCAAACACATTCAAGACATCCATCCTAAGCTGAAACACGAGCCTAGCATCCCTAATACCTCCCCATTCCCAGAATCACCCTCAAACTGTCCAAATAGAGCACCTGCTGCAGATTGAATCTCACAACTCATTTCCATCGTGCATTCTTGCCCAAACCAATTCAAACATCTTCCCTACCATCAATGCAAACTATCCAAAGCATTAGAAGTGGACTGTAACTCCTCTAATCAGTTTGGCCATTTTCATTTTTCTGATTTGCAGGTGGAGTTCTATAACTCGATTCAGCTAGTTTCAAAGCAAAGTAAAACTTGGAATAGCATCCCTGGACATCAATGAAGCTGTACCAATTATCACCTTGCACTGAAAGTACCTCCATCACCAGATACAACTTCAACTAAACAGGTAAGTTCATGAACTCGTATCTCTCTATCCAGGCATTGTTAGCTTTAGGTTTATGAAGAGAATATGTCATATTCATAGCCCTGAACATGCCCATGTAGTTAGTTTTCATTTATGTTACGTATGCCATGAGAATTTGATGTCTAAACATTGATAAAAAATTAGGTTAGGATTTGGGAATGGAGAAATTCTCTCTCATTTTTGAGAGTTAGATCAAGTTTTTGGTATGTATGGATTCGTTGTTTGATGTTGAACATTTTTGATGTTGTGAGTTTTCATTAAAAAGCCAGGAATCAGGATGTTTGAATCAGGGTACAAAACGCGCGTTTTTTGAACAAGAATGGCTGGAGGTTGAAGAAGCTCCACGTGGGCTGGGCCTGTGTTGTTATCTCTGTTTACACCACTTGTTTGCTTTTACACCCCCTAGGCCCATTGAGCTTATTTTTATGATTTTTTGACTTTTTTCTTTTTTTGTTCTGACTTATTTATTTTTTCTCATAATATTAAAAATATAAAAAATATTTTTCAGACCATTTTTGTATTTATTAAGCATTTATTTGTTTAAATGGATATTTTGTACATAAATAAATATATTACTTCTTTTTTAAAATACTAAAAAATAATGTAAATACATTTATTTTTCTGATTTTATTTTATTTCATCTTTTGAAAACATTTTCTTAAAATACACTTTTTTTTATAAATAATAAATATTTTATTTTTATTTTTTTTTGTATATATTTAATACATTTGATATATAATATAAATGCTTATTTATTTATTACAATATTTAGGATAAAAACATGAAAATAATACATTTTTTCTTTTATTAATATTTGACCTCAAAAATCACTTTGTCATAATATACTTCATTTTTATTTTATTTTTGTATATAATAAATAAATTTGTACATATTAAATAATTAATATATTTACTTAATAAATTAGGGTTTTGCCCTAAACATGGAAAATACTCAAAAAATAACACTTTTCATTTTATTTTATTTTGACATATAAAAATACTTTTTTTCATACATATAAAAACATCTTTTGCATCTTGCATATTTATTTTATTTCTCTTTAATTTGTGCGATTGAATATCTTGTAAATAATTCCAAATTGATGTAATAGTTAGGTTTAAATTCCTTGTCAAATCCCCCCATTTGAACATTTGTATCCCCCTTCCCATATTGTGTTGTAATAGTTTAGAACTTTATTTTTCGCATTTTTATGCTTTCTAATTATACCATGATAGAATTAGGGTTTGTATGCAAATAAAAACAACAAAAATAGTTTGACCTAATTTCAAGATAAACAAGCATGAAAATGGACAACACTAATCACACTTGCACCCCTAGGGTATTCCACTTGTTGCCTTCAATAAATGGGCCATATTGCATGTTAGGTCTCTTTGGGCAAAACAAAACAATCAAATGATCATAGTCCCTCGATGACGCTTTCGAAAGTTGCCTAAAAAATGATCAAGTCCCTTAAAGGAAAATTGTCCAAAGATACTTGGCACCATTGTAATTATGGTCTAAACGATGACCCGCGCCCGTCCCTTTCACATCCTAACACAAGATTGTCCACTAAATACAATGGTGGAACAAAATTGTTAAAAGGGTTAAAACATAGCAAAAAATCTTTGAGAACTTTAGGGTAGATAGCTCTTAAGTACTTGTCAACTTGCAAAAATGAAAACACTTGCCTATTTTTTCAAACCACACTTTCAAAACAAACTTTCAAAAAACCTTGAAACATCTTTTCAAAAAGACAAACACCTTTTGTAAAACATTCGAGTAAAGAATTGTTACAAGGGTAGCCTAGACAAGGCATCTTTTTCAAAACATTTTCAAAACCACACACAAAGCACCCTTTCAAATAATTGAAAACCAAGGCAAGTTGATCTAAGAAAGTACCTAAGAGCCCATGGATAACCATGGATAGAAAGGGTGCTAATACCTTCCCTTTCTATAATCTACTCCCCGAACCCAAGAAAAAAATCTCAAAGGTTTTTGCTGTGCTTTTTAAACCTTTCCTTAGGATAAAATAAAAAGTCGGTGGCGACTCTTGCTCAACCGAAACATTTGCAAAAACAAACGCAAAACCATAGTCAGTTCTCCCACCGTATCACAGTAGGATAGCACTGTCTAAAGGAAACGAGGAAAAGAACGATCCTTTCGAGTAAAAGTAGATAGCTGTTAGATGCTTGCTCAAACAAAATTTTTACACATACACAAAACACTTTCAAAACATTTTCAAATGCTTTATCAACACTCTTGAGGACTGATACAAGAGTTATCATAAAGAAAATCACCTTACTATTGGAATTTCAAAATATTTTTCAAAACACACAAGGCACAAGGTATTTTAAAATGAGCTAAGCATCTAAGAGTCCATAGATAACTACGGATGGAAAGGGTTCTAACACATTCCCTTTTCATAATCTACCCCCTTACTTAGAAAACTCTCGAAAGTTCTTTTCTGTTCTTTTCACCCTTTCCTTTGTTCGATAAAATAAAAGTCGGTGGTGGCTCTTGCTTACCGCAACATTTGCGAATACAAATACAAAACCAGTATAACAGTCAGTTCTCTCAATGTATTACATTGGTGTTAAACATGAGTTTGTTCTTCTAAGACACTTTGTACTAATTTTATTGAAGAGTGAATTTCCTTTCTCGGGTTGGGATCCCCCCAGACATATGTGAGGTTGCACCGAACATGGTTACCAATTCTCTTGTATTATTTACTGTTTTACTTTGAATCATTTTTGTTATCATATTATTGATAAAACTGGGTTAACAAGTTAGATAAGTTGTCCTAAATGTCGTGTCCAACATCTACTCCCCGAGGAACAAAATTTAAGTCATCAGTTGATGATAAAGGAATCAAGGATTTCCCCAAATTGATCACAACATATGGGAACTACCCTGCGAAGGAGCACATGAGATCCATAGTTTAGATACATCTAATGGCTCCCCGAATCACACACTTAGGGAATAACATGTTGTTATAACCATTCAATTATATAAAGAGCACGCTTGCTAACTTCAGATACACAATTTCAAATTCAAAATCTATTTACTCTTATTCTTGACATACTGACTTGAGCATTTGACTTCTAATATTATAGGTCATCTCCTCCTCCTTTGAGTATGAGGCTTAGCTCCATCGTGGTTGATCACAAGCACCAATTCTCTGATCCATTATGGTTCCTGTAACACTTCGATTTTTATTTACTAATTATTTTATTATTTATTTATTTTATTAATTATTATTTGATAAAGTAATTAATTAAATTGTATGATTTTGTGAATATATGGATTATTTGGATTAATTGTGTTATATGAGTAATTGGGGTGTGTGAATAACATTAGTAATTAATTAGGCCTTGGTATGATGGGTTAGTGTGAGTGGGTGAGATAAGTCCATTAGTGAAATAAGAGTTAGTAAGAGTTTTGTAAAACAAAGAGAGAGAATTGTCAAAAACAAGAGAATAGAAGTAAGAGGAAAAAAGAGAAAAGGGAGAAAAGAGAAGAGAATAGGAAGAAACCTAGAAAGGATCTACATCTAATTTAAGGATGTGTAATTTGCTTACTATGAGATTATATGATGTATGTAATATGTAGTAAGCATGATTAGGGATTTTGTTTTTTAATTTCTAGATTTTGACATGTTAGGGTTTAATTGATGATATATATTAGATATATGTTATAATACATTTAAATAATGAAAATGGTTGATTGGGGTGAGTTTTAGTGACCCAATTCGTAGGAGGCAAAAGCTGTCTTCGCATGATTTTTCTGTGTTCAGCAGAGGCTGCTTAGCACGCCCTGGGACTGGAAGTTTTATATCTTGTTTGATTGGGGGTTCTGTATACTTATGATTTATAGAGGATTTCCATGAATTTTAATAATTTATTTGATGTGTATTGGGAAGGTTTTGGATGACTTTTTGATGAAAATATAACACTTAATTTTGTGTATATGAATGTTATGAATTGATGATGACTGTGAATAATATGGTTTGACATTAGTTGCTATGTGTTATTATGATGTGTTGAGGTGATGAACGCTGTGAAGATGCATTGTATGTGATTGATAACATGATATGTGTATGTTTGTGCAATGGTGGTGATGATTCAAATGTGATGAATTAGGTGATGTATGCTTGTATGATTAAGATTGAAGGATGGTCTTAATTGCATATGATTGTTGATATTTCCCATGCATAATTTTTTGTCAAGAGACAATGTTTTCTATTTTTATGGAGACTAATAACTTGTCCCAAATCTGAGGGATGGGTTTAAATGCTTGAGGGGTGAGCTTTTGGTGGTTATCTGTCTGAGAGATGGACTCGGCATGATCGGTAAGGATAACAATTAGTACCACATGCATATTGTATTAAGTTGAATTGGAGTCACATGTGTCTATGTGAAATATTGAATTGGTGTGAAATATGTCATATTGGTATGAATGTTACATTTGATGAATTTGTAATTGATTATCTTTGAATCTTGAACTGTTGAGCAATGTTGTATATGTGAATATGTGAATTATATTGGAATATATTAAATACATGATTATATGAAGTACGGTGAATTCAATTAATATATGTATGTTATGCATTAATTATTATTATATATTTCTATAATGATGTGAATTCTCACTCTTCTGTTGGAATGATGTTTTATACGATATGACTCAGATATCGAAGATAGTGGTGCTTCTTGCAAGGATTAGTCGGAGGATCAAGTTCTTGTTTTATTTGCTTATTATGTAGTGAGTTATGATATGGTTATATAACACGGGGAACATTCAAACTCATGTTTATTTTAAGAGATGTTTGTTATACTCTCTTTTATGTTATTGTGTATTGATATTATGTGATGGTGACCTTTAGTGCCTAATGCTTTATTATATATTGTCATTATGTGATTTCAATTATTGGTTTCATTTTTGGATAGAGAATTATTCCGCTGCGAGATGCATATGTGTTAGTGTATAGAACATGAATTTAAAATGTGTGTTATGAGTATGACTGGTGTAATTGTGTTATTATTGTGAAGTACATGTGACACTCTCTTTTAACATGCATGCTAATTTACTCTGATTATGCCTTATTATTTCTGTGGGGTTAAGGGGGTGTTACATTAGTGGTATCAGAGCATGGTCGGCCATTTGTCTAAGTTGTTAATGTGTTTATTACCTTAGTACGTGACATGTGTGTGAAACATTGTTGGTACTTTCTTGTTTGTTTATCACTTGTTTGCAGGAGAGAGATTGAAACAAGTGGGGGAGAAGTTGTTTCTATGTGCGACATTATGCTTAGGTAACTTTGAGCATACGATAAAGGATGCTATTGGAGTTGGGTAATGATGGTTTATGCCACCATCATGGTTGTCGGCTACCTATTGACAAATTGAGGAACTGATCACCCTTAATCTCTTTTTGATAGTAGACGGGATCGTATTGGATGTGATATGCTTGTCTTGCCAGCTTGATAGTATGTAAAGTGAATGAGTCTGTGCAGAATTTTGTTGTGTTGTTGGCTTTGATGGCAACATTAGATATTGGTGGAAAATGAACGATTGGTGAATTAGAAATAGTTCGTGATTTTCCTGAGGTATTTTCGGAAGATGTTAGTGATTTACCGATAAAGCGTGAGGTGGAGTTTACAATCGAATTAGTTCTTGGAACTAGTCTGGTATTAACAGCTCCATATCAGATTTAGCATCTGAATTGAAAGAGTTGAAGAGTCAACTTGAGGATTTGTTTGAGAAGAGATTCATTCTTCCTAGTGTGTCACTGTTGGGTGCACCAGTTTTGTTGGTTAAGAAGAAAGAAGGTATAAGGTTATGTGTGGATTATAGATAACTGAACAAGGTGACTATCAAGAATAAGTATCCACTTCTGAGGATCAATGATTTGATGGATCAGTTGGTTGGTGCAAGCGTGTTCAGTAAGATATATTTGACGTCTGGGTATCATCAGATTCATGTGAAGACTGGAGATATTCAAAAGACTGCATTTAGAAAAATGTATGGTCATTATGAGTATTTTGTGATGCCGTTTGGTGTGACTAATGCACCTAGTGTATTTATGGAATGCATGAACAGGATTTTCCATCAGTATTTGGATAAGTTTGTTGTTGTTTTTATAGGAAAAGTCAACTGAACTTTGACCAGCCATAACATTCTCATACTTTATAAGAAATTTTTCCACCAAGGCTCATGTTTAAGAGAATAAAATTCCCTACAATTTCTCTTCATCCCTCAAGTTCAAGAAATGCATCAATTGAAAGATACAAGCTCATACATCACGGGTCCTTTAAAAAAGTCAACAAAAACACCTTTTTTGGGTCAAAGCTCCTTACATGAACATGGAAGATCCAATTGAGATGAAACAAAATGGTTGTTTAGAGGACATCCTAAGTTCTCTAAAAAGTCTAATAACACCCTCATAGGATTAAAATTAAGAGAGATATGCATTGCTAAGGTTGACCAATTTTGAAGAAGTGCATGAAGGAAATATTGATCAAACTTGGATTTTTTCCAAATGGGCTTATCCTTTTGTGATCCAAACATGTTTCTAACATGGCCCACGACCTCTAAACCTATACATGCCTTATTTGGTCATTTATTTTATTTATTTTGATTTTTAATCATTAAAAATCCAATTTAAATTAAATAAATGATATAAAAATATTTAAAGATTGCATGGGATTGGTTTCCAATTAAAGAATGAACATATTTTCAGTTTATGACAAGGGGATTTCGTGGAGAGAGGAAAAAGATATGATTTGGTCCAAAAAAGTCAAATATTCACATAATTGGAAATCAAATATTTTCTCATGAAGGCATTGATACCTCTCTATATCTGTTGACCTAATGTGTCTCATATATATATGAACAACCATTCAGAAGCAAAGGGGGGGGGGGGGGGGGCGACTACATCAAAACAAAACCCTAAAAGTTTCAAAAAATTTCCAAAGAAGTGCAATTTGTTTCACACGATTCAGCCAGTCCTCCCCAGATCTAAGCACTCTATCAGCCTCCTGGAGATCTTAGGAGTCCATTCCTATCATCCTCAAAGCTCACAGCATCCCAAATCATCGCGATCAAGTACCACCAGTTAACAAGGTTTGACAAAATTAAAACTAGAAATTTATGCAGTGTTGATGGTTTTAATGATTTTATTTATGTTCAGGACATCAGTTAAGGCAGGTTGAATGTTTCACATGAGAGCTTCGAGGCTTAAATCATGTGATTCATTGTTAGGGCATCATGAACTGAAGCTTGTGTAACTCCTGATTTAGGGACCTTCAGACCAAACTAACCCCATATTTGGATTCTTGGGAAAATTTCAAGGGGAGTATGGTCCTTTGTGCATTTTAATCCTCACAGTTTTGCAGGTTTGAATATTTGTCTGGTCGGAGAAGATGACCAGAGTGCAGCTCTTGCGTCGTTGACTCCTCTGACCCAGGTGAAGATCTTGCATGTCAATACCATACAATTTCATTGGTCCATTTGATTTGCTGACGCACACATTTTTGATGAACTGGATTTGATCATTGTTTTAAATATAATATTGTTAAGTCATCATAATTATGAATGAATTGGAAGCGCATATGGTAAAGGCATAAGGTGTTGAGAGGAAGGATCTGGGTTCGATCCCAGAATCCTATATTTTGTATTTTCTGACAAATTTGTTTCAGATCCAACGCATTACCACCCAATGTGTATACCTTGCACCCTCAGGTCTAGCCATCATATCTTCATTGATCCAGATCCAGCGCTCCTGGAGTGCTTCCCCGGGATGGACCTCCAGAGAATCAGCAACATTGGATCAGGCAAGCATTGGGCTTGTGCATCTGGGCCCAACATAAATTGCAACACCACACCCCCCAAACTGCTTCATACGCCATGCCCATTTCATTCTTTTTTTAATTTACTTTATTTTATTTTTAATTAGTTTATGTTTTTTAAATTGATTTTTATTTTAACCATAAAATCAACAAAAATCACAAAAAAATAGGCTTAGGTTTTTTTTATAATTAAAATTAACTCTTGCAAATTAATTTAATTTAATTTAATTGATTTTAACTTATTTTCTTTAATTTAAAATTAATTAGAAATTAGATTAAATCTCAAATCTTTTTCATATAAAATACCAAAAATATTTTTCTAAATCAATTAGATTTTTTTAGGTTTTTCAACTTGTTCCCGTTTTAATATTCACGCATTTATTATTCTCCATTTTATTATTTTTTTCAATTATAGTATCTGTACACAGTTTGTAATAGCTTTTAACTTAGGGTTCATTTACTGTCTTTTATCCCCAAAATTTTGGTTATGTATCCCCCTCCCCAAAGCCCTATAATAGCATAGGACTCTATCTTCCTGTATTTACTTTCCGCACTATTAACTGCTAGTAATTAGGTTTGCATGGAAAGACTGTAAATTAAAACGATTAGATAATCCTAAATTGCAAGATAAATGAACTGAATCAATACACTTGCACATGCTCACTGTGATATGGTGGTAGAACCGACTGTTTAATATTGGTTTGCGTTTTGCGTTTTTGTTTGCAAAATGTCGCGGTAAGCAAGAGTCGCCACCAACTTTTATTTTATCCAATCGGAAAGGAAAAAAGTACAGAAAAAAAATCCTTTTTCGAGATTTTGAGTACGGGGATAGATTATAGAAAGGGAAGGTGTTAGCACCCTTTCTATCCATGGTTTTCCATGGGCTCTTAGGTACTTGCTCATTTTTAAATTGCTTGTGTGTGCTTTGTTTTGAAATTTTTACTTCGTGATAACCCTTGTATCAGTCCTCAAGGACGTGACAAAGTTGTTTTAAAGATTTGTTTTTGAAAGGTGTAAGTGTGAAAAAGTTTTGCTTTGAGCAAGTACCTACTAGCATCTACCTACTCAAAAAAATATCGTTTCTATTCTTGTTTCCTTTAGACAGTGCTATCCTACTATTGAGAAATAGGTAGCACCATCGTTGGAATTTGTAAGGGTCAATTCGAAAGGGACGTACGATCACTAAAGCAACATTAGGACACCTTAGTAGTAACCCTAGAGTCTTAAGATCTTTTCGAGGTAACATTTCCGAGGCAACATTCGAATGGGACATTTGATCTTTTTAGACTGGAGGGAAACCACTAAGACACCCTATGCTTAATGATCATTTACCGAAGGCAACCGAAGTGAGAGTATACCCTAAGAGTGAATATGTGCGAGTGATTCATTTCAGTTATTTAGTCTTTGCACATTTAGGGTTTTCTAACCGTTTTAATTTTGTCATGCATTCTTTCCATACAATCCTATTAGCATACATCTAGACAGTTAAATATTTGCAGGAATTAAAAATGCGAGAAAATAAACCTACGTTATTACAAGGCTTCGGGGAGGGGGATCAATTACATAGCTAAAAATCGGGGATTTAAACAGTAAATAAAAACCCTAAATTAACTATTACAAACCATGAGCAGTTACAAAATATTGGCCAAAATATTTAACAAGCGCGCGGCGAATTAAACACGAGGCGATCAGGGTTTTGACCCTTTGACTAATCCTATTTGCGATTGATTAAAGAAAAATGTTTTTTTGTCATGTTTTGTTGTTTGAGAAAATAATGGAATAATTAAATTAAAAGAAAATCCTAAGTTCTAATTAATATTAATTTTTGAAAATAAATTAATTAATTCTAAACAACCTATTTTTGTATTTTTTGTTTATTTGAGAGAAAAGAGAAAAAATTAAATCAAGAATTAACCTCGTTTTCTATTTGATTTTAATTGTAAAAAAAAAACAAATCAAAGTTACCCTAAATTAAATTAAATTAAATTAATTAAATTAAATTTGATAAAAAAAACTAATTCAAATTTTTGTGAATTCTTGATTTTATGATTTTATGAAAAAAAAATTGATTTTTTAAAATAAAATAAATAAAGAATTAAAAATAAAGCAAAACAAAATAATAAGAAAAAATGAGGAATGAGCCTGATAGTGTTAGCAATTCTGGGCCCAAAAACTCCAAGCCTGTTTGACCACGCTTGATTTGGTGTGGGTGTTTGAAACAACGCGGTCAGAACCTGTCATCTGGATGTTAATGAAACATCAACAAAGTCGCCACCGAACGTCTTTTATCCCACCGAGAGGGAAAGGTGAACATCGAGAAACCTGAAAAGGGAAAAATCACGGTCTTCCGACCGAGAGATCGGGTAAGGGAGCCTGTTACGCGAGGGGAAGGTATTGGCACCCCACACGCCCGTAGTACTCTACTGTATCCACTCTTGTTGTCTAATCTAATGGGTGTGGTCAAATCCTATGTCTATGGCTTACAACTGAAAAGGGAATGCATGTGAAAGGAAAAAGAAAATAATGTAGGGAAAATAAAAGTTATGCTCGATCGGGCCCTACCCCAATGCCTACGTATCCCTTTTAAGGAATCAGAGCAGCCGTAGTTCGTCTTACATATTTTGGTTGGTTTGTGTTTTTTATTTAAGACAACAAAAACAGTCAAGATGGCAAAACATCAAATGAAACAACAAACAAATGAGATGGTCAAACATCGACTAAATAATAACAAAGTAACATGTCAAAGATGGTGAGACATCAAATGGTAAAATAACACACCTAATAGTGACATTGAGAGCCAAAGTTAGATAATCAAACATGTGCGATGGAGAAACACCAGCCTCAAACAAATGTGTAATGGCGAAACATCGGCTAAGAGGTAACAAAGATATCATGGCAAAGATAACGAAACATCAATAAATTGAATGTCAAAACATCACACCTAACAATGATATTGAGAACCAAATTAGGATAATCAAACATGTGCGATGGCGAAACATCGGCTTCAAGCAAATGTGCGATGGCGAAACATCAGCTGAAAGATAGCATAGTGTCATGGTAGAGATGGCAAAACATCAATAAAACAGATAGCAAAACATCACACCTATCAATGATATTGAGAATCAAAGTAGGATAACAGACATGTGCGATGGAAAAGCACCGACTTCAAGAAAATGTGTGATGGCGAAACATCGACTGAAAGATAGCACAATATCATGGTAGAGATAGAAAAATATCAATAAAACAGATAGCAAAACATCACACCTATCAATGATATTGAGAATAAAAATAGGATAACAGACATGTGCGATGGCAAAACATCGGCTTCAAGATAACACAGACAAAGTAAGATTGGTTTGTATCTTTTACTTTGAAGAAGGGTTTGAGTTCATTAGAAATGTTTTATGATTTTCCAAGAAAACAATTTTTGTTTTAAGATGCAAAATGCGAAGGAAGGAAAAACAACTAAGGGAAACTAGCCTAGCACTATCCCTAGTGTTATCATACAATGATTGATCCTAAGGTTGAGGATAAAGGGAAACCCTACCCTAATTTACATGTTAAAGGAAGCTTGCCAAAATTATGTTATAGGGAACATGCAATGAGAGTGAAGTCGTGATCTCAATTTCTAAATTGAGTGACTTATCGATCAACAATTAAAGAAGTAAAATAATAAACATCCTATAGGGAACATGCACTAAGAGCGAAGTCGTGATCTCAATTTCTAAATTGAGTAACTCATCGATCAACAATTAAAGAAGAAAAATATTAAACATCCTATAGGGAACATACATTGAGAGCGAAGTCGTGATCGCAATTTCTAAATTGAGTGACTCATCGATCAAAATCAAACACAACACATGTATCAGACAAAAAAACGAGAGGGCCTCCTGACATATATCAGCAACAGAGGTCCCATCATGCAATCAGAGAACTATGCAAAATGAAAATGGAAGAAAGGAAATAGTGTAATACTAAACGGATAACTACCCGTAGCAACTGAGCAAGAATAAAAAGAAACCCAGAGAACTTCGAGCAAGCTGGAATCAGTAAACAAATTGAGTCAGAAATTACACCATCAGGATGTAAGTAATGAGATTATTAGATATGAACAGATCCGATGGGCAATGTGTAACATTCATAATCAAATGTATATATCCTGCATGGAATATCAAACATGCCAAACACAATAGCAGTGCCAACATAATAAGTTGTGTTTCACAAATAAAGTGAAACACAAAAGCCTCAGGTCAAAAGTGGAAACTTTCTCAAAGTACCTCACACATTCAACAACCAAATTAGTATTCCATAAGGTGAATGATGACTCATATAAGGGATGGATGCAACATGATGAAGTGAGAACAACATGATAACAATTATCAAACATTAGACATGATAGACAAAAGGAAACAGGCATATGCACAATTTGGCCAAAAGAATCAAAGGGATGTGGCTCCTTTCTGTCACCATATTGAATTGATAATTGAATATCAATCAAGGATCATTGGAGCTTGGAAAGAATACAATCAAAGATCATGGAGGTCAGGGGCAAACACATTTCAACCATATACAATCAATTTAATCACAACTTCACAAACACAATAGAAGATGAAACCTACATAATGCATCAAGAAGGTTCAAACCTTTAGAACAAGGGGGACTAAGTGAAAAGACTTGAGTTATCATGGATAATCAGAATCAAGATGATCATTAGGTGCCCAATTATTAGCCTCACTCAAGTTCGTTGACCATAAAACAAATTTGTAACAAGATATGCAACATTAATTGGGTATCTTCACTTCAAAATTACATCAAAAATGGAAATAAGGGTTCATAATTCCAACCAACAAAACCTTAGTATCTTTGAAAGGTATAGAAGTCAGAATATAAGCACTAAGTTCATGAATGATTGAGGAGGATACCAAATGAAGTCCAAATTTCAAGACTAGTTGGTAAAACTACCAAACTAGAAAAGTTTTCAAAATAATTTGTAGAAAAATGTCAAACCAAGTTGAAAATATCAAAATAAATGGTTTTCAGACCCTTAATACATTCATGAATCCTAATCAAGACTTGAATTCTATTGAAAATCCAGGGCATAGTGGTTTTGGAAATAAAACTTGCACCATAAGCAACAAAACCCTAATTTTTTACTTTTAATCTTAAATATTGATTAAGTAAGATCAAAATTCAAACAATTTAAGCCAAAATCATACAAATCACCAAGAAACCCTAAATGTCAGAAAATATATTTTTTCACATTTTTTGAATTGAAGAAAAGTCAAAAATGAAATTAAATTCAAACAATTAGACAATTAAACAAATAAACACATCTCAAAATAGAACTTCAATCAAAAAGTCAGAAAAATGTCCAACCAAAAATATATTCAAATATTAGAATTAAAAATACACATTCTTGATTTTTTGTGGAATTTTTGAATTAAAGGAAATATTAAAATAAAAAATAAACAAACAATTAACAATTAAACTATTATTTAAGGGAAAAAATGCAAACCCTAGCGAAAAATCACAAAAAGGTCAAAAATGAAAATATGTTCAGATCCTATGATTAAAAAAAAGCTTACATGATTTTTTTGAGAATTTTTGAACCAATTGAAGTATTAAAGTAAAATTTAAACAAAACAATTAACAATTTAACTTTTGAAATTAAATTCAATATCAAAAATGAAAAAAAAAACTAAACAAAATTTCAGAATCAAATTCCACACAATTTTATGAGTCAAAAATATTTTTTGTGGAATTTTCCAAATCAAAGAAATATTTAAACAAAAATAAACACTAAACAAACAATTAATTAAACTCAATAATTTTGGAACCAATCAAAACATTTTTCAAAAATTATCAAAAAAATGCACAAGGTCAGGAATATTATTTTGAATTTGTGATAATTTTTTCAGAATTTTTCAATCATTTTTGAGCAAGAAATAAAATTATGTAAATCAATTTATAAAATAAAATTAAAATGAATTAAATAAATAAGCCAACCAACCAGAGGAGGCCACGTAATCATCTTCAACCTCTGGCTAGGGCAAAAACGCGCGCGTGATCCAGTTTATCATCTCATTTTCCAGTCAACATAACATGCTCAATTCTAGACCATTTTCCATGAAATTTCGTGCAAATTAAAGCCAGCATTTCATACTTCAATATGCAATTCGAATCACAACAAATAATGAACCATGGATCAAGAACAGGTCGTGCAAAAATGTCAAAAACTCACTGAACAGAAAAAAAACCAGATGCATCATTCATGCATATCTCATCAAATTAAAAACTCTGAAGCTACAAAAACACTTAATAGACTTCAAACAACATGATTATGAACTTAAATCACACAATGCGCGGCTAGAAATCAAAATCCAAAGTTGAGAATTCAAACCTTTGAGAAAAAAATGGATCTACTGTCTCCTTCACTCCAATTGCAAACCAAGCCTCGATCTACAACCCTTATCACTTGGAGAAGAGAATGCAAGAAGAATTGACCAAAACGCGCAAGGGAGATGGAAGAATCGAAGAAAATTGCAAAGCAACAAGCTATGGAGTTTTGTGATTTCAGGGATGAAATGAAGCACGAACCACGCTCACTGGGGCTTGCTTCTCAATATATAGAGCATTAGGAGGAGGGCAGGATAAATTTTTCGCACGGAAAGCTCTTAGAAAGAATGAAATCTTCTTTTTGCCAAAATCAAGTATGCACATGCAACCCCCTAATCCCTCGTGCATTGGCTTGCTTTTTACATGCATTTCAGTCCATTTTACCTCAGGAAGAGATTAGCAACAAAATTAAGCCTTAAATCCTTGTATTAAGCAAGTGTTGGTGATTAGGCAATTTCATGCCACTTTTGGCAAAATCACGAGTTCCCCTTGCATTTGCCCATGTGCATCTCAAACTTTGGCATGATGGGCCTTGGTACATTGCATATTAGTCATGGGCCAAGTTTGAAGTGAAACAAATGGCCACAAATCAAGTTATCAAGAAATTGCAAATTGCATGGTATGCATGAATTCAATAAAATGCCTCCAAATTCCAAGGTCCCCAACTTGCTCATACTTTTGAATTTCGACACAAATGAGCATAATTTGGCAAGGTATTGAAAAGATATTAAATCCCTTAGTTTTGAGTTTTTGTAATTGAATCCATTAAGGTCCTCAAAATTTAGCTTGAAATTCACTAATTTTGAAAAATGACCTATAATTTTGTGACTTCAAAAGACTATAATTCTTGATTCCTTACCAATTTGGACATGAGACCAAAAGGATATGAAAGATAATCCTATTAGATTTCCAAGAATACTTCATTTGCATTTTCTTGATCAAAGGTGAATAAAATATGAATTTTTTAAATTAAGTCCTTATTTTCCAAAATTAGAAACTTCTAGGGTTTCTTCAAGAACAATTTCAACCCAAACCTCAATCTCTTTGATCTAATGACCAAAATGGACTTGAAATATGAAAAGTGAATCCTTGAATTGATGATTGGACAAAAGTTCACTTGGTCAACCTTGACTTTGACTGATTTTGACCAAAATGACAATTTTGCCCCTCTGAATCAATTGATAAACTTCCCTTCAAAATTGATGATTAAAACTTCAAACATATGATATTTCAAACATGTAGAGGCCATGTGCAGAGTTTCACTTCAAAATTCTCAAGAAATCCTGATAAAAACTCAAACCCTAATTTTGGTCAACAGCTTAGGAAACTGATGAATCATCTTCAAAACTTCAAATCCTCTGGGCATCATGACCAATTCCATGTGCAAAGATTTTTCAAATGCCAGTGAGATGTTGTGGCTCCAAATCAAGACTTGTACTTTGATCAATAGCCTTGATCAAACAAAACCCTAATTTGACTGGTGAATCAAAGGAGTGATTCCCTTTTTATAGTCAAACACAAACTCCAATCCTCTGGGAATCCAAAGAGGTGAATAAAGCATCTTAAGACATGCAATAACTTTTGAGCTTGAAAGATTCAGAGGTTTAGATGATAAGATTCTACTTGAGCAACTTGTCAATGAAATCAACCTTCAAAGCTTTAGGAAAACTTGATAACCAAAGTACTTTGATCCTATCACAATGTATGAATGCAATGCAATATGATGTTCATGATGAAACATAAGTCTAAATCAAAAGGGTAAATTTTAGGGTGCAACAGCTGCCCCTATTCAAATATCTTCAACATGATAAGTGAGAAAAGTGACAACTTTCGAGCGTTCAGAGTTGAAGATGTTTGAATACGAAAGAACCCGAAAATTTACACTCTTGAAGAAGAAAGAAATAGAAGAAGAAAACCCCCAAGTCATGCGTCAGAATGAAGCTGTAACGCAGGTTGAAACAGAATGAAGACAAAGAAGAGTAGACGTAACTAAACTTCCGGACAAACATGCCAGGGAAAAACAGGGCTTCAACAAAGGTGAGATAACACTCCAACTACAGAGTAGGCGAAATTAAACTCTGGAAAAGAAAAAGTATGCGGGTGAGGAGGCGAAACTCTGAGCTCGACCCAAAGCAAAGTGGCTAGAGTGCACGATTCTAGGAGCACTTGCTAATATCAACTAAGATAGACAGTATGAAGTAACTGAAAGAATCTCATAAATGAGGAACAAAAGCGAGATGAAACCCAACTCAAAGACCAGTTAGACAAAACTAAACTAGATGAGTACCAGGACGAAACTGGATTTCACACACGGGTAACGAGGCGAAACTTGACCTAAAGCAAAGTGACGAGAGTGCATGTTTCTCAGAGCATCTGTTGGTCTCAGATCAATGGATAAACAGTGACAAAAACTGATAGAGGAATCCAAGGAACAAAAGAGACCGACTTCAAACCAGGGATGCAGTATGAACACTGCACTCGGTAAATGAACACCGTCAAAAGGTCTAGGGTATGAAAGCAAATACGAGACGAAACTCGACTCAATAACTAGTTAGGAGAAACTAAACTAGATGAGTACCAGGACGAAACTGGATTTCATGCACAGGCGACGAGGCGAAACTCGACCCAAAGCGAGGAGATTAGGGCGTACACCTAAAAACCTGCTGAAAGCGAATATCATGACGAAATTGGTATTCAAAAGGTGCATCAATAAACATTGGAATGAACCGAAGAGGGTAGTGAAGACTAATCCCGAGAAGACCGCGCCAGGGAGAAACTGAACTACAGTCAAGAGTAGACACTCAAATAAATAAATGGTTGACGTTAGAAGGATATTGGTATGGGGAGGAAACTAAGATAATGAGGACGAAGATCTCACTGGGGATTCAATCCGGGGTACTAGCAAAAATCACTGGGGACAACGAAAATAATAATGACTTATGTTCCGATGTATGTTTGAATTCTTTTTATATAGCACAATGCTCCATATAATGGAAATGCTACGCATTTTGGTAGATGCAATGTAATGATGCATGTTTAAAAGTTTTACTGGGGAATGGCCAACTGAGAAGCCAATAACCAAGAAGTCAGGATCTGACAAAACTTTGCAAAAATAAATTGCAAAATCCAAAGGAGAGGAGAAAAATACGGGGAACCACTAGAGAGGGAACCTCAGAGAAATGAAGCTTCGCGGGGAATAAAAACCGAGCAACCAGTAGAAACGGGCCACAAACATTGAGAGGAGCTGCAAAAAATAAATCGCGAACTCTTAGGGAAGATCAGATCGATACTATAGCTTCCGGAGAAGGATGCTTATCTGAAGATTAGACATTAAGGGAGAAGATCGGGGTAAGACTGTAATCTCTGGAAAAGACAGTAGGCGGCCGTGTTAAGGATGATATCAAGATAACAAACCCGACGTGAGGGGTGAAAACCTTTGCTGGGGGGAACAAAGCTCTGCTGAGGCAGCGGGACTTCACCGGGGATACAGAACTTTGTTGAATATTTTTGTTGGAGAGATGTTTTTCTTGGAATGCAACCTTTGGATGGATCATGCAGATAGTCACACAGTAACGACCTCACTGGGGATAAGGAAAGAGCTTCAACGTAAGGATGTCCCAGTCAACAAATCAACTGGGAAATGAGAGGTCATGGTGAGGGATCTCCGTTGGCAATTCCGTTAGGGAGTTAAAATCTCTTCAGAATGTGAGTCCCTATTTAAACGACTCCACTGGGGATGCGCGTCATATCCAAACTTGAAGTCTTAGAATGAAGCTTTTGAAAGCATATTCCTGGGGCAATAAAACTTCACTGCGGAAACGAAACTTCACTGGGGAAACGGAAATTCAAAGGGGACAAGTAAAGTCCTATTCATACATAGGCTTCGTCTAACAGAAGAAAAACCAAACATTCCCTTCCTGGAAATCATTAAGCTCTTTACAGGTGTTCAATGTGTAAAATCTCTTTTGATGTTAAACCAATGTTTTGCATGCAAGAAGATGTTTATTTTGAGAACGACAGACCTGATGCGATGATTATTTAAGCCTTGAAGTTGAAAACTTTAACAAAATGTCGCATCTCTGTTGTGAATGAATCACTGGCTAGAGTGAAAAAATTTCAAAACTTTTCTTCCCTTTTTTTGAAAAACGAGTCAAGATGCGGGTGATAAGATACCAACACAGCTATGCAAAACATATTTGGGGAGTTTAGGAAATGTTATCCTGTCGTAGTATGGTTTCGAGTTAAACCCTTGTTTCAGTTAGGACTTTTAGAGGTTGAAATGTGGCCTGGTTCGAGGTTTTTTAGAAAAATGTTTTTCAAAGCTCAAGTTATTTGGTGCCCACCCCCTTTGTGATATTCTCCTGTCCTAAGTTCAACTGACTTATCACAAGCATTCATCTTCAAAAGGATTTATAATGGTTGAATGACAAATTCTCCAACATGATTGTCACTTAACTTCTACTGCTTTTGTTTTTTTTTTATATTATTGTTCCTCTTCTTTTGATGAAAATCTTATTGAATAATTTTTTTCCGGACTTTTAGGCTCTCTTTCCCCTAACTTTTGCCTGGACAAAATCTTTTAAATTTCAATTTTGGAAGTCCAGTGGGATGCCCTAACTTTTGCCTAAGTGACCTATTTTCAAGTTTCGTCTTAGCGGGGCTTTTTGTTTCTTTCTTATTCATACTTTCCACTTCGAACAAGTCAATATGACTTTAGGTCTTTATTTTTGAACTTTTTCTTTCTTTCCTTTTTTTTTGAAGAAAACAAATGTCTCATTCCTTAGTCAGCGAGGGATAGCCATTATTGTATCGATTCGATCTCGACCTCAGGACTTTGTGAGGAAATGAACATAGTGGTTTAGACAAATATCTATTTCTTTTCATGATGCGAAAGGTAAAATGTAGTGATCCTCAGATGGGACATTCCTTCTGAAATTTGGATGCTTGGTCAAATCAACTGAACATCTACCCTGCCCTTGGTTAAAAAATGGTTTTTTTTGAACGGAAAAGAAACTCCTACTTCGAAGGCTCAGAGGGGTTAACGAGGGTCTAACTCACTTATATCTCCGGTGTTTTGGGATTGAAATAATTCCTATACATCGTCAACGGGGTTCTACTCAAAAGCATACCACTACAGTCACTATTTTTAGCTAAACTCATTCCTCCAAACTTTTGGCTAAGCAAAAGAATTGGCACAGTTGGTATCAAAATTCCCGAAAAATCGATTAAAGAGTGATACTGAATGGATTAAGTAAAATGAAACAATTTTTTTCAAGGCAAAAATATTCAACGCATCAAGACTGACATCCGGCTATAAACAAAATCCTATATGCAGACAATGCTAAAACAATCAATCAAGATAACACATGAAAGTGTGGCAAAGAAACATAATAAAAGCCATTATGGGGAAGAAATATCTCCAATTAGGTTTGTCGATCTCGTGGACCTGTCGTAATCTTGATATTACCCTGACCCATGACCTTCACCAACAGCACATAGTTATGAACCAAAAATGGTAAGGTATCCACCAGTAAAGTGACTGAAAATCCTATCAATCATAGAACCAAGCATGCCCCTTGCACAGGTAGTAGTTGTGTTTGTTATCCGTATTTCAAGCGATCAACCAACCATGACTTGTATTACCATTTCCGTGTAAGGCCCACGAAATTTATATGCACATGATATTATCAAAAATATTGGACGTTTTTGCAAACAAAATAATAAAAAGGGAGAAAAGAAAAGCATGCGTATACTTGAAAGAGGATATTCTATTGATTTTGAGAAATCAGCCTGTGAAAAAGGCATTTACATTTGGAAGCAAGTAATTACAAAATCAAAGCAAACAAGTGTTTACAAATGGTAATGTAAATGTGAATATCCATCAAGTTCCAACTCTGCTATAACTCTTATGACTCTTATCTTCCCGCTTTCAGACAAATCATTCTTGGATTGGTTTCGAGCTTATGCCAGGTGACATAATGAAGGAAAGAAACAAAGGATATCATGCTGAGTGTAGTTATTTTCCTTAAGTCCATAACTTTTTCCTGAATCGCCCTTTCGGATTTTTGATTCACCAGGACACCCTCTTTTTGCCTAAACCGCCCTTTCGGGTTTTCAGCTTAGCAGGTTTTTTATTTTAGTTTTCATACGAAGTATTTTTTAACTATGTCAGCATTCACAGGGAGAGGGAAGTACTCTCCATCCATAGTCGTGAGCACCATCGCTCCTCCAAAGAAAACATTTTTGACCACAAAAGGACCTTCATAAGTCAGAACCCACTTGCCCCTGGGATCTCCCTGGGGGAGAATTATCCTTTTTAGCACAAGGTCACCTGGCTTGTAATATTGAGGTTGTACCCTCTTATCAAAAGCTTTCCTCATTCTTTGCTGATATACCTGACCATGACATACAGCCGTCAACCTTTTCTCATCAACAAGTTCCAACTGATCCAGCCGATTATGTACCAATTCACTTTCATCCAGCTCAACATCTCTCATGATCCTAAGAGAAGGAATCTCGACTTCTACTGGTAATACTGCTTCCATACCGTAAACCAATGAAAATGGAGTTTCCCCAATCGAAGTACGCATAGTGGTGCGATAACCATGCAAAGCAAAAGGTAACATCTCATGCCAATCTTTATAGGTTACCACCATCTTTTGCACGATTTTCTTGATATTCTTATTGGCCGCTTTGACAGCGCCGTTCATCTTTGGTCTATATGGGGAAGAGTTATGATGCTTGATTTTGAAAGACACAAAGCTCCTTCATCATCTTGTTGTTCCAATTAGACCCATTATCAGTAATGATCTTTTCAGGCACTCTGTAGCGACAAATAATATTGTGCTTAATGAACCGAGTTACCACCTGCTCGGTGACATTGGCATAGGATGCAGCTTCGACCCACTTTGTAAAATAATCGATGGAAACCAGAATGAAACTGTGCCCGGTGGACGTAGTCGGTTCAATTTTGTCGATCATATCAATTCCCCACATCAAAAACGGCCAAGGGGAGGTCAAGACATTCAAAGGTACTGGCGGCACATGTACCTTATCAGAATAGACTTGACATTTGTGGCAAACCCGTGCATGATTGCAACAGTCAGTCTCCATGGTGGACCAATAATAACCTGCTCGCAATATCTTTTTAGCCATGGTATGCCCGTTGGAATGGGTCCCGAAATCACCTTCATGTATCTCCTCAATGATTCTAGCTGCTTCTTTCTTGTCAACACATCTGAGCAGTAGACCATCATGATGCCTTCAACACACCACCACTGAGAAAGAACTTGGCTGAAAATCTTCTCAAGAACTTCTTGTCTGTGACGGATTCCTCTTTAGGGTAATCTTGTGTTTCCAGATATCTTTTAACGTCATAAAACCAAGGGTTACCATCTGGTTCTAAACTGGCCTCAAAACAGAAAGCTGGCTCTCTCAAACTTCTGATAGTAATGGAAGGTGCCTCATTAGCCCACTTAACCTTGAACATGGAGGACAATGTTGCCAGTGCATAAGCTAGATTGTTTTCTTCTCTGGGAATGTGCTCAAACGTGATCTCTTCGAAGTATGGAATCAGCTTCATAACATGCTCACGATAAGGAATTAGGTTCTGATGGCGAGTCTCCCAATCTCCATTAATCTGGCTGATAACAAGATTGGAATCCCTGTAGACTTTTAAAAATTTGATGCGCAGGTCGATCGTCGCTTCAATGCCATAAATGCAAGCCTCATACTCGGTCATGTTGTTAGTGCAATCGAAACAAATACGAGCCGTGAAGGGAATGTGGTATCCCTCAGGAGAAGTGATAATAGCTCTGATGCCGTTACCCATGGCATTGGAGGCACTATAAAAAACAAGCGTCTGGCGTGATCCCAACTCGGGTCCTTCGTCTGGGTCTGGCATATTACAATCCCGAATATACACAATTTCCTAATCTGGAAAATCAAACTTCATTGGTTCATAATCGTTCATGGGATGATGAGCAAGATGGTCGGCCAGTACACTACCCTTAATTGCTTTTTGAGTAGTGTATTGGATATCATATTCGGTGAGTATCATCTGCCAATGGGCTACCCTGCCTGTAAGAGCTGGCTTCTCAAAAATGTACTTGATTGGATCCATTTTGGATATCAAGTAGGTGGTGTGAGTTAACATGTACTGCCTCAAACGTTTAGCGGCCCAAGCAAGTGCACAACAAGTCTTTTCCAGCAATGAGTACCTCGACTCGCATTCCGTAAACTTCTTACTCAAGTAGTAAATAGCCTGCTCTTTCTTCCCTGTCTCATCGTGTTGACCGAGGACACAACCTATTGAACTCTCCAACACAGTTAAATACATGATTAGTGGCCTTCCTTCCACTGGCGGCATGAGTATCAGAGGTTCCTGCAAGTACTCTTTTATTTTGTCAAAGGCCTTCTGACAATCCTCATTCCATTTCACCGTCTGACTTTTCTTCAATAACTTGAACAAAGGTTCACAGGTGGCTGTAAGATGAGAAATAAATCTAGAAATGTAGTTTAACCTTCCCAAGAAACCACGCACTTCCTTCTCTGTCCTTGGCTCAGGTATTTCCTGTATCACTTTTACCTTGGTCGGGTCCACCTCGATACCTTTTTCACTCACAATAAAACCCAACAGCTTGCCAGATCTCACCCCCGAAGGTGCACTTATTTGGATTCAACCTCAGCAAGAATTGCCTCAGTCTCTCGAACAATTTTTCCAGATGAACAAGATGTTCCTCTTCCGTGTCAGACTTAGCAATCATATCGTCCACATATACTTCAATCTCTTTGTGAATCAAATCATGAAAGAGAGTGACCATGGCGCGCTGATATGTTGCCCCGACATTTTTCAAACCAAATGACATCACTTTATAACAGAAAGTTCCCCAAGGCGTGATGAATGTTGTCTTCTCCATATCCTCCGGAGCCATCTTAATTTGATTGTAACCTGAAAAACCATCCATGAACGAAAATACTTTGGAATGAGTAGTATTATCGACCAACACATCAATATGCGGAAGAGGGAAATCATCTTTAGGGCTGGTCCTGTTCAAATCCCTATAATCCACACACATCCTGACCTTACCATCCTTCTTGGGCACAGGCACAATATTCACAATCCATGGCGAATAATTGACGACCTTTAAGAAATCCGCGTCCAACTGCTTCTGGACCTCCTCTTTGATCTTCTTGGACATCTCAGGATGAGTTCTTCGGAGCTTTTGCTTGACAGGGGAACAACCTTCTTTGAGCGGTAGTCGATGCACCACTATGTCTGTATCCAACCCAGGCATATCCTCATAAGACCAAGCAAAGATATCATAATACTCACGGAGTAGCTCAATCAATATGACCTTTATACTTTCTTCGAGATCTGCCCCTATCTTGACTTCTCTTCTTACCCCTCCTGTGCCAATATTCACCACCTCAATCGAATCCTGATTCGGCTGGATAACCTTCTCCTCTTGTTTTAACAATCTTGCTAATTCCTCAGGAAGATCACAATCCTCATATGCTTCTTCTTCAGCTTGATAAATAGGAGTATCAAAGTCATAATGAGCCATAACAGAGTCGTTATCAATATGATCGGTGGTGGAAGTGCATCTGCATGAATGACATTTTGGCATTTTTTAGTGACAGTGTGTGAAAAGAGAAACATTGCCATAAAAAAAGAAATGAAACAAAATTTTGAATGCAAAAACGTCATTTATTTCATGATAAACTTGAAAATAAACATGGTGGCCCTACACAGATGATCCATTATGCCTTGGGCAGAGCGTAGGAATTATGATATGATTAATAAAAGAAACAAGAAAATTACTCCTCAGTGCTTGAAACTTGGATAACATCCACAGAAGTCCAATTGTTAAGTGTCTGGCCTGGAATACTCGGACGAATCCAATCTTCGATATTGTAGCCATCAACCCTATCATCGCCAACTGCATTGACGTGTCCTTCTTGAGTAGCACAAGGACGGGAAAACTTCACAGGAGTAGATAAACTAGATGCCCTGGGAGTTGTACTCTGCTGACCTGGGCTAAAACCAAGACCAAATTTATCAAATTTTGGAGTAACGTCCAGCACCTGACCCCAACCTTCAAGGTTACCACCTTCCACCACAGCTCTCGCATCCTTGAGAGAAGACATAATAGTTGCAGGTTTCCTTTTCTGCTCTGGAGGGGGAAAATTGACAGCATGAACTGTCTCAAATGCTTGAAATGGAGTCTCATGTATCTCGCCTTCAACTTCAACACAGCGGAATGATGTCAAATGACTCACGATGTACTCTTCCTCGCTGCACACAGTTATCACCTTTTCCTCTGCCTGATACTTGAGTTTCTGATGAAGAGTAGAAGTGACTGCCCCTGCTCTATGAATCCACGGACGCCCTAACAAACAAAAATACACTGGCTGGATATCCATCACAAAAAATGTAGCCGTGAAGGTGCGAGGACCAACCTTGATTGGTAGCTCCACCTCCCCAAACACTGACCTTCGAGACCCATCAAACGCCTTCACCATCAAATCACTAGGGCGCGGCTCTAGTCCAGAATAATCAATTTTCATCAATGCTGACTTAGGCAATACATTTAAAGACGATCCTGTGTCCACCAAAACCCGGGATAAAGTAGTGCCCCTGCACTCCATTGAAATATGCAACACTTTGTTATGGTCTGGTCCCTCTGGAGGAAGATCAAAATCTGTGAAGCCCAAACCGTTCCCGGCAGATATGTTAGCACAGACATTCTCAAACTGATTGACTGTTATCTCATATGGCACGAACGCATTCTTTAACAACTTCATCAAAGCATTTCTATGAGGTTCTGAATAAATCAACAGAGACAAGATAGACATCTTGGAAGGAGTATGGCTCAGATGATCAATTATGCTGTAATCACTCTTTCTGATAATTCGCATCAACTCTTCAACCTCATCAGGAACCGAAGAAGCTTCTGGTATTGGAATTGGTTGAGTCACATTGGCTGGCGTAACCCTGGGATTACCAATCGTTACCTGTTATTTTCCTTTTTCTTTTGCAGAAGCATCTGCCGCATCTTGCACATTGGAAGGACCAAATACTCTCCCGCTTCTAGTCATTCGACCCACACCAGAAAAGTTATAAACTTCCTCTTCATTATCTTCGGCGTGTTCTTCCTTAGACACACGGGTACTAACCTCTTGCTTTACCCCATGGTAATAAACATCAGCACCGTAGTGCCATGGGATGGCCTTCTCACTGGTATACGACATGGGACCAGGTACCGTAATCATCAAAGGAGGTTCCCTAGATGGGGTGGGAATGCGCACAGGGGTGTAAGGAATAGATACCACAACAACATCTTCTTCGGTAACCTTGCGGTAGCTCGGTTTCCTATCAAACTGCAGGGAACCTTCCTTCATCAACAACTAGATGTTGGCTTTTAAATCATCACAGCCCTTCGGTTGCTCTTTACACTTGGCACACTCTGAAGTACAACTCAGAAAAATAGAATTGTCAACCAAATACCTCTTAACGTACCACAACGGAGTATTTACTTGTTCCACATTCATGATTAAATTCAACACTTCACCATTATCATCAATCATATTAACAGTTCCCCCTCCATGCCTAGGCATCGGGTTCTGAGTAACATTCGGACCAGTCACTGGGGTAAACTCAATTGCCTTAGCATCCAACAAGTCTTGTACTTTGCATTTCAACACAAAGCAATTGTTAGTAGAATGAACAACTCCACCTGAATGGAATTCTCATCTTGCATTAGCATCATAGTTAGGAGGAAGTCTTGCGGATGGTGGTGGCATATTTCTCAAACTGATCAACTTCAAATCAACAGGTGGTGGAGTGCTTCAGTAAGAGTTACTGGCAAGGGATCAAATTTCCTTGGCTGTCTTTGTTGTTGATTATTATACTGACGGGGAGCATCTTGCTGCCTTTGTTCCTGAGGCACTGTATTTGGTCTCTGCTGAGGAGGAGAATTAACAGGAATAGAAACGACATTGATTTGTTGGTGCTGACGATCCTCTCTTCTTCCTCTATGGGCGTAAACCGCGCTTGCATCGCCTTCCCTTTTCTTAGGGTAAGTGTTGAATGGTTTCTTACTGCCCCCTGATGAGCCACTGGAACCTCCAATCTGAATTTTACCCAATTTCAAACCTACCTCAATTCTTTCACCAGCCATAACCAAGTCTGCAAATCTTGCCGAAGTACTTCCTATCATGTGCTCATAGAATGGCCCTTGCAGGGTACTCATAAACATATCAATGAGTTCTCTCTCCATGAGTGGAGGTTGAACCCTCACAGCCAACTCATGCCACTTCTGAGTGTATTCCTTGAAAGATTCTTCCGGTCCTTGTGACATATTCTACAACTGAGTGCGATTAGGCGCCATATCCATATTGTACTGATAATGTTTGACAAAAGCCCGAGCAAGATCATTCCAACAACGAATATGGGTTTTCTCCAACTTCATGTACCACTCCAAGGATGCCCCAGATAGGCTATCCTGGAAAAATGAATCAAAAGCCCCTGATCCTTAGTATGCACCGACATCTTTCGGAAATAAGCAGTTGCATGAGTAACAGGACATGATGTTCCGTTGTACTTTTCAAATACAGGAGGCTTGAACTTAAGAGGAACTTTCACCCCAGACACTAACCCGAGATCCTTAGCATCCATACCAAGGACTCCTTGCCCTTCCACAGCCTTCAGACGCTCTTCCAATAACCGATATTTCATATCCTTAATCTGAACCTCCAGCTCTGAATGCCGAACAGAAAACTGATCTTTATCCTAATCAAAGTTATTATCCTGCTCCTGATAATTCCTTACACCGCCTTGATTAATTCTTCTGTTCCCCATAAGACGAGGTCCAGGAGACGGGGGAAACTGCCCTACATTGCGCACAAAAGGGTTTCCAGGCATCCCGTAAAAATTTCTAGCAGGCTGATCTTGCACATCCCCCAATCCTACAGAAATGTCTTGATAGAGCCCTTGAAATCCATCATCCCCTAGATAGTGGCGCTGGTTGTTGACAACGGCAACCAGTTCCTCCTGTCGGCGATTCACATTGGTGATGACCTCCATGAACTGAGTCATTTGAGTAGCCATTTGGGCCCTCATTTCAGCGAGTTCAGCTTGAACCTGTTCCATCTGTCTTGGCAAATTGTTTCTGGTGGAATACCGATGAGTAGTCGTCTTGAATTCTAAATAAGAAAAGCAGAGGAATAATAATACCGTCTTGAGATAACCTGTAATGTTATGAAATGCATGATGTGCATGATATGTTTGTCATTTCCATGTATTCAAGAGTCCTTTTATTCTTCAGTCACGACGTGCGACCAAAAATAATCAAGCATACAATCAAAGGAGAAAGGACAATACTTCAATTATTTACACACAAAGAAACGTCATTCAAGTGACTTCGGACAAATAAGAGTATAATGATAAACAATCTAAATACATGTCTTAAAGTAAACTTAACAAAAAAACTGAATAGTAAAAACAAACAAATGGTCCCTTCCAACAATCCTGGGGGTGACCAAATACACCAAAGGTAAGTAACAAAAACTAAAACTCCGGAACAAGACATGCTTCAAGATGTTGACATTACTCTTCAAGCCTGGATTTCTCCTTCAAAAGTTGTGATGCGACTACTTTACTTTCTTGGAACCGATCTTCTGCGACACGCTTCTGGGCTACTTCCTGCTTAAGCTGAGCATCTTTGTCTTTGAGTTGTTTCTCCAAGTTCTGAATCTTATTCCTGTAGCTATTATCAGATTCCTGAAGCTTCCCACACTCTTGCTGGGTCTTACTCAATTCTTCTTCCATTTCAGCATGAGTCCTCTTCCAAAAACTGGTTGCATCAGAAGTTTCCCCTTGAGCTTCTTTGAGTTTGCGAGCTAAGTCGGCCCTTTCTTGATCTGCCCAATAAAGTTTCATCCCTGCCTCACGGTCTTTTGCACGAAGCTGAATGTTCTCAACATGAACCTGGGTGAACATCTCGGTAGGCACCATGTTACTCAGAATGGTAGGAGGTTGCTCACATATTGGAGCCGACCTTGCAAATGGTAACCGTGAAATCTTAACCCTGGCTCTAATCCATTCCAAGTAAGTAACCCTAGCAATAGGAACCTTCTTGCCCAAAGCAGTTCTATCGTTCTTGTGAATTCCCTTCCAAGCACTTGTCACTCTTTTCAACATCACAAGATCACTTCCTCTAACAAAATACACTGATTCAGACACCTCCTCAACCTTTGGCGGTCCATCCATTGCATATCCCAATTGACGATAAGCAAGCACATGATTATAGTTGATACACCCCTTAGTTCCTATGAGGGGAACATTAGGGAAATCTCCGCAGCTAGTGATGACACTCCGTATTTCCCCCATGTCATAATTCCATCGGATGTCAAATGAAGTAAGGTTGACAAGCCTTGATGACCATCAGAGAGAATGCCTGGTATCCATGAAAGGGCCACTTACCGGTAGATGCAACTTAAACCATTGATACAACATTGAATGACATAAGCTTACATTACCTCCTTTTCCATGCCTGGAATGAATGGTGTAAAGAGTATCTTCCAAGAGTGTCGGTACCGGGTTCTTATTTCTAAAAACACAAATAGCCGCCAAATCCACAAAATTTCTTTTGCGAGGGAAAAGGATAATCCCGTATATCATGAGAGCCAACAGAGTGCTGAAGTCATTCCAATTCCCTTTCTTTGCCCAGTCTTCAGCTTTCTTCACTAAGAAATCCAAATAAAACCCTGTAGTATCCTCACTTGATTTCCAGTTGTCTTTCACCTCTTTCCAACTCAAATGAAGAATTTCAGCAATAACTTCGAACTTTGGCTTCTCCGGCACTTGGACAAAAGGAACTTCATCGGACAATTTGATATTAAGTAGATACGCGTACTCTTCTAGTGTGGGAACCAGTTGATAATCTTGAAAATTAAAACACCGTAATTCCTTGTCATAGAACTGGAAGAGAGTGATCAAAGCCATTGGGTCAACTGGAGTGTTAAGGATTAGTAACAAATTGCCATAATTTTTGTTGAAATTACTCAGAACATCACCCTTCAGATAAGAACTCAACCTCTTCAATTCAGACACATCAATAGTAGGAATATGATAAGAGAAAGTACGCCTGGTGGGCTCTTTGACACGAACTGAATCAAACTCATTTGAAGGGAGGCCAACCATTTCTGATAAAAAGAAGAATCTTGAATGTCCCTGGAAAATGACATGCGTATGCTAGTTATTTTTTATACATCATTTTTTTTAGAAATAAATATGCTATGATGCATCATGACAGGATCAAAGTTTCACACTGGATCATGGATGGACCATTACAGAACATCACCACTCAAGATCAAAAGAAAATCCCGAAGCTTCAAAACTAACATGGGAACCTGAGTCACCTTTGCAACACAAAGTCACCAACAATACCTGTAAGAAAAATTTTCCCGCCCCTCTCACGGGTGTATTCTAGGTCAAGGTAAGGTTAAAAGCCAAATCAGAGTACAAGAGCTTGAATGTCGATATCATCATACGATAACACCTATCCGAACTACCTCCGAAGTCATGGGTCTCATGGTCAGGTCTACAAAGCATCTGACTCATAGCTGCCATGGCCACTATATTCCTAGTTCATATGGAATTCACTCATAGCCTGGGTACGAGGCCTTTTACCTCATGGAACAACCCACCCACCAAGAAATCCAAAATCCAAACAGTCTAGCCAAATCCAGTATGCAGAAAGTAAAAAGCGCACATAGGATGCAATGAAAACAGATAAATATGCAAAGCGATAAAATAAACACCCAAAAAGAAAGAAAACAAGAGCTAGGATCGACTCCGGGATGGACCAGCAAAAGGTCAATCTGTCCCCCGTGAAGTCGCCAGCTGGAACAACGCGGCCGGAACCTGTCATCTGGATGTTAATGAAACATCAATGAAGTCGCCACCGAACGTCTTTTATCCCGCCGAGAGGGAAAGGTGAACATCGAGAAAACCTGAAAAGGGAGAAATCACAGTCTTCCGACCGATAGATCGGGTAAGGGAGCCTGTTACGCGAGGGGAATGTATTAGCACCCCACACGCCCGTAGTACTCTATGGTATCCACTCTTGTTGTCTAATCTAATGGGTGTGGTCAAATCCTATGTCTATGGCTTACAGCTGAAAAGGGAATGCATGCGAAAGGAAAAAGAAAATAATGTAGGGAAAATAAAAGTTATGCTCGATCGGGCCCTACCCCAATGCCTACGTATCCCTTTTAAGGAATCAGAGCAGCCGTAGTTCGGCTTACATATTTTGGTTGGTTTGTGTTTTTTAGTTAAGACAACAAAAACAGTCAAGATGGCAAAACATCAAATGAAACAACAAACAAATGAGATGGTCAAACATCAACTAAATAATACCAAAGTAACATGTCAAAGATGGCGAGACATCAAATGGTAAAATAACACACCTAACAGTGACATTGAGAGCCAAAGTTAGATAATCAAACATGTGCGATGGTGAAACATCGGCTTCAAACAAATGTGCGATGGTGAAACATCGGCTAAGAGGTAACAAAGATATCATGGAAAAGATAACGAAACATCAATAAATTGAATGACAAAACATCACACCTAACAATGATATTGAGAATCAAAGTAGGATAATCAAACATGTGCGATGGCGAAACATCAGCTTCAAGTAAATGTGCAATGGCGAAACATTGGCTGAAAGATAGCACAGTATCATGGTAGATATGGCAAAACATCAATAAAACAGATAGTAAAATATCACACCTATCAATGATATTGAGAATCAAAGTAGGATAACAGACATGTGCGATGGCAAAACACCAGCTTCAAGCAAATGTGCGATGGCGAAACATCAGCTGAAAGATAGCACAGTATCATGGTGGAGATGGAAAAACATCAATAAAACAGATAGCAAAACATCACACCTATCAATGATATTGAGAATCAAAATAGTATAACAGACATGTGCGATGGAAAAACATCGGCTTCAAGATAACACAGACAAAGTAAGATTGGTTTGTATATTTTACTTTGAAGAAGGGTTTGAGTTCATTGAAATGTTTTACGATTTGCCAAGAAAACAGTTTTTGTTTTAAGATGCAAAATGCGAAGGAAGGAAAAACAACTAAGGGAAACTAGCCTAGCATTATCCCTAGTGTTATCATACAATGATTGATCCTAAGGTTGAGGATAAAGGGAAATCCTACCCTAATTTACATGTTAAAGGAAGCTTGCCAAAATTATCTTATAGGGAACATGCAATGAGAGCGAAGTCGTGATCTCAATTTCTAAATTGAGTGACTTATCGATCAACAATTAAAGAAGTAAAATAATAAACATCCTATAGGGAACATGCACTAAGAGCGAAGTCGTGATCTCAATTTCTAAATTGAGTGACTCATCGATCAACAATTAAAGAAGAAAAATATTAAACATCCTATAGGGAACATACATTGAGAGCGAAGTCGTGATCGCAATTTCTAAATTGAGTGACTCATCGATCAAAATTAAACACAACACATGTATCAGACAAAAAAACCAGAGGGCCCCCTGACATATATCAGCAATAGAGGTCCCATCATGCAATCAGAGAACTATGCAAAATGAAAATGGAATAAAGGAAATAGTGTAATACCAAACGGATAACTACCCGTAGCAACTGAGCAAGAATAAAAAGAAACCCAGAGAACTTCGAGCAAGCTGGCATCAGTAGACAAATCGAGTCAAAAATTACACCATCACAATGTAAGTAATGAGATTATTAGATATGAACAGATCCCATGGGCAATGTGTAACATTCACAATCAAATGTATATATCCTGCATGGAATATCAAACATGCCAAACACAATAGCAGTTCCAACATAATAAGTTGTGTTTCACAAATAAAGTGAAACACAAAAGCCCCAGGCCAAAAGTGGAAACTTTCTCAAAGTACCTCGCACATTCAACAACCAAATTAGTATTCTATAAGGTGAATGATGACTCATATAAGGGATGGATGCAACATGATGAAGTGAGAACAACATGATAACAATTATCAAACATTAGACATGATAGACAAAAGGAAACAGACATATGCACAATTTGGCCAAAAGAATCAGAGGGATGTGGCTCCTTTTTGTCACCATATTGAATTGATAATTGAATATAAATTAAGGATCATGGGAGCTTGGAAATGATACAATTAAAGATCATGGAGGTCAGGGGCAAACACATTTCAACCATATATAATCAATTCAATCACAACTTCACAAACATAATAGAAGATGAAACCTACATAATGCATCAAGAAGGTTCAAACCTTTAGACAAAGGGGGAATAAGTGAAAAGACTTGAGTTATAATGGATAATCAGAATCAAGATGGTCATTAGGTGCCCAATTATTGGCCTCACTCAAGTTCATTGACCATCAAACAAATTTGTAACAAGATATGCAACATTAATTGGGTACCTTCACTTCAAAATTACATCAAAAATGGAAATAAGGGTTCATAATTCAAACCAACAAAACCTTAGCATCTTTGAAAGGTATATAAGTCATAATGTAAGCCCTAAGTTCATGAATGATTGAGGAGGAGACCAAATGAAGTCCAAAGTTCAAGACTAGTTGGCAAAACTACCAAACTAGACAAGTTTTCAAAATAATTTGTGGAAAAATGTCAAACCAAGTTGAAAAAATCAAAATAAATGGTTTTCAGACCCCCAATACATTCATGAACCCTAATCAAGACTTGAATTCTATTGAAAATCCAGGGCATAGTGGTTTTGGAAATAAAACTTGCACCATAAGCAACAAAACCCTAATTTTTGACTTTTAATCTTAAATATTGATTAAGTAAGTTAAAAATTCAAACAATTTAAGCTAAGATCATACAAATCACCAAGAAACCCTAAATGTCATAAAATATATTTTTTCACATTTTTGGAATTGAAGAAAAGTCAAAAATGAAATTAAATTCAAACAATTAGACAATGAAACAAATAAACACATCTCAAAATAGAACTTCAATCAAAAAGTCAGAAGAATGTCCAACCAAAAATATATTCAAATATTAGAATTAAAAATACACATCCATGATTTTTTGTGGAATTTTTGAATTAAAGGAAATATTAAAATAAAAAATAAACAAACAATTAACAATTAAACTATTACTTAAGGGAAAAAATGCAAACCCTAGCCAAAAATTATAGAAAGGTCAAAAATGAAAATATGTTCAGATCCTATGATTAAAAACAAGCTTACATGATTTTTTTGAGAATTTTTGAACCAATCGAAGTATTAAAGTAAAATTTAAACAAAACAATTAACAATTTAACTTTTGAAATTAAATTCAATATCAAAAATGAAAAAAAAACTAAACAAAATTTCAGATCAAATTCCACACAATTTTATGAGTCAAAAATATTTTTTGTGGAATTTTCCAAATCAAAAAAATATTAAAACAAAAATAAACACTAAACAAACAATTAATTAAACTCAATAATTTTTGAACCAATCAAAACATTTTTCAAAAATTATCAAAAAAATGCACAAGGTCAGGAATATTATTTTGAATTTGTGATAATTTTTTCAGAATTTTTCAATCATTTTTGAGCAATAAATAAAATTATGGAAATCAATTTATAAAACAAAATTCAAATGAATTAAAGAAATAAGCCAGCCAACCAGAGGAGGCCACGTAATCATCTTCAACCTCTGGCTAGGGCAAAAACGCGCGCGTGATCCAGTTCATCATCTCATTTTCCAGTCAACATAACATGCTCAATTCTACACCATTTTCCATGAAATTTCGTGCAAATTAAAGCCAACATTTCATACTTCAATATGCAATTTGAATCACAACAAATAATGAACCATGGATCAAGAACAGATCGTGCAAAAATGTCAAAAACTCACTGAACAGAAAAAAATCAGATGCATTATTCATGCATATCTAATCAAATTAAAAACTCTGAAGCTACAAAAACACTTAATGGACTTCAAACAACATGATTATGAACTTAAATCACACAATGCACGACTAGAAATCAAAATCCAAAGTTGATAATTCAAACCTTTGAGAAAAAAATGGATCTACTGTCTCCTTCACTCCAGTTACAAACCAAGCCTCGATCTACAATCATTATCACTTGGAGAAGAGAATGCAAGAAGAATTGACCAAAACGCGCAAGGGAGATGGAAGAATCGAAGAAAATTGCAGAGCAACAAGCTATGGAGTTTTCTGATTTCAGGGATGAAATGAAGCACGAACAACGCTCACTGAGGCTTGTTTCTCAATATATAGAGCATTAGGAGGAGGGTAGGATAGGTTTTTCGCACTGAAAGCTCTTAGAAAGAATGAAATCTTCTTTTTGCCAAAATCAAGTATGCACATGCATCCCCCCAATCCCTCGTGCATTGGCTTGATTTTTATGTGAATTTCAGTCCATTTTACCTCAGGAAGAGATTAGCAACAAAATTAATCCTTAAATCCTTGTATTAAGCAAGTGTTGGTGATTAGGCAATTTCATGCCACTTTTGGCAAAATCACGAGTTCCCCTTGCATTTGCCCATGTGAAGCTCAAACTTTTGCATGATGGGCCTTGGTACATTGCATATTAGTCATGGGCCAAGTTTGAAGTGAAACAAATGGCCACAAATCAAGTTATCAAGAAATTGCAAATTGCATGGTATGCATGAATTCAATAAAATGCCTCCAAATTCCAAGGTCCACAACTTGCTCATACTTTTGAATTTTGACACAAATGAGCATAATTTGGAAAGGTATTGAAAAGATATACAATCCCTTAGTTTTGAGTTTTTGCAATTGAATCCATTAAGGTCCTCAAAATTTAACTTGAAATTCACTAATTTTGAAAAATGACCTATAATTGTGTGACTTCAAAAGACCATAATTCTTGATTCCTTGCCAATTTGGACATGAGACCAAAAGGAGATGAAATATCATCCTCTTAGCTTTCCAAGCATACTTCATTTGCATTTTCTTGATCAAAGGTGAATAAAATATGAATTTTTGAAATTAAGTCCTTATTTTCCAAACTTAGAAACTTTTAGGGTTTCTTCAAGAACAAGTTTCAACCCAAACCTCAATCTCTTTGATCCAATGACCAAAATGGACTTGAAATATGAAAATTGCATCCTTGAATTGATGATTGGCCAAAAGTTCACTTGGTCAACCTTGACTTTGACTGATTTTGACCAAATGACCATTTTGCCCCTCTGAATCAATTGATCAACTTCCCTTCAAAATTGATGATCAAAACTTCAAACATATGATCTTTCAAACATATAGAGGCCATGTGCAAAGTTTCACTTCAAAATTCTCAAGAAATCCTGATAAAAACTCAAACCCTAATTTTGGTCAACACCTTAGGAAACTGATGAATCATCTTCAAAACTTCAAATCCTCTGGGCATCATGACCAATTCCTTGTGCAAAGATTTTTCAAATGCCAGTGAGATGTTTGGCTTCTAAATAAAGACTTGTACTTTGATCAATAGCCTTGATCAAACAAAACCCTAATTTGAATGGTGAATCAAAGGAATGATTCCCTTTTTATAATCAAACACAAACTCCAATCCTCTGGGAATCCAAAGAGGTGAATAAAGCATCTTGAGACATGCAATAACTTTTGAGCTTGAAAGATTCAGAGGTTTAGATGATAAGATTCTACTTGAGCAACTTGTCAATACAATCAACCTTCAACGCTTGAGGAAAACTTGATAACCAAAGTACTTTGATCCTATCACAATGTATGAATGCAATGCAATATGATGTTCATGATGAAACATAAGTCTAAATCAAGAGGGTAAATTTTGGGGTGCAACAGTGTTGACTTGAGGAGCATGGTAGACCTCTCATTGTTGGCACGTTAGATCTGGCTAGGGACACATCAGATGGATGGATGTTGATGGAGCATGGTGGACATCATGATGAGAGATGAGCTGGATCTATTGAATTCAAATAAAATAAATGAACACTGGGACCTGGGGATCGAACCTAGGTCCTTATGCTTAAATCCAATGATATGCTGCCAGCTGAGCCATGATGGTTAGTTGTGATTATAATAATAATACAATATAATATAAGAAAAGCAAAAGAACTGATTCCAAAACATTCAAAATTCAAACGAATGAGTGGTTGGCTGACACGCAAGCATCTTTTTCCTGGCAACCGTCATTTTAGAAGAAGAGGCTTTTACCTACAGACGTTCACTGTAGGTATAACCCTGCATATTTCAAAAATCCTGTACAAGCAATATAAATGAAAGGTAAGGGTACCAATCAACTCGTCTCATCCTCACGAGCATCATGGTACCAGAATCAAGGCCTAATTTTACTTGTACTGAAAACCCCTAAAACGAACACAGAAACCCTAGCAATGGCAATATCACGTACAAACATCAAAAATGAAATTAAATGGCATGGTTAGCTTGCAAACATGATGACAAACATGAATATAACAATCAAAAGTGCTAATGATGCAAGAATTGTGATAATCGAATTAAGAAAATATGCCAAACTGTGTGAAGCATATCACGCGTTTCTGGGCATGATGAAGCTTGCAAAGGATGCTGTTAGTTTCCTGAGATGTCTAGCAAGCAATTAGAATGTCTAGGATGGCTTGAGATAGCCTGTGGAATGAAAACCAACTCTCACTTTTCTTTGAATTTTTCAATTTTGTTTTGTGCTTTACACGACCTCTAACCCTTATTTTTTGATCTGCAATTATTCATTATATAACCTAGAATGAATTAGGTTAACAAACTTGGAATGAATCTTTGCATTTATCCAAGATTTGATTTGATTTTCAAGCCATATGATATGTTTCTATTTTGAGCCAAATCATGCCTTTCTTGTACCAATTGTGCTTGATTCGATTTGATCATGTAAACTCAGCATATCTTGATTTCCAATCTGTAAAAAAAATAATCAAATCATATCTTTGTTAATTTTCATCATTTATTTGATTTAATTCACTTTTTAATTAATGAAAAATCAAAATAAATTGAAAAATGAAGCATATAATGGGTGAGTGAACATTTGAGTCGTGTACCATATTATAATTGACGCGCAAGCATAAAAAGTTAGGCCCATTTAGCAAAAAATGCAAATTTGAGCATATTTGACTTTTGGCAATTTTGCAAAAATGGTCAACTTGGCCAATGCATAACTCTATCAATTTTGACCCTAGAGAGGTGTTCTTGGACTTTTTAGAAAGATTATGATGTTCTCTAAGAAATTATTTTGGTGTCATATCAATTGAGTATTCCATGTTCATGTATGAAGCTTTGACCCAAAAGGTGTTTTTGTTGACTTTTCAAAAGGACCTATAATGTCAAAATTCATATTTTTTTGCGAGTGCATATTATGAACTTGGGAGATGAATATGAATTGTAGGGAATTACATCATATTAAAAATGAGCTTTGGATGGGTCATTTATGATAAAATATGAGAAAGTTATGCTTGGTCAAAGTTGAGTTGACTTTTCCTGTAAAACCCTAAATTAGCAACTTTTGGGTTTTGATGAATTGTGAGCAATCCTTAAGGAATCATGATCAACTATTGATCAAATGATGGATAATACTTCAAAATGAGGATGTTGACCAAAAATATTGAAGTTTGACTGTATGTGGGCCCCAGTTGACTTTTGACCTAGTACAGTTGATTTTTAGGCATTTGAGCAATTGACTGAGCAAACTTCTTCTGCAAGGCTTGAAACTTGACATGGATGATCTCGAGAACATATTAGGACAATGGTGATAATTTGAGTCCTTTGTGGTTCACACATCTTAATGAAAATAGAAACCCTAATTTGAGGTAGGCTGCCTTAGGAGAGAGTTTGTCTGGTAAACTTTTGAACTTCCTTGAGCAATTTGGGGACCTCACTTACAATTTGTTGAGAAATATGGGAGGGAAAATTTTAGGGTACAACAGCTGCCCCTGTTCAATCTTCTTAAACCTGAAGATGTAGATTGGCTCGTCTGCCTTTCCTGATTTGAGGGTGGAAGATGATTGAACACTAGAGTGTCCAGAAATTTGCACTCGCATGAAGTGGCACTTGACTTGTGATATCGAGAATGGGCTTATAGATTCCATTTGGAAGTTGTTTGGGAATTGTCGGAGATGGGCTTTAAAGATGCCATCCGAAGAAGTGTCGATCGCATAAGAGATTCCTTTGCGAGAACCCATATACTTGTTGTTAAGGAGGACTTTGTTGGGGATTGCTGGTCTCTGTCTTGGGAGAAATAGAGTTTTATGAGCTTCAGTTGTCCGTTAATCTACTGGGGAATAACTCTGGTTTGGGGAAGTGGAAATGAACTACGTATTTGGTCGGGGTATATGCTGCACCGCGACTTTTATGGGGAAATGTGAAATTAATTGGGTTTGATCGGGTCCCGGTCTTGCAGTGTGGTGGACTGCTGTCTGGAAATAAGAGAGGGAGAACCTGAATAGTAAGGTTATGAGAAGGAACCTAGATAGTGGGTTACCTTGATATGAAAGCCTAGATAGTAGGGTTGTGAGAAGGAACCTGGATAGTAGGGTTACTTCGATATAAAAGCCTAGATAACAGGGCTATGAGAAGGAACCTGGATAGTAGGGTTACTTCAATATGAAAGCCTGGATTGTAGGGCTGTGAGAAGGAACCTGGATGGTAGGGTTACTTCGAGATGAAAGCCTGGATAGTAGGACTGTGAGAAGGAACCTGGATGGTAGGGTTACTTCGATATGAAAGCCAGGATAGCAAGGCTGTGAGAAGGAACCTGGATGGTAGGGTTACTTCGAGATGAAATCCTGGATAGTAGGGCTGTGAGAAGGAACCTGGATGGTATGGTTACTTTGATATGAAAGCTTAGATAGTAGGGCTGTGAGAAGGAACCTGGATAGTAGGGTTACTTCGACATGAAAGCCTAGATAGCAGGGCTGTGACAAGGAACCTGGATGGTAGGGTTACTTCGATATGAAAGTCGGGATAGCAAGGCTGTAAGAAGGAACCTGGATAGTAGGGTTACTTCGAGATGAAAGCCTGGGTAGTAGGGCTGTGAGAAGGAACCTGGATAGTAGGGTTACTTCGATATGAAAGCCTGGGTAGTAGGGCTGTGAGAAGGAACCTAGATGGTAGGGTTACTTCGAGATGAAAGCCTATATAGTAGGGTTGTGAGAGGGAACCTGGATAGTAGGGTTACTTCGATATGAAAGCCTGGATAGTAGGGCTGTGAGAAGGAACCTGGATAGTAGGGTTACTTCGAGATGAAAGCCTGGGTAGTAGGGCTGTGAGAAGGAACCTGGATAGTAGGGTTACTTCGATATGAAATCCAGGATAGTAGGGCTGTGAGAAGGAACCTGGGTCGTAGGGTTACTTCGATATGAAAGCCTGGATAGTAGAACTATGAGAAGGAACCTGGATAGCAGGGTTACTCCGACATGAAAGCCTGGATAGTAGGGCTTCTGTAAGGAACCTGCATAAGGTTGCATTTTTCGCACCGATGATTACTCTGTTTAGCTTCGAGTGTTGATCATGGACCTGCTGGAAATTGATAATAACTGTCTTTCCTGAAAGAAATACAGGGTTAGTTATGTGCGATGCATGAGATGCATTATAATGTGGTTCCCAAAATAACTGAGATTATGTTGTATGCAATGCATGCACATGTCATGATGTATGAATATGCAATACTGACATAATGATCTGAGTCTGGGAAAATAAATCCCTGACTGCTTGTTTGGAGAGTATGAGAAATGGTATTCTTGACTGTTGTAAAAAAATCAAAGTTCCTCTACTTCTGTTGGGAAGGGTGAACAAAGATGACTAGTTGGGGATTCACATCCTTTCGGATGGTGAGTATTCTTTCGGAAGAGACCCTGTCTGAGGATGACTTTGCGGGGAATAACTCTGTTGGAGAGGAGATACTCTATTGATAGATCTACTGATTCAGAGAAATAAACTCAGCTGGGGATGAATTTCCGTTGCTGGTGATAATGAATTCTGTTGGAGATTGAATTTCTGCTTGCGAGAGAAATAAACTCTGCTTGGGGACCATGACAGATAGCAGTAAGTCTCTTTTTGTCGATTAGATTCAGCTGATCAAGTCGGGTTTGGATCCAGTCGTCTTCGTTCAAACTTACATCCTTCAAAATCTTGAGAGAGGGTATCTGGACTTCAATGGGTAGGACTGCCTCCATGCCATATATCAGAGAGTAGGGGGTTTCCCCTGTCGACGTCTGTGCTGAGGTACGGTACCCATGAAGAGCGAATGGTAACATCTCGTGCCAGTCTTTGTATGTCACCGTCATCTTTTGCACAATTTTCTTGATGTTCTTGTTAGCTGCTTCAACAACCCCATTCATCTTCGGCCGGTAGGGAGAAGAATTATGGTGATGAATCTTGAGCTGTTTGCAGAGCTTGGTGATCATTGTGTTATTGAGATTTGTACCATTGTCAGTAATAATTCTCTATGGTACACCATATCGACAGATCAGATTGTGTCAAATAAACCGCGCCACGACGTTCTTGGTTACTGTAGCAAAGGAAGCTGCCTCAACCCACTTGGTGAAATAATCAATTGCTACCAGAATGAAACGATGCCCATTAGACGCAGCAGGTCTGATCTCGCCGATCATGTCGATGCCCCACATTGCAAAGGGCCAGGGAGCTGTCAAAACATTCAGGGGAACCAGAGGTACATGCACCTTATCAGCATAGACTTGGCACTTATGACAGGTTCAAGAGTGCTGATAACAATCGGCTTCCATAGTGGACCAGTAATATCTTGCCCGTAGGATTTTCTTCGCCATGGTATGTCCATTGAAATGAATTCCGAAGGTACCTTCATGTAACTCTGCCATGATCCTTTCTGTCTCGCTCTTGTCCACACACCGCAGTAAGGTTTAATCATGGTTACGCTTATAAAGGATTCCATTACTGATGAAGAACTTCACAGTGAATCTTCTCAGAAACTTCTTATCAATAACAAATGCCCCCTCGGGGTATTCTTGAGCCTCAAGATACCTCTTTAACTCGTGAAACCAGGGTTTATCTGCTACCTCTTCAATTTCGATCTCGCAGAAATGTGCGGGTTCATCTAACCTCTCAATGGTAATCTGGGGAGCTTCATTGATCCACCTAACTTTGAACATAGAAGACATAGTAACTAGCGCGTCTGCCAACTGGTTCTCTTCTCGTGGGAAATGTTCAAAGGTTATCTCCTCAAAGTGTGGGAGCAATGTCAATACATACTCTTTGTAAGGAATAAGATTCGGGTGCTTCGTATCCCACTCGCCTTTGATCTGACTTATTACCAATGCGGAATCTTCGAACATACTCAAGAACTTAATCCTTAGGTCAATAGCAGCTCAAAGGCCCATGATACACGCTTCATACTCCACCATATTGTTGGTGCAGTTAAAACATAATCGGGCGGTGAATGGAGTATGACAGCCCTCAGGAGATATAATTACAGCGCCAATTCCGTTACCCAATGCGTTTGAGGCTCCATCAAAATACATAGACCATCGGGATCCCTCCTCGGGTCCTTCGTTCGGTCCAGGTTCTTCGCAGTCGGTTACCAACATGATATTCTCATCCGAGAAATCGAAATTCATGGATTGGTAGTCATCCACGGCCTGATGCGCCAAATTATCTGCCAATACACTCCCCTTAATTATTTTTGGGTTGTGTATTGGATATCGTACTCAGTTAAGATCATCTGCCATCTTGCTATCCTTCCGGAGAGAGCGGGATTCTCGAAAATATACTTGATCGGATCCATCTTTGATATCAACAAGGTAGTATAAGTCAGCATATACTGTCTGAATCGACGAGCAGCCCATGCCAAAGCGTAGCAAGTTTTCTTGAGCAATGAGTATCGGATCTCACAGTCGGTAAACTTTTTGCTAAGGTAATAAATGGCGTGCTCTTTTCGACCTGACTCGTCATGCTTCCCCGGCACACACCCTATTGAATTGTCTAGCACTGTCAAGTATAATATCAAAGGTCTTCCTTCAACTGGAGGCATCAAAATTGGCGGTTCTTAAAGGTATTCCTTAATTCTTTCAAAAGCGGTATAGAATTCATCATTCCACTTTACCACTTGATCTTTCTTCAACAGCTTGAAGATTGGCTCACAAGTAGCAGTCAGATGTGAAATGAACCTGGCGATGTAATTTAGACGTCCCAAGAAACCTCTAACTTCCTTCTCTGTGCAGGGAGCCGACATCTCTTGTATCGCTTTTACCTTTGCAGGGTCTATCTAAATACCTTTATCACTGACAACAAAACCCAGAAGCTTACCAGACCTTACCCCGAAGGTACACTTGTTTGGATTCAACCTCAGATTGTACGTCTTCAACTTGTCAAACAGTTTCTAGAGATGATTAAGGTGCTCTTCCTCAGTCTGGGACCTAGCTATCATGTCATCAACATAAACCTCGATCTTGCGGTGAATCATATCGTGGAACAAAGCGACCATGTCGCGCTGATAAGGTGCCCCAACATTCTTCAACCCAAAAGGCATCACTTTGTAGCAGAAGGTGCACCACTGTGTAACGAAGGTTGTCTTCTCCATCTCTTCAGGAGCCATCTTGATCTGGTTGTAGCCAGAAAAACCATCCATGAAGGAGAAGATCTTATGCTGCGCGGTGTTGTCGACTAGGACATCAATGTGAGGAAGTGGGAAGTCATCCTTGGGGCTTGCCCTATTCAGATCTCTATAGTACACACACATCGGTACCTTGCCGTCCTTCTTAGGTACCGGAACGACGTTGGCAACCCACTGCGGATAAGAAGTGACAGCTAAGAATCTTGCGTCGAACTTTTTCATGACCTCTGCCTTGATTTTCTATGAAATTTCAGGGCGCATACGGCAGACCTTCTGCTTTACCGGAGGGCAGTCTTCTTTAGTCGCCAGGCGATGTACCATAATATCAGTGTCCAAACCAAGCATGTCTTCATAGGACAAGGCAAAGATCTCAACATAGTCGTGTAGCATCTGTATTAACCATTGTTTAACACTAGGCTCCAGATTCGCACCTATTTTAACCTCTTTCATGTCTTCCTCTGTACCCAAATTCACTGACTTCACTGGCTCTTCATGAGGTTGTATGGCCCTTTCTTCCTGCTGTAATAGTCTAGCAAGTTCTCCAGGCACCTCACAATCATCCTCACCTTCGTCCTCGGCTTGGTTGATCGGATTTTTGAAGTCATAACTGGCAGTAGCATGGCTGTTATCAATGGGATCCATAGTGAATATGGATCTGCAGTATGATACGTGAGTGTGTGTAAGAGAATAGCTGTTTTGATAAAGTGAGAGATAAAAAAGAAAAACGAGGAGCGCAAAATTTTTATGCAAGAAACGTCCAATGCTTTATTAATGATATATAAAATGAAAAATAATAGCCCTCACAAGCAAAGCCAGGGTGCCTCGGGCAAGGCACTGGGCCGTAAAGTTTCAAATTGTTTATTACAAATCTTAAAACAAATGAGTCAATTACTGCGGAATAAAAGAAACAGGTATGAAGTCCCTAGCCGTCCAGTTATTCAGTTCACCGTTGGTTGTTGGGTAGATCCAGCTGTCGATGTCTGTATCCTCTTCACTGTCTTCGATTGCATTAATTCCCTGATTGCTGATGTGTAGAGGAGGTCTTCCAGCCCGAGCGTGCCTAATAGCCCTTTGAGCCCCTGTAGTAAAGCCCAAACCAAATTTGTCAGTTTTGTGAGTGAAATCAGGGAGATGACCCTAATTGGTACACCCACCTTCTTCAACCACAGCCCTGGCGTCCTTGAGAGAAGCCATCTTCAACATAGGTTTGTTGGTAGTAACTTCAATTGATGCTGAGAACTGAGGGACCTCTTCGAAATTCTGATAAGGAGTTTCTATGAATTCCCCGTCCATCTATATGTAGCGGAAGGAGTTGAGGTGACTCACCATATATTCTTCTTCACCTCGAACTGTGACAATCTTTCCCTTCACCGGATATTTCAGCATTTGATGGAGTGTGGAAGTAACTGCCCCAACCTCATGGATCCAAGGATGACCCAGCAAGCAAGAATATGATGGCCTGATATCCATTACGTAGAAGGTGGACCCAAAAGTCTGAGAACCCACTTTGACAGGGATGCCTACCTCCCCGTGCACCATTCTCTTCGATCCGTCAAAATCCCTTACCACAATGTTACTAGGCTTTAGAGTCAAACCCTCACAATCCAAACGGTCCAATGCTTTCTTCGGCATAACATTTAGTGAAGACCTAGTATCTACCAGCACATGGGCCATTGTGGTGCCCCTGCACTCAATCGAGACATGCAGAGCATCATTATAATTCCTTCCTTTTGGTGTCAAATCCGCATCTGAAAAACCCAGCCCATTGTCAGTAGTCAGGCTGACCATGCAATCTTTGAACTGGTCTGCTGAAGTTTCCTACGGAACATGCACAGTCTTGAGAAATGCAATCAAAGCCTTCGCATGGGCTTCCGAACACAACAACAGAGACAACATGGATATCTTTGACGGGGTCTGCCCCAGCTGCTCGACCACATTGTAGTCGCTCTTCTTGATAATTTTCAGTATTTCCTCTATTTCTTGTTTAGAGGCTTCCACAACGATTTTCCTAGGTGCCTCCATCCGGCCAGGCTCACCTATAAATTCCTTGCCTCGAGTCCCAGATGGCTCAGCGGAAGGGGTGATAACTGGAGTAAGAACATGAACAGTAGTTGATGTACTAGCAGGAACAACAGAGGGAATGATAATAGGCTTGTTGACAGTCTCAGGGGAAATCTCGGGAGAGAAGACCCTTCCACTTCGAGTAACTTTACTAGTCCCGACAATATTACTGACATCAGTATCGGCTTCTTCATTCTTCAGATCTTGCTTAATGCCATGATAGTACACATCAGCACCATAATGCCATGGGACAACCTTGTATGAGGTGTACGGGATGGGACCAGGAACAATGATTATCAGCAGAGAAATTCTTGGAGCGGATGTAATCCTAACAGGTCTCCTCGAAGAAACCTTGGAAGGATTGGTGGAAATGGTTATAATGGCAACGTCTTCATTTGGGACAACAGGAATCATAGTCTTCTAAAACAAAATCTCTTTATTACCCATCAGGCGCTAAACACTTGACTTCAACAAACGGAAACCAGAAGGTAGAATCGAACACATGTGGCAACCTTCACCATAACCCGGAAATAAACTGGCCAACAGCAAATTCTTCTTAACAGTCATAAGAGGAGTATAAATTTCTTCAACAGAGGTCACAAACAAATCAGTGTCAACAACATTAACTCCACGACCATGTCTGGGCATGGGAGAAGTTATAACATTCGGCTTTTCTGGAGCATAGAACTATATCTCCTTGGCTTCAAACAAGTCTTGTACTTTGTTTCTCAGAGCCCAGCAATCATTTGTATCATGGCCAGGACTCTCAGAATGGTAGGCGCACCGCGCGTTGGGATTATATCTGGGAGATGTAGTATTTGGATTCTTGGGAGCCTCTCTCAAGGTTGCCAAGTTGGATTTTAACAAATGAGGTAGAACTTCAGCCAAAGTCATGCTGATGCGGGTAAACTTCCATTGTGGTCTTTCCACCCTTTGTTGATTATTGCATTATGGAGAAACTGCGGGTCTTGGTATCACTACAGCATTTATCGTTTGACGATGTTCAGATCTGCTTTGGCCCCTCGGGCTATAGACTGCACTGGCTTCCTTCTTACCAGTGAAAGGCTTCTTTGTTGAACTCGAGGAGGCATCCTTCTATATTTTACCACTCCGAATTCCAGCTTCTACTCTTTCTCCAGTTAAAATCAACTCGGTGAAACCAGATGACGAGCTGCTGATTAATTGATTGAAAAATGGACCAGATAGCGTCCCTAGGAACATATCAACCAACTCCCTATCAGACAAAGGGGGTTGAACTCTCCCAGCCAAGTCTCTCCATTTTTGGGCATAATATTTAAAACCTTCACCTGCACCCATGGACATACTCTGGAGTTGAGTACGAGTGGGAGCAAGGTCGGTATTGTACCGATACTGCTTGTAGAAAGTAGTAGCAAGATCTTCCCAATTTCGGACACTGGCTCCCTCCAACTGGTATAACCATTCAAGCTGAGTCCCTGACAGACTATCTTGAAAGAAGTGCACCCACAAATTTCTATCAACAGTGTGGGGTTGGATTTTCCTGACATACGAGCAGAGATGGAGTTTTGGGCAGGACACTCCATCATACTTGGAAAAAACTGGAACTTTGAACTTCTGAGGGATGACCACTCCCGATACCAATCCCAGTTCTCCGAAATCCAAACCAGGTATCTTCTGAACTTCCATAGCACTCAAATGGTCTTCTAACTGCTTGTATCTATCCTCAGCAGGAGGATATTGCTCCTCGTCGTAATCAGTATCATTGTTAGAGACTGCAAAACTAGGGTCCTTTCCCCTTCTTGATTCTCCTCCTCCTTGGATGAAGAGGTCAGATCAGTTTGATGCTTCAACCTTTCTCCAAACCTCCTTCCCATATTCAGAATACCAGTCTTCTTCTTCTTCTTATTTTCTTTCAGAATGAGGGCTTTCAGATCCTCTTGCCCCTTTGCAAGACTGATGAACATCTATTAGAACTGGGCGTTCTGTGCCTGAAGATCTTTGATGACTTGATCGGAAGACATTTTTGCATGTGATAAACAACAAAGAAGATGAGAAACCTATAGTTGTACCTGTAATGATGTATATGATAATGGGATGCGCATGTAATGATTTCAAAGACTTCAGGAAATTTAAATTTGCAAACCAAAATAAACAAAAACTTTATTAGCTTAAATTTGAAGGTTCAACTTGCCTTTAAGGCGTTACAAATAAGTAAATAAAACAAATCTAAAACTAGAAAAGAAAAATCAAAAGTCCCATGGACGCTTTCTCTTTGTGCTGATATAATCATTGAGTACTCTTTCTTCCTCGAGCTGCCTGGTGAGCTTTAAAACCTTCCTCTCTTGATCATGGAACTGTTCCCTGTAAGTATCCCGCTCATTCCTCAGCTGAATCCAAGACCTCTGTAACTCCCCAAGATCAGTGGGCATGTAAGGATAGAGAACCGTGTAAGGAATGCCTTCTTCAGTAGTGGGATCCATAATCACTGGTTATACGACCACATAAGGCATCATAAGCTTCTGGGCACGAGCTCGTGCCCATTGGAGGTAAGGCTGCATAGGAATGGAAGTCTTTGGTCCCAAACCTTTGGGGTCAGATCTGTTTACCATGCCCCAAGCTCGTATGAACCTCCGACGATACTCCTTAACATCATCCTCATAGTCGAATACAATGTCCTCAATAAGTAACTCATTGGGACCATCCCTTTGAGCACGACCAAATTGTCGCAAAGCTAGACAAGGATTGTAAGTTATACCACCTATGATACCAAGTAATGGGACATTAGGGTACTCCCCACAACGGTCAATGATAGCAATGTCTTCCATAGCTCGGGAACACCAAAGAATATATGTATGAGCGAGTGACATTATTTTGTGCGACCAACCCAAACCTTCTTCGTACTTTAGTACAAACCTAGGGAGGTGAGAAATAAACCACCTAGACAACAACGACATGCAGCACATAAGAGTCCCTCTTCTCTTCATGGTACGAGTATGGAGAGTGTGCAAAATATCTCCAAGCAAGGTAGGCACAGGGTTGCAAGAAAGGAAAATCTTGATAGCATTCACATCTACGAAGGAGTCCAGATTAGGGAAGATAACTAAAACATAGATAAGAAGAGCCAAGACATCCTCAAAAGCCTGAAAAATCCATATCATCCCAAAATAGTTAAGCCTGGTCTATCATAAATTTGGCTAGAAAACCCTCGACCCCGCTTCGAGTTTCCCAATTGGATACCACATCGGCCCATTTCAAATGCAAAGCTGAGGCAATGACTTCTGGCTTAAGAACTTCTTCTATACCTGTGAAGGGTACCTATTCAAGAATGGATATGCCCAATAGTTGAGAGAATTCTTCCAAGGTGGGTACCAACTGATAATCTGGAAAGGTGAAGCAGTGATGCTTGGGATCGAAGAATTGAAAAAGTACGCTCATCATCTGTTCATCAGGGTTTGAAGTAACCAGGCTGAGAAGTTGACCGTGTCTCTTAATGAAAATAGAAGTTTCAGAAACTCTTGATACTAGCTCTTTGAGTTGGGAAGGTATCTCCACAAAGCTGATTTGGATATTATTCCTACGCTCGAAAGCCATGATCTTCAAAACAGAATAAAGATAAATTCCCTTGGTCTTTGAAATGGTTAGTGTAATGAAGCATAAATGCCATGTTATGATGCATGATGTCATGATAAACCACAGGTATAGCAAACATAGGTATTGCAAACACAATCAAATCACACAAATCCCTTAGGTTTAAGGCTTGCATGAGGTCAAAGGTAATACCCTCTTGAAGTTAAGTTGTTTCAACCTGTCCTAGAAAAGTAACCGGGTTCTAGAGGATCTCAATATCACTGACCATCCTTCATCGGTCATGGTTTCAGCTCACGCAATCTTTTCTTGCGGCCGAAATATTCCGCAAGTATGATCTCAATGAGTGTAGCATCAAGTATCAACCAGTTCTCAGCTCTACACTGAGGCCGACTATCTCGCTACTTTCTAATGGACAAGTTGGGAAATTAAAGGTTCTAAGGTCCATTGATGCTTCACGACACCACTCGGCGGCCCTGTATTCTCCTCGTTTCACCACAAGGGATACCAGTACCAACCAAAGTGCCACACCAATGTAGCTACTGCTTCAACTGTATCGGCCTACGCTGTATAGTTCCCTCACAATCTATTGCTACTTACCTAAAGGGTGTTCCCTAGATCCGGGTGTAGGATCTATAGTAACCTCAAACAAAGCCCTCAAAAATAAAGCAAACAAAACAATCAAGAGAAGCAATTTAAATGACCTAGATCCTAAGGTATACCCCACTTATTTATCCCCAGCAGAGTCGCCAGTTCTGTGATACGGTGGCAGAACCGACTATTTAATATTGGTTTGCATTTTGCGTTTTTGTTTGCAAAATGTTGCGGTAAGCAAGAGTTGCCACCGACTTTTATTTTATCCAATCGAAAAGAAAAAAGTAAAGAAAAATCCTTTTTCGAGATTTTGAGTACGGGGAGTAGATTATAGAAAGGGAAGGTGTTAGCACCCTTTCTATCCATGGTTTTCCATGGGCTCTTAGGTACTTGCTCATTTTTAAATTGCTTGTGTGTGCTTTGTTTTGAAAAGTTTTATTTCGTGATAACCCTTGTATCAGTCCTCAAGGATGTGACGAAGTTATTTTGAAGATTTGTTTTTGAAAGGTGTAAGTGTGAAAAAGTTTTTCTTTGAGCAAGTACCTACTAGCATCTACCTACTCGAAAAAAGATCGTTTTTATTCTTTGTTCCTTTAGAAAATGCTATCCTACTATTGAGAAATAGGCAGCACCGTCGTTGGAATTTGTAAGGGTCAATTCGAAAAGGACGTACGATCACTAAAGCAACATTAGGACACCTTAGTAGTAACCCTAGAGTCTTAAGATTTTTTCGAGGTAACATTTTCGAGGTAACATTTCCGAGGCAACATTTCCGAGACAACATTCGAATGGGACATTTGATCTTTTTAGACTGGAGGGCAACCACTAAGACACCCTATGCTTAATGATCGTTTACTGAAGGCAACCGAAGTGAGAGTATACCCTAAGAGTGAATATGTGCGAGTGATTCATTTCAGTTATTTAGTCTTTGCACATTTAGAGTTTTCTAACTGTTTTAATTTTATCATGCATTCTTGCCATACAATCCTATTAGCATACATCTAGATAGTTAAATATTTGCAGGAATTAAAAATGCGAGAAAATAAACCTACGCTATTACAAGGCTTCGGGGAGGGGGATCAATTACATAGCCAAAAATTTGGGATTTAAAAAGTAAATAAAAAACCTAAATTAACTATTACAAACCATGAGCAGTTACAAAATATTGGCCAAAATAATTAACAAGCGCGCGGCTAATTAAACACGAGGTGATCATGGTTTTGACCCTTTGACTAAACCTATTTGCAATTGATTAAAGAAAAATGTTTTTTTGTCATGTTTTGTTGTTTGAGAAAATAATGGAATAATTAAATTAAAAGAAAATCCTAAGTTCTAATTAATATTAATTTTTGAAAATAAATTAATTATTTCTAAACAACCTATTTTTGTATTTTTTGTTTATTTGAGAGAAAAGAGAAAAAATTAAATTAAGAATTAACCTAATTTTCTATTTGATTTTAATTGTAAAAAAAAAACAAATCAAAGTTACCCTAAATTAAATTTAATTAATTTAATTAAATTTGATAAAAAAACTAATTCAAATATTTTTGAATTCTTGATTTTATGATTTTATGAAAAAAAATTGATTTTTTAAAATAAAATAAATAAAGAACTAAAAATAAAGCAAAACAAAATAATAAGAAAAAAATGAGGATGGACTTGATAGTGTTAGCAATTCTGGGGGGTTTGAAGTTGAATTTTTGGGCCCAAAAACTCCAAGCCTGTTTGACCATGCTTGATTTGGTTTGGGTGTTGACTTGAGGAGCATGGTAGACCTCTCATTGTTGGCACGTTGGATCTAGCTAGGGGCACATCAGATGGCTGGATGTTGATGGAGCATGGTGGACATCATGATGAGAGATACGCTGGATCTATTGAATTCAAATAAAATAAATGAACGCTGGGACCTGGGGATCGAACCCAGGTCCTTATGCTTAAATCCAATGCTACGCTGCCAGCTGAGCCATGATGGTTAGTTGTGATTATAATAATACAATATAATATAATAAAAGCAAAAGAACTGATTCCAAAATGCATAAAATTCAAACGGACGAGTGGATGGCTGACACGCAAGCGTCTTTTTCCTAGAAACCGTCGTTTTAGAAGAAAAGGCTTTTACCTACAGATGTTCACTGTAGGTATAACCCTGCACATTTCAAAAATCTTGTACAAGCAATATAAATGAAAGGTAAGGGTACCAATCAACTTGTCTCATCCTCACGAGCATCATGGTACCAGAATCAAGGCCTATATTTACTTGTACTGAAAACCCCTAAAACGAACACAGAAACCCTAGCAATGGCAATATCATGTACAGACATCAAAAATGCAATTAAATGGCATGGTTGGCTTGCAAACATGATGACAAACATGAATATTACAATTAAAAGTGCTAATGATGCAAGAATTGTGATAATCAAATTAAGAAAATATGCCAAACCGTGTGAAGTGTAGCACGCGTTTCTGGGTGTGTTGAAGCTTGCAAAGGATGTTGTTAGCTTCCTGAGATGTCTAGCAAGCGATTGGAATGGCTAGGATGGCTTGAGATAGCCTGTGGAATTAAAACCAACTCTCACTTTTCTTTGAATTTTTCAGTTTTGTTATGTGCTTTACACGACCTCTAACCCTTGTTTTTTGATCTGCAATTCTTCATTATATAACCTAGAATGAATTAGGTTAACAAACTTGGAATGAATCTTTGCATTTATCTAAGATTTGATTTGATTTTCAAGTCATATGATATGTTGCTATTTTGAGCCAAATCATGCCTTTCTTGTACCAATTGTGCTTGATTCGATTTGATCATGTAAACTCAGCATATCTTGATTGCCAATTTGTCAAAAAAACCAATCAAATCATATCTTTGTTAATTTTCATCATTTATTTGATTTAATTCACTTTTTAATTAATTAAAAATAAAAATAAATTGAAAAATGAAGCATATAATGGGTGAGTGGACATTTGAGTTGTGGACCATATTATAATTGAGGTGCAAGCATAAAAAGTTAGGCCCATTTAGCAAAAAATGTAAATTTGAGCACATTTGACTTTTGGCAATTTTGCAAAAATGGTCAACTTGGCCAATGCATAACTCTCTCAATTTTGACCCTAGAGAGGTGTTCTTGGACTTTTTAGAAATCTTAGGATGTCTTCTAAGCAAACCTTTTGGTCTCATCTCAATTGATTCTTCCATGTTCATGTATGAAGCTTTGACCCAAAAGGTGTTTTTGTTGACTTTTCAAAAGGACCTATAATGTCAAAATTCATATATTTTTGTGAGTGCATATTATGAACTTGGGAGCTAAATAATACTTGTAGGGAATTGCATCCTATTCAAAATGAGCTTTGGATGGGTCATTTCTGATAAAATATGAGAAAGTTATGCTTGGTCAAAGTTGAGTTGACTTTTCCTATAAAACCCTAATTTAGCAACTTTTGGGTTTTGATGAATTGTGAGAAATACTTGAGGAATCATGATCAACCCTTGATAAAATGATGAATAATACTTCAAGATGAGGATTGTGACTAAAAATCTTGAAGTTTGACTGTATGTGGGCCCCAATTGACTTTTGACCTATTATAGTTGATTTTCAGGCATTTGAGCAGTTGACTGAGCAAACTTCTTCTGCAAGGCTTGAAACTTGACATGGATGATCTTGAGAACATATTAGGACAATGGTGAGCATTTTATTCCTTTTTGGTTCACACATCTTGATGAAAATAGAAACCCTAATTTGAGGTAGGCTGCCTTAGGAGAGAGTTTGTCTGGTAAACTCTTGAACTTCCTTGAGCAATTTGGGGACCTCACTTGACATTTGTTGAGAAATATGGGAGGGAAAATTTTGGGGTACAACACTCACCCTTAGGGTATCTCCCACTTCAGTTGCCTTCGGAAACAGTCACAATTCTCGAAACGTGAGAATTTTTAGTGGTTGTCATTTAGTTCAAGAGATCACAAGTCCATCGATGACCCTTTTGATGCCGCCTCGATTAAAAAGTGATCTTAGAACTTTAGGACAATTACTAAAAGTTCTTGCCCAGTTGCCTTAGTGACCGTAACGTCCCTTCTATAGTCCCTTGTTGTACCCCAAAATTTTCCCTCCCATTTCCTCAACATTTTCTCATCACAAGACCTTTGAAGATTAAGATTCAATTAAGGTTTCCTCTGCTCAGGACTTCTCCTTGCACTGTGGACTCAAATTAGGGTTTGTGTTTGCCTAAGGATGTTTTGACCTAAAATGCCTAAAATGACTTTCATGCTTCATGTTGGACTCCCAAGTTTACCTATACCAAGTTTCAAGTCTTGATTCCAAGTTTTGCCCAGTCAATTGGACAGTTGACCTAGAAATCAACTGTATTGGGGAAAAAGTCAACTGTGGCCAATTGACAGTCAAACCTCATGAAATTTGATCCACATCAACATATTGAACTCATATGGACCATTTGATCAAGTTTGGATCACAATTCCCCAAGAAACTTGATCAGATCACCAAAAGGGCAAAATGGTCATTTTTAGGGTTTTGACTGCACAAAGGCAATTTTTGACTGTTTGACCTAACCAATGGCAAACCAAACTCACACATGGACTCAAGGACCCCATGGAACTATCTTGACATGTTCATCAAGCCTAAAAGATCCCAAGTACACAAGATTGACAGTTGAATTTCCCAGTCAATTGATCAATTTTGACTGTACACTGAAAAGTCAAACTTTGACTTTTTGGCCAAAATCAAGAGTCAAGATTCATTTTTCATCAAAACATGCCAAATCATGAAACTTGTTCATCAAGAAATCACAAAATGCAAATTAGGGTTTGAAAATGGAATTTTTCATAACTTAGAATTTTTCTAAGTTATGAAAAACCCTAATTTTTTCCCAACTTTTCCCCATCTTTTCACCATGATCCATTTGGATTCAAACAAAAGTCAAAACATGAAAGTTGTATCTTGTTGCATAATCTACAACTTTGATTCACAAAGTTTTCTCATTTGAAGCTTGTATCTCAAGTTATAATTTTTTGAATAAGGGCACTAAACCATTTTTAACTTAGTGAAATTTAACCTATTTTGACAAGGTTTTCTACCCCACTTCAAGGCCACTTTTCATACCCTTCCACTTGGAATTTTGATTTGCATTTCAAAGATGGATTGTAGTACACATTCCAAGCTTTCCAAAATGTCCAAGAACTCATCAAACAACCTCATGACTTGAGAGATTCGAATTTCACAAGTTGGCAAGAATTCACTTTTGTTCTTCATCAAAACATGTTCATAAACTTGGAAAATTTGAACTCAGCATAGTTTGTGCTACTTTACAGGTCCCTAAACCAAATTACACTCCTTAATTTAATGCAAAACCATTGAACCAAGTTGTTATTCTAAGCCTTTGGTCATTACACAAGGAATTAAGCCTAAACTAGAAAAAGCATTATTTCCATTCTTGAAAAGAAGAACTTTATGTCAAGTTTGCAATCCAAGTGGTACAATCAAGATCTTCTTGGCACAAGTTTGTGAGCAAATTGCACTGATCAAGGCAAGGGATAGCAACATAGTGGGAGGGCCTGTACTGACCTAGAGAGCCAAGTTGCATTTTGTAGCTTAAGTGTGAAGAAAGGTCCATAACTCATGCCAACTCTCTCTTCAGCTTAGAGACACAACACAAAAGCTATCAAACATATTCCATAGAACATATCCAAGCTTTGGCACGAGTCCTGAACCTCCCAAGCATCCTCCATCTCAAAATCACCTTGAAACTGCACAAACAGGGGAAGCCCTGCAGATTGAGTGCTATCTCTCAATCCCTTCGAGCATTCTTGTCCAAACTTGTTCCTCTACCCTCCTTGCAACATATGCAAGCTAACCCTGTCCTTAAACCTGACCTGTAACACCTCCAAGCCACTTCACCATTTTTAAATTTCTGTTTTGCAGTTGGAGTTCATTAGCTCGATTCAAGGAGTTTCAAGATAAACTAGGACTTGGAAAAGCATCCTTACACTTCAAGGAAGCTATACAAGTCATCATTTCACTCTGAAACATCCTCCATTGCCAAGCTCGATTCCAACTGAACAGGTATATTCATGGAGTTCTATCTCTCTTATTAGGCATTGTTAGCTTTAGATTTTTGAAGAAAACATGTCACAATCATAGCCCTGAACACGCTCATATGATTAGATTTCATTTATGTTTCGTGTGCTTAGAGAATTTCATGTCTGAACATTGATGAAAAGTTAGGTCAGAAATTGGGAGAGGAGAAATTCTCCCTCATCTTAGAGAGATAGGTCAAGTTATTTATATGGTTGAAACCGTCTCTTCATGCTGAACATTTCTTGTGTTATGAGTTTTTGCTGAAAAGCCAAGAATCAGGAGTTAGACATTGAAGAACAGGGGCGCGCGTTTTTTCAAATGTTTGAGCTGGAGGTTGAAGAAGGAGTGGAGTGGGCTGGGCCTGTGTTATTTTGATTTTCACACCATCCTTTTTGATTCACACCCCCCTGAGCCCATTTGTTCATTTTTTAACATTTTTGACTTTTTCTTTTTTGGTTGACTTTGTTTATTTTTTCTCATGGCATTAAAAAATTAAAAATATTTTTTCCATCATTTTCTGAATTTATGGCATATTTATTTGATTTGTTTCTTTATTTATGCATAATATATATATATACCATTATTAAAATAAAATAGAAAAAATGGTGTAAATACATTTTTATTTTTATTTACCTTCTGAAAATATTTCACACAAAAAAAAAATACTCTTTTATTTATTTTATTAAAATATTAAATAAATACTTATTTTGTGTATAATACATATTTAGGGTTTAATATATATATATATGTGATTATTAATATATTTAAGATAAAATATAAAAATACTTGAATTTTTTTCATTTTTATTAATATTTGATATAAAAATACCTTTTTCCATAATACACTTCATTTTATTTTATTTTTTATAAATAATGAATAAATAGTTGTATTAAATCAATTAATATCCATTTTCTTTAAAATTAGGGTTTTTTGCCCTAAATTCAAAATACTCCAAAAAAATAATACATTTTTATTTTCTCTTCTCTTTTACATAAATAATATTTTCTCATACATATACAAAACATTTTTTGTACATCTTGCATTCTTATTTAATTTTTGTACATTATTTAAATTGCAAATATTCAAATGATGTAATAATTTAGATTTAAATTCTTGTCAATATCCCCATTTGAACATTTGTACCCCCCTTCCCATATTTGGTTTTGTAATAGCTTAGTAATTTTAATTTTGCACTTTATTGCTTTCTAATGATAACATGTTAGAATTAGGGTTTGTATGTGAAAAAACGATAAAAAAGTAGTTTGACCTAATACAAGATAAACAAGCATGAAAATGGACACACAAATCACACTTGCACCCCCTAGGGTATTCCACTTGTTGCCTTCAAATAAATGGGCCATATTGTATGTTGAACTTCTTTGGGCAAAAACAAACAATTTGAATGAACATCGTCCCTCGACAAAGCTTTTTCAAAACAAACAAAAACAAATGATCAAGTCCCTTAAAGAAATTGCCCAAAGACATTTGACGCCGTTGCAATTATGGTCTAAACGATGACCCGCGCCTGTCCCTTTCACATCCTAACACAAGATTGTCCACCAAATACAATGGTGGAACAAAATTGTTAAAAGGGTTAAAACATAGCAAAGATCTTTGAGTAAATTTAGGGGTAGACAACTTTTAGTTACTTGATCAAACTTGCAAAAACACTTGCTATTTTTCAAAACACACATCACAACACACTTTCAAAATAACTTTCAAAAACATTGAAAACTTTCAAAAGACATACACCTCTGTATACATCCCAACATGGATCATTACAAAGGTTGCCACCACATTGGCCTCTTTTCAAAACATTTTCAAAAATCCACACACAAAACACAATTTCAAACAATTGAAAATCAAGGCAAATTGATCTAAGCAAGTAACTAAGAGCCCATGGATAACCATGGATAGAAAGGGTGCTAATACCTTCCCTTTCTATAATCTACTCCCCGAACCCAAGAAAACATCTCAAAAGGTTTTTGCTGTGCTTTTTAACCTTTCCTTAGGATAAAATAAAAAGTCGGTGGCGACTCTTGCTAACCGCAACATTTGCGAATACAAACGCAAAACACTAGTCAGTTCTCCCACCGTATCACAGAACTGGCGACTCTGCTGTGGAATTTTTTAAAGTGGAGTAACCTTAGGGTTTAGATCACCTTTGTTTTCAATTGTTTGCTTTGTTTGCTTTTTTATTTGTGGGCTTTGCATCGGAGTTTCATAGATCCTAACCCGGATCTGGGATATACCCTTTTTAGGTAGCGTAATCTGTGAGGGACCTGTCCGGCGTAGACCGACATGGGTGAAGCAGTGGCTACGTTGGTGTGGCATCTTAGTCTGTACCTATATCCCTTGTGTTGTAACGGGGAGAATATAGGTCTTCTAAGGGGTCATTAAACACCAACCAACCTTAGAACCCTAAATTGACCAACTTGGCTATTAGGACAGTAGCAGTATGCTACACTCATTGAGGCTAAACTCTCGAGATGGTTCTGGCCGCAAGAAAAGATTGCGATGCTGGAGTTATGACCGATTGAGGGTAGCCAATGATTTGAGATCCTCTAGAACCCGGTTACTTCTGATAGGACAGGTTTTAACCAACAAAACCAAAAGAGGGTAATACCTGAAACTCATGCTGGCCTGAAACCTAAGGGTGTCTTGTGTGACTTGTGTGCCTTATCTGTCTATGTGAATATTTGTGGTGTGCTTCATCATAGCATCATTCCATCATACCATTGCATGCATCCTGTATAAAGGGCTAACCCATTTCAAAGACAAAAAAGGTTTCATCTTTGCTCTGTTTTGTAGGACATCATGTTGCCCGTGCGTAGAAATGCTGTCCGTCTCAACTTTGTTCAACCACCAGTTTTACTCAAGGATTTGGTTGGGAGGATTCCAAACACTACCTCCTTCATCAACAAACATGGTTCTCTCCTTGGCTTGATCACTGCAAAATGGGACCAACAACTGATAAGTGTTCTGACCCAGTTTTATGACCCTTTGTACCATTGTTTCACCTTTCAAGACTTCCAGCTGGTTCCTACCCTGGAAGAGTTCTCTTATTTGCTTGGGATCCCTGTCTTGGAACAAACTCCATTCACTGGTTTGGAAAAGACTCCTAGGCCTGAAGAGATTGCTGCAATTCTCCCCTTGACCAAAGAAGAGGTATTGTCCAACTGGGAAACTAGAAATGGGATCAAGGGCTTTTTGGTCAAATTTCTGGTTGGCAAGGCTAATGATTTCTGGAATGACTTGGACTTCAAAGCATATGAGGATATTCTAGCTCTTTTGATCTATGGTCTGGTGCTGTTTCCCAACCCTGACACTTTTATCAGTATCCATGTCATAAGGATCTTCATGTCTCGGAATCCGGTACCTACTCTTTTGGGTGATATTCTACAACAACTCTATGCTCGTACTGCTCGAAAACGGGGAACTCCGTGGTGTTGTGCTCCTTTGCTAGTAAGGTGGTTTATTTCGCACCTTCCTAAGTTCATGCTGAAGAATGAAGAAGGAAAAGGTTGGGCTCGGAGGTTAATGTCTCTCACCGATAATGACATCACCTGGACTCTCAGAGGTTTGGATGAGGTAGCTGTTATCGACCGTTGCGGAGAATACCCTAATGTCCCGTTGATTGGTATCCAGGGAGGAATCTCTTACAATCCGTGTTTAGCTCTCCGTCAATTTGGGAGAGCCAGAGGAGATGGGCCTCATGAAATGCTGGTTCCTCACTTCCATTTTGAGTTTCAGGCAGACAGTGACAAACTACGCCAGGGATTCATTAGAGCTTGGGACAGAATTCACAAAGCTGACCCACATGAGTTGGGACCAAAGACTTCTCTGCCATTGAAGCCCTATTGCAAGTGGGTCCGCGTCCGTGCTCAAAGGTTAGGTATGCCCTACGAAGCTGTTAGACCTCTCATTCTTGAATCTCCTGATGAAGATGGGGTTCCTCCAGCTGTCCTCCCTCCTCAGATACCTACTGATTTTGACACCATGAAGAGATCTTGGGCGCAGTTAAAGGAAGAACGGGATTTCTATCGGGAGAAGTTCAACGAGCAGGAAAGGAAGATCCAGAGGCTGACTAAGCAATTGGAGGAAGAACGGGTCCTGAACAACTACATCAGCACTGAAAAGAGGAGGCCATGGGAGCATTGATGAGCTTTGATGTTTCCTTTTGTAGTTTTATTTCCTTTTCAGTATTTTTCATTCCTGTAATGCCTAAGGGCAAGTTGTTGAACAATTGAAAATTTTAATCTAATGAAGTGTGTTTCCCTTTTTGTCTACAAAGTTGAATCTTGTTTGTCTTTGAAAACATAAAACATACGCATTCCATTGCACCATATGCATAGCAGGTACCCTATTTCACAGGTTGCTTAATCTCCTTCGCTGTTTATTTTGAACAGTCATCATGAATCCAGAATCATCCAGTGAGCAAGCAATCAAGGCCCTTCAGGCCCAAAGTGCACAGTTTCAAGAGATGGTCCTAAGCCTAGCCCAAGGTCAGCAAGAGTTGAAGACTCTACTCATGAAGAAGAAGAAGAAAAAGAGGATTGCATTGTTCAACACCGGACGCAGATTTGGGAACACACTCCATAATGAAGCTGATCCAACCACTTCTTCTGCGGAGAAGAACAGTCCCCAAGGGGGAGGAGCTCCTAGTCCCGCAGTCTCCGACAACGAGACGGACTATAACGACGAACAATACCCGCCTGCTGCTGACAGATACAAGCAATTGGAGGACCGCTTGAGCGCCATGGAGATTCAGAATGTGCCGGGGCTGGATTTCGGAGATTTGGGGTTATCTTCTGGAGTAGTAATTCCACACAAGTTTAAGGCACCTGCCTTCGCCAAGTATGATGGGGTCTCCTGCCCAAAGCTGCATCTGAGGTCGTACGTAAGGAAAATCCAACCTTACACGGCGGATAAGAACCTCTGGATTCACTTCTTCCAAGATAGCCTCTCGGGGTCACAGCTTGAATGGTTCTACCAATTGGATGGAGCTAGCATCCGACACTGGGAAGATTTGGCAACCGCATTCTACAGACAATACCAATACAATTCTGATCTCGCTCCTACGCGTACCCAACTTCAGGGTATGTCTCTAGGGACGGGTGAAGGGTTCAAAGAGTACGCTCAAAAATGGAGAGATTTGGCTGGCAGGGTGCAGCCTCCATTGACTGATCGAGAACTGGTTGATATGTTTCTGGGGACATTGTCTGGTCCGTTTTTCAATCATTTGGTTGGTAACTCTTATGCTGGATTTACAGATTTGATATTAACGGGAGAAAGAATTGAAGCTGGCATCAGGTCAGGCAAGATACAGAAGGCTGCCTCTACAAGTGCTGAGAAGAGGCCGTTCAAGAAAGAAGCAAGTGCCGTCTATGGTACTAGAAGACAAGTCAAGCCCGAAAGTCGCCAAGCCGTCAATGCTTTGGTCATCTCAAAACCTGTTGCTGCTCCTCAGCAGTACAATCAACAAAGAAGCGAAAGGCCCAAGAGGCAGTATACCCGACTGAGTATGACCTTATCTCAAATTTTACCCCAACTGTTATCCACCAACCTGGTGACCCTCAAAGAAGCTCCTAAGGTCGTCAACACTGCGTCTCCTAAGTATAACCCAAATGCCCGGTGTGCTTATCATTCTGATAGTCCCGGGCACACTACTGATGATTGCTGGGCCTTGAGAAACAAAGTACAAGATCTGATCGACGCAAAGGAAATTCAGTTTGAAGCACCGGAGAGACCAAATGTTGTAACTGCTCCTATGCCCCAGCATAGAGTAAATGCCATTGAGGAAGAATTGTATGCTGTTTCGGTAAATGAAGTTGTTACCCCTCTGAAGACCGTCAAGAAGAACCTACTGCAGGCCGGTTTATTTCCGGGTTGTAGTGAAGGTTGCCTGTTCTGTGCTGTTTCCCTATCTGGTTGTCCCTTGCTGAGGTTAGGTGTCCAAAGCCTAATGGATAGCAAGGAGATTCTGTTTAAGAAGTCTGCTGTTCAGTTGGTTCCGGTAAAAGAAGTTTCTGTGGTTACCATCTTCAAAAATCCAATCAAGGCTCTCCCAAAGAAGCCTGTTCAAATCATGACTGTTGCACCTGTGATCATTACTGTTCCGGGGCCTCTCCCCTACGTGTCTGATAAAGCTGTCCCCTGGAACTATGGGGCAGATGTATATGTAAATGGAATCAAACAAGAATTCGGCACTGGCGCCAGTATCTGCGATATCACTGGTCCAGCCAAGGTCACCCGCAGTGGCAGGCTCTTCTCGCCTGACATTGCACCGCCTGCTATTCGAAGACCCCTCCTTATAACCCCTACAAGTTTACCTGTTCCTGCTACTGATCAAGTTGTTTCCCCTGCTGCCGAGTCATCTAATGCTCAGGGCAAAGGGATTGAAGAAGAGCCTTCCCGGATGGAGGCACCAATACCTGTAAATGCTGAGGCCTCCCAACAAGAAGTGGAGGAGATCCTGAAAATAATAAAGAAGAGTGATTTCAATGTTGTCGAACAGCTGGGGCATACGCCCTCCAAAATCTCCCTGCTCTCCTTATTGCTATGCTCTAAGGCCCATGCTAAGGCCTTGATCTCATTTCTCAAGACGGCCCATGTGCCGCAGGAGACGTCTGCAGTCCAGTTCACTGATTGCATAGCAAATCTGACAGCAGACAATGGCTTGGGATTCTCAGATGCTGACCTGACCGCGAAGGGAAGAGACCACAATGATGCCCTGCATGTCTCTATTGAATGCAGGGGCACTACTCTGGCACATGTATTGGTGGATACTGGTTCTTCCTTGAACGTGCTACCGGAAAAGGCTTTAGACCGTCTGGATTATGAAGGCCTGGAATTGAAGCCCAGCAATATCACCGTCAGGGCCTTCGACGGTTCCAAAAGGATGGTTCATGGAGAGGTTAACATCCCTATTCGCGTGGGCTCTCAAGTGTTTGACTCTACCTTTTATGTGATGGATATACGTCCATCGTACTCTTGTCTACTGGGTCGACCTTGGATCCATAAAGCTGGGGCAGTGACCTCCACTTTGCACCAGAAGCTGAAGTATCCCGTCAGGGGGAAGATCGTCACTGTGCAAGGAGAAGAGGAGTATATGGTGAGCCATTTGAATTCCTTCAGGTACATTGAGATGGACGGAGAGTTTATTGAAACCCCCTTCCAGCATTTCGAGGAGGTGCATCCAATTTCAGCAGCTGCAGAGACAATAGCCGAAGAGAATGATTCCTTGAAGATGGCTTCCCTAAGGGATGCCCGGGCTGTGGTTCAGAAAGGCAATTGTGCACACTGGGGGTCAGCTTCCTGACTTCACTCAGAAGAACGACAAGTTTGGGCTAGGCTTTACTACAGAGGCTCAGAAGGCGGTGCGCAAAGAGAAGATCGGAAAGGCTCCGATGTTTATTTCCAGCTCAAGGGTGAATGCTATCGAGGAGGATGTGGAGGAAGTTGAGTTTGACAGTTGGATCTACCCGACTACCAGCAACGGACCAAGCAACTGGACGACGAAGGATTTTACCCCTATCACATTTGTCACGCAGTAATTAATTTCTTTTGATTTCCGATTTGTAACAAACAATATGTTAAAACTTTGTTGGCTCGGTGTCCTACCCGGGGCATCGTAGCTCCATTTGTGAGGGCTTTTTGTATGACATTTTCATATATCATCAATCAAAACATTGGACGTTTGTTGCATTTCAAATCTTTTGCTCTTTTCCTTTCTGTGTTATATATATTGCAAAACAGCTATATTTACACACACTCACTTATACAGGTTTCAATCCACTCTGGATCTCACTGGTAACAGCTCTGCTACCGCCAGTTATGACTTCGAAAATCCGATCAACTTGGCCAAAGACGAAGGTGAAGATGATTGCGAAGTGCCTGGTGAACTCGCAAGACTGCTACTCCAGGAAGAGAGGGCTATTCAACCACATGAAGAGCCTGTAGAAACAATTAACTTGGGTACTGAGACAGATAGGAAAGAGGTCAAGATTGGTGCCAATCTAGAGCTCAGCGTGAAGCAACGATTGATCCAAATGTTACAAGACTACATGGAGATTTTTGCTTGGTCCTATGAAGATATGCCTGGTTTGGATGCCGACATTGTAGTTCACCATCTGCCAACCAAGGAAGATTGCCCTCCGGTAAAGCAAAAAGTCCGACGGATGCGTCCAGAGATGTCTGAAAAGATCAAGGCCGAGGTTATGAAGCAGTTTGATGCCGGGTTCCTTGCAGTGACTTCCTACCCCCAGTGGGTTGCCAATGTGGTGCCAGTACCAAAGAAGGACGGTAAAGTCAGAATGTGTGTCGACTACAGGGATTTGAACAGGGCCAGCCCCAAGGATGACTTCCCCCTACCTCACATCGATGTTCTTGTTGACAATACAGCTCAACACAAGGTGTTCTCCTTCATGGATGGTTTTTCAGGGTATAATCAGATTAAGATGGCTCCAGAGGATATGGAGAAGACTACCTTTGTGACTCAGTGGGGCACCTTCTGTTATAAGGTCATGCCATTCGGATTGAAAAATGCTGGGGCAACCTATCAACGTGCCATGGTTGCTTTATTTCATGATATGATCCATCATGAGATTGAAGTATACGTTGATGACATGATTGCGAGGTCTCAAACTGAGGAGGAGCACCTTGACCATCTGAGGAAGTTGTTTGATCGACTCAAGTTATACAAGCTGAGGTTGAATCCCAACAAATGCACCTTTGGGGTAAGATCCGGAAAATTGCTAGGTTTCATTGTAAGTGATAAGGGTATTCAGGTGGACCCTGCCAAGGTAAAAGCCATACAAGAGATGCCGACTCCAAAAACAGAGAAAGAAGTCAGAGGTTTTCTAGGACGACTGAATTACATCGCCCGATTCATCTCACATCTAACTGCTACTTGTGAGCCAATCTTCAAATTACTGAAGAAAGATCAAGTGGTACGCTGGAATGATGAATGTCAGGCCGCCTTTGAAAGGATAAAGGAATATCTCCAAGAGCCACCCATTCTTATGCCACCAGTGGAAGGAAGACCTCTGATACTATACTTGACGGTACTTGATAATTCAATGGGGTGTGTGCTGGGGCAGCATGACGAGTCTGGCCGAAAAGAGCACGCTATTTATTACTTGAGCAAAAAGTTTACCGACTGTGAGTCTCGTTACTCACTGCTTGAGAAAACTTGTTGCGCTCTTGTATGGGCTGCTCGCCGGCTGAGACAGTATATGCTGACTCACACTACCTTATTGATTTCAAAAATGGATCCCATCAAGTACATATTCGAAAAGCCCGCTCTGTCTGGAAGAATAGCAAGATGGCAAATGATCTTGACGGAATATGATATCCAGTATACAACTCAGAAAGCAATTAAGGGAAGTGTACTGGCGGATCATTTGGCACACCAACCTGTGGACGATTACCAATCATTAAACTTTGATTTTCCGGATGAAGACATCATGGTGGTAACTGACTGTGAAGTACCTGGACCGGATGAAGGACCTGAGGAAGGGTCCCGATGGTCTATGCATTTTGATGGAGCCTCCAATGCTTTGGGTAACGGCGTCGGCGCTGTAATCATATCTCCCAAAGGAACTCATACTCCCCTCACCGCCCGATTATGTTTCAGCTGCACCAACAATATGGCAGAATACGAGGCATGTATCATGGGTTTACAAGCTGCAATCGACTTAAGGATAAAATTTCTAAGTGTCTTCGGAGATTCTGCTCTCGTGATCAATCAGATCAAAGGCGAGTGGGATACGAAACACCCGAATCTTATCCCTTACAAGGAGTATGTGTCGACCTTGCTCCCTCACTTTGAAGAGATAACTTTTGAGCATTTCCCCAGAGAGGAGAATCAGCTAGCGGACGCACTAGCCACGATGTCTTCAATGTTCAAAGTTAAATGGGACAATGAGGCTCCCCGAATCATAATCTGGAAGTTGGATGAACCGGCGTACTGCTGCGAGCTCGAGGCTGAGAAGGTGACTGAAAAACCCTGGTATCACGAGGTAAAGAGGTACTTGGAAGTTCAGGAATACCCTGAAGGTGCATCTGTCAATGATAAGAAGTTCATAAGGAGATTTGCTGCAAAATTCTTCCTCAGCAACGGCATTCTTTACAAACGGAATCATGATTCAACTCTGCTACGTTGTGTGGATAAGGCTGAAGCAGAGAAAATCATGATAGAACTTCATGAAGGTACGTTTGGAACCCATTCCAGTGGACACACCATGGCTAAGAAAATCCTTCGGGCAGGATATTTCTGGTCCACAATGGAAGCCGATTGTTACCAACACTCCCGAACTTGTCATAAATGCCAGATCTATGCTGACAAGGTGCATATCCCTCCGGTTCCTTTGAATGTCCTAACGGCACCTTGGCCTTTCGCAATGTGGGGCATCGATATGATCGGTGAGATCCGACCAACGGCATCCAATGGGCATCGCTTCATCTTGGTGGCGATCGATTACTTCACGAAGTGGGTTGAGGCAGCTTCCTACGCCACAGTAACCAAGAGCGTTGTGGCACGTTTCATCCGGCATAATCTGATCTGTCGGTACGGCGTCCCAGAAAGAATCATTACGGATAATGGTACCAATCTCAATAACAAAATGATCACTGAACTCTGTGAACAATTCAAGATACAACACCACAATTCTTCTCCCTACCGGCCAAAGATGAATGGGGCTGTAGAGGCAGCCAATAAAAATATCAAGAAAATTGTGAAGAAGATGACAGTGACCTATAAAGATTGGCACGAGATGTTACCGTTCGCTCTTCATGGGTACCGCACCTCAGCAAGGACATCAACCGGGGCAACTCCTTTCTCCTTGGTCTATGGCATGAAGGCAGTCTTGCCAATTGAAATCCAGATACCCTCTCTCCGGATAATGAAGGATGCAGACTTGAATGAAGATGATTGGATCCAGACTCGACTTGATCAATTAAATCTGATTGACGAAAAGAGGCTCACTGCTATCTGTCATGGTCAAACGTATCAGAAACGGATGATCAGGGCATTCAACAAGAAAGTCAGACCGCAAGAGTATCAAGTTGGGGACCTGGTAATCAAACGCATCATCCTTCCTCAAAGTGATCCCAGGGGCAAATGGACCCCTACGTATGAAGGGCCATTTGTGGTTAAGCGTGTGTTCTCAGGAGGAGCCATGATCCTAACCACCATGGATGGTGACGACCTTCCTCACCCCGCCAATGCAGACATAGTGAAAAAATACTACGCATAAATAAGAGACCCGCTAGGTTGACATACCTAGGCAAAAATAAGGGCTTCCCGGCGAACCAAAAGGGTTCGGGCAAAAATAAGGGATGAAATGAATAAAAAAAATCTGTACACCCGGCAAGTCGAAAACCTGAAAAGGCGGCTTGGGCAAAAATGGGTATCCCGGTGGACTGAAAACCCGAAAGGGCGGTCCAGGCAAAAGTTAGGGATAAAAGCGTAACACTATGTCTCATTGGATCACTTCGCATCCAGAATTCGGCATCGACTATCTGGCTCCAGATTTCGGCATTGACCAATCAGTTTCATCTTCAACTAGGCAGCAAAGCGATGAGACGTTCGAAGACATAAAGGCAATAGCAGAGTTGGAACCCAGTGGGATTGTTCACATAGCTGTTTTGTTTCCTTTTTCAAATTGTAAACTCTATACTATTTGGCGATGTCCTCTTACTAGGATGTCAGCCTCTTGTACAAAAACGCCAATTCACAAGCAAAGTTTAAATCAATACAGATTCACTTGTCCATACAAATTACCATTGTTTTCTTTTTCTGTTTTGCGAAGAACGTCCAATATTCATTGTTGATATATGCATTTGACATTAAATTGCTGATTCATAAATATTTGCATATAAAACAAGAGATTAATTACAGGTAACATCAAAGACAGGGGCAATGTGGAGTTGTCTAATGCAGTCTGGTTGTTTTGTCTGCCAAGGCACCAAGGTAGGTTCAACTGAAAGATGTGGCCAAATCATCTCAATTCCCCGCAGAGTAAAACAGGATGCGATAATACTTTCCCCAAGCGGAGTTGATTCCCCGTCGATCCCGAAAAGGCACAACATTCCTCGGCAGGTCTTAAAGCTCATCCCCAGTAGATTCTGCAAGCTTATCCTCTGCGAAGAACGGACGTCTCACCCGAGTTTTATTTAGAGTTATTTCCTCACAAGGACTTATAACTGGGTTATCCTCAGCTAAAAACCACGGAAGACCGCTCTCGGCAAAGTTCCTTTAGTCCCCAGCGAAGTCTATCTTTGGTATTCCCAAGCAGAGTTTATCTTTGGAGTTCCCCAGCGGAGTTTATCATCATTATCCTCAGCGGAATCCATCATTAAAGTCCTCAGCAGGCCTCTCATCAAAACTTCGGCCAAATATCTCTTCCACAGAGCGATTCTCCGGCCGTTCGTCAAGGATTTATTTTCCCCAAGACGAAATTACATTCATAAACATTTTACATTTTCATACATCTTGCTTACATACATGGTGGAACGCATACAACATCTCATGTTGAGTATCATGACAATATGCATATCATACATCATGACATTGCATACAACTTACGTTTTTTGCCTTTTCAAGAAAAAGACAATCCCAAAAACAACTACCTTCAACTGTCACAATTCCAGATCCGATACCTGTATTTAGCCAGGGCACATCTGAGAGTGATCAGTTTCCAGACTCGATTCCTGTATCTAGCCAGGGCACGTCTGAAGAGTTCGAAGATTCGATTCCTGTATCCGGCCAGGGCACATCTATCAACTACAACATCTCCAGATTCGATTCCTGTATCCAGCCAGGGAATATCTGTTGACCACGTTTCCAGACTCGATTCCTGTATCTAGCCAGGGCACGTCTGAAGACTTCGCAGATTCGATTCCTGTATCCAGCCAAGGCACATCTATTGACGACTATTCCCAGATTCGACTCCTGTATCCAGCCAGGGCACATCTGTGAGCAACTAACTGTAGATTCGATACCTGTATCTAGCCAGGGCATATCTGCATAAGGAGACTGAAGATCAAACCCCTGTAACAAGCCAGGAAAACATCCTCCTTCCTCAAAATACACAAGTTCTCGCTAAGGAATCTCTTATGCGATCAACACCTCCAAATAGCATCTATAAGCCCATCTCCCTATCTACCACCTCTCCAAATGGCATCTATAAGCCCATTCCCGACACCACATTGTTGAGACTCCAGCATGCGAGTGCAAATTTCCGGGCACTCTAGTGTCCAATCTCCTTTTACCCTCGAGTCATGAAAGGCAAACTTGCCAATCTAACTCTTCAGGTTCAAGAAGATTGAACAGGGGCAATTGTTGTACCCCAAAATTTGCCCTCCCATTTCCTCAACATTTTCTCATCACAAGACCTTTGAAGATTAAGATTCAATTAAGGTTTCCTCTGCTCAGGACTTCTCCTTGCACTGTGGACTCAAATTAGGGTTTGTGTTTGCCTAAGGATGTTTTGACCTAAAATGCCTAAAATGACTTTCATGCTTCATGTTGGACTCCCAAGTTTACCTATACCAAGTTTCAAGTCTTGATTCCAAGTTTTGCCCAGTCAATTGGACAGTTGACCTAGAAATCAACTGTATTGGGGAAAAAGTCAACTGTGGCCAATTGACAGTCAAACCTCATGAAAGTTGATCCACATCAACATATTGAACTCATATGGACCATTTGATCAAGTTTGGATCACAATTCCCCAAGAAACTTGATCAGATCACCAAAAGGGCAAAATGGTCATTTTTAGGGTTTTGACTGCACAAAGGCAATTTTTGACTGTTTGACCTAACCAATGGCAAAACAAACTCACACATGGACTCAAGGACCCCATGGAACTATCTTGACATGTTCATCAAGCCTAAAAGATCCCAAGTACACAAGATTGACAGTTGAATTTCCCAGTCAATTGATCAATTTTGACTGTACACTGAAAAGTCAAACTTTGACTTTTTGGCCAAAATCAAGAGTCAAGATTCATTTTTCATAAAAACATGCCAAATCATGAAACTTGTTCATCAAGAAATCACAAAATGCAAATTAGGGTTTGAAAATGGAATTTTTCTAAGTTATGAAAAACCCTAATTTTTTCCCAACTTTGCCCCATCTTTTCACCATGATCCATTTGGATTCAAACAAAAGTCAAAACATGAAAGTTGTAGCTTGTTTCATAATCTACAACTTTGATTCACAAAGTTTTCTCATTTGAAGCTTGTATCTCAAGTTATAATTTTTTGAATAAGGGCACTAAACCATTTTTAACTTAGTGAAATTTAACCTATTTTGACAAGGTTTTCTACCCCACTTCAAGGCCACTTTTCATACCCTTTCACTTGGAATTTTGATTTGCATTTCAAATATGGATTGTATTACACATTCCAAGCTTTCCAAAATGTCAGAGAACTCATCAAACAACCTCATGACTTGAGAGATTCGAATTTCACAAGTTGGCAAGAATTCACTTTTGTTCTTCATCAAAACATGTTCATAAACTTGGCAAATTTGAACTCAGCATAGTTTGTGCTACTTTACAGGTCTATAAACCAAATTACACTCCTTAATTTAATGCAAAACCATTGAACCAAGTTGTTATTCTAAGCCTTTGGTCATTACACAAGGAATTAAGCCTAAACTAGAAAAAGCATTATTTCCATTCTTGAAAAGAAGAACTTTATGTCAAGTTTGCAATCCAAGTGGTACAATCAAGATCTTCTTGGCACAAGTTTGTGAGCAAATTGCACTGATCAAGGCAAGGGATAGCAGCATAGTGGGAGGGCCTGTACTGACCTAGAGAGCCAAGTTGCATTTTGTAGCTTAAGTGTGAAGAAAGGTCCATAACTCATGCCAACTCTCTCTTCAGCTTAGAGACACAACACAAAAGCTATCAAACATATTCCATAGAACATATCCAAGCTTTGGCACGAGTCCTGAACCTCCCAAGAATCCTCCATCTCAAAATCACCTTGAAACTGCACAAACAGGGGAAGCCCTGCAGATTGAGTGCTATCTCTCAATCCCTTCGAGCATTCTTGTCCAAACTTGTTCCTCTACCCTCCTTGCAACATATGCAAGCTAACCCTGTCCTTAAACCTGACCTGTAACACCTCCAAGCCACTTCACCATTTTTAAATTTCTGTTTTGCAGTTGGAGTTCATTAGCTCGATTCAAGGAGTTTCAAGATAAAGTAGGACTTGGAAAAGCATCCTTACACTTCAAGGAAGCTATACAAGTCATCATTTCACTCTGAAACATCCTCCATTGCCAAGCTCGATTCCAACTGAACAGGTATATTCATGGAGTTCTATCTCTCTTATTAGGCATTGTTAGCTTTAGATTTTTGAAGAAAACATGTCACAATCATAGCCCTGAACATGCTCATATGATTAGATTTCATTTATGTTTCGTGTGCTTAGAGAATTTCATGTCTGAACATTGATGAAAAGTTAGGTCAGAAATTGGGAGAGGAGAAATTCTCCCTCATCTTAGAGAGATAGGTCAAGTTATTTATATGGTTGAAACCGTCTCTTCATGCTGAACATTTCTTGTGTTATGAGTTTTTGCTGAAAAGCCAAGAATCAGGAGTTAGACATTGAAGAACAGGGGCGCGCGTTTTTTCAAATGTTTGAGCTGGAGGTTGAAGAAGGAGTGGAGTGGGCTGGGCCTGTGTTATTTTGATTTTCACACCATCCTTTTTGATTCACACCCCCCTGAGCCCATTTGTTCATTTTTTAACATTTTTGACTTTTTCTTTTTTGGTTGACTTTGTTTATTTTTTCTCATGGCATTAAAAAATTAAAAATATTTTTTCCATCATTTTCTGAATTTATGGCATATTTATTTGATTTGTTTCTTTATTTATGCATAATATATATATATATATACCATTATTAGAATAAAATAGAAAAAATGGTGTAAATACATTTTTATTTTTATTTACCTTCTGAAAATATTTCACACAAAAAAAAAATACTCTTTTATTTATTTTATTAAAATATTAAATAAATACTTATTTTGTGTATAATACATATTTAGGGTTTAATATATATATATATATATATATATATATATATATATATATATATATATATATATATATATATATATATATATATATATATATATATATATATATATATATATATATATATATATATATATATATATATATATATATATATATATATATATGTGTGTGATTATTAATATATTTAAGATAAAATATAAAAATACTTGAATTTTTTTCATTTTTATTAATATTTGATATAAAAATACCTTTTTCCATAATACACTTCATTTTATTTTATTTTTTATAAATAATGAATAAATAGTTGTATTAAATCAATTAATATCCATTTTCTTTAAAATTAGGGTTTTTTGCCCTAAATTCAAAATACTCCAAAAAAATAATACATTTTTATTTTCTCTTCTCTTTTACATAAATAATATTTTCTCATACATATACAAAACATTTTTTGTACATCTTGCATTCTTATTTAATTTTTGTACATTATTTAAATTGCAAATATTCAAATGATGTAATAATTTAGATTTAAATTCTTGTCAATATCCCCATTTGAACATTTGTACCCCCCTTCCCATATTTGGTTTTGTAATAGCTTAGTAATTTTAATTTCGCACTTTATTGCTTTCTAATGATAACATGTTAGAATTAGGGTTTGTATGCGAAAAAACGATAAAAAAATAGTTTGACCTAATACAAGATAAACAAGCATGAAAATGGACACACAAATCACACTTGCACCCCCTAGGGTATTCCACTTGTTGCCTTCAAATAAATGGGCCATATTGTATGTTGAACTTCTTTGGGCAAAAACAAACAATTTGAATGATCATCGTCCCTCGACAAAGCTTTTTCAAAACAAACAAAAACAAATGATCAAGTCCCTTAAAGAAATTGCCCAAAGACATTTGACGCCGTTGCAATTATGGTCTAAACGATGACCCGCGCCTGTCCCTTTCACATCCTAACACAAGATTGTCCACCAAATACAATGGTGGAACAAAATTGTTAAAAGGGTTAAAACATAGCAAAGATCTTTGAGTAAATTTAGGGGTAGACAACTTTTAGTTACTTGATCAAACTTGCAAAAACACTTGCTATTTTTCAAAACACACATCACAACACACTTTCAAAATAACTTTCAAAAACATTGAAAACTTTCAAAAGACATACACCTCTGTATACATCCCAACATGGATCATTACAAAGGTTGCCACCACATTGGCCTCTTTTCAAAACATTTTCAAAAATCCACACACAAAGCACCATTTCAAACAATTGAAAATCAAGGCAAGTTGATCTAAGCAAGTAACTAAGAGCCCATGGATAACCATGGATAGAAAGGGTGCTAATACCTTCCCTTTCTATAATCTACTCCCCGAACCCAAGAAAACATCTCAAAAGGTTTTTGCTGTGCTTTTTAACCTTTCCTTAGGATAAAATAAAAAGTCGGTGGCGACTCTTGATAACCGCAACATTTGCGAATACAAACACAAAACACTAGTCAGTTCTCCCACCGTATCACATCCCTCAACATCAAACGATGGGGCTACCTACTCATTAAAAGTAGGATAGCACTATCTAAAGGAAAGGAGGAAAAGAACACCTTTTTCGAGTAGGTAGATAACTGTTAGGTACTTGCTAAAAAAAACTTTTTCACACTACACTTTCAAAACATTTTTCAAAAATGCTTTATCAACACTCTTGAGGACTGATACAAGAGTTATCATAAAGCAAACAAGGTTTTCAAAACACACAACCACAGAAGCAATTTTCAAAAAATGAGCAAGCACCTAAGAGCCCGTGGAAAACCACGGATGGAAAGGGTGCTAACACCTTCCTTTTCCATAATCTACCCCCCTTACTCAGGAAATCTTGAAAAAGGTATTTTTTTGTTCTTTTCACCTTTTCCTTTGTTGGATAAAAGAAAAGTCGGTGGCGACTCTTGCTTACCATGGCATTTGCGAATATAAAATGGAAAACCAGTATAACAGTCGGTTCTGCCACCGTATCACAGAACTGGCGACTCTGCTGGGGAAATTTTAAAAAGTGGGGTTTACCTTAGGGTCTAGTTCATTTCTAAATTGCTTTCCTTGTTTTTTTTTATTTCTTTACTTTTAAAGGTTTGCTTGGGATACTATAGATCCTATACCCGGATCTGGGGCATCTTTTTAAGTAAACAGTAATAGATCATGGAGACTGTACGACGTAGATCGATATGTTTGAAGCGATAGCTGTGTTGGTGTGACACTTTGGTTGGTACCGGTATCCCTTGTGTTGAATCTAGGAGAATACGGGGCCTCCGCATGGTGTCGTGAAGCACTATCGAACCTTAGAACCTTTGTTGAACAAACTTTGCCATTAGAAAGTAGTGACATAGTCGGCCTTGGTGTAAAGCTGGGAATCAGTTGATACTCGATACTACACTCATTGAGATTGGACTTTCGGGATGTTTCGGCCGCAAGAAAATATTGCTAAGTTGAAATAATACTGATAAAGAAAGATCAGTAATATTGAGATTCCTTAGAACTCGGTTACTATTTCTAAGACAGGTTGAACCAACTGAACATTCAAGAGGGTACTTACCCTAAACCTCATGCAAGCCTTTGAACCTAAGGTCTATTGTGTGATTTGCTTGTGTTTATATGTGATTTAAGCATAATCATGACATAATAAATATCATAACATCCATTTTTCATTTCACTAACCATTTCAAGGATCAAGGGAATTTATCTTTGTTCTGTTTCACAGATCAGGGCTTCCGCTCGTAGAAACACTATCCAAATCAGCATTGTGAGAATACCTCTCCAACTCAAGGGTTCTAGAAACTTCTTTGTTCACCAAAAAATTTGGTCGACTTCTCAACCTAGTTACCTCGGGCTTTGATGAGAATATGATGAGTGTATTCTTTCAGTTCTTTGACCCTAAGCACCATTGCTTCACCTTTCCAGACTATCAGTTGGTACCCAAGATGGAAGAATTCTCCCAGTTATTAGGAATACCTATTCTAGATCAGTTGCCTTTCACCGGTTTGGAAGAAGCTCCAAAGCCGGAGTTCATTGCAGCAGCTTTGCATCTGAAACGGTCCGACATTGTATCCAACTGGGAAATAAGAAGAAGAGTTAAGGGGTTTTTAGCCAAGCTCATAATAGATAAGGCTCAACTATTTTGGGATGATTTGGACTTCCAGGCTTTTGAGGAGGTATTGACCCTTCTAATCTATGGGTTAATACTATTCCCTAATCCAAACTTACTCATAGATGTGAATTCCATCAAGGTCTTCCTCTCTCACAACCCTGTGCCCACTTTACTCGGAGACGTCTTGCATACCCTCCACACTTGTACCACGAAGAAAAGAGGAATTCTTATGTGCTGTGTGCCATTGCTGTCAAGGTGGTTTATTTCTCACCTCTCTAAATCAATACTGAAGAATGAAGAAGGTTTGGGTTGGTCGCAAAGGATAATGTCACTTTCTCACGCGGATATTCTCTGGTATTCCCGATCTATGGGAGATATTTCTGTTATTGATCATTGCGGGGAATTCCCTAATGTCCCACCACTTGGCATTAGGGTAGGCATAACTTATAATCCTTCTCTAGCTCTGTGACAATTTGGTTATGCTCAAAGGGATGGTCCTCACGAGATGCGTATCCAGGGCATTATGTTTAACTATGAGGATGATGTTCAAGGGTATCATCAGAGGTTCATACGAGCTTGCAGCATGGTAAACATATTTGATACCAAGACTTTGGGGCCGAAGACTTCCATCCCTATGGAACCTTATCTCCAATGGGTACGGGATCGCGCTCAGAACCTTGTGATGCCATATATAGCCATCTTACCAATGATTGTGGATCCCATTACCGAAGGAGATATTCCTTATATAGTTATCCATCCTGACATGCCCACTGATGTTGAAGAGCTGCAGAGATCCTGGATTCAGCTGAAGAAAGAGCGGGATACATTTAGAGATCATTTCTATACCCATGAGAGGAAAGTGTTGGAGCTCACGAAGAAACTTCACGAAGAAAAAGGTCTTAATGTCTATCTCGGCACGAAGAGGAAGTGGCCATGGGAAACTTGATTTCTTAGTTTTTAGAATTTTTCAATTGTAAGCCTAAAAGGAAATTGTATTTTGAATTATACTAATAAAATCTTTGTTTCATTTTGGCTCACAAATTTAAATTTCCATAAGGTCCTTGAAAGCATTTCATAAGCATATCATACATTTCATTGCATAAGCAGGTCTTCAGTACAGGTTTCTTATTTCTTTTCGCTGTTTATTTTAGCAAAAGAAATGGCTCTCAAACAAACAGTGAAGGAACTTCAAGCTCATAATCCTCAGTTCCAACAAATGATCATGGCCCTGGCCAAGGGGAAAGAGGAGATGAAGGCCTTGATTGTAAAATAGAAGACCAAGAAGCCATAGAAACCAACTGGTGTAGTGAATTTGGGAAGAAGGATTAAAGGACCAGTGCGGCGAGCTTCAGAACTAGCAACTTCGTCAAAAGAAGGGGACACTCAGGAAGGGGAGACAAGAGAGGAAGACCTCAGCCTGAAGGGATCTGATAATGAATATGATTATAATGAGGAGCAATATCCTCTTGTTGATGATAAATACAAACAGTTGGAGGATCGTCTGGACACAATGGAAATCCAGAGGGTACCTAGGCTGGATTTTGAATAGCTGGGTTTGGTTTCTGGGGTTGTTATCCCGCAGAAGTTTAAGATTCTGGTGTTTGCTAAGTATGATTGGGTCTCATGTCCCAAGATGCATCTCCGATCTTATGTGAGGAAGATTCAACCTCACACTGCTGACATGGATTTGTGGGTCCACTTCTTCCAAGACAGTCTATCCGGGACTCAGCTAGAGTGGTTCTATCAGTTGGAGGGAACCATTATCCGTAACTGGGAAGACCTGGATGCTGATTTCTTTAAGCAGTACCAATATAGTGCAGACCTTGCTCCGACTCGTACACAACTCCAAAGTATGTCTATGGGTTTTGTGATACAGTGGCATACCCGATTGTTAATACTGGTTTGCATTTTTTATTCGCAAATGTTGCGGTAAGCAAGAGTTGCCACCGACTTTTATTTCATCCAACAAAGGAAAAGGAAAAAGAACAGAAAAAACCTTTTTTGAGAGTTTTTTAAGTACGAGGGGTAGATTATAGAAAGGTGTTGTACCCCAAAATTTTCCCTCCCATATTCTTCAAGATTTGTCAAGAATCATATTCAAATGGTTCAAGACTTCTCAAAGATTGCACAGTCAAACATCCTTCTAAGCCAGCCAAAATTAGGGTTTTGGTTCTTTCAAGGATTTTGGGGTTTTCAGTGGTCCAATCAAGTCCCATATGCCTATACACATTGTCAAGCACCTACATGTCAAGTCTCAAGGCTCACAGAGGCAAATTGCACAGTCAAAAGCCCTATTTGGTTCACAGTCAACTGTAGGGGTAAAATGGTCAGTTTACAGTCAAAAGTCAAATTTTTGGTCAACATCTTATTTTGAGCTCACAATCATCATTTGATCAAGTCTTGATCATGATTCCTCAAGGATGGCTCAAAAATTATCAAGGATGCAAAAGTTGCTATTTTTGGACAGCTGAAAAGTCAACTGTAACTTGACCAGGGCATAACTTTTTCATGGTTCATCAGAAAAATCCCATCCAATGCTCATTTTGAAGGAGAGGACATTTCCTACAACTCATATTCACATTCCAAGTCCAAGAAATGCTCTCACAAAAAGTTATCAATTTCTACATTATAGGTCAATTTCAAAAGTCAACAAAAAGGCATTTTAAGTCAAAGACCATAACTTGAGATTGGTAAATCCAAATGACATGGGACCAAAGGCATTGGTTAGAGGACTTCAAGACCTTTCCAAAATGTCAAAGAACATGTTCATAGGATCAAAATTGAGCAAGATATGCATTGGAGAAGTTGGGAAATTTTTGTGAATTTGCAAAAGTCAACTTTGCTCAAAATACCTTATTTTTGCTAATGGGCCTCAAATTCCTTCTTGAATCTTTACCCAAGGCTTATGCACGACCCATTGAGCTTAAATTGATTTATTTTCTTATTTTTAATTAATTAATTGAATTTTTTATTGATATTAATTGATTTAAAATATAGGAAATTCAAAGATATGGTTTTCAAATCTTTTTGTGAAGCAAATAAACTCAGGGCAAGCTGGAAAATTCGTGTACACATCAAGGGGACAAAAATCTCCCAATTTGGCAAGGTTTTCCAATCAAAAATATGCAAAAAGATTTGATTGAAATCAAATATTGAAAGCATGAATTCCATGGATTCTTGGCCAAGATTGTAACCTAAATCCATTATACTATATATGTTGAACCTAACCCTAATGTCATTCACGTGAGAGCTGCTGCAAAAATCCATATGCAATATTGGAAAAAAGTGAAGAAAACTCAAAACTGAATTCCACAATTTAACGTGATTCAAAGCTTGTTTTTTATTCCAATACATTGCTAGCATTCCCAGAAACCTTTTGCAAATCAAATCAAGGGCTAACACTCAAGGAAACGTCCAGAACAAACTCACGGTTTGCTTAATTTTTCTAGAATCGAAACTCACGTTTTATGCATCATTAACATGTTATAATCATTGCTTTGCATTGCTAACACCTTTCTGAAGCTAACGGTATAGGTGAATTGCGTTATGGTGCCCTGAAACGGAAATCACCATTGACGAGTTCTAGGTTTTTCAAGCTTCAAAATTAGGGCTTTTCAGGTCCGGTAAAATTAGAACCTCTCATGACCATGGCTAAACTCGTTGAAACCAGACGAATTCAATGGACATATCGCGCCATATTTATATAGCATAGAATCCTAATCGCTATTTTTCCTTTTTCAGTTTGTGGGGGTTAAAAACCCCCGCTATCTCTTTATCTTTTTTCAGGGCAATTGAAGAAGACGAAGGACGTGTTCAATCATGAGTGGTCCGTTCAAATAAAAAGGCGCGCTGTGTTTGCTTTACCACATATGCATTAACTTTTTTATATTATATTCATTAACTATCATTATAACAAATGCGTTCAGTTGGCTTGGTGGATAGTGAGGTGTCTGGCAATCAATGGGACCTGGGTTCGATTCCCAGGTCCCCCAAAAGCTCCATATTATTTTTTCTAACATGATTGCATGCAGCTTCCTAAACGTGTTCCATCATGCGCTCCAGGCATCATCATGCCATGTGTCACATAATACCAATCCAAAGGCTAGAGATGGAGGATCATGGTGTTCCTCAGTCAACATGCACGTGGACAATTCCAGAAGTCAACAGGCTTGAGTGCTATTGGGCCTAAAATTTCCAGCAAAACCTCCTAATTGGGTCCATCAATCCCCCTGGTTTCTATTTCTTTTTTATTTTCTTTCTTTTTATTTTCTTTAATAACTATTATTATTATTATTTAATTAACCTAACAAATTATTTTCATAACAAATTCTGAAAAATGTAAATATTATTCATTATTATTTTCACTACTAATTATATTTTGTAAATAAATGTGAATTAATTAATTAGGTTAACTTTGATATTTTTTAATAAATAAAATAAATTAGACTTAGGAGTTTTTTTTACTAACTTTTGACCTTTTATTTTTATTTTTATTAAAACATAAAAAACTCAAAAACACTTTTTCTTGTAAATAATTAATTAATTAGTTTTAGGGTTAATATTTAATTTAAATTGCAAAAAAGGACCAAACTCAATTCTTTTCTCAAAAAGGGTCAAAACCCTAAGGACATCCCGATTAATTTCTTTCGCGCTTTAATTCCTTTTGATTATATTGATGTAACTGTTTCCGAGGATGTAATAGTTAATTAGGTCTTTTACCGCTTTCTTTACTTTTCTCGCATTTATTTTCCAATCGGGTTATGTTTTTGGCAATGTATAGACCCGCGCCTTGTAATAGCGTAGATTTACCTTTCCGCACTTTATTTCCCGCACAAGCATTAACTGTTAATTATGCATGAAAGACTTGTATGACAAATAAAATCAACCCGTAGCTCACAGATGCACGTTCAAAGATAAATATAAACTGAATTGGACACACATGCACATGCCACTCCTAAGGTACGCCTCACTGGTTGCCTCGACGTGGTCGTCAAGTATAGGGTGTTTTAGAGGTCGCCCTCCTGTCTAAAGATCCAGTTGCCTCGAAACGGTTGCCTCGGATAAAAAAGATCTAGGACATTAGGGTTACCGCTAAGGCGTCCTACTATTGCTTTGGTGACCACACATGTCCCTTATAATCGAATTGACCCGAATAACTCCAACGATGGTGCTACCTACCTCTCAATGGTGGGATAGCACTATCTAAAGGACTCTTACACAGCTTAATTCCTTAGAGTAGGTAGATTTCTCCTGGGTACTTGCTCTTTCAAAAAACAAAAACAACTTTTCGCACCCACACTTTCAAAAGGGTTTCAAACAAATATTTCATACACTCTTGAGGACAGATACAAGAGTTACCTAGAAATTTTTCAAACGAAACTTTTTCAAAACCCACATACACTTGAAAAGCAAACAATTTTTAAAAACATAGAGCAAGTACCTAAGAGCCCGTGGATAACCACGGATAGAAAGGGTGCTAACACCTTCCCTTTCTATAAATCTACCTCCCGAACCGAGAGACATCTCGAAAAAGGAATTTTGCTGTGCTTTTGTCCTTTCCTTGTTGGAGAACATAAAAGACGGTGGCGACTCTTGCTTACCGCGACATTTCGCGAACCAACTTAAAAAACGGTCAGTTCTATTTCCACCGATCACAAAAGGGAAGGTGTTAGCACCCTTTCTATCCATGGTTTTCCATGGGCTATTAGGTACTTGCTAATTTTGAAATTTCTTGTGTGTATTTTGAAAAGTTTTTGTTTAACTTCGTGATAACCCTTGTATCTATCCTCAAGAGTGTGACGAAGTTATTTTTGAACACTATTTTGAAAGTGTTTGTGAAAAAGAGTTTTTATTGTTTTGAGCAAGTACTTAAGAGTTTCTACCTACTCGAAAAAGATTTCTCATTTTCTCGTTTCCTTTAGACAGCGTTATCCTACTATTAATGAGTAGGTATCACTATCGTTGGATGTTGAGGGACTATCAAAAGGGACGCTATGGTCATCGAAGGCAACATGTAAAGATATCTTAGCATTCGAAGGGGCTGTCATCATATAAGCAACATCGAGGGACAATATCATTTCTCTTAGGCAACTCGAGGTGTAAGTCTCAGAGTGCCTAAGAGGGGGGGGGGGGGGGGGGGGGTGAATTAGGTCTTATAAAAATTTATTCAGTTTTATGAGAATGCTTGGTAGTAATTTTTGGTTAAGTGTTTGAAAGTTTTGATTATATCTTTATCTTTTCCTGATTATGGTGATGAAAGCGATAAATGCGGAAAAGTAAAGAACACGGTGATATATCCTGGTTCCCCTCACAATCCGAGAGTACTCCAGTCCCCTTTCCAACATGAAAGAGATTTCACTATAGTTAGAATGATTGTACAGCATATGCTTACTATCTAACTTATAGGGTGATCAAAGGTTCTTAACACCTTTAAGACCAAACAAACACTAATGTGAATGAAGAACAATCCTCTTCAAATCACAACACTTACTTCCAACAGTCCTGGATAGTGAGGGAATAATTTCTTTAAGTAATACAATGATTTATTTGAAGTAGATGGATAGCACTATCAATCTTCAATTGATCTTCTTCTTCAAGATAAAAACAATTCTCAAACAATGTATATAAATGTTCACAATGTATGTATGAAACTTGTAATGATTTAATGAAAGTGTATATGGAAAGTTTCACAAAATTATGAACACATGAAAGTATGAATTCAAATTTGAATGAATGAGAAAATTGTTTATTGAAGAAGGTTTTTTGTTAATTTGAAAATTGAAGCATTTTTTTTTTTGAAATAAGAAAATCTGCAGCATTTTATAAAGTCATAAGAACCTCTTCATTCATGCCAATTCATATGAAAAGTTGCAATGCATTCATGAAAAGATACAACTTGAAAAATGTTTAAAAACCAAAAGAAAAGCTTCACTGGTTCGCTAGGAACCGGTTCCGACACTGACAGAACCCGGTTCTTAGTGAACGTTATAAGTCAGATTTCAAAAATATCACGCAGGAACCGGTTCCCCTATTGGTACAACCCGGTTCCTGGTACAAATTCCAGGGACATGTTTTTGAACAAGTTTTGGAACCCGGTTCCCTGTTAGGGAGGAACCGGTTCCTGAAAGATAATTTTCAAAAATTCTTTTTGAAAAAGATTTTAAACAAAGTTTTTCTTAAGTGAAAACATGTTGGATATGTATACGATTATGAATGCATATTTTTTTTGTGAACATCTATATTCAAGATTAAGAATTTTTTATACCATTTGACATTTGATGATTCTTCAATAATTCTTTAATAATCTTCAATAATTTTCAAGACTTTTATATGATGTTGATAAGCTTTTTGCACATCCTTTGAATGTTGATGTTCATGTTGTCTTCATCAAAATACATGCTTTAAATATGACTTGAGAAGCTTGCAATTACATTCTCCCCCTTTTTGATGATGACAACCAAGTCTTGAAAACAATTTTTGAAATGTTTTATGTTGTTTTGTGTAGTAAACATGTTGAGCAAATGCAAGGCTCCCCCTAAATTGTATGCTCCCCCTAAGTCCATGATTCTTTGAATTTTAGAGTGGGTTTGATATTTATTTGGGCCTGCAATTTCTTTGAAACAAAACAACACATATGCATATTCTTCTCCTTGTTAACATCAAAAAGGATGGGGAAAAAGAGCGAAACAATTTTATTTTAAAAAAATTAAGACGTGCATCTTATGAGAAACATTTAGATATCACCTTCATCCAAAATACCAAGTTCTCTTTGGATTTTGAAGAATGGTTCTCGAGCAAGCGGTTTTGTGAAGATATCTGCGAGTTGGTTATGAGTTTCCACAAAAGTGACTTCGACATCTCCTTTAAGTACATGATCACGGAGAAAATGATGTCGAATATCTATATGTTTGGTTCTTGAATGCATGACCGGATTCTTTGTAATATTGATAGCAATTGTATTGTCGCATCAAAGAGGAATGCATCCGAGATCAAGTCCGTAATCACAGAGTTGTTGCTTGAGCCAAAGAATTTGTGCACAACAACTACCTGCTGCTATGTATTCTGCTTCGGTCGTGCTAAGAGCAACACATGCTTGCTTTTTACAAGCCAAGATACTAATGCATTTCCAATAATGTGACATGTACCACTTGTGCTTTTACGATCAGTTTTACAACCTGCATAATCCGCGTCAGAATAACAAATTAAAGTGCAAATACTACCTTTAGGATACCATAAGCCGACATTGGTTGATCCTTTTAGATACTTCATGATCCTTTTAACTGTCATGATGTGTGATTCCTTTGGATTTGCTTGAAAGCGAGCACAAAGACAAACACTAAACATGATGTCAGGACGGCTTGCCGTCAAATACAATAAGGAACCAATCATACCTCGGTATTTTGTAATATCAATTGGAGTACCGGATTCATCTTGATCAACATATGTACCGGAGCCCATTGTAGTATTCATTGCTTTACAATTGTCCATATCAAACTTTTTCAATAATTCTTTGCAATACTTAGATTGGTTGATGAAGATTCCATCTTCTAGTTGCTTGATTTGTAGTCCAAGAAAGTAGTTCATCTTTCCCATCATAGACATCTCGAATTCTCCTTGCATCATCAATGAGAATTCCTCACACATTTCTTTGTTAGTCGATCCAAAAATGATATCATCAACATAGACTTGAACCAATAAAGTGTTACTTTGGATTTTCTTAATGAACAAGGTTTTATCAACCTTACCCTTTTCGAAACCTTTTTCACACAAAAAATTGCCAAGTCTATCATACCATGCTCTTGGTGCTTGCTTTAAGCCATAAAGAGCCTTTCTCAACTTAAAGACATGTGTAGGATGTTTGAAGTCTTCAAATCCCAGAGGTTGTTTGACATAGACTTCTTCATTGATGTATCCATTCAAGAATGCGCTTTTGACATCCATTTGAAAAAGCTGAAAATTTAATGAACAAGCATAAGCAAGTAAAAGACGTATAGCTTCTAACCTTGCAACCGGAGCAAATGTTTCTTCAAAGTCGATTCCTTCCTCTTGATTGTAGCCTTGGGCAACTAACATTGCTTTGTTTCGAATAATTAGACCATTCTCATCAAGTTTGTTCTTAAACACCCATCGGGTACCTATGATGTGTTTACCACTTGGTCTAGGAACAAGTTCCCAAACTTGATTTCTCTCGAATTGATTTAATTCTTCTTGCATAGCAATAATCCATTGATCATCTCCTAAGGCTTCATCAACTTTGGTAGGTTCAATTTGAGAAACAAACGCCATGTTTAAGCAAGCATCTTTTAGATTCAACCTTGTTGATACTCCTTGGCTAATGTCACCAATAATTTTGTCAATAGGATGGTCTCTATGAGTTCTCCATTCTTTTGGTAGATCATTGATGTTTGAATCTTGTTGTACAATGTTTTCTTGATTTTCCGGTGATTTCACAACTTGATCATTTGAAAGTTCTTCCGGGGGTAAATCTATAGGATCATCATCATCACCTACTACTACTTCCTCCTTAGAGGGGTTAGTTTCATCAAAAGATACATGCATAGATTCTTCAATAGTTAAAGTTCTTTTATTATAAATTCTATATGCTTTACTAGAAAGAGAATAACCAAGAAATATACCTTCGTTGGATTTCTCGTCAAACTTACTGAGATTGTCTTTGTCATTGTTAAGAACAAAACATTTGCATCCAAAGATATGAAAGTGAGCAATATTTGGCTTTCTTCCTTTGAAGAGTTCATATGGAGTCTTCTTTATTATAGGTCTAATGATAACTCGATTTCCAACATAAAATTCTGTATTAACCGCATCCGCCCAAAAATATTTAGGAAGATTTGCATCACTAAGCATTGTTCTTGCAAGTTCCACTAGAAACCCATTCTTTCTTTCAACTACTCCATTTTGTTGTGGAGTTCTAGGTGGTGAAAAATTATGAGAGATACCATGTTCTTCACAGAATTCTTCAAATTGTGCATTTTGGAATTCTCCACCATGATCACTTCTTATGGATACAATCTTTAGGGATTTTTCATTTTGGATTTGCTTAGCATACTTCTTAAAAGCTTTAAAAGCATCACTTTTCTGCACAAGAAACAAAGTCCAAGAATATCTAGAAAAATCATCAATAATAACCAAAGCGTATACATTACCTCCGAAGATTTTTGTTCTTGATGGACCAAAGATATCCATGTGTAACAATTATAGTGGCCTTGTAGTAGACACCACATTCTTAGATTTGAAAGTTGTTTTGGTCTGTTTGCCCTTTTGGCAAGCGCTACATAATTTGTCTTTGATGAACTTCATCTTTGGTAGACCAATAACTAAGTCATGCTTAACTAATTTGTTCAAGTGCTCCATGTGAATGTGAGCAATCCTCTTGTGCCATAACCAAGCGTCATTGTTGTTTACCATAAGACATTGTACCTTCAGAGACAAATCATCTAAAGTAATCATAAAAATATTGTTAGTTCTTATACCTTTGAGTTTTACCTCATTGGTTACCTCATCCATAATAAGACATTCTTCTTTGTTGAATTTGATCTTGAACCCTCTATCACAAAGTTGACTTATGCTAAGAAGGTTGTGCTTTAATCCTTCAACATAGAGAACATCCTCAATTTGAATGGATGGAGGTGTGCCAACTATTCCAACGCCAAGAATCTTTCCTTTGGTGTTGTCTCCATAGGTGACATACCCTTTGGCTTTATGTAATAGATATGAAAATTGGTGTACATCTCCTGTCATATGCTTTGAACATCCACTATCAAGATACCAAACAATTGATGTGGATTTCAAGCATACCTACACAAACAAATTATTCTTTGTTAGGTACCCAAGTTTCCTTGGGTCCTTCATAGTTAGTTCCCTTTTTCACCCACACATAATGCCCACTTGCTATACTAAAGTTTCTAACATAGCAAGCATTAGGTGTATGGCCTTTAATACCACAATAAAAACAAGTAGGTTCAAAGTTGCTTCTATATCTAGAAGGATAAGATTTCTTCTTAGGAAATGTTTTCTTTTTCGATACATTATCCTTTTTCTTTTGATGATTATGAACAACTTGCTTCTTTTCTACTTTCTTGGGATTGGAACTATTACTAGCCTTTACAAAAACAGTGGGATTGTTACTTGGTTTCTTAGAATTCACATAACCAAGACCCCTTTTATCATTTGGATAACGTTGTTGGCTTAGTAATCCTTCCAATCCTATTTGTACTTTTTCATATCGTTCGATGACTCTTTTCAATTGAACAATTTGAAAGACATTTGATTCACACTTGGAGCATGCAAAGTTTTCTTTTTCTTTTTGAAGATCAAAATCTTTAGTCATGGTGTCAATTTTTTCTAAACAAATTAGAAGTTCTTTTTCTTGATTTGACACCTTTTTGTATAAACTTTTGCATTCTTTCAAGATTTCATCAATAGCATCTAGAACATCATCATCAAAAAGATTAAATTCATTACTAACCTCTTCTTCATCGTCGGAGTGATGTGAAGCCATTAATGCTAGATTTGCACATTCGTCGCTTTCCGAATCGGATGAAGAACTTATCTCATTATCTTCCCATGCAACATAAGCCTTTTTGTTCTTGAACTCCTTTTTGCCTTTGAATCCATTTTTCTTGGAGAGTTTTGGACAATTCGGCTTTATGTGACCTTGCTTTCCACATTCATAACATGTGACATCTTGTGTTGATGTGGAGGCTTCTTTATCTTTATGATTATAAAATTTCTTCCTTTTGACAAAGTTAGCATTATGAAGATTATTTTTATGACCAAAATATTTTCCTAACCTTTTTACAAGAAGCAAGAAGTTTTCATCTTCCTCCGATGCATCTTTATCTTGACTTTATTTTGAATCAACTTTCAAAGCAATGCCTTTGGATTTCTTCTCTAAATTTTCATGTTTTTCAAGTCTACCGAGTTCCGTTTCGTATTCTTAAAGTTTGCCAAATAATGTAGCGGAAGTCATTGCGGAGAGACTCTTCTTTTCCGAGATTGCCGTTACCTTTGGTTGCCATTCCCTAGTCAATGATCTATGGATTTTCAAGTTGAGTTCATCATTTGTCAAGGTTTTACCAAGAGAATTTAAGTGATTTGTCAAATGCACAAATCTCTTTTGTAAATCAAGAATGGATTCTCCGGGCTGCATTCGAAATAGTTCATATTCTTGACTCAAGGTATTTAGCCTTGATCTTTTTACTTCAGTCGTTCCTTCATGAGTTTGAACCAGGGTATCCCATATTTCTTTTTCGGTTTTGCAGTTCGAGACACGGAAAAATTCGTCCATACTGAGTGCACCTTGAAGAAGGTTTATTGCCTTTTTGTCATAGAGAACTTTCTTTTTATCATCGTCGTCCCATGCAGTTTTGGGCTTTGCAGAACCAATGCCATTGATTACTAATATTGGGATAAATGGACCATTTTCAACAGCATCCCATACTTCCTCTCCTTGCGCTTCTAAATGCGCCTTCATGCGTATTTTCCAGAAGTCAAAATATTCACCACAGAATAGAGGAGGCTTGTTGTTACTACCACCATCTCTGAAAACTGGTTGATAATTTGCGGAAGCCATTCTGGATCTTTAGGAACAAGTTACCTATAACTTGCTCTGATGCCAATTGTAAGTCTCAGAGTGCCTAAGAGGGGGGGGGGGGGGGGGGGGTGAATTAGGTCTTATAAAAATTTATTCGGTTTTATGAGAATGCTTGGTAGTAATTTTTGGTTAAGTGTTTGAAGGTTTTGATTATATCTTTATCTTTTCCTGATTATGGTGATGAAAGCGATAAATGCGGAAAAGTAAAGAACACGGTGATATATCCTGGTTCCCCTCACAATCCGAGAGTACTCCAGTCCCCTTTCCAACACGAAAGAGATTTCACTATAGTTAGAATGATTGTACAACCTATGCTTACTATCTAACCTATAGGGTGATCAAAGGTTCTTAACACCTTTAAGACCAAACAAACACTAATGTGAATGAAGAACAATCCTCTTCAAATCACAACACTTACTTCCAACAGTCCTGGATAGTAAGGGAATAATTTCTTTAAGTAATACAATGATTTATTTGAAGTAGATAGATAGCACTATCAATCTTCAATTGATCTTCTTCTTCAAGATAAAAACAATTCTCAAACAATGTATATAAATGTTCACAATGTATGTATGAAACTTGTAATGATTTAATGAAAGTGTATATGGAAAGTTTCACAAAATTATGAACACATGAAAGTATGAATTCAAATTTGAATGAATGAGAAAATTGTTTATTGAAGAAGGTTTTTTGTTAATTTGAAAATTGAAGCATTTTTTTTTTGAAATAAGAAAATCTGCAGCATTTTATAAAGTCATAAGAACCTCTTCATTCATGCCAATTCATATGAAAATTTGCAATGCATTCATGAAAAGATACCACTTGAAAAATGTTTAAAAACCAAAAGAAAAGTTGCACTGGTTCGCTAGGAACCGGTTCCGACACTGACAGAACCCGGTTCTTAGTGAACGTTATAAGTCAGATTTCAAAAATATCACGCAGGAACCGGTTCCCCTATTGGTACAACCCGGTTCCTGGTACAAATTCCAGGGACATGTTTTTGAACAAGTTCTGGAACCCAGTTCCCTGTTAGGGAGGAACCGGTTCCTGAAAGTTAATTTTCAAAAATTCTTTTTGAAAAAGATTTTAAACAAAGTTTTTCTTAAGTGAAAACATGTTGGATATGTATATGATTATGAATGCATATTTTTTTTGTGAACATCTATATTCAAGATTAAGAATTATTTATACCATTTGACATTTGTTGATTCTTCAATAATTCTTCAATAATCTTCAATGATCTTCAAGACTTTTATATGATGTTGATAAGCTTTTTGCACATCCTTTGAATGTTGATGTTCATGTTGTCTTCATCAAAATACATGCTTTAAATATGACTTGAGAAGCTTGCAATTACACGAGGGATGTTAGGGACTATGATCTTTATGATGACTTTATAATTAAGGGTCTTTGCTAAGACATTCCTATGTTTGAGGGACATGACCATCATTTTCCGAGGCAACCAAGTGAGGTATACCTTAAGGATGCATATATGCAAGGTGTGCTATGTTCAGTTATTTTAGTCTTGTGTTAAGTTTGCTAATGTTTGATTATTCTTACCATACAATCCTATTAGTCATACATCTAGCAATTAATAATTCCAGTAATTTAAAAGTGTAGAAATATAAAATATAGCTATTACAAGGCTTCGGAGAGGGGGATTATGTACATATCCAAAACTGGGGGGAAAATAATAATAGGAAGTGCGAAAGAATAATAACGCGCAAATTTGAAAAGACGTCTAAAAATCCTAAGATATAAAAAATCTTTTTGTTGTTTTTTGTTTTAATTTATGAAAATGGTTTAAGTTAAAAAATAATTGATCTAGATCTATATTTTTTAAAAAAAGTTCATTATTAAAGAAATATGAAATTTAAATAAAAGAAATTAATTCTATGTTTTTTTGGTATTTTTGTTACGAAAAGGAAAATTAATTAAAATGAAATTAAACCTAAGTTCTATTAATTTTAATTTTAAAAAAAAGTTAAAGTGATTAGTTAATTAATTTACCAAAATTAAAATTTAATTAAGAAAAATCCTAAATCTATTTTTATGTGATTTTTATATTTGTTTATTGATTAAAATTAAAAAAAGGATTAAAAGAAATAAATGAAATGAATAAAACAAGAAAATAAAGATGGGGCTAGTAACAAAAGTAAATAGGGGGTGCAATCATCAGAAATCCCTAGGCCCGAATCTTCAAAAGCTTCATGCCCTAACCATGGTGTTTTCAGATTCTTGCGTCGAACCTCTGATTCAACCATCCATAACTGTTCTATACAAACTCAAACAAACGTTAGCATGCCATGAAATGTGATTAAAATTAGAGATTTGAAGTTTAAAATTTTATCAGACAGGTGTTGTCAAATGGGGGCGTGCTAGGCGTGTGATGGATTTCTCTTGGGCCTTGTAAGACTCTTGAGGACTTCAAGAGGATGGTTTGAGGCTTGATGTCAATCGAGAGAGACTGGAACCTCGAGATATGACTTGCACCAATTCTTTGATTTCTGGAGAGCTTTTTGAAGAGCTTTTTAAGAGCTTTTAGAGAGGAATTTTGTGTGTTTCAAGCTTGTATGGCTCTATATTTATAGAGGAGAATGAGGAGACAAGAAAGCATGGAAAAAATCTCCCTCATAATGTTGTGTTTTAAGACCATGATCAAAATTTGAAAAAAATATGCCATATTTGACGATTTTATGCCATTTTCACATGTGGATGAACCTAGACATATTTTAAGGGTTATTGCACGAAATCAATTGACATAAACCAGCATAAAACTTGCCCAAAATGGATTCACATCAAAATTTACATATTTCTATTATTTATTTATTTAATTCTGAATTTTAATGAATAAAATATCAAAATAAATAGCATAAATAGTAGAAAAATGTATGGGTGGGCTTAGAGGTCGTGGACCATGTTAGGAATGAGTTTCAAACTTGAAAAGATAGGCACATTTGGAAAAAAAATCCAAGTTTGGTCAATATTTGCTTCATGAATTTTTTTCAAAAAATTGGCCAACTTTGACAATGAATATCTCTCTCAATTTTAACCCTATCAAGATGTTCTCTGACTTTTTAGAAAGGTTAGGATGTGCCCTAATCAACCTCTTTGGTTTCATCTCAATTGGATCTCCCATGTTCATGTAAGAAGCTTTGATCTAAAAGGTGTTTTTGTTGTCTTTTAAAAAGGACCTATAATGTCTGAATTTATATCTTTTTATGAGTGCATTTCTTGAACTTGAGGGATGAAGATGAGTTTTAGGGAATTGGATTCTATTAAAAATGAGCCTTGGATGATAAATTTCTAATAAAGTATGAGAAAGTTATGCCTGGTCAAAGTTTGGTTGACTATTCCTATAGGAACCCTAATTTAGCAACTTTTGAGTTTTTATGAATTAGGAGAATTCCTTGAGGAATCATGATCAACCCTTGATAAAATGATGGATATCACTTAAAAATGTTGATGTTGACCAAAAATATTGAAGTTTGACTGCATGAGGACCACAGTTGACTTTTGACCTAGTACAATTGATTTTTAGGCATTTGAGCAATTGACTAAGCAACTTCTTGTGCAAGGCATAAAACTTGGCATGGATGATCTTGAGGACTTATTAGGGGAATGGAAACTACTTAGTACCCTTGTAAACTCAAACATCTTGATGAGGAGTGAAACCCTAGTTTGAGGCTCATTGTCTTAGGAGGAGGATTTGTCTGGCCAGTCCTTAGTCAACTTGAGCAATTGAGGACCTCTAGGAGTTTATCTGGGGCAAAAATTAGAGGGAAAATTTTGGGGTGCAATAGCTGCCCCTGTTCAATCTTCTTAAACCTGAGGATGTAGATTGGTTGGTTTTCCTTTCGTGATCTGAAGGTGGAAGATGATTGAACACTAGAGTGCCAAAAAATTTGCACTGACATGAAGTAATATTGATCAATAATATCGGGAATGGGCTTACAGATGCCATTTGAACAGCGACGGAGAATCGTTGGAGATGGGCTTAAAGATGCCATCCAGAAAAGATATCGGTTGCATAAGAGATTCCTTTACGAGAATTCCTGTACCTGCCGTTGAAGAGGACTTTGCCGGGGAATATTGATTTATTTCCTGGGAAATAGAGTATAGGAGCTTCGGTTGTCCATTACTCTACTGGGGAATTAACTCTTGATTGATGAGACAAAAGTGAGTTATTATCTGGTCGGGTCCAGGCTTCACAGTGACTGGTTGAGGATGATAAATATGACTGTTATCTGGTCGTATTCCAGACTTCATAGAGACTTACTAGGGAATACGAAATCGACCGTATCTGGTCAGGTCAAGTTTTTACAGTGTTTTAAACTGTTGTCCTAAGATAAAAGATAAGGAACCTATATCGGGCTTTCTCGGGATAAGTCCATGCAAAACTACGTCAAGTAATTCATGAAAAGGAGCCTGGATAGTAGGGTTGTGAGAAGGAACCTGGGTGGTAGGGTTACTTAGAAATGAAAGCCTGGATAGTATGGCTATGAGAAGGAACCTGGGTGGTAGGATTACCTCGAAATAAAAGCCTGGATAGTAGGGCTATGAGAAGGAACCTGGGTAGTAGGGTTACTTCGAAACGAAAGCCTGGATAGTAGAGCTATGAGAAGGAACCTGGATAGTAGGGTTACTTAGAAAATAAAGCCTGGATAGTAGGGCTATGAGAAGGAACATGGATAGTAGGGTTACTTCGAAATGAAAGCCTAGATAGTAGGGCTATGAGAAGGAACCTGGATAGTAGGGTTACTTCAAAATGAAAGCCTGGATAGTAAGGCTTATGGGAAGGAACCTGGATAGTAGGGTTACTTCGAGATGAGAGCCTGGATAGTAGGGATATGAGAAGGAACCTGGATAGTAGGGTTACTTCAAAAATAAATCCTGGATAGTAGGGCTATGAGAAGGAACCTGGATAGTAGGGTTACTTCGAAATGAAAGCCTGGATAGTAGGGCTATAAGAAGGAACCTGGATAGTAGGGTTACTTCGAAAAGAAAACCTGGATAGTAGGGCTACCTCAAGATGAAAGCCTGTATAGTAGGGCACATGGGAAGGAACCTGGATAGTAGGGTTACTTCAAAATGAAAGCCTGGATAGTAGGGCTTATGGGAAGGAACCTGGGTCGTAGGGTTACTTCAAGATGAAAGCCTGGATAGTAGGACTTATGGGAAGGAACCTGGATAGTAGGGTTACTTCAACATGAAAGCCTGGATATTAGGGCTTACGGGAAAGAACCTGGGTCGTAGGGTTAATTCGAAATAAAAGCCTGGATAGTAAGGCTTATGGAAAGGAACCTGGGTCGTAGGGTTACTTCGTGGGGAGTTTGAGTAAAACTGCATTTGGACCAAGAAGGGACCTAGGTAAGTTTGCTTCATGAGGAGTTTTGGTAAAACTGCATCTGAACCGAGAAGGAACCTAGGTAAGGTTTCTTCGTGGGGATTTGGGTAAAACTGCATCTGAACCCAGAAGGAACCTAGGTAAGTTTGCTTTGTGGGTAGTAGGGCTTATGGGAAGGAACCTAGATAGTAGGGTTACTTCAAGATGAAATCCTGGATAGTAGGGCTTATGGGAAGGAACCTGGATAGTAGGGTTACTTCAAGATGAAAGCCTGGATAATAGGGCTTATGGGAAGGAACATGGATAGTAGGGTTGCCTCAAGATGAAAGCCTAGATATTAGGGCTTATGGGAAGGAACCTGGGTCGTAGGGTTACCTCAAAATGAAAGCTTGGATAGTAGGGCTACCTCAAGATGAAAGCCTGGATAGTAGGGCTTATGGGAAGGAACCTGGATAGTAGGGTTAATTCAAAATGAAAGCCTGGATAGTAGGGCTTATGGGAAGGAACCTGGGTCGTAGGGTTACTTCAAGATGAAAGCCTAAATAGTAGGACTTATGGGAAGGAACCTGGATAATAGGGTTACTTCAAAATGAAAGCCTGGATAGTAGGGCTTATTGGAAGGAACCTGGGTCTTAGGGTTACTTCAAGATGAAAGCATGGATAGTAGGGCTTATGGGAAGGAACCTGGGTCGTAGGGTTACTTCGAAATGAAATCCTGGATAGTAGGGCTTATGGGAAGGAACCTGGGTCCTAGGGTTACTTCGTGGGGATTTTGTGTAAAACTGCATTTGGACCAAGAAGGAACCTAGGTAAGTTTGCTTCGTGAGGAGTTTGGGTAAAACTGCATCTGAACCGAGAAGGAACCTAGGTAAGGTTGCTTCGTGGGGAGTTTGGGTAAAAATGCATCTGAACCAAGAAGGAACCTAGGTAAGGTTGCTTCGTGGGTGTAGCGGTAGAAATGTTCAAGACTAAGCCATTGGATTTACTAGACTTTGTACAAATCAAAATAAAAATCGCCACCGCGCTTTATTGTTTCCAAAGGAATGGGAAAAGATAGAATAACCCAAAAAGAGGATGAAAGATTCAAGGTAAGGGGGTTGGTTATGCAAAGGGAAGGTATTAGCACCCTAAACATCTACGGTACTCCGCAGGAGCCTCTTTGTAAAATCTGTATGTTTTGGCTATAAAAATGTGTTGTATATAAAATGGATGGTGGAGGTGAGAAGAGAAATATTTTTTATGATTTTTGCACCCTCCGTGGTTACGAACCTTTAGTGCCTACGTACCACCTTTCGTGCAATAGGGGATCAGGGTACACGTAGTTCCTCTTTTTAAAAGATTTGAAACATAAGTGTTGGTTAATTTTAAGAGATAAGACATCATCGTCATTGTCCGTGTGGAAAACATACTTACTACCCACAATCATGAGAAAGGAGAATTTGTATCATCTCAAAGTGGAGGATATGGCTTGGATTTTAAAATCAACAATGCCTCACTCAACACTCAAGTGGAAAATATCTCTCTTCACTACATATTGTAGAAGTATAGTTGTTTGCATCACTACAAGGATTGACAAGAGTCTAATCTTTTAAGAAAAAGTTTAAGGGTAAATGCCAAATTGGCAAAATGGTTTAAAATGAGATTGGTTGAGTTTTAGTCTTCTCATAAAAAAATGTCAAAGTATTATTAAATTGATTGAGGTTTATTTATGAAAATGTTTTAAAAATGCCTGGTCCTAAGTCCAAGTTTATTATGAAAGTGTTTAAATTTCAAAATAAGAAGAGTTTTCAAAAGAAGGGAGAAGATTTTTGAAATTAAAGAAGATTGGAGGAGAAGAAGAGACTATCCTAAAGCATAAGGTAAAAGCTAAGGATAAGGACCATCTAACCAACAAGAAGCCAAAAACTTGACATTATGAGTCAAGATAGAATTCCCATTCTTTGGATTGAAACAAAGCAAGCAAAGATACTAGACCTCTTCAAATGTATTAAGTCTTCTAAAAAATTGGGCAAAGTAACGGCTGTATACGGGTGAATTCCATATTACAAACAGAGAATGTAATCACAAAAACTTGCACACAAAAACAAACAAGCAACCCAATGTCTTGAGGTAAACCTCAAAAGCTACAAACAAAATAATCATATAAGATCATAAAGTATCCAAGATAAGCCAAGGTTCCTAATCCTAAGTCCAAGAAAAGTCCACTGCTCCATAATGCCGAGGATAGTAACCAAATAGTACAAGTGCCATTAAGAGTTTTTTTAGGGTTTAAGTTGGTTATTAAGTATCTTAGGAAAAGGAAAAATAAAATCTCAAGTGAGCAAAGTGAAAATGACAAGAAATAAATGCTCAAGTGAGCAAAGATGAAAATGACATGGAATGTAAATGCTAAAAGTAAATAGTGTATAAAGCATAAAAGAATAAAAAACATAAAAATTAAAGCAAGTTAATAATTAGTGGTTAGTTGAATAACCATATTGAAACTTGCATTTGGAACTCATTAGAGGATTGGTAGAACCAAAGCCTCCGTACAACAAGTTGCATTTGCTTTTTGTCAAGTATATCATCCAATTTTTGGAATTCTCATAAGTACCATTTAATGATCAACGATGTTTAAGTGATCCGCGTTGACCAAAGGTGTTGTAGATCTATTAGAGGATTGGTAGAACCAAAGCCTCCACATAATGAATCTCAAGGTTATTGGATCAAAGAGATCAAATTAACATACTTGGGCTTGCAATCATAAGTTTGGGCCACGAATGATCATTTATTCGAATCGGGACAAAATTTAGCGCTATGTTAAGCAATCGTAAGTGGACTTATGTAGAAGTCGCACCTATTTTGAGGCCGGTCAATAACAATCTATGCACCATTTATTTTGATACATGATATAGGGATCATGCTCCAACAACATTTAGTGCAAGAAGAAGGGGGTGAGATGAAGAGGGATTAGGGTAAAAAGATGAATAAACCACTTTTGAATTAAAAATTTAATCAAACTATTATTAAAATCTTTCATCCATTTTGGTGGAGTTGAACTCAACACCCAAGATCCAATGATGTTAATAAAGTCATGATCAAAAGATCAACTCAAGACAGCCAGAAAATAATCACAAAATAATAATATATTTAATATATACATTTAAAGGGTTAAAAAAAAGAAAGTTTAAAATAGAAAATAATGAGAAAAATATCAATTATGTTCAAATTAATCAATAAATAAAAAATAAAACCATAGAAAAATCAGAAATGGGTCCAAATATTTTTATAAAAATTTTGGGAATTTTTAAAAGTCAGAAACTATTTTTAAAAATTAAAATAAATGGGTAAAATAGGAAAAAAATGGTGAAAAATAGTAAAGTCATAATCAAAAATAAAATAAAGTCGTCAATATTTGTCACAATGTCATTGGATCATCCCATAATTTTTTTCAGAATTAAAAAATGTGTAAAAGTATTTTTAAACATTTTAAACAAATCAAATGATTGTAATTTTCATAAAAAATACCAAAACACAAAAATAAATTATGAAAAAATAAAAATCAGAAAGAGAATAATCAGAAATATTTTTCATAATTTTTTCAGATTTTTTTTGACTAAAAATGAATTTTCTATGATTTTTTGAAATTTAAAACAGTTAAAATATAAAAAATCAGAAAAAGAAAATAAAAGAAAAAGATATGGACCATTGGATGAGAGTTAAAACGCGTTAGTAATCAAATCCAAGGGATCTGGCGCGCTGTGCATATCATGGTCTTTACTGAATAAAGCACTGAATCAAATGTAAAATCAGAAATTCAAAAAATACAAATGGCACGCTTTCATTGGTTAGAAGGTGACACGTTGGTCATCTTCAACCTCCAGCCTCACGAATTGCAGGTCTCTCAAACTGTAAAATCATAAGCTCAGAGTTATGTCATTTGTTTCGTCTCTTCAAGACGAAAATAACCATACCCTCGCGCCATTTTTATATAAACTGTAACTCAAGCAATTTGGAAAGAAATTTTTGAAAGGGGATTTGAAAATTCATGGTCAAAACGTGTTTCCAGATAAAAGTAACTGTTGCGACTAGAACCAAGGCAATGAGAGCAACACAATGGTACCAAAGTTTTGAAGAATTGATGAAGGAATCTACCTATTGAAGTTGAGTTGTAGAGCTCTGAAACTGGACTTCTATGGAGCAATGTAGGGAACAATTCTTTAATGTGATGGTATGGTTAGGTTCAGGGAAGATCAAGGAAGGTGAATTGATGGAGAAAATGGATTGAAAAAGGCTTGAGAATAGGATTCGAAGTAGCTGAATTCTGAGTTGTAAAGCAAGTTTGGAAGGGTGATTCTGGCTATCTAAGCTTGAGAAAATTAATGGGATAGTACATGTATTTATAGGAGAAGCAAATGGGATCAAAAGGAAGAGTGAATGATGCATTTTGGAGGGAATTCGTGCAAACCTGATGCACGAGTGAAGTGTGATCCAAACTTCACCAAAACTCATCCAATTCTTGCGTTTTGATGCACTAATCCACTTGGGAAAGTTGGATAATCATGTTTAGACCTAAAACGCGTGCTAATTTGAGGTTCAGAGGTTGTAACATGAAATTCAAATTCCGACTTGCAGGGAAACTTCAATTCCAAGTTACCACTTTTGAAACAATGGTATTTCCACCTCAGGGAATCTTAAGGCATGATTCTTGATGCTTTGGAAAGATGAGGTAACAAACTTTGCAATGGAAAAAGAATGGAATCAATTGGAGGCTTGAGCTGAAAATTACATGGAGTCAAAGTTGGAGAAAAAGAGTTGACTTTCCATACTTAGAAATATTTCAAATTCTTCTTTAAAAATGACCTATAATCTTTTGCATCCAAACATGGCTTTCCACTTAGAATTTTCTCTTGACCCAAAAATATGGAATAAAGTAGATCTCTTGAATGACATTTTTCAATTTGAACCACTCAAAATATCCAAAAATTGAGCAAGTTATGACTTGTTGAAGTTGGCCAAAAATCATGAAATGACCTATAATCTTTTGCATTCTTAAGGCAACTTCCATTAGTTTTCTTACTTTGCACATAAAATAAGGCATGAAGTACACATCCTTAAGATCATAATGGAAAAAGAATGGGCTCAAGGTGATAAAAATTGACCAAGTTCTGACAATTTTAAGTCACATATGGAAAATTAGGGATTCAACTTGGTGACTTGTAATCTTTCTTCTTCACCAAGTCCCTTCCACATGAAAACTCTTTGGAACTTCTGAAGTAATTTATTGGTAACTATTTGAAGAGAAGAATGTTTTTGGAATCACTCAAAAATAACAAAGTATGAGCAAGATATTCCTCTTTGAAGTCCAAAACCCTAGCCTCTAGATCAAGAGAATTCTTGGTGGAACTTTGCTAAGTTTGAACAAACTTTTTGTGCCAATATTCTTCATTTGTGGATAGAAATTTGTTGAGGATGATGATGAGGACCTATAGCCACCAAAACCAATTTCATATCAACTTCAAAATAACTTCAATGGTGAGGTTTGAATCTCTCAAGCTTTTGACTAGGGCATGGAAATAAACTCATGAACCCATGAAGCAACTTGCTAAACCTCATTGCTTTTACCTATATTATCAACAAGTAAGACAAACCAATATTGCATTTTATTAATTAGAGAGAAAAAGCATAGTAAAATATCTATGATCACAAAAGCAAACAAATCAAGGTGCTTGGTAGCTTCTCAAAGAGCAAAGCTAAAGATAGGGAGAAAAACCAAAGTTCCTAATGTGATTTTATGGTGATTGAAACAATGTGGTATGATGAAGGGATCTTAGGGGCAGAATTTGGGGTACAACAGTTGCCCTTATTTAAGTTTCTTCTATTCGGAGATACAAAGGTTAAAAATCTTCGTGTCGACGTGATCGAAGACACTTAAATATAAAACAAACATTGTTTTTGGCCCTAAGATGCCATGCAAATGTTTATGCATATGAATGCGTATGAACAGAAGAGGCACAAAGTAGCATTAGGGAGGAAACACAAAATGAAAAAGCAAAAGAGCAATCCCACCAGGAAAATAAATCACTGGTAAACCATGAGAATAGAATCAGAGAGGAGGATAACAAGCATCGACGTTCTCTGAATATATCATACTACCGCCATTCACTAACGATGAACTATCAACATTCACTGAAGATAGTAAAAAGATAACAAACACCGACGTTCACTGCTGATATACTACCAATGTTCACTAAAGGTAGAAAGAGAAAAGAAACACTGACGTTCACTGATGATGTACTACCAACATTCACTGAAGGTAGAAAGAGAAAAGAAACACTGACGTTCACTGATGATGTACTACCAACATTCACTGAAGGTAGAAAGAATATAAAAAACACCGACGTTCACTGCCGATGTACTACCAACGTTCATTGAAGATAGCAAAAAGATAACAAACACCGACGTTCACTGCCGATGTACTACCAACGTTCATTGAAGGTAGAAAGAGAAAAGAAACACCGACGTTCACTGTCGATGTACTATCAACGTTCACTGAAGATAGAAAGAGAAAATAACATACCACAGTCGTTCACTGCCGATGTACTACCAACGTTCACTGAAGATAGAAAAAAGATAACAAACACCGATGTTCACTGCCGATGTACTACCAACGTTCACTGAAGGTAGAAATAGAAAAGAAACACCGACGTTCCTTGACGATGTACTACCAACGTTCACTGAAGGTAGAAAGAGAAAATATCATACCACCGACGTTCACTGACGATGAACTATCAACGTTCACTGAAGATAGCAAAAAGATAACAAACACCGACGTTCACTGCCGATGTACTACCAACGTTCACTGAAGGTAGAAAGAGAAAAGAAAAGTTTCCTCAAGATTCTGGTGTTTTGTCAAGAACGGGTCTCAACTTCTTCTTTAACCAAGGAGGTCTACCTGGAAAGGGTAATATGTAACCTGTCTCAAATAAAGAGACTTCCACTCATTGTCAAAGGGGAAATGCCAGGAGAAATGACTTTCTAGGGATAGAAATATGACTTCCCAGAGAAATGACATGATATTACCGCTGAGGGAATAAAGTATCCTTGTGCAAAATAAATGCACAAGAAAAAATTCAAAGCTTTCAGAAATCCATAATACACGACATCATCATGCAACCACAAATTCAATTCAGAAAAATACCAGAGCAAGACGGCCAAAGCAGATTCATCCTTTGAGAAATAAACTCAAGAGGGAAAACCAAATTCAACCAAACAAAGAGCGCTGCAGTAAAGGTCAGAAACACAATATCCATGAATGATGATTTTAGAAATGTATGATGAATGTATGAATGTACGAGTGATATTGTGCACATGCTGATAAAAAGGATACATAATCAGTGCAAACTGAAATTCTGGCTGCAGATACTCAATGTCACGTTCAATGTTATGACACCGTATCTGACTTACTATATGACAGTAAATACAAAAGCAATAAAGAACACAGTCAATTGTTTACCCAGTTCAGTGTGCAACAACACCTACTCTGGGGGCTACCAAGCCAGGGAGGAAATCCACTATAAGAGATTTTAATTCAGGAATAAACCAACCAGTTTATCTCCTTCACTTAAGACCTACCCAATGCAATTCCAATCTAAGTACAACTTAAACCTGAGTTCCTACTCACTCCCCCTCAATCACAGCAGTGATACATAAACCAATTTGACTTAAGAATTGATGAAGACACTCTTCAAAAACAAACTCTTGATTAAGCTTCACAGCTTTTTAATCAAGCAACACAATCACTCTTGCTTCACAGCTTTGAGTGATGTACACAACTAACTTGACTCTGCTTCACAGCTTTAGTCAAGGAACATTCAAACACTCTTGCTTCAAAGCTTAGAGTGCTACACAACCCTTACAATTTGAAACCTATTCCAAGGCACTTATCACAATGATAATTGCTTGGAGTACAATAATCAAATCTATACAGATTACAAATGATCTTCTAATCAATAAAAGCCATCCTTGAAAAACAGCAGCTCTGTTGAATATATAGCAGCTGCAACTTCAGTTAGGGTTTCCAAAAACCTAGGGTTAATTCCGTTTGACCTAAAGACCAGGTCACAGGACTTTATTAACCAGGTTAGGGTTGAGCTAGGTTACCCCTCAGAAAATGCAGGATTCTGTTCAGGAAGGACTGAGTTATTTCCTGAAAAAACTCAGACTTATCCAATCCTGCAATCCTGTTAGTTCAGAACAGGATGTCATAACATCTGTTATGACATCTGAGAAAACCTGTCTACTGATTTAGCAAAATGTGATCATTTTGCAAAATGCTCAGATACACACTTATAAACATCAGTATTTGAATTACAATATTTTTCTGCACAGGTACCTAATGAACCAGTACAAACTGAACTAGAATGTTATGACATCAGTCATGACATTCCCACATACACTTGGGATTTACCAAAAATGCAAGCCAATACCTAAACACCTACAAACTCCCCCTTTGGCAGATTTTTGGCTAAAGACCCTAAACAATCAGAGATAGATAGCAGCAGAAATAAGTGACAGCAGAAAAATAGAATGTCAAGTACTAATTAAGTAAGTACCAAAATATTCTCCCCCTCTTTAGCCACAAATGGGCCAAAGATACATGTTCATAAAATTATACAGTTATCCAAAACAAAATAATAAGAGCAGCAGCAGAAAACAACAGAATACACTTCCACACTCCACCAGATATCAGCAACCAACCTTCAAGCACTGTCATCAGATCCAGAGTATTCAGGCTTCTTTCTTTTCTTGTGAGCAATGTCAGCATTCTTCTCTTTGTTTGATGTCTCAACATTCTTAGAGACATCTGGATTTGTTTCAGCATTTGAGCTTTCTTGGTTCAGAGGAACAGAAATGCCAGGAACTGAGTGGTTCTCGTTCAGAATTCTTGAAACAATTTTTGCTATTGCTTGATTAACATAGGTTGTCCCTTCCTTATTTGCAATTTCAGGGGGAACTGAAGAAGAAGGATGAGATGGATTACCAGAGGCAGAAGCTTGGGGTTTTCCTGCATGTCTTGTTCTCAACTCTTTGACCTTGGTGGGGTTAGTTTCCACTTTTCTATGTGAGGAGATCTCCAGAACCTCAGAGTCCAGACAAGAAGAGATTGTCCCAGAATCTTGATCAGAGGAAGAGGTTGAAATGGTCGTATTGGATGATGATGGTGTTTGAGACATGTTGACAGTTTTAGAGGACCAACAGCAACTGAGGAGAAATTTCTGATTGAGAGACTGGGTTTTGAGGAGGAGACGAGAGAGGAAGGAAGCAGGGGAGTGTCTATTCAACTTCTTAAAAGAATTGTAGGAAATGAGAAAATACAATTTTAAACCAATCAGAACAGGCATAAGTCCTTTGATCCTTGTTTTAAGCAAAATTAATTGCTACAATTCCTCATGTTGACAAATACCCAGCTTACCCCTTAAGTTTTCAAATTGGTTTGCATCCAAAGCCTTGGTAAAAATGTCAGCCAGCTGTAGCTCAGTGGCAACATGTTCCAATTTGATTGTCTTCTCTTCTACAAGGTCTCTGATAAAGTGATGTCGTATGTCAATATGTTTGGTCCTGCTATGCTGAATGGGATTCTTGGATATGTTGATTGTACTCAGATTGTCACAGTACAATGTCATAACATCTTGTGTGACATTATACTCAGTGAGCATCTGTTTCATCCATATCATTTGAGAGCAGCTACTACCAGCTGCAATGTATTCAGCTTCAGCAGTTGAAAGAGACACACAATTTTGTTTCTTGCTGAACCAGGAAACCAGATTACTTCCCAAAAAGAAACATCCTCCAGAGGTGCTTTTTCTATCATCAGCACTACCAGCCCAATCAGCATCACAGTAGCCAGTCAGAGCTGGTTCACAGCCATGAGTATACATCAATCCATAGTTGTAAGTACCACTTACATACTTCAAAATTCTCTTCACTTGATTGATATGACTGACTTTGGGATCAGCTTGGTATCTAGCACAAACTCCAACTGCAAAGGCAATATCAGGTCTGCTGGCAGTTAAGTACAACAAGCTTCCTATCATGCTTCTGTATAGACTTTGATCCACCTTAACCCCACTTGAATCTTTGGAAAGCTTTAGATGAGTAGGAGTAGGAGTCCTTTTGTGACTTGCATTCTCCATACCAAACTTCTTTACAATATTCTTGGCATACTTGCTTTGAGATAAGAAGATTGAGTCCTCCATCTGTGAGACTTGTAGTCCAAGAAAATAAGTTAGTTCTCCCATGAGACTCATTTCAAATTCAGCCTGCATCTGGTCAGCAAAGTGTTTAACCATATGTTCTGACATTCCTCCAAACACTATGTCATCAACATATATTTGGGCAACCATCAACTTCCCTCCTTCAGTTTTGACAAAGAGAGTTTTGTCCAAGCCTCCTTTTCTGTAGCCTTTGTCTGAGAGAAACTTTGTTAACCTGTCATACCATGCTCTAGGAGCTTGTTTCAGGCCATATAGAGCTTTTCTCAGTTTGTAGACATGATCAGGATGGGTTGGATCCACAAAACCTTTAGGTTGTTCCACATAAGCTTCCTCATTTAAGTACCCATTTAGAAAGGCACTTTTCACATCCATCTGAAATAACTTGAACTTCAGAAGACAAGCAATTGACAACAAGAGTCTGATTGATTCTAACCTGGCTACAGGTGCAAAGGTTTCATCAAAATCAACCCCTTCAACCTGGGTGTATCCTTGAGCAACAAGTCTTGCCTTATTTCTGGTGACAACTCCTTCAGCATCTGACTTGTTCTTGAATATCCATTTTGTCCCAATGATGTTAGTTCCTTCAGGTCTAGGAACCAGTTCCCAAACTTCATGTTGCTTGAATTGGTTCAGTTCATCTTGCATTGCACCAATCTAATATTCATCAGTTAAGGCTTCCTTGACATTTCTTGGTTCCATTTTGGACACAAAACAAGAGTTTGAGATGATTTCTCTAGATCTTGTGATGACTCCACTATTGGGATCTCCTATGATGAGCTCTTTTGGATGATCCTTCTGAATTCTGATGGAAGGAATCTTGCTAGCTTCCTTTGATTCAGATTCTGTTGTGGTGGAGTTGGGTAGGTCATCCTGTTGGGTTGAAGTCTCAAAGAATGTCTCAACAGTACAAGGAACATCTATTTCTTCATGATAGTCATCAATTACAACATTTATTGATTCCATCATGGTTTTGGTTCTGGAGTTGAATACTCTATAAGCTCTGCTGTTTGAGGAGTATCCTAGAAACATGCCTTCATCACTTTTGGGGTCCAGTTTTCTTCTTTGTTCACGATCAGACAGAATATAGCATTTGCTACCAAACACATGGAAGTACTTCACAGTTGGTTTTCTTCCTTTCCAGAGTTCATATATGGTGGATGAGGTTCCCTTTCTCAAGGTGACCCTGTTATGAACATAGCAAGCTGTATTCATAGCTTCAGCCCAAAAATACATAGGAAGTCTTTTGGCATGTAACATTGCTCTGGCAGATTCTTGTATGGTCCTGTTTTTTCTTTCCACAACTCCATTTTGCTGAGGTGTTATGGGAGAAGAAAACTCATGACTGATTCCTTCTGAAGCACAGAAGTCATCAAACTTGCTGTTTTCAAATTCCTTGCCATGATCACTTTTGATTCTGACAATACATCCTTCCTTCTCTCTTTGAATTCTCTTGCACAGTTCTCTAAAAACTTCAAATGCATCTGATTTTTCCCTAATGAAATTAATCCAGGTGAATCTGGAAAAATCATCCACAACCACATAGGCATATCTTTTACCACCAAGACTCTCTACTTGCATTGGTCCCATCAGATCCATATGGAGGAGTTCTAGAACCTTAGAGGTGGTCAGATGTCTTGACTTTGGGTGTGACATCCTCGTCTGCTTACCAACTTGACATTCACCACAAACTCTTCCTTCATCAATTTGCAGTTTTGGAATCCCTCTGACTGCCTCCAAGGAGATAATCCTCTTCATACCCCTTAGATGAAGATGGCCAAGTTTTTGGTGCCACAGTTTTACCTCTTTTTCTTCCTTTGCAATGGAACACACAGATGAGAAATTAGTGTTCTCAGCCTCCCACAAGTAACAGTTGTCTTTGGATCTGACTCCTTTCATTACTATCTCTTGTTTGTCATTGATTACAAGGCATTCAGATTTTGAGAAATTGACCTTGAATCCTAGATCACACAGTTGACTGATACTAATGAGATTAGCGGTCAGTCCTTTCTCCAGCAGTACTTCATTTAGACTTGGAACTCCAGGGCAGTCCAAATCACCAACTCCTTTGATTTCACCTTTAGCCCCATCTCCAAAGGTCACAAAACTGGTGGTGTGAGGCTTAACATTATTGAGGAGGTTCTTGATTCCAGTCATATGTCTGGAACATCCACTGTCAAAGTACCAGTCTTCCTTTGCAGAGACCCTCAGGGAAGTGTGAGCTATCAGTGCAGTAGCCTTTTTCTTCCATTGAGGAGCATGTGGTACCTTTTTAGACTTAGGTTTGACACCTGAGTTCTGATTAGGGTATCCATGTAATCTGAAGCAGAAGGGCTTTATGTGGCCATATCTACCACAATGATGACATTTCCATCTTTGGTACCTTTTCCTCATATGTTTCTGTTCCTGATGTCGAGAGTTGTGTTGAGACATCTGTTTTGACATTTGCTTACCAGAACCAGATTTCGTTGCTTCCATAAATCCTAGACCAGACTTATTTCCCACATTTTGTCCAACCTGTAGGATCTCTTCCAATTTGTCTGTCCCATTTGTCAACATCTTGACAGATTTGGTCATTTGATTTAGTTGTGAGTTCAGCAATTGAACTTTTCTTTCTAGATGACTTATAGTTTCAAGGTTTGCCCTTTTTTCAGCCTCCATCTTTATGATGAGTTTTGATTGTTTCTCATTCTGCACACAGACTTCAGTACTTCTGATACACAATTCTTTGTAAGTATCAGCCAGTTCTTTAAAAGTCACCTCTTCATCACTGATGTCACTTTCAGAGGTACAAACACCAGTTAAAGCAGTAACTCGTTTGGCAGTCTCTTCTTCAGAATTACTTTCTGAATCACAGTCAGACCAAGTAACTGTCATTCCTTTTTGTTTCTTAAGAAAGGTAGGACATTCATCTCGAATATGCCCATATCCTTCACAACCATGGCATTGAATTCCTCTGCCTTGAACTCCCTTCTCTTCTGACCTTGGTCTTCTGCTGGAACTGTCAATGTTAGAGGGAATGTTATGAACATTAGACCTTGACTTTGGATCTATTCTTTTGATGAGTTTGTTGAACTGTCTTCCAAGCATGGCTACAGCTTCTGAAATGTTTTCTTCAACATCAGTGTTGGACATAAGAGCTATGCTCTTGTTCTTTTTGACACCATTATCAGTGATTCCCATCTCAAAAGTCTGAAGAGACCCAATAAGTTCATCCACTTTCAACTTGCTAATGTCCTGGGCTTCCTCTATGGCAGTTACCTTCATTGCAAATCTTTTAGGCAAGGATCTGAGAATCTTCCTCACCAGTTTTTCTTCTGACATCTTTTCTCCCAGTGCTCCTGAGGTGTTGGCAATCTCCAAGATGTTCATGTGAAACTCATGAATGGTTTCATCTTCCATCATTTTTAGATTCTCAAATTTGGTAGTCAACATCTGAAGCCTTGACATTTTTACTTTGGAAGTGCCCTCATGAGTAGTTTTGAGAGTGTCCCAAACTTCCTTGGCCAGTTCATATTGATGTACTAGTCTGAAAATGTTTCTATCAATTCCATTGAACAAGGCATTTAAAGCTTTTGAATTTCCCAGAGCTAACTCATCTTCTTCTTTACTCCAATCTTCCTCAGGCTTCAGACTGATTGTCCCATCTATCTCAGTTATGGTGGGATGAATCCATCCTTTGTCAGCAGCTCTCCAAGCCTTTTTGTCCAGAGATTTTAGGAAGGCAATCATACGAGGTTTCCAGTAGTCATAATTGGTTCCGTCCAGAATGGGTGGTCTATTTCCAAAAACTCCTTCTTTGTCCATAGTGCCAGAAAGTGATATCCCTAGATCTCACCCAGTAATACAGGCAGGGTGCCTGCTCTGATGCCAATTGAAATTCTGGCTGCAGATACTCAATGTCACATTCAATGTTATGACACCGTATCTGACTTACTATATGACAGTAAATACAAAAGCAATAAAGAACACAGTCAATTGTTTACCCAGTTCAGTGTGCAACAACACCTACTTTGGGGGCTACCAAGCCAGGGAGGAAATCCACTATAAGAGATTTTAATTCAGGAATAAACCAACCAGTTTATCTCCTTCACTTAAGACCTACCCAATGCAATTCCAATCTAAGTACAACTTAAACCTGAGTTCCTACTCACTCCCCCTCAATCACAACAGTGATACATAAACCAATTTGACTTAAGAATTGATGAAGACACTCTTCAAAAACAAACTCTTGATTAAGCTTCACAGCTTTTTAATCAAGCAACACAATCACTCTTGCTTCACAGCTTTGAGTGATGTACACAACTAACTTGACTCTGCTTCACAGCTTTAGTCAAGGAACATTCAAACACTCTTGCTTCAAAGCTTAGAGTGCTACACAACCCTTACAATTTGAAACCTATTCCAAGGCACTTATCACAATGATAATTGCTTGGAGTACAATAATCAAATCTATACAGATTACAAATGATCTTCTAATCAATAAAAGCCATCCTTGAAAAACAGCAGCTCTGTTGAATATATAGCAGCTGCAACTTCAGTTAGGGTTTCCAAAAACCTAGGGTTAATTCTGTTTGACCTAAAGACCAGGTCACAGGACTTTATTAACCAGGTTAGGGTTGAGCTAGGTTACCCCTCAGAAAACGCAGGATTCTGTTCAGGAAGGACTGAGTTATTTCCTGAAAAAACTCAGACTTATCCAATCCTGCAATCCTGTTAGTTCAGAACAGGATGTCATAACATCTGTTATGACATCTGAGAAAACCTGTCTACTGATTTAGCAAAATGTGATCATTTTGCAAAATGCTCAGATACACACTTATAAACATCAGTATTTGAATTACAATATTTTTCTGCACAGGTACCTAATGAACCAGTACAAACTGAACTAGAATGTTATGACATCAGTCATGACATTCACACATACACTTGGGATTTACCAAAAATGCAAGCCAATACCTAAACACCTACACAAACAAACGAAACTGCCTCAGTAACTAACAACATTGGGCTAAGCCTCAATCAGAAAGATCAATCCAGGAAAGGTGAAAGCGACTACAGAAACCAAACCTATTGTATTAACTTCACTGAGGAGAACATAATCCGACTGTAGCTTAAATCAAACAGACACCGGGATAGAACACCCTGCTTCCAGTTTCATCGGAGAAACAGTTTTCCAAAAGCAACATACCTATTGGAGATTGCAAGATCAACCTTAAATAAAGCAGACTGACGTCGAAACAACCAAACCTCACTGAGGAATTCAAGCCTGCCTCCCGAGAGAAAAGAAACTGCGGGTTGAAAATTTTCACCACGAACCCTCATTCCAACAAGAGATGCCCTGGGATAACCTTCCCGGGAGATCAAGAAGTCAACACTAGTGCCAATACTGTAAAAATAGAAACACCTCAGCACACCAAGGGAATAAAACCATTCATCATATGAGGGAAAACATTGCTGGGGATGTTGGGACGAAGGCTTCCAACCATGCAAACCCAAAATCAAAAGCGAATCAAGACTTGACTGGGGATAAAGGGATCACCAACCCAAATACTGTTTTTAACTATCTGGGAAACACACAAAGATTGCGCACACCAGCAAAATGACCTGAAAAAAACCTTTATGAAGGAAGTAAATCTTCTTGAAGAAACCAGAATTCGCTCATCCTTGGGATCACCATTTTTGTTGTCATTGTTTCATCACAAATCCCAAAGTAAATTGAATTGTAAAGATCTCTTTTTTTTTAAAAGATAGTTTTGCTTTTTAATCTCTTTGCTTTAAAAGTTATTATCAGTAATAAATGAAGTCTTTGCAAGCTAAATAAAATTAAGAATATAAAGAATTGGGCAAAAGCTCGAATTTCATTAATAGAATAGTAGTCTGCGAATGGCGAGACTCCATGGATGATTACAAAGTTCGGGAAATGGTAATACATAATGGAAAAGATACATTGAGATACAATGACCACTATCCCCCCTAACAACTTTTGAAATCCTGAGCAGCAGCCTCTGTTGAAGTATGGTGAGGATCTGAGAAGATTGTTGCTTCGGTGATCAAGTTTCGACTGACGTAGTTACTTGCCAAGAAAATCCCTAACTTTTGCCTAAGCTACCCTTGCGGGTTTTTAACTTAGCGGGAAATTTATTCTGTTTATGTCTCTAATTTTTTCCTAGACCGCCCTTTCGGGTTTTCGGCCTACCGAGACGCTCCTTTTTGCCTAAGCCGCCCTTTCAGGTTTTCAACTTAGCAAGTTGTTCTTTTATTTCTTTAGGCAAAGTATTTCTTGACTGCGTCAGCATTCATGGGACGTGGGAACTCCTCGCCATCCATAGTTTCAAGAATTAATGCACCACCAGAGAAGGCTTTCTTGACAACATACGGGCCTTCAAAAGTGGGAGTCCACTTGCCCCTAGAATCAATGTTGAAAGACATGATCTTTCTGAGCACGGGGTCGCCTTCTCTAAATTCATGAGGTTTGACTTTTTTATCAAATGCTTTCTTCATTCCTTTCTGATATAACTTCCCATGACACAAAGCTGTCATTCTTTTCTCTTCAATCAAATTCAATTGGTCAAACATGTTCTGAACCCATTCAGCCTCTGACAATTTGGCTTCCATTATCACACGCAGCGAGGGAATCTCTACCTCGACAGGGAGTACAGCTTCTATTCCATACACTAGGGAAAACGGGGTCGCTCTTGTTGAAGTGCAAACAGATGTTCGATATCCATGCAGAGCAAAAGGGAGCATTTCATGCCAATCCTTATAAGTGACAACCATTTTCTGGATAATTCTCTTGATATTCTTATTAGCATCTTCAACAGCCCCATTCATCTTTGGCCTGTATGGAGATGAATTATGATGGAAAATCTTGAATTCTTCACACAACTCCGTCATCATCTTGTTGTTCAAATTTGAGCCATTGTCAGTGATGATTCTGCTTGGCACGTTGTATCGTCATATAAGATTGTTTTTGATGAAACGCACCACCACTTGTTTGGTAACATTGGCATATGAAGCAACCTCTACCCATTTGGTAAAGTAGTCAATTGCTACCAAGATGAAACGGTGTCCATTCAAAGCCTTGGGTTCTATCATCCCGATCATGTCAATACCCCACATAGAGAAAGTCCATGGGGAGGAAATCACATTGAGAAGTGTCGGAGGCACATGGATCTTATCTGCATAAATCTGGCATTTATGGCACTTCTTCGCAAATTTGTAACAATCGGATTCCATTGTCAACCAATAATATCCTGCCCTTAGCATCCTTTTAGCCATTGAATGTCCATTAGCATGAGTGCCAAATGAACCTTCATGAATCTCATGCATCAACATGTCTGCTTCATGTCTATCCACGCATCTGAGCAAGACCATGTCAAAATTTCTCTTGTATAACACATTTTCGCTGAGGAAGAAACTACATGCCAACCTTCTCAGTGTCTTTTTATCTTTCTTTGACGCACCAAACGGGTATTCCGGAGTCTGAAGAAAATGTTTGATATCATAATACCAAGGTTTTTCATCTGCTACCTCCTCTATCGCAAACACATGAGCGGGCCTATCTAGCCGTCGAACTATAATTCAGGGTATATCATTCCAAGCATTTACTTGGTACATGGAAGTCAGAGTTGCCAGAGCATCCGCCATTTGGTTTTCATCTCTAGGAATGTGATGGAATTCAACTTTATTGAAGAAGGGTAGTAGTCTTCTAGCATAATCTTTGTAAGGGATCAAGCCAGGGTGACGAGTGTCTCATTCTCCTTTAATCTGTTTTATTACCAAAGCTGAATCACCATACACATCTAGAATCTTGATTCTGAGATCAATAGCTTCCTCAAGACCCATGATGCAAGCCTCATATTCTGCCATATTATTAGTGCAATCAAATGTTAACCTCGCGGTAAAAGGAATATGCGATCCATGAGGAGTGACAATCACAACACCAATTCCTTTAGCATAAGCATTCACAGCTCCATCAAATACCATACTCCAACGAGATTCAGGGTCGGGGCCCTCCTCAGGCAATGGTTCATCATAATCTTTCACTTTCAAGAACATCACATCTTCATCGGGGAATTCATATTCTGCGGACTGATGAGCTTCCATCGGCTGGTGAGCAAGATAATCTGCCAACACACTACTTTTGATAGCTTTTTGAGTGCGGTATTCAATATCATATTCAGATAACAACATCTTCCAGCGGGCAATTCTCCCAGTAAGAGCAGGCTTTTCAAAAATATACTTGATTGGATCCATTTTGGAGATCAACCAAGTAGTATGATTCAACATATAATGCCGCAAACGCTTTGCTGCCTAGGCCAGAGCACAACATGTTTTTTATAGCATAGAATACCGTGACTCACAATCAGTGAACTTTTTGCTGAGATAATAAATGGAGAACTCTTTCTTTCATGTTTCATTTTGTTGTCCCAGAATACAACCCGTGGATTTATCTAACACTGTCAGATACATAATCAACGGTCTTCCTTCTACAGGAGGGAGCAAGATAGGAGGTTCAAGCAGATACTCTTTAATACTTTCAAATGCCCTTTGGCAGTCATATGTCCACACACAACCTTGATCTTTCTTTAACAACTTAAAGATTAGTTCACATGTTGCAGTCATGTGGGAAATAAATCTGGAGATATAATTCAAAAGCCCGAGGAAACCCCTGACTTGCTTTTCAGTTCTTGGCGCTGGCATTTCTTGAATTTCCTTGACTTTGTCAGGGTCAACTTCAATTTCTTTCTGGCTAACAATAAAACCCAAAAATTTCCCCGATCTAACTCCGAAGGTGCATTTATTTGGATTCAGGCGGAGACGATACTTCCTCAAACGCCGAAACAACTTCAATAAATCTTCTATATGCCCTTCTTCAGTTTGGGATTTGGCAATCATATCATCAACATATACTTCGATTCCTTGTGCATCAGATCATGGAATAGGGTTGTCATAGCCCTCTGGTACGTTGCACCAGTGTTCTTCAACCCGAAGGGCATCACTATGTAACAGAATGTTCCCCAGGGTGTGATAAACATTGTTTTTTTCCATGTCCTCTGGAGCCATTCTTATTTGATTATATCCTAAAAATCCATCCATGAACGAGAATACCTTGAATTTTGCTATGCTATCCACTAACATATCAATGTGAGGCAATGGAAAATCATCTTTTGGACTAGCTTTATTTAGATCTCTGTAATCTACGCACATGCGGACTTTTCCATCTTTTTTTGGTACATGGACAATATTGGCAATCCATTAAGGATACACTGACATCACAAGAAAACCAGCATTAATCTGCTTTAGGACCTCCTCCTTGATCTTTACTACCATATCTGGATGGGTTCTTCTCAACTTTTGTTTAACTGGCGGACACTCTGGCTTCAACGGAAAACGATGCTCGACAATGCCTGTATCTAGACCAGGCATATCTTGATAAGACCAAGAAAAAATATCCACGTACTCATTCAACAAACTCAATCAACCCGCTCTTCACATCAGGATGCAATGATGCTCCAATCTTAACTTCCTCCGGATCTTCTTATGAACCCAAATTAACCACTTCCAAAGGCTCCTTATATGGCTGAATGGTATTTTCCTCGTGCTCAAGATACCGTGAGACCTCTTCTGGAATCTCATCATAATCTTCTTCTTCAGCCCCAAACACAGGACAATCAAAGTTGGGAGAGGGTGCAGGGTCATTGTATTCAACGGGTTTTTTAATTAATCTGCACATGTGATTTATGATTGCTTTTAGAAACTGACACATATAACAAGTGATCATGCAGATTAATTTTCAGTTATTATATATTCTGAAAGTTTTTTTTTATTACCATTTCCCAAGAAAAAGATAGAAAATAAAAGACATAATTTTGGAAGCAAAGACAACTCTAATTAATGATCTTAACAATTATAGCAAACAGATAAGCCCTACAACATTAATACTTCCACCTTGGGCAGAGTGAAAGCTTTTCAAAAGAAAGAAACAGATTAACAAAACAAATTACTTTGAAACATGCATGCAAGAAGGAACATCAACGGTGACCCAGTTCTGAACTCGGACTCCATGCGTCACATAATTAGGTTCTGCTCTGCTTCATCCTCTTCAACAACATTAACTCCAGAACCAATCGGATGGAGGTAGCCTCTGCTGCAGAAAACATCTTGATAGTTGTTCACAGAAGACTTTGACTTTAAACTTTCAGTTTTTCCAATCTTCGGAGAGAAACCCAAACCATCTATGTTTTTGTTCACGGGTGGATCCACAAGTCGTCCCCAAACTGCATTATGACCATTGCGCACAACCTGCTGCGCATCCTTCAGTGAGACCAATGAATTCTCATTCTTCATTATGTTGTCAATGGATAGGGCTTGGAACTGGGTTCCAACAGTAGCCTGATCCGCTTCTACAATATTGAAAGAGGATAAATGGGATATCAACAACGCCTTCTCCCCATTTATGATCACTACCTTCCCTTCACGCACAAATTTTAGCTTCTGATGCAGAGTTGAAGTGACAGCCCCTGCTTCGTGTATCCATGGCCGTCCAAGCAAACAACTATGTGCGGGAATAATGTCCATTACCTGGAAAGTTATCAAGAATAAGTGTGGTCCTATATGGATGGGCAAGTCCACATCACCGACGATAGATTTTCTCGACCCATCAAAAGCCTTCACAATGATGTCACTCAAGCGCATAGGTGTACCCTGATACTTTAACTTCATGAGGGTACTTCTTGGTATAACATTCAACGCAGATCCGTTATCAATTAGCACATTAGATAGCGAGTCATTCTTGTAGTTCATGTTTATGTAGAGGGCCAGGTTGTGTTTCCTCCCTTCATCTGGTAACTCATCATCGCAGAAACTTAAATTGTTACATGACGTAATGTTTCCAATTATGCTGCTGAATTAATCTAACGGCATGTCATTCTCTACAAAAGCTTGGTCTAGTACTCTCATCAATGATTCCCTATGAGCGGAGGAATTCATCAGTAATTCCAGGATGGATATCTTTGAAGGAGTCTGCAATAGCTGATCTACAATTTTGTAGTCGCTCATCTTAATTACCTTCAGGATATCATCCACTTCTTTCTCTAATGTATCTCCACTAGTCTCTCCTGCAGTTTTCTTAGGCTCATCGTTCGCGGCAATTTTCTTTCCAGCAACAACGTCTTTTCGAATAACCGGTGCAAACACACGACCACTGCGGGTCACCCTGCTACTATCAGCTATATTTCCAATATCTGGCATTGGCTGGATGGGAACTTCCACCCCATCTTCCAAGATTGTAGCGTTGTATTTGTAAGGCACCGCCTTATCCGATTAATAGGGAACAGGACCTAGCAGACTAATTACCAATGGGGTAACAGCTGGTTTGCTATGGTACTCCACCTCAAGGTGAGCGGGTGCAACAAAACAAGGTACAATGACGTTTACACCTTCCTCAACATAATCAGCCCTCAAAAGACCATTTCTGGCAAACAAATCTTCGTCTGAAGAAAAATACTCATTCGTGGAGGCATATTCTTCCTCTGACTCTTCTCCCATCAAACAAACTTCAACCATATAAATCTCGTGATAATCATCTCTCTGTCCTGTGATCTTAATAGTCCCATTGTCTAACAGCAATTGAACACCCTCTCTCACAATAGAACATCCTCGGAGGTTTTGACAACAAACTATGCAAGATCCACATTGGTGTTCCACCTAACCAGTAGTACGGAAAAAGGTAGCATGCAACTGTACGAGATCTTCATTCAAATGCTCTACTTCAAAAATTCGGAATTCAGCCGGACATCCAGAAACCATATTCACTTCCTCCTCATATTCTGCCCTAGGCCTAATTATATGGATTAATCCTTCATCCATCATCTCCTACAAATCAGCCTTTATCTTCTCGTAACCCTGTATATTTTTACTACAAACAGCACAACCGGCATGGTCACGCGTATAATAACTGAATTCACATAGATCTGCATGCATCTTTACCAAATCCCCTCTAACCTGATTAATGTCAAAAAATTCGGAAATCACCTGGACAACCGGCCACCATATTTATAGAATTTACTCCCCCGTGCTTGGGTAGAGGATTATCTTTCACATTAGGTCCCATGTCCTTGAAAGATAGAATTCCAAACTTAAAATTTTTTTGCACTTCAGTCTTTAAAGGGTAACAGTTCTCAACACTATGCCCTGGTGCTCCCTGATGAAAAGCATATGTCTGGTCTGCTTTGTAATACCAAGGCAAAGGTGATGGTACTGCGGGAGGTGGTCGTGTCTGGACCAACTTCTTTTGAATCAATGGTGGTAGTAGCTCTGCATAACTCATGGGAATAGGGTCATAGTTCTCCCTTCTCTGATTATTCCCCTGGTTCCCCTGTTGGGACTATCTCTGATAAGCAACGGTAGTTGGAACGAAATTCATAACGGGAGTCACCGAAGCAACTTGCTGGTGACGCTGATAATTCCTTCTAAGAGCATTCACTCTCCTCTCTTGTATGACAGCATTGGTATCCCCCTCTTTCTTCTTTGTAAACCCATATGCTGGTTTTTTCACACCTCCGGATCCTTCACCCTTTGTCAAACGGCCTTCTCTTACTGCCTCTTCTAGGCGGACACCCATTCCTACCATCTCTGTAAAATCACTTGGGGCACTTGCTACCATTCTTTCATAGTAGAAAGCACTAAGGGTCTTCAGAAAAATATTAGTCATTTCCTTCTCCTCCATAGGAGGAATCACTTGTGCTGCCACTTCGCGCTATCTTTGTGCATACTCTTTGAAAGATTCTCTGTCTTTCTGAACCATGGCCCTAAGCTGGTCACGATCGGGTGCCATGTCCACATTGTACTTGTATTGTTTTATGAATGTTTCTCCCAAATCATTAAAGGTATGGATATTGGCGCTATCTAAACTCATGTACCATTTCAATGCTGGGCCGGTCAGACTATCTTGGAAAAAGTGAATCAGCAGACGCTGATCATCAGTGTGAGTAGACATTCTCCTTACATACATCACCAAGTGAGCACGAGGGCAAGTGTTTCCCTTATACTTCTCAAACTCTGGGACCTTGAACTTAGCAGGCACTTTGACATTCGGGACCAAACACAACTCATTCACATTCTGTCCAAATAACTCTTTCCCCCTAAGAGCCTTCATCTCTCTTTGCATTCTATCAAACTGCTCTTGGAAATCATCCATTCTGTCATAAAGACCCAAGTCTTCACTCGGCGGAGGGAAAGGACGACACATATCTTCATTAACAAACGGAACCAGATTCACCGAAGAAGGTGCAGCAGGAACAGTATGCACCACAGGAGGTGCTGGAGTAACAACATTTGGAACCACTGGAGCATCTTGGGGGCCTGAATTGAAACCTTCAGGTGCAAAATTCTCCGGAATTCCCCACAGATAACCCTGAGGCATACGGTTCTGAACAATAGTCGGAGTGGCAGATACGGGAATAGCAGGAACTTCAGCATTTGCCCTTGTTGGTTGAGGTTGAACACTCGGTGGCTGATTCTGAGCAGCCACCAGAGCTTCCAACAAAGTAGTCAAATTGGCCAAGCCAGCCTTCAGAGTAGAAACTTCTTCGCGTAGCTCGCGATTCTCCTGTTCCAAATTATCCATCTTCTTTTTGAAGTTAGCCCGAGTGTTGTAGTGATGAGTCAGCTTGCTGAACGAAGCAAAGAAGCTGGGTAAGACACCTGGGTATGCATAATAAATGCAAGAAATATGTGCAATATGATGCATGTCATGCAATGCACATGATTATTTTTATTCCATCATTTTAATATTTCAAGGGATTTAAGATTTATAGACATATCGCAAACATCAAAACAATAACGCATTTGAAATACTGAAAAAAAATTTATTATAATAACTCCAAAATGGATTACAAGTTTCAATGATCCCAAGTACAAGATGACAAAAAATCCCGAGAGAAAGAAACTGATAGAGATCAATTTGTACGCTGGCGCTTCCCTGTGAGTCTGGCAATTTGAGCCCTCAACCTCTGGTTTTCTTCCACCTGTCTGATGGCAACCTCCTTCCCATCATCTGAAGCAGGAAGTGAGTAATCAACACCTGTTTGAGGCTTAGGAGAAAATAAATCCCCTTTCCTCTCCATAGACTCCACCGCTCGACTCTCAAGGATCTCGATCAAATCATCTTTCTCCTTCAAGTCGGACTTGTAGGAACTCTCTAAAGTCTAGAACTTGTTCTTCCAAGCATCCCTTTCCTGTTGCATCCTAACCAAAGTGATATGTAGTTCTTCTAGATCATCTAATAAAGGAGGAGTGGTCTTCACAAATAGATCAGGCATGAGTGTCTCCCGAGTATACGACATTTTCAACCGAATGGCTCTCGATCGGACCCACTGAAGATATGGCTCTAAAGAAACAACACCCCTAGGCCCCAAATCCTTCCTACTCTTCTTATGAATGTGACGCCAGGCCTTCACAATCTTCTCCCAAGCTTCCTTGTGGTCTTCTCCCTCCTTCAGAAAGAAACTACTCAAATGAATATTGTTCGGTTTATCTCTGATCGGATATCCAAGTTGTCGTCGTGCAAGAACAGGGTTATAGTTAATTCCTCCATTTGTACCAAGAAGGGGTACATTGGGGAAACTACCACAACTGTCAATAATCTCTACTTCATGATAAGCTCGATGATACCAATCAATATCTGAGTGAGTAAGTACCATGATCTTAGGAGCCCAACAAGGTTCCTTCTTAACATCCCAAAAGGCATCAGACTGAGGCATATGAGAGATGAACCATCGGTACAATAAAGGCGTGTAACAGATAATCATTCCTCCATGATAAGAACTCTGAAGATGAATAGAGTAATAAGCATCACCCAACATTGTAGGAATCGGGTTTCCAATCATGAAAATCCTGATAGCGTTAATGTCGACAAACTTGTCCACATTAGGAAATAAGAACAATCCATAAGCGAGTAAAGCAAAGATGGCCTCAAAAGAAACCGTGCTCTTCATTCTGGCAAAGTAATAAGCTTTCTCCAATAAGAATTGAGCTGGTAATCCTCTAATCCCTCCTTTAGTAGTCATACGGGCTTCCACCTCAGACTTCCCTAAATGAATCAAAGCAGCAATTTCATGTGGTTTTGGCTCACCCTCCAAACCAGTAAAAGGAACACGATCGGTAACAGGTAAATCTAATAGATGAGAATACTCCTCCAATGTAGGCATAAGCTGATAATCGGGAAAAGTAAAGCAGTGATACACCGAATCATAGAACTGGACCAAGGTCGAGAGAATACCCTCCTTCATATTCAGCTTCATGAAAGGAATAATGGATCCATACTTCTTTCGAAAGTCTGTAGGACACTCTATCTCTAGAATCAGACTGATCAGCTCATCTATCTTGGGATCCTTGAAACTGTATTTCCTGGTCTTTCTCTTTCCAGAATCCATGGTTAAAAGTACCTGAGATATTCACAAATAGTCAACCTGTAAATCCCTTGAAATATTGTTTTCTTCAAAAGATGCTTATGAGTGCATGGATGCATGATGCAACAATCACACACAAGATCACATATATAGGGTTCATAGGTTCAACGTCATGAGCATGAGGTCGAAGGTACTACCCATAAGGTGTTGGTCTAAGAGTTATCACCTGCCGAACAAGGTTCTAAAGGTTCCCAGAGTCTACATCCTTCCTTCGGATATTAGCAACTTCCCAATTAACTCGGTAATTAGTAATATTCTCAAGAAAGACTCGTCCGAGCATAGTATCGCGTGACAACTATTTCTGGATTACTCCGTCATGGCTTTCGCACTAGGTCCTCAGTTTTAGCAGGCTCCCAGGTCGAAAGCAGTACGTCTTCCCGATTACTCGGTAAACGACACTAAAGTCAAAGGGGCCTCCACTGAGTGGGGGATCTCATGCCTCATTTTTGGGGATTACTCCCTCAAAGTTAACATGACTATACCACCCGTCCTATCTTAAAGTTTTCCCAAGTCCGGGTATAGGACTTATGAGTAATCACCAAGCACCCTAAAAACCAGAAAAAAAATCCAGACAAACATATATACAAATTATAAGACATAAACAACAATAGCACATATAAAGACATAAACAAAGATAGGCTTAACCCACTTAGGAATAGGCCAGCAAGAGGTTAATATTTCCCCAGTGAAGTCGCCATTTTTTCTGTAGCGGTAGAAATGTTCAAGACTAAGCCATTGGATTGACTAGACTTTGTATAAATCAAAATAAAAATCCCCACCGCGGCATCGAGTCTGTCGAGACTCGGGGCAAAGAGATATTGGTTGAGCCTGTCCATACGAAGGCGCATTCAGAATCCATTATTGAGGTTTCTAAGAAGGAAATGGAAGAAATCTTGAAAATAATTAAAAAGAGCGACTACAATATGGTTGAACAACTAGGGAAGACTCCTTCCAAGATCTCAATGTTGGCCCTACTGTTGTGCTCCGAAGCCCATGCAAAGACTTTGGTAAAATTCCTCAAGACTGCTCATGTGCCACAGGAAACCTCTGTTGATCAATTTGAAGACTGTGTGGCCAGTTTGACTGCTGATAATGGACTGGGTTTTTCTGATGCTGATTTGACATCCAGAGGAAGGAAACACAATGATTCTTTGCACGTCTCTATCGAGTGCAGGGGAACTACTTTGGCCCATGTTCTAGTCGATACAGGTTCACTGTTGAATGTTCTTCCCAAGAAGGCTCTTGACATATTAGATTGTGAAGGATTGACTCTGAAGCCCAGTAACATTGTGGTGAGGGCTTTCGACGGTTCAAAAATAATGGTGCACAAGGAGGTGGACATCCCTATCAAAGTTGGTTCTTAGAACTTTGACTCCACCTTCTACGTGATGGACATCCGACCATCTTATTCTTGTTTGTTGGGTCTCCCTTGGATCCATGGGGCTGGAGCTGTTACTTCCGCTATGTGTCAGATGTTGAAATATCCTGTGAAGGGAAAGATTTTCACTGTGCATGGTGAGGAGGAGTACATGGTAAACCACCTGAACTCTTTCATATATGTGGAAATGGACAGCGAGTTCATCGAGACCCCTTGTCAGAACTTTGAAGAGGTCCCTCAGACCATGGTTGTAACTGAGACTGTTACCAGTGTGACAAAGATCACCAGACCTCCATTGAAGATGGTTTCTCTCAAGGACACCAAATCAGTAATTGAAGAAGGTGGGTGTACCATTTGGGGCCAACTCCCTAACATTCCATACAAATATGATAAGTTTGGTTTAGGTTTCACTTCAGGGGCTTAAAGGGTTGTTCGTCGTGCTCGTGCCAGAGGACCTCCCCTACGCATCAGCAATTAAGGTATCAACGCTTTAAAAGATAGTGATGGTGACTGTAATATGGACAAATGGATCTTCCTTACTACCAATGGTGGACCCAGTAATTGGACGGTTAAAGACTGTGTGCCGATTACTTTTATTCATGAGTAATTGTCTTTCTAGTTTTCGGATATGTAATAAAAAAACAATATAAACTCTATGGCTTTGTGTCTTTCACAAGGCACAATGGTTTATTTGTGAGAGCTATCATTTTCAATGTCATATGTCATTAATAAAGCATTGGAAGTTTTGCATACAAATTTTGCACTCTCTGTCTTTCTTTTATGATTTTTACTTTATCAATACAGTTATGCTCTTACACACACTCACGTATCAAACTGCAGATCCACATTCACTCTGGATCCCATTGATAACGGTTCTGCTATTGCCAGTTATGACTTTGAAAATCCGATCAACCAAGCTGAGGATGAAGGTGAGGAAGATTGTGAGGTACTAGGAGAACTTGCTAGACTGTTACAACAGGAGGAAAAAGCTATACAGCCTCATGAAGAGCCAGTTGAGACAATGAACTTGGGTACAGAAGAGGACAGAGAAGAAGTCAAGATAGGTGCAAATTTGGAGCTTAGTGTCAAACAGCGATTGATTCAGATGTTGCATGATTATGTCGAGATCTTTTCCTGTTCATATGAAGACATGCCAGTGCTGGACACTGATATTGTGGTTCATCATCTGCCAACTAAATAATATTTCCCTCCAGTGAAGCATAAGGTTCGCCGTATGCGTCCTGAGATGTCAGAAAAGATCAAGGCTGAAGTCATGAAACAATTCAATGCCAGATTCCTAGCTGTCACTTTTTATCCATAATGGGTTACTAACGTAGTGCCGGTACCTAAGAAGGACGATAAGGTACGTATGTGTTTGGATTACAGAGACTTGAATAGGGAAAGCCCCAAGGATGACTTTCCGCTTCCCCACATTGATGTTCTGGTTGATAAAACTGCACAACATAAGGTATTCTCCTTCATGGATGGCTTCTCAGGATATAATCAGATCAAAATGGCATCTGAGGACATGGAGAAGATAACCTTTGTCACACAGTGGGGCACTTTCTGCTACAAGGTTATGCCCTTTGGGTTGAAGAATGTTGGGGAAACCTATCAGCACGCAATGGTAGCTCTGTTTCATGACATGATCCATCACGAGATAGAGGTTTATGTCGATGATATGATAGCCAGGTATCAAACTGAAGAAGAGCACCTTGATCACTTGCAAAAGCTGTTTGATAGACTGAAGACGTACAAGTTGAGGCTGAATCCGAACAAGTGCACCTTTGGGGTAAGGTCTGGTAAACTCCTAGGTTTCATTGTCAATGACAAGGGTATTCAAGTAGACCCTGCAAAGGTCAAAGCCATACAAGAGATGCTGGCTCCTCGCACTGAGAAAGAAGTTAGAGGTTTCTTAGGACATTTAAACTACATTTCCAGGTTCATTTCCAATCTAACTGCTACTTGTGAGCCAATCTTCAAACTCCTAAAGAAAGATCAAGTGGTAAAGTGGAATGACGAATGCCAGACTGTCTTTGAGAGAATCAAAGAATATCTTCAAGAGCCTCCAATTTTAATGCCTCCAGTTGAAGGAAGACCTCTGATAATGTACTTAACGGTATTAGAGAACTCAATGGGGTGTGTGCTAAGGAAGCATGACAAGTCTGGTCAAAAAGAGCATGCAATATACTACCTTAGCATAAAGTTTACCCACTGTGAAACAAGATACTCACTGCTCGAGAAAACTTGTTGTGCTTTGGCATGGGCTGCTCGCTGACTAAGACAGTATATGTTGACTCACACTACTTTGTTGATCTCTAAAATGGATCCTATCAAGTACATATTCGAGAAGCCCACTCTCTCCGGAAGAATAGCAAGATGGAAAATGATCCTGACCGAATACGACATTCAATACACAACCCAGAAAGCAATCAAGGGAAGTGTACTAGCTGGTCATTTGGCTCATCAGGCTGTGGATAATTATCAATCCATGAATTTTGAGTTCCAGGAAGAGAACATCATGTTAGTAACTGAATATGTAGAACTTGGACCGGATGAAGGACCTGAAAAGGATCCCGATGGACCATGGTTTGTGACGCGGCTTCCAGTGCACATGGCAATGGTATTGGTGTTGTAGTCATATCTCCCGAGGTCTGTCATACCCCTTTCACTACTAGGCTATACTTCAACTGCACCAACAATATGGCTGAGTATGAAGCATGTATCATGGGTCTCAAAGCTGCAATTGATCTAAGGATCAATTTCTTAAGTGTGTTCGAAGACTCGGCTTTGGTAATCAGCCAAATCAAAGGAGAATGGGACACGAGGAATCCTAATCTCATCCCGTACAAAGAGTATATGTTGACATTAATCCCATACTTTAAAGAAATTACCTTTGAGCATTTTCCACGAGAGGAAAATCAATTAGCGGATGTGCTAGCCACTATGTCATCCATGTTCAAGGTCAGGTGGGATAATGAGGCTCCTCAGATCACTATTGAGAGAATGGATGAACCAGCATACTGTCACAATATTGATACTGAAGAAGTAGTGGACAAACCTTGGTTCCATGAAGTCAAAAGATATCTCGAAGCTCAAGAGTACCCTGAGGGGGCATTTGTCAATGATAAGAAGTTTCTGAGAAGGTTCTCTGCAAAGTTCTTCCTCAGTAATGGAACCCTCTACAAGCACAACCACAACTCTATTTTACTTCGGTGTATAGACAAGAATGAAGTGGAAAAGATTATGGCTGATTTACATGAAGGTACCTTTGGCACCCATTCTAGTGGACACATTTTGGCTAAAAAGATTCTACGGGCAGGATACTATTGGTCCACTATGGAAATAGACTGTTATCAACATTCGCGGACTTATCACAAGTTCTAGATTAATTCTGATAAGGTGCACATACCTATGGTTTCTCTAAACTTCTTGACTGCTTCTTGGCCCTTTGCAATGTGGGGTATTGACATGATCGGAGAAATCAGACCTACCACTTCCAACGGGCATCGCTTCATCCTTGTTGCCATTGATTACTTCACTAAGTGGGTTGAGGCTGCCTCTTTTGCTACTTTTACCAAGAATGTTGTGGCGCGGTTCATCAAGCATAACCTTATATGTCGATATGGTATCCCCAAAAGAATCATTACAGATAAACATTATGATCATCAAACTCTGTAAGCAATTCAAGATCCAGCATCATAACTCTTCTCCTTATCGGCCGAAGATGAATGGCGCAGTAGAGGCTGCTAATAAGAATATTGAGAAGATCATCCAGAAGATGACAGTGATATATAAAGACCGGAATGAGATGTTACCATTTGTTCTTCATGGTTATCGCACTACAGTATGCACATCAATAGGGGAAACTCTTTTCTCTTTGGTATACAGTATGGAAGTTGTCCTACCTATTGAGGTCCAGATCCCTTCTTTGAGTATCGTGAAGGATGCAGGGCTGAATGAAGACAAATGGGTTCAGACTCGACTTGACCAACTAAACTTGATTGGCGAGAAAAGGCTTGCGGCTGTCAGTCATGGTCAGATGTACCAAAAGCGTATGATTAAGGCTTTTAACAAGAAGGTTAGACATCAGGTATATCAAGTTGGTGATCTAGTAATCAAGCACATCATACTGCCATAAGGTGATCCCAGGGGCAAATGGACTCCCATATACGAAGGGTCAGTTATGATCAAGAACATATTTTCTGGTGGAGCCATGATCTTAACCACTATGGATGGTGATGACCTTCCTCACCCTGTGAATGCGGACATAGTCAAAAGATACTACGCATGAATAAAGACCCGTTAGGTTGACTGGCCTATGCAAAAATAAAGTTATATTGGTGAACCAGAAGGGTTCGGGCAAAAATTAGGGATAAATACAAAAAAAAACAGTACACCCGGCAAGTCAAAAACCTGAAAAAGCGGCTTGGGCAAAAAAGGGTATCCCGGTGGACTGAAAACCCGAAAGGGAGGTCTAGGAAAAAGTTAGGCATTTAAAAGCGTATAATTATGTCCCATTGGATCACCTTGCAACCAGACTTCAGTATCAACTATCAAGCTCAAACGGTACCAATCAATCTAGTTAAATTTGGACATGTAACAAGGTGATGAGACACTCAAGGACATAAGGGAAATAGCAAAATTGAAACTCAATAGGGATTATTACACATAGTTGTTTTCTCTTTGTACACTATTTTATATAGTTTTCATTTTCACGACGGCATTCTCCTACTAGAATGTCAGTCTCTTTGTACAAAAAATGCCTGTTATAGGCAAATTTCTTTAAGTCAATACAAATCACTTCTTAGAAAGTATAAAACTTTTTGTTTTCTATTTTTCTGTTTTGTTTTGCAAAAATGTCCAGTGATTATTTCGACATATGCATTTGAATACGATTACTGTTTACAAATACTTGCATAAAAAATAGAAAGACAGTTGCTAATGACTTTAAGAAATGGGACAATGCCTAAAAAACCATATGTAGTCCCCACAATTACTTTCTCCAGCAGGTATAGGGGCAGTGACATCCTGATGCAAAGTCATCACCGCATCCTCAGCATACGTCCTAGTGATGTCTATATCCCTGTAGAGTGAAAACAACCAAAGTTTTGACCTCTTTTTTTTTCCAAGCAGGAATTACCTTCTCCAGCAAAGTTCCCACAGAGAGGTTAAATCAATGTTCCCCAGCTGAATTTTACAAATCTCAAACAGTTTATAAATCCACATCCCCGGTAGAGTTTATTTCTCTAGCTGCGGAAGTTCATCCCCCAACAGAGTTTATTTCGCTACATTGGTAAGATCTTCAACTAGAGCATCGTCTCCCCGACGGAACATTCTCAGGCAGAAGTCAAAGATCCCCAGCAGAGTATTCTCAAATGGAAAGAGGAAATCCCCGGTGAATCATCTCCATTCATCATTCCCAGCGGAAATGAAAGAACCACTTTCCTCATCTACCAAAAAGCAGTCCAGGATTCAGCTTCCCAGTACTCTCCAGCAGCAGTCAAGGATTTATTTTCCCAGACTAGGAAAATTCGCAACAGCATTCCATGTTCATACATCATGGCATACGCATACATATTGCATACATCACAATCTCATTTATTTTGATAACATCATTACACGATGCATTTCATACATCATGACATTGCATATGACTAACTCTTTACCTTTTCAGGAAAGATCAATCAACAAACATCACAAACTACTTATATGACCTGACAGTCTTTTCAAAGGTTACCGCTAACGAAGGGCTATTCCAGCATTTTCTTCAGAAGATTATATTCAAGACCCATGTTGGTTCAGTTTAAATCAACCAATGATTTATTCTGATTCATTTCCAGTAGACATTTTCTCTGGTTCAGTTAAATCGACCCTAAGATTTTTCTGATTCTTGTCCAGTCAAAGACAATTAAATACTTCTCTGGTTCAGTTAAATCGACCCTAAGATTTCTCTGATTCTTTTCCAGATAAAGATAACTCAAGATCTTTGTTGGTTCAGCTTAAATCGACCAATGATTTATTCTGATTCTTTTCTGGTAGATACTTTCTCTGGTTCAGTTAAATCGGCCCTAAGATTTCTCTGATTCTTGTCCAGTTAAAGATAACTCAAGACCTCTGATGGTTCAGTTTAAATCGACCAATGATTTATTCTGATTCTTTGTTGGTAGATACTTTCTCTGGTTCAGTTAAATTGGCCCTAAGATTTCTCTAATTCTATTCCAGTTGAAGATAATTCAAGCCCTCTGTTGGTTCAGTTTAAATCGACCAATGATTTTATTCTGATTCTTTTCCGATAGACACTTTCTCTGGTTCAGTTAAATCGACCCTAAGATTTCTATGATTCTATTCCAGTTGAAGATAGTATAATACCTCTACTGCTTCAGTTTAAATCGACCAATGATTTATCCTGATTCTTTTCTGGTAGATACTTTCTCTGTTTCAGTTAAAGCGACCATAAGATTTTCCGATTCTTATCTAGTTAAAGATACTGTAAAGCCTGGAGTCCGACCAGATAGCAATTTATTTTGTTAATTATTATGAATCCTGGACCCGACCAGATGATAGTATAACCTATGACACCGAAGCCTAGACCCGACCAGATAATGGTATACCTCTGATTCAAGTTGAAGCCTGGGTCCGACCAGATAATAGCTTGATTTCTTCAAATCACTGAAGCCTGGATACGACCAGATAACAGTTTAATGTCTACAATTATTGCGAAGCCTAGAACCTACCAGATAGCAGTTAATTTCATATTCCCCAATAGGTCACTGTGAAGCATGGAATACGACCAGATAGCAGTCAACCTTATTGTCCTCAGCAAGTCCATGTGAAGCATGGACCCGACCAAATAGTAGTTAACTTTCACCTCTCCAGTCAAGAGGTAACCCCCCAGTAGAGTAATGGATAACTGAAGCTCCTAGACTCTATTTCCCAAGACAGATACCAACACTCCTCATCCGAGTTCTCCTCAAATGACAGGAACAGGAATCCCCACAAAGGAATCTCTCATGAAATCAACATGTTCTCTAGATGGCATCTTTAAGCCCATCTCCGATGACTCTTCGTCATTTTCTTTGGATGGCATCTTTAAGACCATCTCCGACATTCTTCTGTCATATTTTCCAAATGGCATCTGTAAGCCCATTCCCGATATTATCCACCAACAATGTTACTTCAGACGAGTGTAAATTTCTGGGCACTCTAGTGTTCAATCATCTTCCACCTTCAGATTACGAAAGGCAGACAAGCCAATCTACATCCTGAGGTCTAAGAAGATTGAATAGGGGCAGCTGTTGTACCCCAAAATTTGTCCTCTCATTTTACTCAAGGCATGCCCATTGAGGTCCACAAATTTCTCAAGGATGACTAAGAATTGACCAGACAAATTCTCTTCCTAAGGCAATGAACATCTAACTAGGGTTTCAATTTTCATCAAGATGTGTGAGCTCCAATGGTCTCAAATGTTTTCCATGGTCCTAATATGTCTTCAAGATTTTCCATGACAAATTTCATGCCTTGCAATACAAGTTTGCTCAGTCAACTGCTCAAATGCTTGAAAATCAACTGTATTAGGTCAAAAGTCAACTGTGGCCCATATGCAGTCAAACTTCAAGATTTTTTCTCAACATAAACATTTTGAAGTGACATACATAATTTGATCAAGGGTTGATCATGATTCCTCAAGAAATGGTCCTAACTCATCAAAAGTAAAAAATTGCTAATTAGGGTTTCTATAGGAAAAGTCAACTGAACTTTGACCATCCATAACTTTCTCATACTTTATCAGAATTTTTCCACCAATGCTCATGTTGAAGAGAATCCAATTCCCTACAATTTCTATTCATTCATCAAGTTCAAGAAATGCATCAATTGAAATATACAAGCTCATACATTATGGGTCCTTTCAAAAAGTCAATAAAAACACCTTTTGGGTCAAAGCTCCTTACATGAACATGGAATATCCAATTGAGATGAAACTAAAAGGGTTGTTTAGAGGACATACTAATATCTCTAAAAAGTCCAAGAACACCCTCATAGGGTTAAAATTGAGAGAGATATGCATTACTAAGGTTGACTAATTTTGAAGAAGTGCATGAAGGAAATATTGATCAAACTTGGATTTTTTCCAAATGGGCCTATCCTTTTGTGATCCAAACTTGTTTCTAACATGGTCCACGACCTCTAAACCCATCCATGCCTTATTTGGTCATTTATTTTATTTATTTTGATTTTTAATCATTAAAAATCCAATTTAAATTGAATAAATGATATAAAAATATTTAAAGATTGCATGAGATTGGTTTCCAATTAAAGAATGAACATATATTCAGTTTATGACAAGGGGATTTCGTGGAGAGAGGCAAAAGATATGATTTGGTCCAAAAAAGTCAAATATTCACATAATTGAAAATCAAATATTTTCTCATGAAGGCATTGATACCTCTTTATATTTGTTGACCTAATGTGTCTCATATATATGAACAACCATTCAGAAGCAAAGGGGGCGCAACTACATCAAAACAGCACCCTAAAAGTTTCAAAAAAATTCCAAAGAAGTGCAATATGTTTCACACGATTCAGCCAGTCCTCCCCAGATCTAAGCACTCTATCAGCCTCCTGGAGATCTTAGGAGTCCATTCCTATCATCCTCAAAGCTCACATCATCCCAAATCATCGCGATCAAATACCACCGGTTAACAAGGTTTGACAAAATTAAAACTGGAAATGTATGCATTGTTGATGGTTTTAATGATTTGATTTGTGTTCAAGACATCAGTTAGGGTAGGTTGGACGTTTCGCATGAGAGCTTCGAGGCTTAAATCATGTGATGCCAATGTTAGGGCATCACAAACTGAAGCTTGCGAAACTCCTGATTTAGGGACCTTCAGACTAAACTAAGCCCATATTTGGATTCCTGGGAAAATTTCAAGGGGAGTAGGGTCCTTTGTGCATTTTTAATCCTCGCATTAATCTTGCGTGTCAATACCATACAATTTGATTGGTCCATTTGATTTACTGACGCGCGTGTTTTTGATTACCTGGATTTGATCATTATTTTACATATAATATTGTTAAGTCATCATAATTATGAATGAATTGGCAGCGCAGATGGTAAAGGCATAAGGCGTGTGAGAGGAAGGATCTAGGTTCGATCCCAGAATCCTATATTTTGTATTTTCTAAGAAATTTGTTTCAGATACAACGCATTGCCACCCAACGCGTATACCTTGCACCCTCAGATCTAGCCATCAGATTTTCATTGATCCAGATCCAGCGTTCCTAGAGTGCTTCCCCAGGATGGACCTTCAGAAAATCAGCAACATTGGATCAGGCAGGCATTGGGCTTGTGCATCTGGGCCCAACACAAATTGCAGCGCCACACCCCCCAAACTATTTCATACACGAGGCCCATTTCATTCTTTTTTTAATTTACTTTATTTTATTTCTAATTAGTTTATGTTTTTTAAATTCATTTTTATTTTAACCATAAAATCAACAAAAATCACAAAAAATAGACTTAGATTTTTTTTATAATTAAAATTAACTCTTGCAAATTAATTTAATTTAATTGATTTTAACTTGTTTTCTTTAATTTAAAATTAATTAGAAATTAGGTTAAATCTCAAATCTTTTTCATATAAAATACCAAAAATATTTTTCTAAATCAATTAGATTTTTTTAGTTTTTTAAACTTGTTCCCGTTTTAATATTCACGCATTTATTATTCTCCGTTTTATTATTTTTTTCAATTATTGTATCTGTACACAGTTTGTAATAGCTTTTAACTTAGGGTTCATTTACTATCTTTTATCCCTAAAATTTTGGTTATGTATCCCCCTCCCTGAAGCCCTGTAATAGCATAGGACTTTATCTTCCTGTATTTACTTTCCACACTATTAACTGCTAGTAATTAGGTTTGCATGGAAAGACTGTAAATTAAAATGATTAAATAACCCTAAATTGAAAGATAAATGAACTGAATCAATACACTTGCACATGCTCACCCTTAGGGTATCTCCCACTTCGGTTGCCTTCAGAAACGGTCACAATTCTTGAAACGTGAGAATTTTTAGTGGCTTTCCTTTAGTTCAAGAGATCACAAGTCCCTCGATGACCCTTTTGACGCCGCCTCGGTTAAAAAGTGATCTTAGAACTTTAGGACAATTACTAAAAGTTCTTTCCCAGTTGCCTTAGTGACCGTAACATCCCTTCGATAGCCCCTCAACATCCAATGATAGGGATACCTACTCACTAATAGTAGGATAGCACTATCTAATGTAAAGGAGGAAAAGAACACCTTTTTCGAGTAGGTAGATAACTGTTAGGTACTTGCTCAAAAACAACTTTTTCACACTACACTTTCAAAACATTTTTCAAAAACGCTTTATCAACACTCTTGAGGACTGATACAAGAGTTATCATAAAGCAAACAAGCTTTTCAAAACACACAAACACAAAAGCAATTTTCAAAAAATGATAAAGTACCTAAGATCCCGTGGAAAACCACAGATGGAAAGGTGCTAACACCTTCCCTTTCCATAATCTACCCCCCTTACTCAGAAAATCTCGAAAAAGGTCTTTTTCTGTTTTTTCACCATTTCCTTTGTTGGATAAAAGAAAAGTCGGTGGCGACTCTTGCTTACCGCGACATTTGCAAATATAAAATGTAAAACCAGTATAATAGTCGGTTCTGCCACCGTATCACAATGGGTTTAGGAGGCGTGTTGATGCAGAATCAACAAGTTGTAGCTTATGCTTCAAGGAAACTCAAAGTGCATGAAAGGAATTATCCGACTCATGATTTGAAGTTAGCTAATGTTGTGTTTGTATTGAAACTTTGGAGGCATTATTTGCTTGGCTCAAGATTTTATGTGGTTAGTGATCATAAGAGTTTGAAATATCTGTTTGATCCTAAAGAGTTGAATATGAGGCAAAGAATATGGTTGGAATTCTTGAAGGATTATGATTTTGGTTTTAATTACCATCCGGGTTAACCGAATGTTGTGGGTGATGCATTAAGTAGAAAGTCATTGCATATGTCAATGTTGATTGTGCGGGAGTTGGAATTACTTGAGACATTTCGAGATATGAGTTTGGTTTGTGATGAGACTTCTTATGGAGTTAAGATTGGTATGTTGAAGCTTACTAGTGGCATTCTTGATGAGATTCAAGAAGGTCAGGAATCTTACTTGATTTTGGTGGATAGATTGACATTGATCAATCAAGGTCAAGGTGGCGATTTTCGAATTAATGAGAATGGTATTATGAGATGTCGTGATAGAGTTTGTGTTCCAGATATAGACGATTTGAAACAGCATATTCTTGAGGTATGGCATCATAGTGGATTAAGTATTCATCCTGGAGCTACTAAGATGTATCAGGATTTAAGGAAATTATTTTGGTGGCCAGGTATGAAGAAAGAGATTGTGGAATTTTTGTATTCTTGTTTAATTTGTCAGAAGTTGAAGATTGAACATAAGAAATCATCTAGTTTGATGTAATCATTATTTATTCCTGAATGGAAATGGAATAGTATCTCTATAGATTTTGTTCTGGTTTACCTAGAACATCGAGTAATTTTGAGGCTATTTGGGTTATTATGGACAAATTGACTAAAACTACTCACTTTATTCTGATGAGAATGGATTATCCGATGGAAAAGCTTGCAAATTTGCACATTAAGAATATTGTCAGCTTGCATGGTATTCTGTCTAGAATTGTGTCAGATAGGGATACAATATTTAATTTGATATTTTTGGAAGGTTTGCAAAATGTGTTAGGTATGAAGTTGCATTTGAGTTCTGCATATCATCCGCAAACAGATGGTCAGACTAAGAGGACGATTCACTCACTTGAAGATCTTTTGAGAGCTTATGTATTGGAAAAAGGAGGTGCTTGGGATAATTACTTGCCTTTGATTGAGTTTACTTATAATAACAGTTTCCATTCGAGTATTGGGATGGCACCATTTGAGGCTTTATATGGTAGAAGGTGTAGGACGCCTTTGTGTTGGTATGAATCGGGAGAGAGTGTTGTGGTTAGACCTGAGATAGTTCAGCAGACTATGGATAAGTTTAAGATGATTCAGGAGAAGATGAAGGTTTCTCATAGTCGTTAGAAGACTTATCATGATAAGAGTAAAACGCTTGAGTTTGAGAAGGGATATCATGTGTTTCTCTGAGTTACTCCGATAACGGGTGTTGGTCGAGCATTAAAATCGCGTAAGTTGACGCTGCATTTCAGTGGTCCTTATCAGATTTTAGAGAAAGTGGGTGAAGTGGCTTATCAGATTATTTTTCCACTGTCACTTTATAATCTCCATGATGTGTTCCATATGTCTCAATTGAGGAGATACATTGTGAATCTGTATCATGTGGTCCAATTAGATGACATACAAGTAAAAGATAACCTGATTGTGGAGATATCACCTATACATATAGAGGATCGGGAGTTGAAGCAAATTCGTGGTAAAAATATTTCCTTGGTGAAGGTAGCTTTGGGAGGACCGGCGGGTGGAAATGTGACTTAGGAACTCGAGAGTCAGATGAGGGAGTCTTATCCTGAGTTGTTTGTTTGAGGTAATTTTTAGGAAGAAAATCTTTTAAGTGGGGGAGAGTTGTAACACCCTGATTTTTATTTACTAATTATTTTATTAGTTATTTATTTTATTAATTATTATTTGATATAGTAATTATTTAAATTTTGTGATTTTGTGAATATATGGATTGTTTGAATTAATTGTGTTATATGAGTAATTGGGTTATTGGGTATGAGAATAACATTAGTAATTAATTGGGCCTTTATGTGATGGGTTAGTGTGAGTGGGTGAGATAAGCCCATTAGTTAAATAAGAGTTAGTAAGAGTTTTGTAAAACAAAGAGATATAATTATCATGTGAGTGGGTGAGATAAGCTCATTAGTGAAATAAGAGTTAGTAAGAGTTTTGTAAAACAAAGAGAGAGAGAATTGTCAAAAATAAGAGAAGAGAAGAAAGAGGAAAAGAGGAGAAAGGGGAGAAAAGATAAGATAAGAGGAAGAACCCTATAAAGGATCTACATTCAAGGTAAGGATGGGTGTTGTACCCCGAAATTTACCCTCGCATTTTGCCACAAGAAATCGCAGTTTCGGGCTTTTCCTGATTTTTTCAGACTGGCTCAAGAATCGGTCAAACAGACTTTTCTCATCAGTCAGACAAAATTTAGGGTTTTCATTAATTTTAAGACATCTCAAACAGATTGCTTAGGATTTGTTGAATTGGCTCAAAGTTTGATCAGGCAGGCGTTTCTCCAGTGCTAAGTCAAAAATCAGGGTTTTATGCGCATATTTCTCAAGAAGAGTTAGTTCTATCAATGCTTTTCAAATTACTCTGAAATAAGAACTGAGGCTGCTGGTTGTTAATTTGCAGTTGTTTGGATTTAATCAGTGAAAGGAGGTATGTGGACGTTTTGTTTGATTAACTGTCGTCTGGTTTGATTAACTGTGCATTGCTTTGGACAATTGGAGCCCCGGGTTTGTTATTGATTGATGATAAGACCACAGTGTTTATCAATTGATTATTTATTTTAAGTTAGAATAATTGGAATTTATTTCCATTTTATTATAATTTAAGAATTATAAACAATTAGATAAATATCTGAAGAGGAATTAAAAATGAATGTCAATAAAAGGACTTTTTATTTATCTTTAAATTATTTGTATAATTGTTATTGTTTACAAAGTATTTACAATAATAATGTTACAGTAATTTAAATTGAAATAAAACTATGTTCTAAAAATTTCTAAGTCTTCATCTTCTATCCAATGCTCCCTTGTTGCTCAATTATTTTTCATCTGCAAAACAAAGAACAAGAAAAGTCAAAGCAGATAAAATAATTAAAGACAGACAGTTAAAAAGATTCATCATTAAAAACAAATGGCCGGAATCAATTTTGCCCTCTCTGCAAATCACGAGATTTCTCCCGGTTCACAAAGAGGGATGAAAGTTGCTTGCAAAAGAAAAAAGACATGAATGCACAAAGTTATGATTTTTGCACAAATTTAAATTCTTAAGCATATTGCATAAATCAAAAGAATTGTCAACCAAGTTTCCAAACAGCATGTACAATTAAAGGCAAACTGAACTACATTCTCAAAATAAGCCAAAAGTTGTCCAAGGATATCAAAGTATCAACAACTCCAAAAGCTGTCAAGAGAAAGTACATAAAGTATGCAAGAAACATGGAAATATGCAGTGGAAAAGGGACAATTGCAAGCAATATTCAGAATGCATCATATTCCTAGGCCATTTGTTTTTTCAGAAAAGACGAAATTAAAGCAATAAAAATGCTTCTTTAATCCGGAGAGAGAAAGAGAGAGGAAAGCAGATTATAGTACAGCAGGCTAAAGGCTAAAAAGAGCATGTATCAGAGCTATTCAAAAGGAGACAGAACATATGCAGCAGAAGTGATCACAAAGAGTGAAAGCCTCAAGCCTTGCAAACCTGTCCACCAATTTGACCAAGAAAATATAGCGCCTCCTGCCCTTAAAATACAAGAGGGCAAAGACCCTGAAAATATACAAAAAAGCCAACAACCTGCAGAATATATCTCAGAAGCCACAAAGCCTAAAGATTTAAAAAGTCCATCAAACCTGAAAAATTCGAAACCTTCAAAAATCTCAAACTATAACATAAGCCTCACACCCAACCTGTCAAGTATAAGCCTTAAACACCCAACCTGTCAAGCCTTACCATCCAAACACAAACAGAAGCCTAAAAAACCAGAAGCCTTAGCCTTCATCAAGCCAAAGCCTCATCCTGCATAAAGCCTAACAGAAGCATAAGCCTCAAAGACTTTTCTACAAGCCTAACCTGCCTTCACTATCAACAAACACTTCAAACCCAACTTGCAGAGGCCAAGCCTCAAACTGAAACAAAAACCTGTGAACACATGAAAAAACTTTGAACCAAAGCTCAAAACCTGTAATAGCCTAAAGCATGTTAAAGCTTCAAGTCCAGACCAGAATTTCAAACATACAAACCCTTTTCAACACAGGCCTGGTCAGATCAAAGCCAACACGAACCCTCAGAACAACTGTCATCATAGGGTTTTGAACAATAATACAACATAACCACCACTCACAAGCATACTCAGTATAACCAAACATATCAAGCAAGCATACGAGGCAAAGAGGCCCTCAGAGGAAGCCTCATCACAGGGCAGGCATCAAGATATCAATCAAGCATACAAAAATAGGGCAAACAGAAGAAGAGGAAAAGGCGAGCAAGCTAGCATATCAGTAATCAAACATCTCCGACGAATCATCATTGAAGGCAACAGAAGTGTTCAGAGAGGAAAAGAAGCAAGTATTTCAAAAGCAACAGAAGTGAGGCAACTGAAGAAGAAAAGAAGTGATACATTAAAGGTTTTCAGTTTTGTTCATCACGAAACCTGAAGAAGCAAAGAGAAGGTACCAGGATTCCAAGCTAGCTTCCATCATCACCGAGCCTCCGCCTTGGCCGCCTCAGCGCCTCCCAACCCGCCTCCTCCTCCATCAAGGTAGTATCTTCTCTTCCCTTCCCTTTCATACCTCAAACAGAAACGACAATAACACTTAAGATCAGAACACAGTGGAAAGAAGAACATGCAAGATATAAAAGTGAAAACCCTAAAAAACGCTAAGACGAGAATTACCACTTTGAACGAACCATTGCCTGCGTAACCATGGAAGAGGAAAGAGCGGACGATGGCGATGGCCGGCCTTGGGCGGAGAGGCGTTCAGAGGCGAATCCATGGCGAAGAAGATGAAGAAAGAAGCGAAGTGAACGGCGCCGTTATCAGCCAAACCCCAAAATTCCCAAAATGAAATAACAATGCTGAAACCCTAAGCAATTGTTACGCCACTTGGGCTTGGTCCCACAAAAAGAAGCCTAAAGCCCATTTACAAAAGCCAGCGCATACCCCCCTTAAGCCCATTAAACCTTCAGCTTTTCTTTTCCATTCATTTTCTATACTTTTATTTATTATTTTATTTTCTATAGTTTTAAACTAATACATCATAATTTATTTTGTTTGTAAATAAATAAACACATTTTCATACACAAATTTTTCTTAATTATTTCTTTTTATTACATTTAAAAAAAATACATAAACATTAGAACTTAATTAGGTTAATGGATCTTTTTTTCTTAAACCCAAAACATTTTATTTTCTTTTAATTAAAACTTTGTACATATTAACCAAAATACAAAACATGATAACAATACACAAGTAAAATCCAAAAATACAAAATTAAATCAAATACTTAATTTTCTCATTAAGTTAACATTTCTCAAACTTGTAAATAAACCTCATACATTTACACATACACTTACACATTTACAATATACAAATACGTCGATACACTTACCTTGCTTTACGCATATACATTTGCTATTCTTATGCATTGCTATACATTATATTTTACATTTGCGCAATTCGATTTGGTTGTAATTATTTGGATGCTATTCTCCTATAAGTCTCATCCCTCATTTGTATACTTGTACCCCCACTCCCGGATACTATTTGTAATAGCGTAGACTTTAAATTCCCGCAATTTACTGCTTTCAAATATACCATGGTTAGACCTAGGGTTTGTATGTACATAAAATCAAACGCTAGATAACCTAATACAAGACAAATACATGAAATCAATACACAATCACACTTGCACCTCTAGGGTAATCCCGTTTGTTGCCTTCCAAAATGGGCCATGCTTGCACGTCGAGTTTCTTTGGCAAAACAATTCAAATGATCATAAGTCCCTCGATGACGCTTTCGAAAGTTGCCTATCAAAATGATCATAGTCCCTTCAAGCAAAATTGCCAAAGACACTTGGCATCATTGCATTCATGGTCCATACGATGACCCGCGCCTGTCCCGTTAAACATCCTAAACGCAAGATTGTCCACCAAATACAATGGTGGAACAAAATTGTTAAAAAGGGTTAAAACATGAGAAAAACCTTTGAGTATATTAGGGGTAGACAAAACTCTTAGTTACTTGATCAACTTGCAAAAACACTTGCCTACTTTTCAAACCACACTCCACAAACACTTTCAAAACAAACTTTCAAAAACATTTGAAACATCTTTTCGAAAAGATACACACCTTCGTATATACTCAAACACGAGTCATTACAACGGTTGCCGAAACAAAGGCGTCTATTTCAAAACATTTTCAAAACACAAATACACACACCATTTCAAGCAATCAAAAATCAAGGCAAGTGATCTAAAACCAAGTAACTAAGAGCCCATGGATAACCATGGATGAAAAAGGTGCTAATGCCTTCCCTTTTCATAATCTACCCCCCGAACCCACGAAACATCTCAAAAGGTTTTTCCTGTGCTTTTTTAACCTTTCCTTTAGGATAAAATAAAAAGTCGATGGCGACTCTTGCTAAACCGAACAAGTGCGAATAAAAACGCAAAACTCAAGTCAGTTCTCCCACCGTATCACAATGGGTAATTTGCTTATTATGGAATTATATGATGTATGTAATGGGTAGTAAGCATGATTAGGGATTTTGTTCTTCAATTTCTAAATTTTGACATGTTAGGGTTTGAATTTGAAATCATGAAGTTGATGTTTGAATCATATTTTATATTTTGGTGTTGTACCCCAAAATTTTCCCTCTCATTTATCAATATTTTTCTCACAAGATCTTTGGACTCAAGACTGGATTAGGATTTGACCAGCTCAAGACATCTCATCATGCACTGATAACCCAAAATTAGGGTTTGGGATTGAACAAAGATATTTGAACTTTAAATGATTCATATGACTCCCAAGGACAATTATGGATCCCTAAGATTACTCATGTCAAGTTTCAAGCCTTGAATCACATTTTTTATCAGTCAATTGGACTGTTGACCTAAAAATCAGTTGTTTTGGGGAAAAAGTCAACCATGGCCAATTTACAGTCAAACTTCACAATTTTTTATCCACATCAACATTTTAGACTCACATGTATCATTTGATCAAGTTTGGATCACAATTCCTCAAGAAATTTGATCAAATCAACAAAAGGGCAAAATGGTCAAAATTAGGGTTTTGATTGAGAAAGGGAAATTTCTGATTTTTGACCTAGAAAATGACCAATTGGTTTGAAGCATGATTTCAAGGGTTCAATTGCATCATCTTGACCTAAAGACATGGTTCAAAACATTGTAAATCCATTGGATTGACAGATAAATTTTGCAGTCAACTGATCAAAAGTCAACTGTATACTGAAAAGTCAAACTTTGACTTTTTGGTCAAAATCAAATGCCAAGGATCACAGTTCATCAAAACATGTCAATATGTGAAACTTGTTCATCAAGAAATCAAAGATTGAAGATTTTGTTTTGAAATTTTAAATTTCTTAACTTAAAAATTTTTCTAAGTATAGAAAATTTCTTATGTTTTCTCAACTTTAAGCCAAATTCTCACCATGATACAAGATGATTCAAAGAAAGTTCCCAACATGAAAGTTGTATATCTCCATGAAATCTACAACTTTTCTACACACATTTTTTCCTAAATATGCTTGTATCTCAAGATATAATTTTGTGAATACATGCCCATGAACTAAAATAACTTAGTGAAATTTTGCCCTAATTTAGACAGGTTTTTGACCTAACTTCATGGAAACTTTTCACCTATTTCTAAGAGGAATCTTGAAAAGAATTTCAAATATTAGTTATAGAGCACATTTCAAGCTTTCCAAAATGTCACAGAACTCCTTGAGATCATTCTTGAGTAGGGAGAATCGAATAGATGAAGTTGGCAATTTCTCACTTTGATTTCAAGCCATTTCATGAAGAACAAAATTCAAATCCAAACATAGGATACATAATCCTTGCTTTACAGGTCTCAAACTTGTTTCTCACTCCATAATTTAATGCTTACACAGTTGATAAAGCTTTAATCCAAGCATAAGAGCCTTTGTCCAAGCTTTAATTCCATAAATGGCACAAAGTTGTCATTTCCATTTTAGAAAAGCACAACTTTTGCATTTGTCAACTTCTTGAGCTTTGCACCTGTTCTCTCTGCACACACAAGTCCTATAAACCAAAAGCAAAGTGCCTAAGACTTGTACCAACTCAGATCAGGCTTGTACAAGCATGTAGAGAGTTGTCTCCTCACTTTTCTTAAAAGGCAAGCAATAGAGCAAAAAGCTTATAACTCAGAAACCTGTTGTGGAATTATTTTGAAACATTTTCTATACTTATACACAAACATATTACAACCTAACACACGATTTCTAAAGGCCAGAAACTCTCCCAAATTCTCTATCACCAAAAACCTGCCATAACTTGCAGTTTTGCATCAAGCATAGCAATCCAAAAATCTACTTGTGCGTTTCAAGTTCTAATCACCTAAACACTTAACCTACATCATATCTAAGTGTTTCAGGCCATCATCCCTTCACTGTAACTCCTCCTTCTCCATCTGCTATTTTTGAATTTCAAGCTTACAGGTTGACTTGGATAGGGAGATTCAGACACTTTCAAGGCAAGGTAAGGATTGGAACACACTCAGGAAGGTCCAGGCAAGCTAAAGAGATCCTCAGGCCTTCTCAAAAGTCACTCAAACTCCATTCACGATCTCAGCTGAAAGAGGTAAGAACTCTAACTTCTATCTCTTCATACAGGCATCCTTTGGTTTTGATTTGTGAAGATAAAATGTAGATATCCTTGTGCTAAAACCAACCATGTTCATAGATTTCATTTATATTCATTGTGTATAGAGAATTTTAGATTTCAAATTTCTGTAAAAATTAGGTTTGAAATTAGGGCCATTGAAATTAGCTTTGATCTTTGACTAATAGTTTACATGAGTTACATGGTTGAAATCATGGGAAGGAGTACTACCATTTTCATGTTTGAAGTTTTCATTTTTATGGAGAAATGAGAGAGATACAGGGGGTCCGGCTGGCTAGAGGAAGAAGACAAAGTACAGGGCAAGGAAGCACTTTGTGTTATCTATTTTTAGTTTCATTTGAACTAACGGATGTACAGCCACCCCAGTGGCAAGGCAGCACGCAGAAATTGCATAGGTCCTGGATTCGAACCTTGGCGCTGCCTTTTGCATTTTCCATATTTTTCCAGCTTTATTTTTGGTCACTTGGCAATGTGGGCTCAGTAACTGGGCCTCATATTTGTTTTTTAACATACTACCTCCTGATTACTCAAGACACCCCTGGCCCAATTTATTTTCATTTATTTATTTTATTTTTGTTTACTTCATTACATATTTTTCTTAAATATTATAAAATCATAAAAAATATCAAAATGTTAAATATTTCATTTTTTGTTTATTTTATCTTATTTCCTCATAAAAAAGAATATTTTTATTAGTTATATATTAATTATTTTCCTTAATAAACTTATAAAATAAAATAGATTTAGGTTAATATTTATTTCTTTTCTGTCACACTTGTAAATATTTATTTTGACATGTAAAAAGACCAAAATATTGCATAAATATTATTTATTATTTTAAGCCAAAAAACATGGAAAAAATACTTAGAGGAATTTATTTTCTTTTAACAAAATAAATTAGGGTTAGTCAAAAATCCTTTCTAAAATAATATTTCCTTCTTACTTAATTTAGATTCAATTTTGGTTTATTCATTAAGCTTAGATTAAAACAATTTTCATACAAAACAAAACAAAATCTTTTTCTTCCATATACATATCTTTGCATATTTAATTCATATTGTATATTGTTTATTCAAATATTCGTACAAATTCGATTTGGTTGTAATAGATTAAATTAGGTTTACATTATTGCAAATCCCCATTCATAATTTGTATACCCCCTCCCATAAAATGTTGTAATAGCGTAGTAATCTTTAAATTACGCAATTTATCGCTTTTATATAACATGCTAGTAATTAGGGTTTGAATGGCAAGATGAAAACAATCAAATAGAAAACCCTAATCCAAGACAAAATCAAGCATGAAAAATAACACACTTGCACACAAGCACCCTTAGGGCTACTCCACTTGGTTGCCTTATACAAAAATGGCCATATTACGCATGTGAAGTATCTTAGCAAAACAAACAAGTATAAGATCATAGTCCCTCGATGAAGCTATTCAAAGTTACCTTACAAAATGATCTCGGTCCCTCAAAAATGCTAAGATACTTTGCAACATTGCTAATCATGGCTATACGATGACTCACGCCCGTCCCATTTACATCCAAAGATAGGGTTGCTTACCAAATCAATGGTAAGACAACAATATCAAAGGAAAAGGAAATGAACAAGAAAGACATTTGAGTAGGTAGATTACTTCTAGTTACTTGCTCTATTTCAAAACAACTATCCTTGGTATTTTCAAAAACAAACACACACATTTACAAACATCTTACAAACATTGAAAACATTTTCAAAAACACAAACATCTTTGTATACATTCTTACGAACGAGAATCATTACAAAGATTGCCTAAACAAATGGCCTCTTTTACAAAATACTTTCAAAACCACACAAAGCACAATTTCAAAACAAAAGCAAGTGATCTAGCAAGTAACTAAGAGCCCATGGAAAACCATGGATGAAAAGGGTGCTAATACCTTCCCTTTTCATAATCTACCCCCCGAACTCAAGAAACAATCTCAATGGTCTTTCCTTTGCTTTTTTACCTTTCCTTTTTGATAAAAGAAAAGTCGGTGGCGACTCTTGCTAACCGCAACATTTGCGATAAAATGCAAAACCCTCAAGTTAGTTCTCCCACCGTATCACAGAACTGGTGACTCTGTTGGGGATAATTATAAAAGTGGGGTTACCTTAGGGCTAGATCACATTTATTTTGTTACATTGTTTGACTTGTATGCTTTACATTATGGTTCTTTGTTTGGGTTTGAAATCCTCTACCCGGATTTGGGATACATTATAGGTAAATAGCAATACGTTGTGGAAACTGTGCGGGGTATACCGACATGGTCTAAGCAATATCTATGTTAGTGCGACATATTTGTGGGTACCGGTAGCCTTTGAGTTAATCAAAGAGAATACAGGGCCGCTGAGTGATGTCATGATGCACTAATGAACTTGTAGAACCCTTTACTTGACCAACTTGGACTTTATGATGTAGTGGATGACCGACTTTGGTGCAGTTCGAAGTTGGTAGATACTCGATACTACACTCATTGAGGTTTGGTTTCTTGGGATATTTCGGTCGCCATTAAGGAGGCTTGAGCTGAAATAATGACCAAGGAAACAACCAGTGATATTGAGCTCCTTAGAACCCAGTTACTATTACTAGGACAGGTTTAAGCCAACTAAACTTTAAGAGGGTACTTACCTATAAAACCCCATGCAAGCCTAAACTAAGAATTTGTTTGCTTTGCTTGTATATGCATACTTGTACATAACATCATGGACATCATGAACATCAAATACATCCACTAACCATTTCAAGGATTTTTTTAGATTCATCTTTGTTCTTGTTTTGTAGGATATGGATTCACTTTGCAGGAAAACTATCCAAATCAACCTTGTAAGAGTTCCTCCACAACTTAAGGAGCTAGCTTCAAGGATCCCTGAGAACTCTCCATTCACCGAAAGACATGGTCGTATACTCAACTTGGTCACCTCTAACACAGATGAGGATATGATGAAGGTTCTCTTTCAGTTCTTTGATCCTTTGCACCATTGCTTCACATTCCCCGACTATCAGCTTGTGCCTACTTTGGAAGAATTCTCTCAACTCTTGAGGATTCCCATTCTCAATCAACTACCTTTCAACGATACGGAAAGAGATCCAAATCCAGAAGAGATTGCTCAAGCTCTGCACTTGCACTCATCTAATGTCACAACTCATTGGGAAACTAGGAGTGGTGTCAAAAGCTTCTTAGCAAAGTTCCTGTTTGAGAAAGCCCAAAGTTGTTGGAATTCCTTAGACTTGCAATCCTTTGAGGAAATTGTGGCTCTTCTTATCTATGGGATGGTCTTGTTTCCCAATCCTGACCAACTCATAGATGTGAGTGCCGTCAAAATCTTCATGTCACACAACCCAGTGCCTACATTGCTTGGAGATAACCTACACTCTTTTCACACTCGCACAATAAGGAAAAGAGGTGTCCTTATGTGTTTCACCCCTCTCCTGGCAAGATGGTTTATTTATCATCTTCCCCAATCAGTCTTAAAGAATGAGCAAGGTTCAAGGTGGTCACAAATGTTAATGACACTCAAACATTCAGACATTCATTGGTGCTCCCGATCCAAAGAGAATGTTATCATTATTGACCGTTGTGGAGAATTCCCTAATGTCCCTCTACTTGGCATTAGGGGAGGCATCACCTAGAACCCATGCTTAGCTTTAAGACAGTTTGGTTATGCCCGAAGGGATGGCCCACATGAGATGTTGATTCAAGGTTTAGTATTTGACTACGACAACAACGATCAAGGTCTTCGCCAGAGATTCATCCGAGCTTGGAGGATGCTAAACAAGGTGGATAGCAAGACTTTAGGGCACAAGAATTCCATCCCTCTTGAGCCTTCCCTCAAATGGGTACAAACCCGTGCTCAAAGTCTTATGATGCCTTATCCTTCCATCCTTCCGGTGATCATTGAGCATGTTAAGGAGGGAGATGTTCCATACACTATCCTACATCCTGACATGCCCACATCTCTTGAAGACCTACAAAGGGATTGGATACAACTCAAGAGAGAGCGAGATACTTTTGAAGCCCAATTCTACGCAAGCGAGGAGAAGGTTTTGGAACTCACTAGGCTACTTCATGAGGAGCGGACTCTAAATGCCTACATTGCACCAAAGAGGATGCACACTACTTTTTTATCTTATATTTTTGTATTATTTTGCCCAAGGGGCATTGATGTACTCAAACTTTATCTTATTAATATAACATGGGTTTCTTTTTGTCTAAAACGAACTTGAATCTTTGAAATCCTTGAAAACATTGCATATGCACATATCATTCATCATAACATAAACAGGTCTTTTGCAACAAGTTTCCTCATCTCTCTGCTGTTTATTTCAGTAAGATGGAACTCGAACAAACAGTAAAAGATCTCCAAGCTCAGAACACGCAGTTTCAACAGTTGCTTTTGACCCTGGCCAAGGGGCAGGAAGAATTAAAGACTCTGCTAGCTGACGAGAAGAAAAAGAAAACAAAGAAGGTAAATGGAGTCTTGAACATGGGGAGAAGATTTCATGAACAGACGAGAAGGACTTTGAATTTTGCAACAACATCTGGTGAAGGAGAGGGTAAAGGCAAGGAAACAGCGGTCCCGTCAAAATCTGAAGAGGAGGAAGATGAGGAAGACTACTTTGAGGAACAGTATCCTCCAGCTGATGACAAGTACAAACATCTCGAAGAGCATTTGAGCGTGATGGAAATACAAAAGGTGCCAGGCTTAGATTTTGAGGATTTGGGACTAGTGTCGGGGATTGTGATTCCTCCGAAATTCAAAGTGCCTTTGTTTTCAAAATACGATGGAGTGTCATGCCCTAAGATGCATCTTCGTTCGTATGTGAAAAAGATCCAACCACACTCCGCTGATAAAGACTTGTGGGTGCATTTTTTCCAAGATAGTCTATCTGGAACACAACTCGACTGGTTTTACCAACTAGAAAGAGCCAACATCCAAAATTGGGAAGATCTTGTCGCAGCTTTCTACAAGAAATATCAATATAATGCTGATTTGGTGCCTACCCGTACTCAACTTCAGAGTATGGCTATGGCTTCCAATGAAGGTTTCAAGGATTACACACAAAAATGGAGAGATATGGCTGGAAGAGTTCAACCCCCTCTGTCTGAAAGGGAATTGTTAGACATGTTCTTAGGCACTTTGTCTGGCCCTTTCTTCAACCATTTGATTGGAAGCTCATCTGCAGGATTTACTGAGCTAATACTGACCGGAGAGAGGGTGGAAACTGGCATAAAAAGTGGAAAGATTCAGAAGGATTCGTCCTCTTCTACAGCTGTGAGGAAGCCTTTTATTGGGAAGAAAGAGGTAGTTGTTGTTTATCCACAAAGAAACCAAGAGAGAGCCGAACGTCGACCAATGGTGGGGGTTGTTATGATCCCAAAGCCTACATTTGATCAACAAAGAAGTAATCAACCAAGGTTGGAAAGGCCAGTCCGGAAATTCACCAGAATCAACATGACTCCGTCTCAAGTATTACTGCATCTTCTGAGATCCAATTTGGAAACCTTGAAAGAAGCTCCGAAAAACCCCAACACAACATCCCATCATTATCACCCCAATGCCCATTGTGCATATCACTCTGAAAGTCCTGGTCACGATACTAATAACTGTTGGGCCTTGAAAAACAAAATACAAGACCTCATTGAAGCAAAAGAAATTGAGTTTGATGCGCCCGAGAAGCCAAATGTCATTTCTGCTCCTATGCCCAGACATGGTCACAACACCAATGCAATTGAAGAAGATTTGTTTGTTACCACAGTTGATGAAATCGTGACTCCACTTCCAACCATTAAGATAAACTTGTTAACAGCCGGTGTGTTCCCTGGTTGTAATGAAGACTACCACCTTTGCTTATCCTCACCAACTGATTGCCCTTTGTTGAAAACAGGCATTCAACGCTTGATAGACAACAAAGAGATTATGTTTGAAAGTAATCTTGTTTCACCTGTTCTTGTTGAAGATGTTTAAATCATTACCATCTCCGCCAATTCTTCCAGGGTCTCCAAAAGACCCGTTAGAATTACATCGGTTTCGAAAACAACTCCTCTAATAATCAGAATGCTTGGGCCAGTCCCATATGAATCAGACAAAACTGTGCCATGGAATTACGGTGGGGACGTTTATTACCATGGCATCAAACAAGATGGGCCGGCCGTCAAATAGATAAACTCCGAAGAAGAAGATTCCAACATTAGCAATATTTCTGAAACTAGTAAAATTACCCGAAGCGGTAGGATCTTTTCTCCAGAAATTGCCCCCTCAAAGGCAGTTTTTGGACCCGTGGTTTCCCCAAAGGTTACTTCTGTACCCATAATCATCTCTGCAAGTGTTCCTATTGACGAAGTTGTTACAACCCCTGTTTTAATTCCTACCAACACTCCTACTGCTGAAATTCGAGGAAAAAGTATTCAAGGGGAGCCTGTCCAGACGAAGGCTCAATCACTGACTATCCCCAAGACCTCCAAGAAAGAAATGGAGGAGATCCTAAAAATTATAAAGAGGAGTGACTACGACGTAGTCGAACAGTTGGGGCAAACTCCTTCCAAAATCTCCATGCTAGCATTACTACTATGTTTTGAGGCACATGCGAAAGCCTTGGTGAAGTTCCTAAAAACAGCCCATGGGCCTCAAGAGACGTTTGCTAATCAATTTCAAGACTGGATGGCCAACTTGACAGTAGATAACGGCCTAGGCTTCTCGGATGCTGATCTGACACCAAAGGGAAGAAAGCACAATGAGGCATTACATGTCTCTGTGGAATGTAGAGGCACAACTATGGCCCATGTCTTGGTGGACACTGGCTCATCTTTGAATGTTTTACCGAAAAAATCTCTTGACAGACTTGACTGCGAATGACTGACGTTAAAGCCAAGTAACATAGTAGTAAGGGCATTCGATGGCTCGAAGAGGATGGTACACGGGGAGGTAGATATCCCCATAAAGGTTAGGACTCAAACTTTCAATTCACCCTTTTATGTAATAGACATCTGCCCCTCTTACTCTTGTCTGCTAGGACGGCCATGGATCCATAATGTTGGCGCTGTCACCTCTACATTGCACCAGATGCTGAAGTATCTGGTTCAAGGAAAGATTATCACTGTCCATGGAGAGGAAGAATACATGATTAGCCATCTCAATTCCTTTAGGTATATGGAATTGGATGGCGAGTTCATTGAAACTCCTTTTCAACACTTCGAAGAGGTCCCCCAAGAGGTAGTGGTGATCAAGACTGTGTCCCAGATTCCCAAGATTACAAGACCTCCACTCCGGATGTCATCTCTGAAGGACGCCAAAGCAGTAGTAGAGGAAGGTCGATGCACCATCTGAGGGAAACTTCCCGATATCCATATAAGTCTGACAAGTTTGGCTTAGGTTTCACTTCAAGTGCTCAAAAGGTTGTACGTTGTGCCCGTGTTGGAGGGCCACCCTTGAAGATTAGCAACCGAGAGGTCAACGCGGTAGAAGATGGTGAAGAGGATTGTAACTTGGAGGATTGGATCTTTCTGAATGTCAACGGAGGACTCGGCAATTGGGATACCAGAGACTTTGTCCCAATAACTTTCATCCCTCAGTAATTTATCTTTACATTTTGTTGGATTTGTAATATTCAAAAACAATTCGCACTCTTAAAACCTTGTGTCTTGCCCGAGGCACAATGGTCCATTTGTAAGGGTTATTATTTCATCTTCATATGACATTCAATGAATCATGGACGTCTTTCGCATACAAACTTTTATGCTCATTGTTTTTCTTTTACATTTTATTTTCTTTTAAAGATAGTTATACCCTTACACACACCCACACTCACAAATGCAGGTACCCATCCATTCTGGATCCCATGGGTAACGATACTGCTATAACCTTTTGTGACTCTGAGAATCTAATATACCAAGCCAAAGACGAAGGTGAGGAAGATTGTGAAGTACCAGGGGGACTTTCCAGACTGCTACAACAAGAGGAAAGAACCATTCAGCCTCACGAGGAACCTATGGATACGATCAACCTGGGTACCGAAGAAGATAAAAAAAGAGGTCAAGGTGGGTGCCAATCTGGAACCCAGTGTCAAGGAACGTCTAGTTCAGTTGTTACATGACTATGTTGAGATCTTTGCCTGGTCATATGAAGACATGCCAGGACTTGATACAGACCTCATGGTACATCGACTTCATACAAGGGAAGATTGTGCGCCAGTAAAGCAAAAGGTTCATTGCATGAGACCTGATATGTCAGAAAAGATTAAAGCGGAGGTCATGAAGCAATTCAATGCTGGATTCTTGGTTGTCACTTCCTACCCTCAATGGGTTGCCAACATTGTTCACGTACCTAAAAAAGATGGCAAAGTACGAATGTGTATGGATTACAGAAATTTGAATAGGGCGAGCCCTAAAGATGATTTTCCACTCCCCCACATTGATATCCTGGTTGACAATACAGCACAACACAAAGTGTTTTCCTTCATGGACGGTTTCTCAGGTTATAACCAAATCAAAATGGCACCTGAAGACATGGAGAAAACAACATTTGTCACACAGTGGAGCACATTCTGCTAAAAGGTGATGTCATTTGGACTGAAGAATGTTGGGGCAACCTATCAGCGCGCCATGGTAGATTTATTTCACGACATGATACATCATTAAATAGAGGTCTACGTAGACGATATGATAGCCAGATCACAAACAGAAGAAGAGCACCTTGATCACTTACAGAAGCTGTTTGAGAAACTGAAGAAGTACAAGCTGAGGTTGAATCCAAGCAAGTGCACATTTGGAGTACGGTCCGGTAAACTCCTAGGCTTTTTCTTCCGTAACAAAGGTATTGAGGTCGATCCTGCCAAAGTTAAAGCAATACAAGAGATGCCTGCTCCTTGTACTGAGAAGGAAGTCAGAGGATTCTTGGGGCGTTTAAACTATATTTCCAAATTAATTTCTCACCTAACAGCTACTTGTGAGCCAATCTTCAAACTATTGAAGAAAGATCAAGTAGTCAAATGGAATGATGAATGTCAAGTTTCTTTTGACAAAATCAAATAATACCTGCAAGAACCTCCTGTATTGATGCCACCAGTCAAGGGAAGACCTTTGATCATGTATCTTACTGTTTTAAAAAACTCAATGGGGTGTGTATTGGGGCAGCATGACGAGTCTGGCCGAAAAGAGCACGCTATTTATTACCTGAGCAAAAAGTTTACCGACTGTGAAACCAGATATTCATTGCTTGAGAAAACTTGTTGCGCTCTGGCATGGGTTGCTCGCTGGTTAAGACAGTATATGTTGACTCATACTACCTTATTGATATCTAATATGGATCCGATAAAATACATCTTCGAGAAGCCTGCTCTTTCAGGGAGAATAGCTAGATGGCAGATGATCCTAACAGAGTATGACATACAGTATACTACCCAAAAAGCTATAAAGGGGAGTGTATTAGCTGATCACCTTGCTCACCAAGTTGTAGAAGACTATCAGACCATGAAGTTTGAATTCCCAGATGAAGACATCATGACATTAGACAACTGTGAAGAAATCAGACCATATGACGGACCTGAGAAAGGATCCCGATGGACCCTGTTCTTTGATGGAGCATCTAATGCACTTGGTAATGGCATCGGCGCTATACTCATATCTCCATAAGGTTGTCATACTCCCTTTACTGCCAGACTTTGCTTCAACTGTACAAACAACATGGCAGAATATGAGGGGCGCATCTTCCGTCTCAGAGCTGCCATAGACTTGGGGATCAAATCTTTAGATGTATTCGGAGACTCAGCTTTGGTCATCAGTCGGATCAAAGGGGAATGGGATACCAAACACCCAAACCTTATCCCTTACAAAGAACATGTTTTTACATTGCTACCACATTTTGAGAATATTACCTTCGAGCACTTCCCGCGAGAAGAAAATCAGCTAGCAGACGCTCTAGCCACAATGTCATCTATGTTTAAACTTAATTGGGATAACGAGGATCCCCAGATCACCATCGAACGAATGGATGAACCAGCGTACTGTCACGAGATTAATACTGAAGAGGTAGTGGACCAGCCATGGTTTCATGAAGTCAAGAGGTATCTCGAGGCTCAAGAATATCCAGAAGGAGCTTCAGTCAATGATAATAAGTTCTTAAGGAGATTCTCTGCTAAATTCTTCCTTAGTAATGGCATCCTATACAAACGCAATCATGACTCCGTATTGCTTCGGTGTGTGGATAAGGTTGAAGCTGAAAAGATCATGGCTGAATTACATGAAGGTACTTTTGGCACCCACTCCAGCGGGCATACGATGGCGAAGAAAATCTTATGGGCAGGCTATTATTGGTCTACCATGGAAGCAGATTGCTATCAACATTCTTGAACCTGTCATAAGTGTCAAATTTATGCTGATGAGGTACACGTACCTCCAGTTCCTCTGAATGTCTTGACGGATCCTTGGCCCTTTGCTATGTGGGGAATTGATATGATTGGAGAAATCAAGCCTACAGCCTAGTGGCCATTGACTATTTTACAAAGTGGGTTGAAGCAGCTTCCTTCGCCTCCGTTACCAAGAATGTCGTTGCCCGCTTCATCAAGCAAAACCTTATTTACCAGTACGGTATCCCGGAAAGGATCATCACTGACAATGGTACAAATCTCAACAACACTATGATCACTGCATTATGCAAGCAATTCAAGATCCAACATCACAATTCTTCTCCCTATCGGCCAAAGATGAATGATGTTTTTCGAGGCTGCAAATAAAAACATTAATAAGATCATACAGAAAATGATAGTCACATATAAAGACTGGCATGAGATGATACCATTTGCTCTCCACGGGTATTGTACCACAGCTCGCACATCAACCGGGGCAACACCCTATTCTCTGGTTTACGACATGGAGGTTGTCTTGCCTATCGAGGTCCAGATCCCTTCTCTGAGGATTATGAAGGATGCAGGTTTGAACGAAGACGATTGGATCCAGACTCGACTTGATCAACTGAACTTAATTGATGAAAAGATACTTACTGATGTCTACCATGGTCAGATATATCAAAAGCGGATGATCAAGGCTTTCAACAAGAAAGTCAGACGCCAAGTATATCAAGTTGGGGATTTAGTGATCAAACGTATCATCTTACCACAAAGCGATCCCAGGGGAAAATGGACTCCTACTTATGAAGGACCATTTGTAATCAAAAACATATTCTCCGGTGGGGCAATGATCTTGACCACCATGGATGGTGACGACCTGCCACACCCTACAAACACGGACATAGTCAAAAGATACTACGCATAAGAGACCCTCTAGGTTGACACACCTAGGAAAAACAAGGGAATCCTGATGAACCAAAGGTTCGGGCAAAAATTAGGGATAAAAAAATAAATTTGTACACCCGGCAAGTTGAAAACCCGAAAGGGCGACTTGGGAAAAAAAGGGTTTCCCGGTGGACTGAAAACCCGAAAGGGAGGTCCAGGCAAAAGTTAGGGAATTAAAGTGTATGACTATGTCCCATCAGATCACTTTACGGACAACCTTTGACTTCCACTGACAAACTCATGGTTTCTGATCAATTCAATCATCTTCGGACGAAGCAACAAATAGACAAGATGCTCAGAAATACGAAGGCTACAGCAGAATGGGAACCCCATGGGATTATTACACGTAGCTATCTTTATTTGTATAAATTTTTATTGTTTTAAGACAACATTCTCTTACTAGAATGTTTGCCCCCTTTGTACAAAATATTTATTCAAAGTCAATACAAAGATACCCCTTTGAAAGTGCAAAAACTATTGGTCTTTTTCTTTACACTTGTGTTTTGTTTACAAAAACGTCTGATGATTAATTGTTGAACATATGCATTTGAACATAATTACTGTGTACAAATAAACAAAATGAGAAAGACAATTACTAATGGTTTGAAAGAATGGGAAAATGTCTCTAGGCTATTCCATAAGAAATCCCCTACAGTACATCATTTAAATCCCCAGCAGAACAAAGCTCCTAGTTTATCAATCCCCGGTGGAGATTATCCAATTTCTCCAGATTCCCCAAGCAGATCTTACAAGCAGTACATGGCATTTCCCTCACAACAGAACTTACTTCTCTCAATAAAAGTTCATAAGTACTTCAACTTCAAGACATGAAAATCCACATATCCTCAGCAGCATTCATGGATTTATTTTCCTCAATCAAACAGCAATGCAGCAAATTAGTTCACATACACATGCATTACATCCATATATCATAAACATTGATAAAACAAATACATTGCATCATACATTTCATGTAACATAACTTTTCAGTTTAGCTAACATTTTACCCTTTTCAGGATAAGATTAACAATTACCATTAACAATATACTTTCAGATACAGTTCAGATACGCTCCAGACACGGATGCCATTCTGATACTCATTCAGATACAACTTACAGATACAGTACAGATACACTCCAGACACGGATGCCATTCTGATACTCATTCAGATACAACTTTCAGATACAGTTCAGATACGCTCCAGACACGGATGCCATTCTGATACTCATTTAGATACAACTTACAGATAGAGTACAGATACGCTCCAGACACGGATGCTATTCTGATACTCATTCAGATTCAACTTTCAGATACGCTCCAGGCACGAATGCCATTTTGATACTTAGTCAAGATCATCTCCCAGATACAGTTCAGATACGCTCCAAACACGGACGCTATTTTGATACTCATTCTTTTAGCTTACAAATTACAATTTAACAAACATTCTTGGATGGCATATACAAGCCCATCTCCGACAAGATTCTATCACCTCTCCAAAATGGCATCTTTAAGCCCATTCCCTCAACCACACGTCGTCGAGTGCAAATTTCTGGGCACTCTAGTGTCCAATCATCTTTCACCTTCGAGTCACGAATGGCAAAACTCGCCAATCTAACTCTTCAGGTTTAAGAAGATTGAACAGGGGCAGCTGTTGTACCACAAAATTTGCCCTCTCATTTATCAAGATTTTTCTCACAAGATCTTTGGACTCAAGACTGGATTAGGATTTGACCAGCTCAATACATCTCATCATGCACTGATAACCCAAAATTAGGGTTTGGGATTGAACAAAGATATTTTAACTTTCAAATCTTCATATGACTCCCAAGGACAATTATGGATCCCTAAGATTACTCATGTCAAGTTTCAAACCTTGAATCACATTTTTGATCAATCAATTGGGCAGTTGACCTAAAAATCAATTGTATTGGGGAAAAGTCAACCATGGCCAATTTACAGTCAAACTTCACAATTTTTTATCCACATCAACATTTTAGACTCACATGTATCATTTGATCAAGTTTGGACCATAATTCCTCAAGAAATTTGATCAAATCATCAAAAAGGCAAAATGGTCAAAATTAGGGTTTTGATTGAGAAAGGGAAATTTCTGATTTTTGACCTAGCAAATGACCAATTGGTTTGAAGCATAATTTAAAGGGTTCAATTGCATCATCTTGACCTAAATACATGGTTTAAAACATTGTAAATCCATTGGATTGACAGATATATTTTGCAGTCAACTGATCAGAAGTCAACTGTATACTGAAAAGTCAAACTCTGACTTTTTGGTCAAAATAAAATGCCAAGGATCACAATTCATAAAAACATGTCAAAATGTGAAACTTGTTCATCAAGAAATCAAATATTGAAGATTTTGTTTTGAAATTTGAAATTTCTTAACTTAGAAATTTTTTTAAGTATTGAAAATTTCTTTTTTTTCTTCTCAACTTTAAGCCAAATTCTCACCATGATACAAGATGATTCAAAGAAAGTTCCCAACATTAAAGTTGTAGATCTCCATGAAATCTACAACTTTTCTTCACACATTTTTTCCTAAAGATGCTTGGATCTCAAGATATAATTTTGTGAATACATGCCCATGAACTAAAATAACTTAGTGAAATTTTGCCCTAATTTAGGCAGGTTTTGACCTAACTTCATGGAAACTTTTCGCCTATTCCAAGAGGAATATTGAAAATAATTTCAAAGATGAGTTATATAGCACATTGAAAGCTTTCCAAAATGTCCAAGAACTCCTTGAGATCATTCTTGAGTAGGGAGAATCGAAGAGATGAAGTTGGTAATTTCTCACTTTGATTTCAAGTCATTTCATGAAGAACAAAATTCAAATCCAAACCTAGGCTGCATAATCCTTGCTTTACAGGTCTTAAACTTGTTTCTCACTCCATAATTTAATGCTTACACAGTTGATAAAGATTTAATCCAAGCATAAGAACCTTTGTCCAAGCTTTAATTCCATAAATGGCACAAAGTTGCCATTTCCATTTTAGAAAAGCACAACTTTTGCATTTGTCAACTTCTTGAGCTTTGCACATGTTCTCTCTGCACACACAAGTCCTATAAACCAAAATCAAAGTGCCAAAGACTTGTACCAACTCAGATCAGGCTTGTACAAGCATGTAGAGAGTTGTCTCCTCACTTTTCTTAAAAGGCAAGCAATAGAGCAAAAAGTATATAACTCAGAAACCTGTTGTGGAATTGTTTTGAAACCTTTTCTATACTTATACACAAACATATTACAACCTAACACACGATTGCTAAAGGCCAGAAACTCTCCCAAACTCTCTATCACCAAAAACCTGCCATAACTTGCAGTTTTGCATCAAGCATAGCAATCCAAAAATCAACTCGTGCGTTTCAAGTTATAATCACCTAAACACTTAACCTACGTCATATCTAAGTGTTCCAGGCCATCATCCCTTCACTGTAACTCCTCCTTCTCCATCTGCCATTTTTGAATTTCAAGCTTGCAGGTTGACTTGGATAGGGAGATTCAGACACTTTCAAGGCAAGGTAAGGATTGGAACACACTCAGGTAGGTCCAGGCAAGCTAAAGGGATCCTTAGGCCTTCTCAAAACTCACTCAAACTCCATTCACGATATCAGCTGAAAGAGGTAAGAACTCTAACTTCTATCTCTTCATATAGGCATCATTTGGTTTCGATTTCTGAAGATAAAATGTAGATATCCTTGTGCTAAAACCAACCATGTTCATAGATTTCATTTATATTCATTGTGTATAGAGAATTTTATATTTCAAATTTCTATAAAAATTAGGTTTTAAATCAGGGCCATTGAAATTAGCTTTGATCTTTGACTGATAGTTTACATGAGTTACATGGTTGAAATCGTGGAAAAGAGTACTACCATTTTCACGTTTGAAGTTCCACTTTTATGGAGAAATGAGAGAGATACATGGGGTCCGGCTGGCTAGAGGAAGAAGACGAAGTACAGTGTAAGGAAGCACTTTGTGTTGTCTATTTTTAGTTTCATTTAAACTAACGGATGTACAGCCACCCCAATGGCAAGGTAGCACGCAGAAATTGCATAGGTCCTGGATTCGAACCTTGGCGTTGCCTTTTGCATTTTCCATATTTTTTTAGCTTTGTTTTTGGTCACTTGGCAACGTGGGCTCAGCAACTGGGCCTCATATTTTTTTCTAACATACTACCTCCTGATTACTCAGGACACCGTTGGCCCAATTTATTTTCATTTATTTATTTCATTTTTGTTTACTTCATTAAATATTTTTCTTAAATATTATAAAATCATAAAAAAATATCAAAATGTTAAATATTTCATTTTTTGTTTATTTTATCTTATTTCCTCATAAAAAAGAATATTTTTATTTAGTTATATATTAATTATTTTCCTTAATAAACTTATAAAATAAAATAGATTTAGGTTAATATTTATTTCTTTTCTCTCACACTTGTAAATATTTATTTTGACATGTAAAAGGACCAAAATATTGCATAAATATTATTTATTATTTTGAGACAAAAAACATGGAAAAAATACTTAGAGGAATTTATTTTCTTTTAACAAAATAAATTAGGGTTAGTCAAAAATCCTTTCTAAAATAATTTTTCCTTCTTACTTAATTTAGATTCAATTTTGGTTTATTCATTAATCTTAGATTAAAATATTTTTCATACAAAACAAAACAAAATCTTTTTCTTGCATATACATATCTTTGCATATTTAATTCATATTGTATATTGTTTATTCAAATATTCGTACAAATTCGATTTGGTTGTAATAGATTAAATTAGGTTTACATTATTGCAAATTCCCATTCTCAATTTGTATACCCCCCCCCCCCCCTCCCATAAAATGTTGTAATAGCGTAGTAATCTTTAAATTACGCAATTTATCGCTTTTATATAACATGCTAGTAATTAGGGTTTGAATGACAAGATGAAAACAATCAAATAGAAAATTCTAATCCAAGACAAAATTAAACATGAAAAATAATGCACTTGCACACAAGCACCCTTAGGGTTACTCCACTTGGTTGCCTTATAAAAAAATGGCCATATTACGCATGCAAAGTATCTTAGCTAAATAAACAAGTATAAGATCATAGTCCCTCGATGACGCTATTCAAAGTTGCCTTACAAAATGATCTTGGTCCCTCAAAAATGATAAGAAACTTTGCAACATTGCTAATCATGGCTATACGATGACCCACGCCCATCCCGTTTACATCCAAAGATATAGTTGCTTACCAAATCAGTGGTAAGACAACAATATCAAAGGAAAAGGAAATGAGCAAGAAAGACATTTTAGTAGGTAGATTACTTCGAGTTACTTGCTCTATTTCAAAACAACTATCCTTGCTATTTTCAAAAACAAACACACACATTTCCAAACATCTTACAAATATTGAAAATATTTTCAAAAAGACAAACATCTTTGTATACATTCTTACGAACGAGAATCATTACAAAGATTGTCTAAGCAAATGGCCTCTTTTACAAAATACTTTCAAAACCACACAAAGCACAATTTCAAAACAAAAGCAAGTGATCTAGCAAGTAACTAAGAGCCCGTGGAAAACCATGGATGAAAAGGGTGCTAATACCTTCCCTTTTCATAATCTACCCCCCGAACTCAAGAAACAATCTCAAAGGTCTTTCCTGTGCTTTTTTACCTTTCCTATTGGATAAAAGAAAAGTCGGTGGCGACTCTTGCTAACCGCAACATTTGTGATAAAACGCAAAACCCTCAAGTCAGTTCTCCTACCGTATCACAGTTGGTAATTGATGCTATATGTTAGATATATGTTATAATACATTTAAATGATAAAAAATGGTTGATTGGGGTGGGTTTTAGTGACCCAATTCATAAGAGGAAGAAGTTGTCTTCGCATAATTTTTTGTGTTCAGCAGAGGCCGCTTAGCGCGCCCTGGGACTGAAAATTTTATATTTTGTTTGATTGATTGGGGGTTATGTATACTTATGATTTACAAAGTATTTCCATGAATTTTAATAAATTATTTGACGTGTATTGGATAGGTTTTGGATGACTTTTTGATGAAAACATAACATTTGATTTTGTGTATATGAATGTTGTGAATTGATGATGAATATGAATAACATGGTCTGAATTAGTTGCTATGTGTTATTATAATATGTTGAAGTGATGAACGCTATGAGGATGCATTATTTGTGATTGATAACATGAGATGTGTTTGTTTGTGCAATGGTGATGATGATTTAAATGTGATGAATTAGGTGATGTATACTTGTATGATTAAGATTGAGGGATTGTCTTAATTTCATATGATTGTCTAGATTGCTCATGCATCATTTGTTGTCAAGAGGCAATGTTTATTAGTTTTGTGGAGACTAGAGACTTATCCAAAACCTGAGGGATGGGTTTGAAAGCTTGAGGGATGGGATTTTTGGTGGTTATATGTGTGATGGATGGACCCGGCAGGACCAGTAAGGATAACAATTTGTACCATGTGCATATTGCATTAAGTTGAATTGGAGTCACATGTGTCGATGTGAAATGTTGAATTGGTGTGAATGTTATATTTGTGGTATTTGTGATTGATTATCTTTGAATCTTCAATCATTGAGCAATGTTGTATATCTGAATATGTTAATTGTGTTGGAATATGTTAAATACATGATTATGTGAAGTGAGGTGAATTCAATTGATATATGTATGTTATACATTACTTATTATTATATATTTCTATAATGATGTGAATTCGCGCCCTTCTGTTGGAATGATGTTTTATACCACATTGATCAGATATCGAAGATAGTGGTGCTTCTTGCAAGGATTAGTCAAAGGATCTAGTTCTTGTTTTATCTGCTTATTATATAGTGAGTCATGCTTTGGTTATGTAACACAGGAAATGTTCAAACTCGTGTTTATTTTAAGAGATGTTTGTTATACTCTCTTTTATGTTATTGTGTATTGAGATTATGTGATGGTGGCCTTTAGTGCCTAATGTTTTATTATATGATTGTCATTATGGGATTTCAATTATTGGTTTCATTTTTGGAAAGAGAATTATTCCGCCGCGAGATGTATATGTCTTTGTGTATATGTAATATAGTGAGAGAACTGACTTGAGGGTTTTGCGTTTTATCACAAATATTGCGGATAGCAAGAGTCGCCATCGACTTTTCTTTTATCCAATAAAGGAAAGGGTGAAAATAACATGAAAGACCTTTGAGAATTTTCTTGAGTTCGGGGGGTAGATTATGAAAAGGGAAGGTGTTAGCACCCTTTTCATCCCTAGTTATCTACGGACTCTTAATTGCTAGCTCATTTTGAAAAATGCTTTGTATGTTTGCAAATATTTTAAAAATTCCTGAGTGCGGCAATTTTGTAATGATTCTCGTATCGTTGAGAATGTATACAAAATGTTTGTTTTGAAAATATTTGTGAATGGAAGTGTTGTTTTGGAAAGATGTTTTGAAAATGCCAATATAGGGAAATTTTGTATTGATTCTCGTATCGTTGAGAATGTATACAAAATGTTGGTTTTGAAAAGTGTTTTGAAGATAGTTGTTTTGAAAGTGTGAAGTGTGGAAATTGTTTTAGTTTGTGAGCAAGCGATTAGGAGAGATCTACCTACTCAAAAAGTCTTTGTTCTTTTCCTCCTCCTTTAGATGGTGATATCCTACCATTATTTAGTAGGAAGCCATATCATGGGATGTGAGGGACAGACGTGGGCCATCGTACATTCATAGAAGGCAACTTGTAAGATGCTTTAGCAATTTTTCGTAAGGGACTAAGATCGTTTACCAGAGGCAACATCGAAGGGTCATCGAGAGACTACGATCTTTTATTCGAGGGTCTTTACTAAAGCATCCCACATTCGAGGGACATGATTGTTTTAATCTGAGGCAACAAGTGAGGTTAACCCTAGAGGTGTGAGTGTGTAAAGTGTGTTTGATTCAATTATTTTATCTTGAATTAGGGTTTTGCTATGATTATTTTTACTCTTGGCATACAAACCTAATTACTAACAGAAATATGGAAAGCAATAAATTACAGAAATTAAATATCCTACGCTATTACAATGCTTCGGGAATGGGGGGTACAAATTTATGGATGGCGAGAAAAGAAATAAACCCTAATGATCTATTAAAGACCATTGAATAGTTACAATAATACGAAGTAATAAAAATACGTAAAGATGAAAAATAAATAAAAGGGAAAAGAAAATGTTTTGTTTGTGATTTTTTAATGGAAAACAATGTTTGATAATTAACCTAACTATTTACATTATAAAGTTTAGTGAAAACCTAGGAAATTAAACTAAATTTAGTAATAAGTGAAAAAGAGTAAATTAATTTAGATAATCAAAAAGGAAAATTAATTTAATTAAAGAAAACCAAGGTCTAAATTAAAATTAATTTTGAAAGGAAATTAATTGTTTAGCAAATATTTTTGATGTTCTTTTTTATTTATTTAGAAAGAAGAAAAAAGAATTTATGGTAAAAATAAAATAAAACCTATTTTTCATTATTTTACAAAAATGACTAATTTGTATTTATTATTATTATTATTATTTGTTTATGAAAATTAAATTAAATAATTAAACTTGAATCTATTTTTTTATTTAAAATTTAAATGAAATGAAATAAATAAAGAAAAATAAAATACAAAGAAAAAGGAGTTGGGCCTGGTTTAGAAGTAAAAGAGGGGTGAAAAGAAAGGAAAAGAGATACCAGGCCCAACCAGGTTTTGTTTGAATCAGCAAATAAAATAATTTAAAAAATATGGGCATGCGCGTTGTACAGCAAATGGGGGAGGTGCTGAAAAGCAAAAAGAACTAAGCCCAAAGTCAGGAGGCCTACATTGGGGTGTTTGAAATTGTGAGAAAACAGAATAAAAATATAAAAATGCAAAAGGATATCGTTGGGGCTCGAACCCAAGTCCCTAAGGTAAACAGGAGCGCGCTTTAACCACTAGGGTGGTGATACATCTGGTAGTTTATACAAAAATTAATAAATATATCATAAACTCCTTCCTGAATGTAACTTCATCTTTTTCCTCATGCCAGTAATCACAACAACATTTTTGAATTTCTGAAAATGCTCATTTCTCAACCAAATTGAAAAGTGTAAACATGAAACTTGCTTGAAGTTTAACCACGAATCCAACCAATAAATTTCAAAAGCTATAGATCAAAGATGAGTGAGAATTTTCCTTAGTACCAAACTGAATCCTAGAATTTCAGAAACTTCAGTTTCAAAATTCTTATCGCTTAGGCAAGATAAATTAAATATAACCACATGGTTAGCTTCAGGATAATGATGTCTACATTTTTTATTCAGAAAGTAAACATTAATGGTGCTTGTATAGAAATTTCAAAGTTTAGAAAACTTAACTCAAAAGTGGGAATCGTGTTTGGAGTTGGAATACTCATAGAGATGTTTTGATGATCTGGATAGCTTCACTGAACTCCTAGGAAGCTATTGCAATGCTTACTTTGGATTGAGAGTTCCTGGATTCTTCTGGACAAGTCAAGTTGCAGGGTTCTGTTTTTGAAAATGGAGGATGATGATAATGATGTTACAGTGATGAAATAGGGTCTTGGATAATTTCTATGTGAGCTGTAGAAGCTTTGTAAATGATTTAGAATGAAAACGCACAAGTGGATTGGGTGTTTGGAGTTCAAGGTCAGAAATTGAAAGCAATGGAGTTTTGGATGCAAATTCTGATTTTGGAGAGTTTGAGAGGGTTAGAGGGATTATAAACTCGTGTCTAGCTTGCAAATGGACCTCTCTATTTATGGAGAAAGGTTGGAGGGAAGGAGATGATAAAATTTGCAAGATCACGTGTTGTGGTTTGGTTGGATTGTAAATGAAGCAATATTTGAAATACATGGTTTCAATGTGAAGTATAGGGCAATCTAAAGTGGTTAGGCACTTAAACATGTTGCTTCTAGATTTTTTGTTGAGTGTGTGTAGAGGGAGCATGTTAGAGGCTCAAGAAGTTGACTTTGTGGTTAAAGCAACTTTACAAGAATAGCAATGTTAACTTTGTGCCAAAAATGGATAAATCATTTGGACAATGACTTGGATGCTTGGATAATAGATCAAAAGCTTGTGTGGTCTTCTTATTAGAGGTAGATTCGTAATTTAAGAGGCTTGCAAAGCAAGATTATGCAACATGCTTGAAGATTGGATCAAAAGGTTTTCAAAAGATTGACCTATAATTCAAGTTTGTCATGACATCTTCATCTCTTTGAAACTTATAGCTAAAGCATGATAAATTTATGCTCTTAGATGATTTGGAAAGCTTGAAACATTGTCTACAACTTTAATGTTGACCATTTTGGCTAAATCAACAAGGAAGTTTGTGAAAATTGACCAAGAAATTGTGATGAAAAAACTGACCAAACTTGTTGAAAATATCTCTAAGTGTTAGATAAAAATGTCATGACTTCATGGGCCTATATCTCCTAATCCAAGCATTTTTTAGACATCATTCCTCAAGGACAAAGTTTTAGAATTCATCATGCTCTATAACTTTCATGTTGATAGTTTTCCTTGAATCATCTTGTATCTTAGTGAAAAATAGTCATGAAGTAGTGAATTTATTAAGGACAAAACACTTAGAATTTTTCTAAGTATTGGAAATTTTGAATTTTTGTTGACTTTGTGATTCTTGTTGATCAAGCTTGACAAATTTGAATGTTTTGATGACTCTTGACCTTTGAAGATCAAAGTTGACCAAAAAATCAAAGTTTGACTTTTGTGTGACAGTTGACTTTTCATCAGTTGATCTCAATTCTTTAACTATCAATCTCTTGCACCTTTGGAAATGTCTTGAACCATGTAATTAGGGAAATATGTTGTGTTTGAGTCCTTAAGATCATGCTTCAAGTCATTAGGTCATGTACTAGGTCAAAAGTCAATGATCAGTCATTCTCAGTCAAAACCCTAATTTTGATAATTTTGCCCCTTTGATGATTTAAGTGCTTTCCTTGAGGGGTTATGATTAACCCTTAATCAAATGATGAATATCACATTAAAATATTGATGTTGGCAAAAAATATTGAAGTTTGACAGTATGTTGACCACAGTTGACTTTTTACCCAATACAACTGATTTTCAATCATCTAAGCAATTGATTGAGCAAATTTTGATGCAAGACTTGAAACTTGGTATGAGAATTCTTGGAGAGTTATGTTGAACCATTAAAATAACTTGAGGCATTATAAGTCCAATTTTCCTTGAGAAAACCAAAACCCTAGTTAGGATCCCAGTGCTTAGGAGGTGAGCTTGTTTGATCAACTCTTGAGAATCCTTGAGCATTTGAGAATTTTTGTGAGGAGTGTATTCAAGAAAAGGGAGGGCAAATTTTAAGGTACAACAGTATAGAACATGAATTTAAATGTGTGTTATGAGCATGGCCGGTGTAAATGTATTGTTATGAAGTACATGTGACACCCTCTTTTGATATGCATGCTAATTTACTCTGATTATGTTGTATTATTTTCGCGGGGTTAAGGGGGTGTAACATTTCTGTAAAATAATAAAATTAATTTATGAAAAAATTGTTTATTTAAAATAATTATTTTTTCTTGATAAGCACACATAGATCAACAAGCGGAAATAAAGAAAAATGATGGAAATGAAGATATAAACACATCAAAATTAACATAAACAAAACAAATAAAAGAGAAAAACATGATAGATAAAGTGCATTCGAGATTTATATAGGTTCAGCCTAACCATTTTCCCTACTCTTGTCCCCAAGAGTTTCTTCTTGAAAGCTTCACTAAACTGACTTGAACTTTTCATAGGTTATGTCCACGAACGTTCATACAACTAAATAAGAGATTTACACATGCTAATCTCCAAATCAAATAAGGGATTTTACACGGGCTGTTATCCAAACCAAATAGAGATTTTAACACTATACAAGCTCAAGAACCAAATAGAGCTTTTAATACGGGACAAGCTCAATAACCTACAACCAAGACTTTATAACAAATTATCTTGCAACCTTTACAAATTAAATCCAAAAGATAATAACACTCTTTGATAAATAAAATAAACCACAACATTGATTCACAACAAATTCATCACAAGGGATTTTTGGTCTTTTGGCACTACGACAATCTTCGTGAAAATCAATAATGAAGAGAGAGAGAGAGAGAGAGAGAGAGAGAGAGTAGAAAAAGAATATAAGGTTTTATAATAAAAATTTAGTGCTCAATGAAATGAGGAAAAACCTCTTTTATATAAGAATTATTTTGGCACAGAATGAAAATGATCCATGTGACACTTTAATGATTTAATTGATTAACCCTAATTGTGAATCGATTAAAACCTGCCAAAATACGAAAAAATAATCCAAGAAAGGAAACCCTAAAAAGATTATGTTTACTAATTGATTAAAATATTTTCTAACTAATTAAGAGGTTATTTACTTTGCTTTAATTGTTTTGACTAAGTCTTTAATCGATTAGGTAGTGTAAAAACTTTCCTAATTGATTAGAATACTCCTTATTATAATCTAAATAAGCCTAGATAAGGTTTCAAGAGATTTTATATAGAAGATATGGTTTTAAAAATATTTTCTGGGTTGTATGTGTTTGTCATACTAAGTCAAGACTTACTCTTGACCTTTTACATTTTAACCAATCACTCTAAGACACAATGTGCATAATCAGGCAAAATTTCACAAATTTCACAACTTTAGATCTTTAAGTTCCCTTGCTTAATACATTTATGATTTAGCACTTTAATTGAAACTTGAATCTTTTTACTATGAGGCTTGCGATATATCCTTGATCAGGTTCTATCATTAGAAACTTGACTTTGACAGTTAGAATTAACTTCCCTTGTCATAGGGAACTCTGAACATCCACATGTCATTTAGTTTACGGAGTTATTATCTTCAAAGTTGTTTCATCACTTGTCATCATCAAAACGTAATTGATGGTCATACCGGCAAGCACATAGATCCATATAAAAGACTAAGTTATCTTGTTGAGAAGTCTAGAAACCAGTCCCTAAAGCCATGTGATCACTATGTTTTCAGGTTGTAGTATATTTAAATATCAATTGAGCAGGCTTACCAATCACATCCCATGTATTTTTAAAATTTTGTCTAATCCATTTATTTTTATTTTTAGTCAAGAATTTCTCTCTTATGAAAAAAGTTGTCTCGCTGAAAAACTTCAAATGTTCTTTTCTCGTACCTTCATTAGTGGGACTAAGGAGATTAAATTTGTTACCTTTATTTTCTATAATCTTGAAGGAACCTAATATTTTCACTCCTTCAATATTATTTCTAGATTTTTTGCTAGAATTTGGATATTTATTTCCTTTAGAATCATCTAACTACTCCTCATAATTAGTAGAATCAATTTTGCTTCAAATTATCACTATAAATTGTTACACTTGTTATCTTTTGACAATTTTCTCCCTCAATCATATTTGGTTCAATTTTAGATGAAGGTTTTAATTATTGGAGCAAAAGGTTGAAGATGAAAATGAAGATGGAAGAATAGAGAGGGGAGAGAAAATGGTTATAACAAACTTTTGAAGAAGCTCAATTGCTAAAAAAATGCTATCTCTCTATAAAATTAGTTACACTGAGTTGCTTATATACAAAAACTAAAATGCTACGTAGGCAAAGCTAAATGTTAAATGCTGAAATGAATTATATCTAACACCATCCCTTAATTCATATTAAGCTAACTAAAGTCTACAACACCAATTTTATCTCTAAAATGGATAAAGTGTTCAGTCTTGACAACTTTAGTCAGAACATCTGCAAGTTGCTTCTTAGTTACAGTGTACATTCTTCTAACACTCCATTATGAACTTGATTCCTCAGTACGTGGAACTTTGTGTAAATGTGCTTGCTTCTCCCATGCAGCACTGGATTCTTTGCAAGGCTTATTGTGATACGGTGGGAGAACTGACTTGAGGTTTTGCGTTTGTGTTCGTAAATGTTTCAGTTTAGCAAGAGTCGCCACCGACTTTTTATTTTATCCAAAGGAAAGGTCAAAAAGCACAGGAAAGACCTTTGAGATGTTTTCTTGGGTTCGGGGGGTAGATTATGAAAAGGGAAGGTGCAAGAACCCTTTTCATCCATGGTTATCCATGGGCTCTTAGTTACTTGTTTGGATCACTTGCTTTTTCTTTTCAATTGTTTGAAATGGTGCTTTGTGTGTGGTTTTGAAAATGTTATGAAAAGAGGTCTTGTCTAGGCAACCTTTGTAATGATTCTTGTTTGAATATATACAAAGGTGTTTGTCTTTTGAAAAGATATTTCAATGTTTGAAAGTTTGTTTTGGGAAATATTTTTGAAATTGTGTTGTGATGTGTTTTTTTGAAAATAGCAAGGATATTTGCAAGTTTTGATCAAGTAACTAGGAGCATCTACCCTATCTACTCAAAGATCTTTCCTACACATTTTTAACTCTTTCACATTGTTGTTTTACCATTGTATTTGGTAAACAACCTTGTGTTTGGATGTTAAACGGGATAGGCGCGGGTCATCATATTGACCATGATAGTAATTGTGCCAAGTATCTTTAGCAAATTTTTGAGGGACTAGATCATTTTGTTTAGGAAACCAAGATAGCGTCATCGAGGGACTATGATCTTTTTGTTTTGATTTTGTTTTGCCAAGACACTCAACATACATACCATGGCCATTTTAAAGGCAACAAGTGAATGAAACCCTAGGGGTGTATGTGTGCAATGTGTTGTCAATTTACATGCTTTTATGTCTTGTATTAGGTCTAACTATTTGTTTTGATTTTGGATTTTTCATACAAACCCTAATCTCTATCATGGCATATTTGAAAACAATAAATGCGTAAAAGTAATCTAAGCTATTACAACATTGATATGGAGAGGGGGATACAATTTTGAATAGGGGATTATTTGCAAGAAATTAAAACCCTAAGGTTATTACAACCAAATTGAATTCTTTGTTCAAATAATAAATAAGCAAATATTTAAATGGACAATTAAATAAAATGCAATATATTATAAATATGCAAAAAAATATTTTTTTGCATTATTTGTATGTATGTAAAAATAAAATATTTAATGTATCAAAAATAAGAAAAAAATATTATTTTTATTAAGGGTGAAAACCCTAATTTGTTTTAAGAAAGTATATATATTATGTATTATTTATTTATGTACAATAAAATAAAAATATATACAAATGTCTAGAAAATTAAATATGTGAGAAAAGTATTATTTAAGTATATAAATAATAAAAATAAAAATATATGATATTTTTTCTATTATTTACAAGTTTTTTACTAAGAAAATAATGTATATATTATTTAATAATTATTTCCATGTCCAAAAAATAATAAAAAATAATAAAATAAAATGTGAAAATTTATGAAAATATTTTTAGTAATTTTTTATGTTCAGAAAAATAAAATAAAGTCAGAAACTAAAAAAGAAATGAAAAAATATGAAAATATGAAACAATGGGCCAAGGGGTGTAAACAGCAAGGCTAGGGGTGCAAAAAGCATGAACAAGCCAAGCCCAGCCCAGATCTGCCTTCGTCTTCAACCTTTGAACAAAAAACGCACGCCCTGTGTACAACTTCGTATCTCTTGTTTCAGTGCTTAAAAACAAAAACTTGTAACATGAAAGTTATAGAGCATGATCATACGATTCTAACCATGTAAAGAACTTAATCTAACTCTCAAAGACTAGAGAGAATTTCTCTGGCCCTAATTTCTAACCTAACTTTTTCAGGAAGTTCATCAATCAAATTCTCTCAACACAGTTAACTTAAATGAAATCTATGCATATGTACAGCTTAAGGGCAATGAGTACTACATTTTTGATTCACAAACCTAAGCCTAATGATTCCTAAATAGAGAGATAGAAAGTTAGAAAATACCTGCTTCAGTTGAACTCGAGTATGGCAATGTGGAGGTTTTCAATGAGGCCTGAGATGCTTGGGAGCTTGCTTGAACTTCCTTTGACCTTCCCCAATGCTTAGTTGGCTTTGTACTTGCTTGAATAAACCTGTAGAAGTCAACCTGCACAAGCTGAATTCAAAAATGGTGAAGCTTGAAAACAAGGTTACAGTCACTGGCCAATGGTTGGGATAGTTCAGATAGGTTGTATGGAGTGTGTTGGAAGAGGTTTGGGGCAAAACGCACGAGTAGTTTTTGTTTTGGAACTCAAAATGCAGAAGTTGCCCTGTTTTGCAAGAAGATGGTGTTTTGGTGTTTTAGGAGGCTTGAGAAGTGGATAGCTCGTGCTTCTGACTTAAAGCAATATGCAAAACTTCTTTGGAATGGTTACCAGAGTTGGTTTTATCAGGTTGCCAAGTTATGTGGTTTTTACAAGGTTTCTTGGTTTTGAAGCAAGAATGAGAAGTGACTATGCAAAGGCTTGTACCATATAGCTCAAGGCCTGTACAAAGTTGGTGTGCTTTTCCCTATCTTTGTGGACTTTGTTTGCTGTGAAAGAAAGGTCCAATGCTCAAGAGAAACAAAAATGCATAAAGTTGTGCTTTATGAAAATTGCATAGTTGCCTTTTTGCCAAAAATGGATTAAATCCTTGTGTAATCCTCTAGAGCTCAGAACAATACCTCTAACCAAAGTGTTTGCATTCAATTTTTGAGTGTGGAAGGGTTTAGATACCTGTAAACAAGTACAAACAAAGTTGGATAGAAATAGCAATTTGTAGCATAGTGAAAAATGCCATGGATGAAAGTGATATTTTGCCAAATTCAAACCTTCGATTCTCCCTAACCATAAATGATTTTGGAGAGTTCTTGGACACTTTGGAAAGCTTGTAACATGCTCTACAATCCATCTTTGAAATGCCTTTTGAGATTCCAATTGGAACTAGGTGAAAAATTGCCATGAAGATAGGTCAAAATCCTGCCTAAACTAGGGCAAAATTTCACTAAGTTAGAAAGTTTTTGGACCCTTGCTCACAAAATCATAACTTGAGATCAAAGCATATTTTGGGAAAACTTTGTGAATAAAAGTTGTAGATTTTGTGGAGGACTAAAACTTTCATGCGGGAAGTTTTGTTTGAATCCAATTGCATCATTGTGAAAAGGTTGGGCAAAGTTGGGAAAAAATAAGAAAATTTCATAACTTAGAAAATTTCTAAGTTATGAAATTTTTCAATCTTAAACCCTAATTTGAAAATTTAGGTTTCTTGATGAACAAGTTTCATGTTTTGACACATTTTGATGAAAAATGACCCTTGGCACTTGATTTTGACCAAAAAGTCAAAGTTTAACTTTTCAGTGTACAGTTGATTTTTGATCAGTTGACTGGAAAATTCATCTGTCAATCCAATGCTTTTGATTTCTTTTGAACCTTGTGATTAGGTCAAGATGATTCCATTGAGTCCTTGAATCCATGCTTGAACCCAATTTGCCATTGGTTAGGTGAAAAATCAGAAATTACCCTTCTATAGTCAAAACCCTAAAAATGATCATTTTGCCCTTTTGGTGATCTGATCAAATTTCTTGAGGAGTTGTGGTCCAAACTTGATCAAATGGTTCATATGAGTCTATAATGTTGATGTGGATCAAAATTTATGAGGTTTGACTGTAAATTGGCAACAATTGACTTTTTCCCCAATACAACTGATTTTTAGGTCAATTGTCCAATTGATTGGGCAAAAATTTGATTCAAGGCTTGAAACTTGGTATGAGCAAACTTATAAGTCCAACATGAAGCATGAAAGTCACATGGGGCATTAGAAGTCCAAAATTCCTTGTGCAAACTCAAACCCTAATTTAGGTTATCAATGCAAGGAGATGTTTTGAGCAGAGCAAACCCTAATTCTGTCTGGAATTCAAAGAGTCTTGTGAGGAGAAATCTTGATAAAATGAGAGGGAAAATTTTGGGGTACAACAGCTGCCCCTATTCAGTCTTCTTGAACCTGAAGAGTTAGATTGGAGAGTTTTCCTTTCGTGACTCGAAGGTAAAAGAGGATTGGACACTAAAGTGCCCGTAAATTTGCACTTGTCGGAGTATAGTTGAGGGAATGGGCTTAAAGATGCCATTTGGAAGATGTGACAGAACCTTGTTGGAGATGGGCTTAAAGATGCCATCCAAGAAAATTGACCGCATAAGAGATTTCTTTGCGAGAGCCCATATACCTGTTGTTGAGAAGGACTACGCTGGGGAATGCTGGTCTCTGTCGTGGTAGACATAGAACTTTAGTCGTCCGTTATTCTACTGGGGAGTCATCTCTTGGTTGAAGAGATGAAAATGAACTGCTATTTGGTCGTGCTCCAGGCTATAGAAGGAATTAAATTATTATCTGGTCACCTCCGGGCTTCAAAGTAATTGGCCGAGTAAACTGTTATTTGGTCAAAATCCAAGCTTCACAGTGTACCTTACTATTATCTGGTCAAAATCCAGGCTTCACGATCTCGTATTGCTATCTGGTCAAAATCCAGGCTTCACGATACCTTACTTCCTATCTGGTCAACATCCAGGCTTCAGAAGGAAATCAAACGGTTATCCGGTCGCCTCCGGGTTTCCCTTTGATTTTGGGGCCTACTAATATTCGGTTGGATCCGGTTTTCAAAGTAATTGGCCGAGTAAACTGTTATTTGGTCAAAATCCAAGCTTCACAGTATACCTTACTGTTATCTGGTCAAAGTCCAAGCTTCACAGTCTTGTATTGCTATCTGGTCAAAATCCAGGCTTCACGATACCTTACTTCCTATCTGGTCAACATCCAGGCTTCAGAAGGAAATCAAACGGTTATCCAGTTTCCTCCGGGTTTCCCTTTGATTTTGGGGCCTACTAATATCCGGTTGGATCCGGGTTTCAAAGTAATTGGCCGAGTAAACTGTTATTTGGTCAAAATCCAAGCTTCACAGTATACCTTACTGTTATCTGGTCAAAATCCAGGCTTCACAGTCTTGTATTGCTATCTGGTCAAAATCCAGGCTTCACAAACGGAATAGGAATCTGCACACAAATAGGAAAGCATCAGTGTCTGGAGTATCTCTAAGCCATTTTCTGAGTTTTGAATATCTGTTTCAGATAGCTTGTTAATTTTATCCTGAAAAGGGTAAAAAGTTAGCTGAAACACAAAGTTATGTTGCATGAAATGTATGATGCAATAAGATGTGTTTTATCAATGTTTATGATATGTGAATGTAATGTATGCGCGTATAATCTGATTCACTGTCTTGCTTAGGAAAATAGTTCCTTGACCACTGGAGACAAAAAAATATTTGACTGCTGCCGGGGAAAATAAATCCATGACCGCTGTTGAAGATTCAAGATCTTTAATTGTTGAGGATGAGACATCCTCGGACCCCTGCTGGGGAATAAGGGAAACTCTGGAGATCTCTATCTGGAATCAAACAAAGGAAAACCTTAATCTACTGGAGAATAAGGAAGACTCTGATGGCTTCTGCGGAGAAATGGAATCTTCAATCTGCTAGCAGAATTAAAAATTCTGATGAATTTATGTTGGGTAGTAATGAAGGCTCTGGAACTTTCACTAGGGAATTAAGAATGAGAATCTTCATTTTGTTGGGGAGTAAAAACTTTGTGGGGAGTAGCTATACTGCTGGAGAGTAAGCTATCCTGTTGGAGAGTAAGTTCCGGACCCTGGGGGAAGCTTACTGCTGGGGATAACAAGAGTTTGGGTTGTGTGCCAATCTACTGGGGAATTATCCTATCTTGGGGATGAGACAAAAGTTAACTGTTATCTGGTTGATTTCCAGACTTCAAGACAACTTACTGGAGAAACTGAATAGTTTCCGCTGTAGATTGATAATCTCAGCTCCGTTGGGGATCTTAATGACATGTTGATTTGATCGTGTATGGAAATTTGACTCCGTTGAGGAAGAAGGTTTTAAAATAACTCTCTGGGGAATTATCTGGTTTTAAAGCGATTCTCCGGGGAAATTGGAGGAAACTGGATGGTCTCCACTGGTGTTTAAAGGTTGAAGGTTTGACTCCGTTGGGGAAGAAAGTTTCATCTTCACTGAGGGTTTGTAGTTCAAAGTTTTTCTCCGCTGGGGATTGGGAGTTTGAAAACTCAACTCTGATGGGGATTTTGAAATTTAACTCCGCTGGGGCTATGTATTTCAAGGTTTTAGCTCCGCTGAGGATCTGGATGATGTACTGCAGGGGATTTCTCTTGGAATAGCCTAAAGACGTTTCCATATACTTTCAACCTGTCAGTAATTATTCGTTCACATTTCATTTATTTGTAAACAATGATTATATTCAAATGCATATGCTCATTTAATAAATCATTGGACGTTTTCAAATAAAACACAAGTGTAAAAGAAAGAAAAGGCGAATAATTTTCTGCACTTTGAAGTATGTAAATATTTTGTACAAAGGAGTCAGACATCCTAGTAAGAGAATATTGTCATAAAAATGAGAAAATTTTATACAAAGAAAGATGGTTATGTGTGACAATTCCATGGGGTCCCCATTCTGCTATAGTCTTTGTAACTCTGAATATCTTGTCCATTTGTTGCTTCGTCCGACGATGATTGAGTTGATCAGAAGACTGGGGTTTGTCTGTGAAGAGATTATCCTTAAAGTGATCCGACGAGACATAGTCATACGCTTTAATTCCCTAACTTTTTCCTGGACCTCCCTTTCGGGTTTTCGATCCACCGGGAAACCCCTTTTTGCCTAAGTCGCCCTTTCGGGTTTTCAACTTGTCGGGTGTACAGATTTTTTTGTTTATCCCTAATTTTTGCCTGAACCTCCCTTTCAGGTTTTCGGTTCACCGGGATGCCCATTTTTGCCCAAGTTTCCCTTTCGGGTTTTCAACTTGTCGGGTCGTTTATGTGTAGTATCTTTTGACTATGTCTGCGTTCACAGGGTGCGGCAGATCATCATCGTCCATGGTGGTCAGGATCATTGCCCCACCAAAAAAGATATTTTTGATCATAAATGGTCCTTCGTAGGTAGGAGTCCATTTGCCCATGGGATCACTTTGCGGCAAGATGATCTGCTTGATTACAAGATCTCCGACTTGATATACCTGGTGCCTGACTTTCTTGTTGAAAGCCTTGATCATCAGTTTTTGATACGTCTGACCATGACAAACAGCATTAAGTCGCTTTTCGTCAATCAAGTTAATTTGATCAAGTCGGGTCTGAATCCAATCGTCTTCACTCAAACCAGCATCTTTCATGATTCTCAAGGAGGGAATCTGAACCTCGATAGGTAAAACAGCTTCCATGCCATATACCAAACAAAAGGGGGTTGCCCCAGTTGAAGTACGCATCGTGGTACGGTATCCATGTAGAGCAAACGGTAACATCTCATGCCAGTCCTTGTAGGTGACTGTCATATTTTGAATGATCTTCTTGATATTTTTGTTTGCAACTTCGACAGCACCGTTCATCTTCGCCCGGTAGGGAGATGAATTGTGATGTTGAATCTGGAACTGCTCGCACAAAGCGGTGATCATAGTATTGTTTAGTTTTATACCGTTGTCCGTGATGATTCAGTCGGGGATACCATACCGGCAAATGAGGTTCTGCTTGATGAAGCGGTCAACCACATTCTTTGTAACAGAGGCGAAGGAAGCTGCTTCGACCCACTTGGTAAAGTAATCAATAGCCACCAAGATGAAGCGGTGTCCATTGGATGTTGTAGGCTTGATCTCTCTGATCATGTCGATTCCCCACATTACGAATGGCCAAGGAGCTGTTAGGACATTGAGAGGAACTGGAGGTATGTGTACCTTGTCATCATAGATTTGGCATTTGTGACAAGTACGGGAATGTTGATGACAGTCAGCTTCCATAGTAGACCAGTAGTAGCCTGCCCATAGAATCTTCTTAGCCATCATATGTCTGCTCAAGTGGGTGCCAAATGTACCATTATGTAGTTCATCCATGATCTGCTCAGCTTCAACCTTGTCCACACAATGAAGTAGAACGCGATCATGATTGAGCTTGTATAGGATACCATTGCTCAGGAAGAACTTGGCAGAAAATCTCCTCAATAACTTTTTGTCGTGACTGAAGCTCCTTCAGGGTATTCTCGAGTCTCGAGATACCTTTTGACTTTGTGAAACCAAGGTTGGTCCACTACTTCTTCGGTATTAATCTCGTGACAATGTGCAGGTTCGTCCATCCGCTCAATGGTAATTTGGGGAGCCTCATTATCCCAGTTAAGTTTAAACATGGATGACATTGTAGCTAGAGCATCCGCTAGCTGATTTTCTTCTCGCGGGAAGTGCTCGAAGGTAATCTGCTCGAAATGAGGTAACAATGTCAGGACATGTTCTTTGTATGGGATGAGATTAGGATTTTTAGTGTCCCACTCTCCTTTGATTTGACTGATAACCAAAGTTGAGTCCCCAAACACAACCAAAGATTTGATTCCTAAGTCGATTGCAGCCTTGAGACCAAAGATGCAAGCTTCATACTCGGCCATGTTGTTGGTGCAGCTGAAACAGAGTCTAGCAGTGAAAGGTGTATGGCAACCTTTTGGAGAGATAAGTACTGTGCCGATACCGTTGCCAAGTGCATTTGAAGCACCATCAAAGTACAGGGTCCATCGGGATCCTTGTTCAGGTCCTTCATACGGTCTGTTACCTTCAATGTTGCCCAATGTCATAATGTCTTCGTCGGGGAAGTCAAACTTCATGGATTGGTAATCTTCGACAGCTTGATGAGCTAGATGGTCAGCTAGTACACTCCCCTTTATAGCTTTTTGGGTCGTGTACTATATATCGTACTCAGTCAGGATCATTTTCCATCTAGCGATTCTTCCGGATAAAGCGGGCTTCTCGAAGATGTACTTGATTGGATCCATATTAGAAATCAGCAAAGTGGTATGTGTCAACATATACTGCCTTAGCTGGAGAGCAGCCCATACCAAAGCGCAGCAAGTTTTCTCGAGCAGCGAGTAGCGGGTCTCACAGTCGGTAAACTTTTTTCTAAGGTAATAAATAGCATGCTCTTTTCGACCAGACTCGTCATGTTGGCCCAGTACGCACCCTATTGAATTATCCAAAACAGTCAGATACATGATTAGCGGCCTTCCTTCGACGGGTGGCATCAAGATAAAAGGTTCTAGCAAATACTCCTTGATTTTATTGAAAGCAACTTGACAGTCATCATTCCATTCAACCACCTGATCTTTCTTCAATAGCTTGAAGATTGGCTCACAGGTAGATGTTAGGTGAGAAATGAACCTTTCGATGTAGTTTAGGCGTCCCAAGAAACCTCTGACCTCCTTCTCAGTGCGAGGGGCAGGCATTTCTCGTATAACTTTGACTTTGGCAGGATCAATCTCAATGCCTTTGTTGCTGACGATGAATCCCAAGAGTTTACCGGACCTAACTCCGAAAGTGCACTTGTTAGGGTTCAGTCTGAGCTTGTACTCCTTCAACCTGACAAACAGCTTTTGCAGATGGTCGAGGTGTTCTTCTTCTGTCTGTGAACGGGCTATCATGTCATCTACATAGAATTCAATCTCATGATGTATCATGTCATGAAACAAAGCTACCATGGCTCGTTGATAGGTTTCCCCGGCATTCTTCAGCCTGAATGGCATCACTTTATAGCAAAAGGTACCCCACTGTGTAACAAAAGTAGTCTTCTCCATGTCTTCGGGGGCCATTTTGATCTGGTTGTACCCTGAAAATCCATCCATGAAATAAAATACCTTGTGCTGAGTTGTACTGTCAACCAAGATGTCAATGTGCGGTAGTGGAAAGTCATCTTTAGGTCTAGCCCTGTTTAAGTCTCTGTAATCCACGCACATTCTCACTTTGCTGTCCTTCTTAGGCACGGGCACAATGTTAGCAACCCATTGTGGATAGGAAGTAACAGCAAGAAACCCAACATTGAACTGCTTCATCACTTTGGCTTTGATCTTTTTAGACATGTCGGGCCTCATTTGGCGGACTTTCTATTTAATTGGTGGACAGTCTTCTCTTGTAGGGAGACGGTGAACCATAATATCTGTATCGAGTCCCGACATGTCTTCATAGGACCAGGCGAAGATCTCAACATATTCATTCAATAGCTGAACTAAACGCTCTTTGACATTTGGTTTTAGGTTGGCACCCACTTTAACCTCTTTTCCGTCTTCAACAGAACCCAAGTTGATTGTCTCTATCAGCTCCTCATGGGGCAGAATAGCCCTTTCTTCCTGTTGTAGAAGTCTAGCCAACTCTCCCGGCACTTCACAGTCTTCATCACCTTCGTACTCGGCATGATTGACCAGATCTTCAGAGTCAGTGAAGGCCATAGCATAATTGTTTCCCATGGAATCCGGAATGGAAGGGTACCTGCATTTTGTGAGTGTGGGTGTGTGTAAGGGATAGCCACCTTTAAACAAATAAAATGTAAAAAGAAAGAAAATGAACACAAAAGTTTATATATGAAAACGTCCAGGATTCATTAAAAATGGCATATGAAGATGAAAAATCAATCCCTTACAAATGGACCTATATGCCTCGGGTAAGGCATAAGGCAAAAGTGTACGAATTGTTTAAGAATTATTACAGACCAACATAATAAATTACTGATTTATGAAAGTAATGGGAACAAAATCCTTTGCCTCCCAGTTGTTCAGTCCTCCTTTAGCAGTCGGGAAAATCCAGTCTTCAAAGTTGCTCTCATCTTCACCATCCTCCAAAGCATGAACTCTATGATGGGTGATCTTTAATGGTGGCCCTCTAGCCCGGGAGCGACGCACAACCTTTTGAGCAGAAACAGTGAAACCCAAGCCGAACTTATCTATCTTGTAAGGAAAGTCTGGTAGCTGACCCCATACTGTGCTTCCTCCTTCCTCGATCACAGCCTTCGCATCTTTAAGGGATGACATCCGGAACACAGGCTTGGTAACTACAGGTACAGAATTCATTGTCTTCGCTGCCGCAACTTCAGGAGAAACCTCTTTAAAGTGTTGGAAAGGGGTTTCTATGAATTCACCATCTAACTCCACATAGCAGAAAGAATTAAGATGGCTTATCATATACTCCTCCTCACCATGAACTGTTATAATTTTCCCCTGGACTGGGTATTTGAGCATTTGATGTAGAGAAGAAGTGACGGCCCCAGCATTGTGGATCCAGGGTCTTCCCAACAAGCAAGAATATGAAGGATGGATGTCCATCACATAAAATGTAGAGTTGAAAGTTTTCGTTCCCACTTTAATTGGGATGTCCACCTCCCCGTGGACCATCCTTTTAGAACCGTCAAAGGCTCTGACAATGATATTGTTGGGCTTCAGGGTCAAACCTTCACAGTCCAATCTGTCCAATGCTTTCTTCGGCAAGACATTTAAAGACGACCCGGTATCGACCAGAACGTGAGCAAGAGTAGTCCCTCTGCATTCCACCTAGACATGCAGCGCGTCATTATGCTTTCTCCCCTTAGATGTTAGATCGGCATCGGAGAAGCCAAGACCATTGTCGGCTGTTAGGCTGGCTACACACTCCTGGAACTGGTACGCGGAGGTTTCCTGAGGCACGTGGGTCGTCTTTAAGAATCTGATCAAGGCTTTGGCATGAGCTTCAGAACAGAGCAACAAGGCGAGCATAGAGATTTTTGAAGGGGTTTTCCCCAGTTGTTCTACGACATCATAGTCGCTTTTCTTAATTATTTTTAAAATCTCCTCCATTTCCTTTTGAGTGGTTTTGGGGATGACCAAAGGCTGAGCCCTCGTCCTGACGGGCGCTTCTTGGATCCCCTTACCTTTATTAGCAGCAACAGTAGAGGGTACAACCACGGGAGTAACAATTTCTTCAATAACTGGAGTTCGCACAGATATGTTGACCGGTACAGGAGTAACCTTAGGAGCATTTGAGGGTCCGAAGATTGCCTTTGGAGGAGCAATCTTCAGAGAGAAAATTCTTCTGCTACGGGTGATTTTACTCGTCCCAGCAATATTTCCTATGTCAGGAGTCTCTTCATCGGAACTTTCTTCAACTGATTCAACTTGCTTAACACCGTGGTAGAAGATCTCTCCTCCATAATTCCACGGTATTGATTTGTTGGACTTGTATGGGATAGGCCCCAGCATAGTAATCTTCAGCGGTACAATCTTTGGATCGGATGTAATCTTAACAGGTCTTTTAGAGACTTTGGAAAGATTGGCGGAAATGGTAATTATAGTAACATCGTTGACAGGAGTCGGAATAACGGAAGTTTTCTCAAAGAGGATTTCTTGATTATCCATTAGGCGTTGGATGCCTAACTTCAACAACAGACAGTCGGATTATAGGGACGAACAAAGGTAATAATCTTTTTCACAGCCTGGGAAAATCCTGGCTTTCAACAGATTCATCTTGATTATTGGCAATGGAGTCATCAAATCATCAACAGCAGCAACATACAGATCCTCTTCAATAGTATGGGCATTGTGACCATGCTTTGGCATTGGGGCAGAGATCACATTCGGTTTTTCAAGCGCATCGAATTCCACCTCCTTAGCGTCTATTAAATATTGGATTTTATTCTTGAGGGCCCAACAATTGTTGGTGTCGTGCCCTATGCTATTTGAATGATAAGCACACTTGGCATTGGCATGGTAAAAAGGAGAAGTTGTATTCGAATTTTGAGGTGCCTCTCTTAAGGTTGTAAGGTTTAATTTCAAGAGATGGGGGAGAACCTGAGCAGGCGTCATGCTTATTTTGGTGAACTGCCTAGCAGGCCTTTCCGCTCTTTGCTGGTTGGTTCTGGATTGATTACTTCTAGGCTGATCAGCTGCAGTCTTTTGAATCATTACGGCCCCCACCATTGGCCCGCGCTTAACTCTTCCTCGACCTCTTTGAGAGTAGACATCTGATACCTCTTTCTTTGTCGGGAAGGTCTTCTTGATGGTAGTGGAAGCATATGTATCCTTTTGAATTTTACCGCTCTTGATGCCAGCTTCAACTCTTTCACCAGTCAGAATTAACTCGGTGAACCCCACAGACGAACTTCCTATAAAGTGATTAAAGAATGGACCTGACAGGGTCCCCAAAAACATATCCACAAGCTCTCTTTCAGACAATGGTGGTTGCACCCTTCCAGCCAAGTCCCTCCACTTCTGGGCATACTCCTTAAAGCCTTCATTGGAGACCATGCCCATACTCTGTAATTGAGTACGGGTTGGTGCTAAATCCGCATTATATTGATATTGTCTGTAGAAGGCAGCCGCTAAATCCTCCTAATTGTGCACATCAGATCTCTCAAGCTGGTAGAACCAATCTAATTGCGTCCCCGAAAGACTATCTTGAAAAAAATGGACCCACAAATCCTTATCAGAAGAATGAGGTTGGATCTTTCTGACGTAAGACCGTAGGTGCATCTTCGGACAAGACAAACCATCGTATTTAGCAAATGTAGGAACCTTGAATTTAGGGGGAATCACAATCCCAGCAACCAACCCTAGCTCTTCGAAGTCCAGCCCAGGCACTCTTTGTATCTCCATAGCTTCCAGACGCTCTTCCAGATTCTTGTACTTGTCATCTACAGGAGGATACTGCTGTTCAGAATAGTCTTTATCCTCTTCTTCTTCTTCAGCCTCAGACTCAGATGGTACTGCAGCTCCCTTTCCTTTACCTACCCCTTCATCAGATGTTAAGGGGAAATCCAGGACCCTTCTAGTCTGACCTTCAAATATTCTACCCAGAGTAGACACACCAACTCTTTTCTTTTTCTTTTTCTCCTTTTCCTTCTCTAACAGTGCTTTAAGATCCTCCTGACCGTTTGCCAAGGTCATGAGGAGTTGTTGGAACTGTGAATTCTGCGCTTGTAAATCTTTGACCGTCTGCTCTATATCTATCTTGCTGAAATAAACAGCAAAGAGATAAGGAAACCTGGTGTGAAGACCTGTTTATGAATATGATGAATGATATGTATTCATGTAATGCATTCAAGGATTCAGAAATTCAAATTTGTTTCAAACAAAAAGAACACACGTCATATTAATAAAGATAGAATTTGTTAGTACATAAATGCCCCATGGGCAAAAAATAATACAAAATCCTAATGTAAAAAGACGTTGCGCATCCTCTTTGGTGCAATGTAGGTGTTGAGAGTCTGCTCTTTGTGGAGTCGATGAGTAAGTTCCAAAACCTTCTTCTCACTGGCGTAGAAGCTGGCTTCAAAAGTGTTATATTCTTCCTTGAGTTGTATCCAACTCTTTGGCAAATCTTCCAATGATGTTGGCATGTCAGGATGTAGGAGGGTATATGGAACCTCTCCTTCCATAACAGGCACTTTGATCACAGGGAGAATGTAGGGGTAAGGCATCATAAGACTCTGGGTGCAGGTTCGTACCCACTTGAGGTAAGACTCAAGGGGGATGGAATTCTTGTGTCTCAGTGTCTTACCGTCCACTTTGTTGGGCATCCTCCAAACTCGGATAAACCTTTGTCGAAGTCCTTGAGTGTCGTTGTTGAAGTCAAAAACCAAGTCCGGAATCAGCATGTCATGAGGGTCATCCCTTCGGGCATAGCCAAACTGTCCCAGAGCTAAGCAGGGGTTGTAGGTAATGCCTCCCCTAATGCCAAGTAATGGGACATTAGGGAATTCCCCATGATGATCAATGATGATGACATTTTCTCTGGACCGAGAACACCAATGAACATCAGAATGTGTAAGAGTCATCAACCGTTGTGACCACCTCAAGCCTTGCTCATTCTTCAAGACTGACTGGGGAAGGTGAGAATTAAACCACCTTGCTAGAAGAGGAGTACAGCACATGAGAACACCTCTTTTCCTCATTGTTCGTGTGTGAAACGAGTGTGGGATGTCCCCAAGAAATGTAGGCACAGGATTTCGAGATATGAAAATCTTGACAGCATTCACATCTATAAGTTGATCAGGGTTTGGGAACAAGACAAACCCATAGATGAGAAGTGCTACAATCTCCTTAAAAGCTTGCAGATCTAGAGAATTCCAGCAGTCTTGTGCCTTCTCAAACAGAAACTTTGCCAAGAAACCCTTGACACCACTTCTGATTTCCCAATGACCTTTGATATCAGATGGTTGCAAGTGTAAGGCTTGAGCAACATCTTCAGGATTTGGCTCTCTTTCCGTACCGTTGTAGGGTAGTTGATGAAGAATAGGAATCCTTAGGAGTTGAGAAAATTCCTCCAAAGTAGGCACTAGTTGGTAATCAGGAAATGTAAAGCAATGATGTAGGGGGTCAAAGAACTAGAAGAGAACTTTCACCATGTCTTCTTTAATGTTGGAGTTGACCAACTTGAGAAGTCTACCATGTCTTTCAGTGAAGGGAGAATTCTATGGAATCTTGGAAGCAAGCTCCTTGAGTAGAGGAGGAATTCTCACAAGGTTGACCTGGATTGTTTTCCTGCGAAGTGATTCCATAACCTACAAAACAAGAACAAAGATGAAGATCCAAACCCTTGAAATGGTTAGTGGATGCAAATGATTCTTCATGATGTTCATGATGTATGCACAAGTATATGTACAAACAAATCACACAAGTTCCTAGTTTCAGGCTTGTATGGGGTTTCATAGGTAAGTACCCTCTTGAAGTTAGTTGGCTCAACCTGTCCTATAAATAGTAACCGGATTCTAAGGAGCTCAATATCACCGGATTATTTTCTGTGTTCATTGTTTCAGTTTAGCCACTTTACTGGCGACCGAAATATTCCAAGAAAACAACCCTCAATGAGTGCAGTATCGAGTATCTACCAACTTCGGACTGCACCAAAGCCGGTCATCTCACTACCCCTAAAAAGGCCAATATGGTCAAGTAAAGGTTCTAAAAGTCCATTAGTACTTCATGACATCACTCAGCGGCCCCGTATTCTCTTTGATTGACTCAAAGGCTACCGGTACCCACAAATATGTCGCACTAATATAGCTATTGCTTCAACCATGTCGGTATACCCCGCACAGTTTCCACAACGTATTGCTATTTACCTATGAATGTTTCCCAAATCCGGGTAGAGGATTTCAAACCCAAAAAATAGAACCAAGTGTAAAGCAATCAAAGCAAACAAAGTAAGCATGTAACGGTGATCTAAATCGTAAGGTAACCCCACTTTTGGATTTATTCCCCAGCAGAGTCGCCAGTTCTGTGATACGGTGGGAGAACTGACTTGAGGTTTTGCGTTTGTGTTCGTAAATGTTTCGATTTAGCAAGAGTCGTCACCGACTTTTTATTTTATCAAAAGGAAAGGTCAAAAAGCACAGGAAAGACCTTTGAGATGTTTTCTTGGGTTCGGGGGGTAGATTATGAAAAGGGAAGGTGCAAGCACCCTTTTCATCCATGGTTATCCATGGGCTCTTAGTTACTTGTTTAGATCACTTGCTTTTGCTTTTCAATTGTTTGAAATGGTACTTTGTGTATGGTTTTGAAAATGTTTTGAAAAGAGGCCTTATTTAGGCAACCTTTGTAATGATTCTTGTTTGAATATATACAAAGGTGTTTGTCTTTTGAAAATATATTTCAATGTTTGAAAGTTTGTTTTGGGAAATGTTTTTGAAATTGTGTTGTGATGTGTTTTTTTGAAAATAGCAAGGATGTTTGCAAGTTTTGATCAAGTAACTAGGAGCATCTACCCTATCTACTCAAAGATCTTTCCTACATATTTTTAACCCTTTCACATTGTTGTTTTACCATTGTATTTGGTAAACAACCTTGTGTTTGGATGTTAAACGGGACAGGTGCAGGTCATCGTATTGACCATCATAGCAATTGTGCCAAGTATCTTTAGCAAATTTTTGAGGGACTAGATCATTTTGTTTAGGTAACCAAGATAGCATCATCGAGGGACTATGATCTTTTTGTTTTGATTTTGTTTTTCCAAGACACTCAACATACATACCATGGCTATTTTAAAGGCAATAAGTGGATGAAACCCTAGGGGTGTATGTGTGCATTGTGTTGTCAATTTACATGCTTTATGTCTTGTATTAGGTTTAACTATTTATTTTGATTTTGGATTTTGCATACAAACTCTAATCTCTATCATGGCATATTTGAAAACAATAAATGCGTAAAAGTAATCTAAGCTATTACAACATTGATATGGGGAGGGGGATACAATTTTGAATAGGGGATTATTCGCAAGAAATTAAAACCCTAAGGTTATTACAACCAAATTGAATTCTTTGTTCAAATAATAAATAAGTAAATATTTAAATGGACAATTAAATAAATATGCAATATATTATAAATATGCAAAAAATGTTTTTTTGCATTATTTGTATGTATGTAAAAATAAAATATTTAATGTATCAAAAATAAGAAAAAAATATTATTTTTATTAAGGGTGAAAACCCTAATTTGTTTTAAGAAAGTATATATATATATATATATATATATATATATATATATATATATATATATATATATATATATATATATATATATATATATATATATATATATATATATATATATATATATATATATATATATATATATATATATATATATATATATATATATATATATATATATATATATATATATATATATATATATATATATATATATATATATATATATATATATATATATATATATATATATATATATATATATATATATATATATATATATATATATATACATATTATGTATTATTTATTTATGTACAATAAAATAAAAATATATACAAATGTTTAGAAAATTAAATATGTGAGAAAAGTATTATTTAAGTATATAAATAATAAAAATAAAAATATATGATATTTTTTGTATTATTTACAAGTTTTTTACTAAGAAAATAATGTATATATTATTTAATAATTATTTCCATGTCTAAAAAATAATAAAAAATAATAAAATAAAATGTGAAAATTTATGAAAATATTTTTAGTAATTTTTTATGTTTAGAAAAATAAAATAAAGTCAGAAACTAAAAAAGAAATGAAAAAATATGAAAATATAAAACAATGGGCCAAGGGGTGTAAACAGCAAGGCTAAGGGTGCAAAAAGCATGAACAAGCCAAGCCCAGCCCAGATCTGCCTTCGTCTTCAACCTTTGAACAAAAAACGCACGCCATGTGTACAACTTCGTATCTCCTGTTTCAGTGCTTAAAAACAAAAACTTGTAACATGAAAGTTATAGAGCATGATCATACGATTCTAACCATGTAAAGAACTTAATTTAACTCTCAAAGACCAGAGAGAATTTCTCTGTCCTTAATTTCTAACCTAACTTTTTCAGGAAGTTCATCAATCAAATTCTCTCAACACAGTTAACTTAAATGAAATCTATGCATATGTACAGCTTAAGGGCAATGAGTACTACATTTTTTATTCACAAACCTAAGCCTAATAATAAAGAGATAGAAAAGTTGGAAAATACCTGCTTCAGTTGAACTCGAGTATGGAAATATGGAGGTTTTCAATGAGGCCTGAGATGCTTGGGAGCTTGCTTGAACTTCCTTTGACCTTCCCCAATGCTTAGTTGGCTTTGTACTTGCTTGAATAAACCTGTAGAAGTCAACCTGCACAAGCTTAATTCAAAAATGGTGAAGCTTGAAAACAAGGTTACAGTCACTGGCTAATGGTTGGGATAGTTCAGATAGGTTGTATGGAGTGTGTTGGAAGAGGTTTGGGGCAAAACGCACGAGTAGTTTTTGTTTTGGAACTCAAAATGCAGAAGCTGCCCTGTTTTGCAAGAATATGGTGTTTTGGTGTTTTAGAAGGCTTGAGAAGTGGATAGCTCGTGCTTCTGACTTAAGGCAATATGCAAAACTTCTTTGGAATGGTTACCAGAGTTGGTTTTATTAGGTTGCCAAGTTATGTGGTTTTTGCAAGGTTTCTTGGTTTTAAAGCAAGAATGAGAAGTGACTATGCAAAGGCTTGTACCATCTAGCTCAGGGCCTGTACAAAGTTGGTATGCTTTTCCCTATCTTTGTGGACTTTGTTTGCTGTGAAAGAAAGGTCCAATGCTCAAGAGAAACAAAAATGCATAAAGTTGTGCTTTATGAAAATAGCATAGTTGCCTTTTTGCCAAAAATGGATTAAACCCTTGTGTAATCCTCTAGAGCTCAGAACAATGCCTCTAACCAAAGTGTTTCCATTCAATTTTTTAGTGTGGATGGGTTTAGATACTTGTAAACAAGTACAAACAAAGATGGATAGAAATTGCAATTTGTAGCATAGTGAAAAATGCCATGGATGAAAGTGATATTTTGCCAAATTCAAACCTTCGATTCTCCATAACCATAAATGATTTTGGAGAGTTCTTGGACATTTTGGAAAGCTTGTAACATGCTCTATAATCCATTTTTGAAATGAATTTTGATATTACAATTGGAACTAGGTGAAAAATTACCATGAAGATAGGTCAAAATCCTGCCTAAACTAGGGCAAAATTTCACTAAGTTAGAAAGTTTTTGGACCCTTGTTCACAAAATCATAACTTGAGATCCAAGCATATTTTGGGAAAACTTTGTGAATAAAAGTTGTATATTTTGTGGAGGACTACAACTTTCATGTTGGAAGTTTTGTTTTAATCCAATTGCATCATGGTGAAAAGGTTGAGCAAAGTTGGGAAAAAATAAGAAAATTTCATAACTTAGAAATTTTCTAAGTTATGAAATTTTTCAATCTTAAACCCTAATTTGCAAAATTAGGTTTCTTGATGAACAAGTTTCATGTTTTGACACATTTTGATGAAAAATGACCCTTGGAACTTGATTTTGACCAAAAAGTCAAAGTTTGACTTTTCAGTGTACAGTTGATTTTTGATCAGTTGACTGGAAAATTTATCTGTCAATCCAATGCTTTTGAGATCTTTTGAACCTTGTGATTAGGTCAATATGATGCTATTGAGTCCTTGAATCCATGCTTGAACCCAATTTGCCATTGGCTAGGTGAAAAATCAGAAATTACCCTTCTGCAGTCAAAACCCTAAAAATGACCATTTTGCCCTTTTGGTGATCTGATCAAATTTCTTGAGGAGTTGTGGTCCAAACTTGATCAAATGGTTCATATGAGTCTATAATGTTGATGTGGATCAAAATTTATGAGGTTTGACTGTAAATTGGCCACAGTTGACTTTTTCCCCAATACAGCTGATTTTTAGGTTAATTGTCCAATTGACTGGGCAAAAATTTAATTCAAGGCTTGAAACTTGGTATGAGCAATCTTATAAGTCCAACATGAAGCATGAAAGCCACATGGGGAATTAGAAGTCCAAAATTCCTTGTGCAAACTCAAACCCTAATTTAGGTCATCAATGCAAGGAGATGTCTTGAGCAGAGCAAACCCTAATTCTGTCTGGAATTCAAAGAGTCTTGTAAGGAGAAATCTTGATAAAATGAGAGGGAAAATTTTGGGGTACAACACTTATGGTATATTTGTTGTCTATCAACAGCTTCACGGTCTTGTTCACCTTTAATATTCAAATCCTACAACAAATTTATCAGCCAAACAGTTTGACACACAAACAAAACACCTGCAATGTACTCATTTTCACAAGTAGACAAGGCAACCACGTGTTTCTTCTTGGAGAACTAAGAAATGAGACTTCCTTGATACTTGAAAAAATATTCATAAGTACTGCTTATGTCAACTCTGTCTCCACACCAATCAGAGTATGAATAACATATCAGCTCAAAGTCAGATTTAACACCGGAAGGGTAAAACACTCCATACCTCAGAGCCCATAATGTACCTCAGTATTCTAACAATAGCTTGGTAATGTGACCACTTTGGTTTGTTCATAAACCTACTCACCATTCCAACTGTATAGTTAATGTCAAGTCTAGTTTTATAAAGATATCTGAATGAGCCAACCAACTGTTTAAAAGTTTTAGCATCTACATCATCACCCTCAGCATCAGAATCCAGCTTGTGATTCGTCTTAGCAGGTGTGAATGTAGTTTTGCAATTTGTTAGCTTAAATCAATTTAGAATCTCAAGTTCATACTTTAGTTGATGCAAAATGATACCTTTCTCAGACTACAGAATCTCCATCCCTAGAAAATATACCATATTTCCCAGCTCTGTCATCTCAAACTCATTCATCAGTATCTTCTTGAACTTGACCATCTCATCAGAACAACTCCTTGTTAGCAATATGTCACCAACATAAAGACACGCCACAATCATATTTCTTCCAGAAGTATAACAATCACCTCAAATTAATCTAGTCCAGATTTTTGTAAAAATATAACTGTTTCTTGTCTAGCTACACCAATCTAATTGTTTCATGTCTAGCTACAAGCGCAAACACTTAAAAGTAATCTAGTCCAAATTTCTGTAAAAATCTTCTAGATACTAACTGTTCATACATAGATATATTGGTCGGTTAGGAAGGATAAGAAGGACCAGGCAAAGGTAGACGAATCAAACATTGCATGTTGGGCCAAGTAGGGCATCAGATCAAAGAACTTCATGACTGAGCTGAGTAGTAAGGTCGGGGGAAGTTATGGTCGGTTATACGAGAAGATGAGAAAGCATTGGATGAGCTCATCAGATACTGTTACTAGTCCTAGACGTTATAAATAGCTCGGCATTGATGAAACCGTTACACAATGGCCTACTTTTTAAGAGAGAAACTGCTCATCAATATATGACGATGCACGTTATAACGACTATCATCATTAGTGACGGCAGACATTTCTAGCTTTGATGGAAGTCCAGTTACGATCAATGAAGAGTCACAAAGATTATGAACAGCGATCAATGAGGTCCATGCACCTCCATATGAATAGGGCTCCCGACTGAAGGGTAAGCAAGACGTACACTTAGAGCTCACGCACACTTGTGTAAGCCTCTGAATCCCTTAACATAATATACAAAGCAGTTCCATTCATTAGAGACCTTTCCTGAAGCCCTTGGGTCAGTAGGGAAGTCGTCCTTGGTGTTCAGCAAGAACATTTGACGCCCATCATGGGGCCCAGAAAAACTTTCCTGGGCCACACTATCCAAGTATTCTGCAAACAATGTCCTCTGACAGAGATTCACCCCCAGAAATGGCTCAATTACTGGCCATGATCGATGACCTTCGCCAACAAAACGACACCCTCCAGGACAACATCCACATCCTGCAGATAAAGAGCCAAGATGATGGGGACCAAGGAATGGACTTCTGGAACTCGATCCATTATCCCAGGCTATCTGGGACGATCAAGTTCCAGAAAACTTCAAGCCCCCGACGTGCTCGTCATACGTTGGGAAATTTGATCCCCACGAACATATCATTGCTATCAACAACGTGATGGAAATCATCGGGGCTACTGATTCGTTGAAGTGCAAGCTCGTGGCCAGAACTTTCAAGGAATCAGCTTTAAGGTAGTATATGGGAATTCCGAGAGACTCCGCCACCAGTTACCAATATTTCACCAAAAAGATGGTCCAGCAGTTTTCTGCAAGCCGACACACGAAGGTGTCCACAACGACACTATTTAATGTCTGCCAACTCCAATCGGAACCCTTGAGGGATTACATGGCATGGCTAAATGAATAAACTATAAAGGTTTCTCATCCTAATCAGGAGATCTTTGTAGCGGCTTTTCAGCACGGTCTCTGGGCCAGTCAATTCAATGAATCGCTGGCCTAGAAACCGGCCACCAGCATGGACGAGATCATCAATCGTGCATAATGTTAAGTAAATGGAGAAGAAAGTAACATGGAAAAAAGACCAGAGACTCTAAAGAAAGAGGAGGGTCCCAAGACGAGAGTCCAAGGTAGAAGAAAGAGCAGAACTGACCTCGTGACTGACCACCACCCTGAGAAAGGCTCCCTTACCGGCCATCCTGATGACCCTTAGTTCCAGATGAAACTTTCACCCCTCTGAATTCCAAAAGGGAAGATATCTTGAAGGACGTGAATCATCTCAATTTACTACCCAGACCTTGGTGTCCCCCGACCGTCAATGCAATCCTAGGGGATGACGCTGATGCTTGGTGCGCATATCATCGGATCTGTAGACATCACACTGACGATTGCCAACAACTGAAGAGAGAAATCAAGAGACTCATTCAAAGGGGAAAGCTATAATCCTATGTGAAAGGAAATGCTGAACATCCTAGAAAGCGAATCCCCCTCCAGAGGCGAAGGCGACCCAGTGAGCCCTTTAAAGAAGAAGAGAAAAGCAAAAGAAGAAGTCTGAGAAGCACGACTAACTCGACATACCCTCAAAACTATATCGGGAGGATTTGTCGGAGAAGGCTCCAACAGTTCAGCGAGAAAGAAATATGCCCAGAACACAATGCATGTGGCCCAAGTAGAATGGACGGACAAAAACTAAGATCGGGGTACTGTCATTTTCTTCCAAGAAGATGCAGAAGGAGTATTGCCTCATGAAAATGGTCCCATGGTCGTCAAAGTCCAAATCAGAGACTGGAGTATCAAACGGGTACTTATAGACCCAGGAAGCTCAGCCAATGTCATGTACTAGGAAGCCTTCAAAGGAATGGACTTTGACTCAAAAGAACTATTACCATTCAACAAAACACTAGTTGGGTTCTCAGGAGAACATGTATAGGTCCTCAGACTCTCCCAACTCTAACCGTGTTAGGGACGAGAGAGAATGCCAAAGAAGTCAGACTATGATATATTATCATTAAAGCGTCGTCTCCTTATAACATTATAATCGAGAGACCTCCATTCAATGCGCTCGAGGCAGCATTATCAACCTTGTACTTTACTATGAACTACCCCCTCTACAAGGGACGAGTAGGAGTGGTGCACGGAGACCAGGGGATGGCATGAAAATATTATAAAGACAGCTTGAAATTAAAGAGGAAGGTTGTGCTTACGGAAGAAGAAAGCGACCAAAAAGTCAACGTGATCCATATGGATCCAAGGGAAGATCATAGGGAGGACAATCTAACCCCCCGGGAAGAGACAAAGAAGGTCCAGATCGGATCCCAACTCTCAGAGATCACCCACCTAGGGACCAATATTTCACCAGAGGAAGAATCATAGATAATGGATATCTTAAAGAAAAACATTGATTTATTCGCCTAGAAACCATCTGACATGCCTGACATGGATCCCAACATTATGTGTCATCACTTGGCACTTGATCACAGGGTAAGGCCGGTAGCCCAACATAAAAGGAAGGGTGGCGAGGAGAAAATAAAATCCATAATCGAATAGGTATATAAGCTGATGAAAGCAGGATTCATACGAGAGATCAAGTACCTTACTTGGCTATCCAATATGGTGATGGTTAAGAAGAAAACCGGGAAGTGGCGAATGTGTATAGATTTCACTGACCTCAATAAAGCATGTCCAAAAGATCCTTATCTGCTACCCCATATTGATCGACTAATCGATGGGGCCTCCCAATTCAAATTGCTGAGCTTCATGGATGTTGTAATACGGTGGGAGAACTGACTTGGTTTATTTTTCATTTTATAGCAATTATTGCAGATAGCAAGAGTCTCCACCAACTTTTATTTTATCCAATAAGGAAAGGTGAAAAGAACAGGAAAAACCTTTGATATATTTTGAGTTCGGGGGGTAAGTTATGAAAAGGGAAGGTGTTAACACCCTTTTCATCCGTAGTTATCTACGGGATCTTAATCGCTTGCTCACTTTATTTGTTTTGTGTGTGTGCTTTTGAAAAAGTTTTGAAATGTCAAATAGCAAGGCAGATTGCTTTATGATAACTTTTGTATCAGCCCTCAAGAGTATTGATAAAGAGTTTTGAAAAATTTTTTGAAAGTGTGAGGAGTGAAAAAGTGTTTTAAGTTGTGAGCAAGCAATTAATAATAACTACCCACTCAAGGTCTTTCTTGTATTTTTCCTCCTCTTTTAGATAGTGTTATCCATACCATTAGTTAGTAGGAAGCCCTATCGTTAGATGTTTGAGGGACATGCGTAGGGTCGTCATTATGGTCATTAAAGGAAACATGTAGGGATACCTTTAGCAATTTGAAGGGATTGTCATCATATATATATTCGTAGGCAACATCGAGGGACAAGATCATATACCATAGGCAACTTTGAGGGACATCGAGGGACCATGATCTTTATGATGATTTATAACTGAGGGTCTTTACTAATGGTATCCCTATGTTCGAGGGACATGACCATTGTTTTTCCGAGGCAACGAGAGAGGTTCTCCTAGAGGTGAAGTGTTTAAAGTGTGCTTGAGTTCAATTTATTTTATCTTGTATATTAGGATTATCTAGCGTTTGATTTGTATCTTGCCATACACCCTAATTACTAACAACAATATAGTAAAACAATAGCAGGAAAAGTAAAGTGCGGAAAATAAAATTTCTACGCTATTACATGGCCTTGGGGAAGTTACATAATAGTGAAGTGCGGAAAATAAAAACCTACAACCATTACATACTAGGAGCAATAATAGAAAAATGCGGAAAAATAAAGCTATACTATTACAGTTGAACGCGTCCTATACACTTTATCTAGGAAAATAAAAATAAGATGAAAATAGCAAAGAAAATGTATTGGTGATTTTTTTATGAAAAAAATGATTTATGATAATTAATTAAATAAACCTAAAAAAACTAATTAATTTTAATTAATAAAAAAAGGTTAATTTTGAAAAAAAAGTTAATTAAAAACCTAAAACCTAATTAATTTGAATTAAAAAAAAAAGGTTAATGATGAAAAACCTAAAAATTAATTAACTTTAATTAACAAAAAAATAATTATTATTTTAGGTTTGTAAAAAGGTCTGTGGTTTTATGGTTAGATGAATTTAGGGTTAAGTTTGCCAAAAGAATTATGGTTTATAGGCAGAGAATTAAGGAAAAAACCACAAGTTGTAAGCAAAACCAAACAAATGTCAGGGGTGAATGTTGAACCCACGTCTTTAACCTTCCACACTGCATCAAGGGGAAAAAAGTTAGAAGCAAAATCACATAAAATATCAGTGATGGGTGTTGAACCCACGCCTTTAACATTCCACACTACATCAAGGGAAAAAATAAGTTAGAAGCAAAATCACACAAAATATCAGGGATGGGTGTTGAACCCACGCCCTTAGCCTTCCACAAATCACACAAAATATCAGGGATGGGTGTTGAACCCACGCTCTTCTAGCCTTTGCCATGCATTGGTTGGTGTTATGATCTGGCCTCAGTGTGTTTTATAATAAACCTGCAAAACAGACATAGTTAGTAATCCAAAACATCCTACTCCCCTTAAATGATGGAATTATTTTGTGGGATAAAACACAAGGGATCAAGAGCTATGGAAAAAATGCATGGAATATGTGTAACCATGGCGTGGAATTGGTGTAACCATGGCGTTTCATGGTTTTGACTGCATGGGACCATTATGATGGTCCACGCCTGTAGTGTTGAATCTCATTAACACATTAAACAAGTTAGTATACCATGAAATACAAAGAAAATAAATATATGAAATTTTATACTGTTAAAACCGATATGGCATGTATGTATGAAATACAAGTGAATGAGATGGTTTGTTTGTAGTGAGATGAGGGTTTGTAACAAGGATCTCAAGATTTCTAGGATTCTTGAAAGAACTTGATATTTTGACAAGGTTGTGGCAAAGGTTTTTTCCATCGTTATTTGTGTGAAAAGAATGAGATTATATAATGGAAATTATAGCAAAGATATGGGCTTTGGATGTGCAATTGGGCCTCTAATAACCACAAGCAATAGCGCAAATTTTTATTCACTTGAGTTTGACACGTTCTAGGAAAATTCGCAGGGACCTCAGTATGGTTTTTGAAGTTGAAATTTGAAAAAGAAATATATTCGACATCAAGAAAAAACTCTTGTCCGAAAATGGGCTCAATCAGATAAACGGTGAATTAGTTATGAATTTTTAAAGTTTTGCCTCAAATAACTTAATTTTGGGCTCCAGTGTCAACTCTGACACGTTCTTCAATAAAAAACTGGTATTGATCAGAGTAGAAACTGGTCTCGACTTTGGAAGAAAAGTTTTAGATCTCTGAGTCAGTGACCGTGTGTAAAAATATGGGCCTGATCCGATAAAAATTAACCGAGTTATGAATTTTTGAAGTTTTGACCCAGATGAAATAATATTCAGCATTCAGGATTTTTGGCGCGTCACGCGCACTCTGGGAAAAAAACGAAGACCTTTTGAATATCTTTTAAACTTGGAACCTCCTGTGAAAACGTATCCAACTCAATTTTTGAAATTTTGGCGCTGGAACCAGCTCAATACGGTGAAAATCGACCAAGTTATAATTTTCTGAACATGACGCAGATAAACTTCTATCACAAATTTTCTGTACGGAAATACTTGATAAATCCGTATTTTTGAAGACCTTCTGGTCGAAATTGGCTTCCAGCCGTGAGAGATGAAAATGTAGATGACGTCAACACGAAATTTTGTCCACCAGAACAGCTTCAAAACAAGCCACAAGCTTCAAGTTATGAATTTTTTAGTGCGTAAAAACTGCACTTTCAGCACACTTTTTCACCACATTTCTTTGAGAAAACTCGCACATTCGGAGACCTTCTTTAAAGAATTGGCTCTCAAGCCGAACCTGAATTTGAGAATATATTACCAGGGATATCTTGACTAAAGAAAACCTGAATATGACGCGTCGGGTTGGACTTGTGAATCTTTGAACCCCGAATCATTGCGAAACGGCGAACCGATCTTCAGCATGGAAAATACTCTAAGAACATCCATTGGAGAAATAAACGTCCCTTGTAACCTGACGAGGCTTGATAAAGATACCTTGATCCCATAACCATATAACCAATTATATGCGTGTATGTAATGATGAAATATAAGCCAAAAAGGTCAAAATGAAGAGGGTAAATTTTGGGGTATAACAATTGCTTACTCCGGGTACAATCAAATACGCATGAACCCACTGGACGCACACGAGACCGCATTCATGACCAACCGGAACAACTATTACTATGAAGTTATGCCTTTCTGTCTCAAAAATGTCGGGGCTATGTATCAAAGGTTGATGGACATGGCCTTCACTCCACAGATCATGCAGAATATAGAGGTATACATTGAGGACATGGTGGTCAAGACCGTAGAGGAGAGAAGACACGTGAAGGACCTGGAGGAAACTTTCATAGTGATTCAAAGCTACAACATGTGCTTAAAATCAGAGAAATGTATGTTTGAGGTGCAAGCCGGGAAATTCCTAGGATTCATGATCACAAATCGAGGAATAGAAGTCAACCCAGACAAATGCCAAACGATCATCGACATGAGAAGTCCGACATCCATCTGTGAATTCCAACAAATAATTGGCTGTTTGGCCGCTTTATCTTGTTTTCTATCTTGTGCAGGGGACAAATCAATTCATTTCTTCGGAGCAATAAAAAAGAAGGCATACTTTGAATGGAAGGACGACTACAAAAATGCTTTCCTCGAAGTGAAGCAATTCATATCAACCCCGCCTATACTGGTTCGATCCAAGGAGAATACACCTCTAGTACTTTACCTAGCCGTGTCAGACAAAGCCATCAGCTCGGTCCTAGTCCAAGATAGGGAGATCAGTGAGAGGCCAATTTACTTCGTCAGTAAGGTATTACAAATGGCAGAACTCGGGTATCAAAAGATTGAACGTTTGGCTCTGGAATTAGTAACGAAAGCAAGGAAACTCATGGATTACTTCCAATGCCACCCCGTCCTAGTAAAAATCAATTTCACTATTAAGCGAATTCTAAAGAATCCGGATCTGGCGGCACGCATGGTGGCATAGGCGGTGGAACTCTCAGAATATGACATAGAGTTCACCCCACGCACCAGCATAAAACCTCAAGTCTTGGCTGACTTCGTGGTCTAATTAAGCGCCCCGACAAATGAAAAGTGATCTACAAGATGGGTCTTATCAGTAGACGGGTCATCTAACCTGAGAGGTATTGGAGCTGGCGTCGTGCTAGAGCGACTCAGGGACTTAGTCATAGAGTACTTAGTATGCTTAAATTTCCAAACCAACAACAATCAAGCTGAATATGAAGCCTTGATCGCTGAAATGAAGCTAGCTAAAGAAGTCGACATCACTCACTTATTGGTCAGGACCGACTCCTAACTAGTAGTCGGACAGCTACAGGGCGAACTTCAGACCAGAGATCCCATCCTACAAAAATAACTAAAGAAAGTCATTAAGCTATCAAAAGAGTTTCAAGAGTTCAAGATATGCCATGTGCCTAGAGAAGAAAATGCTTGGGCTGACTTATTATCCCGATTGGCTAGCACGAAGGGCTCAGGTTTGAAAAAGACAGTGATCCAGGAAACACTGGAATTACCAAGCATAAAGAAGGAAGAAGTTCTCGTGGTCAAAGAAGGAACAGGGTGGATGACTCATATAATCAAGTACATGTTACAGGATCAACTACTACCAGACAAAGAGGAAGCAAGATGCTTAAAGGAGATTTCAATAAGGTATCTTATAGTGACAAATAAGCTGTATAAAATGGGAAAGACAACCCTCATGTTACACTGTGTTCCAGAAGAAGACAAGATGCTAATAATCAAGGAGATGCATGAAGATATATGTGGTAGACACATAGGTGGTTGGGCTTTATCCGACAGAATATTGAGGGTCGGATACTATTGGCTGACCATGCTCCAAGATTGTGTTTGTTTTGTAAGTTGGTGTGTCAAATGCCAAAAATATGCACCAGTTATCCATACCCGGGCTGAATTGCTCCATTTGGTGATATCCCCATGGCCTTTTCATCAATGGGGAACAAACATATTGGGACCTTTTCCAGTAGCGCCAAGACAACTCAAATTCTTGATCGTAGCCGTGGATTATTTCACCAAATGGATAGAGGAAGAGGCCATATCGCGAATTACAGCTGAAAGGGTAAGAAGGTTTTACTGGAGAAACATCATTTGTAGGATCGGTATACCACGGGTCATCGTCTCTGATCAAAACACCCAATTCACCAGCACACATGTAACAGAGTTTTGCAAGGAGCTCGGCATCATCAATCGCTTTATCTCAGTATAGCATCCTCAAGCGAATGGGAAGGAGGAATTAGCTAACAAAGTGATCCTAATCGGAATAAAGAAGAAGTTAGACGAAGCAAATAGGTTGTGGGCCGATTACCTCCATGAGATCTTATGGTCCTGCCACACCACATCTCACTCCACACCCAATGAAACGCCATTCAGGATGGTATATGAGGATGATGCCATGATCCCGGTAGAAGTCAACACCCCAACATGGAGGAGAATGAGCTTTGAAGAAAACACCAACAAGGGACATCTGGATAATGAATCTGATATGCTTGATGAAATTAGAGACACTGTACATATCCGAGAAGTAGCGGCCAAACAGAGGATAGCCCGACGATTCAACATGAAAGTCAAGCAAATGGGATTTTTTAAAGGGCATCTGGTTCTAAAGAGGATCAATGATCCGACAAAGAGGGGAAAACTCTCACCAAATTTGTAAGGACCTTTCTGATTAGTAGAGAAACTCAGCAACAGGGCCTACAAGTTAGAGACACTAGAGGGCATAGAAATTCCTAATACTTGGCATGTATCTAGTCTTAAGATTTATTTCAGCTATAAAATGTAAGCCTATGTAATGAATAAAGCAAGTGCACTCTTTTCCCTGGCAAGGGCCTGGGTTTTTAACAAGGCAAACCATAAAAGAACAAAGAGATTGTTAATTTAAGATCACCTATAGGGCTCTACACCTCGGTTCCTTCCGAAACCATCTCAGGTGTAACCCCCATCAACAAAGAACCTTAACTGGATTTCATTTGGGTCTTCCTGAGGGCATTATCTAAGGCTCTACACCTCGGTTATGATCTTGAACCACTAAAGGGTAATCTTCCAGGTTGAAATTCCTTGCCTAGTTAGTGGTCACTCCCCTCGTGGTACTCCTGTGCAGAAAAATATTTTTAGACTCTACACCTCGGTTCCTTTCGGGACCATCTCAGGTGTAACCTCCATCGACGAAGAACCTTAATTAGATCCCATCCAGGTCTGCCTGAGGGTATTCTCTAAGGCTCTACACCTTGGTTATGATCTTGAACCACTCGAGGGTAACCTTCCAGGTCGAAATTCCATGCCTAGTGGTCACTACCCTCGTGGTACTCCCGTGCAGAAAAATATTTTCGGGAACTAAACATTGGTTCCTTCCGGGACCATCTCAAGTGTAACCCCCATCGACGAAGAACCTTAATTAGATTTCATTTGGGTATCCTTGAGGGAATTCTCTAAGGATCTACACCTCAGTTCTGATCTTGAACCACTCGAGGGTAACCTTGCAGGTTGAAATTCCCTGCCTAGTGGTCACTCATCTCGCGGTACTCTCGTGTAGGAAAATATTTTCGGGCTTTACACCTCGGTTCCATCCGGGACTATCTCAGGTGTAACCCCCATCAACGAAGAACCTTAATTGGATTTCATTCGGGTCTGCCTAAGGGTATTCTCTAAGGATCTACACCTCGGTTCTGATCTTGAACCACTCGAGGGTAACCTTCTGGGTTGAAATTCCATGCCTAATGGTCACTCCTCTCTTGGTACTCCCATGAAGAAAAATATTTCCGGGCTCTACACCTCGATTCCTTCCAGGACCATCTCAGGTGTAACTCCCATCGGCGAGGAGCCTTAATTGGATTTCTCCCGGGGCTACCTAAGAGCATTCTCGAAACAATGAGGAACACCAATCATCCCAGTTCACATTTGAACAGGGGCTAATGTCTAGAAAATATGAAAGACATTCCTGGGCTACTACAGGCTCATACAAAATGGATTAACGGTGTCAGGGAGGATTAAGGCCTCTCTTCTGAAATGATCACTATGGTTCTTGTCAGAACCACATGAGCAGGGGGCTACCATACATCCATAATCCTCCTACAAACACGCAAGGTGGAAACGAAATACAAATAAAATAAAAACGAAACCAACGACTTGGAAACTTAAAGCCCATAGGGCGATTGTCTGGACATGCAAAATATTTAAGGACATTACAAAATGCACCCACTTAAAAAGGGTGACTAATAAATTGTTCAAAATAAATAAAGTGGAGCTTAAGATCACTTAGTCACTTCGGCCGGAGAAGCATCATTCATATCTGGATCATCAGTAACCGGGGACCCGTCAACATCCTCCATATCCACCAGTTGGCCATCCACGATACTCTTGAAGAAATCCACAGAAGAAATGTTTAAGGTTGGATAAAGACACATCCCCTGATATCTCGCTCGGTCAAAAGCCACATCCTCGGTATTAAGCACATTTGTTGTACCCCAAAATTTTCCCTCTCATTTTATTCACAACATATTCCTAGAGGTCCTCAAACGCTCAAGGTTAACCAAGAATTGACCAGATAAATTCTCCTCTTTAGTAATGAACTTCCAACTAGGGTTTCACTTTTAATAAAGAAGTTTTAGTTTCAAAGGCCTCAAGTGATTCCCATGGTTCCTAATATGTCCTCAAGAATTTCCATTCCAAGTTTCATGCCTTGCATCACAAGTTTGCTCAGTCAATTGCTCAGATGGCTGAAAATCAACTATATTAGGTCAAAAGTCAATTGTGGTCAATATGTAGTCAAACCTCAAGATTTTTGGTCAACATCAACATTTTGAAGTTATATTCATCATTTGATCAAGGGTTGATCATGATTCCTCAAGGAATGCTCTCAAATCATCAAGAGTAAAAAATTGCTAAATTAGGGTTTCCTAGGAAAAGTTAACTGAACTTTGACCAAGCATAACTTTCACATGTTTCATCTATTTTACCACAACCAAAGGTCATTGTGAAGAGAATTCAATTCTCTACAAATTTTATTTTATTGTCAAATCCAAAAAGTGCATCATTGGAAAGATATGAGCCATTACATTATAGGTCTTTTTCAAAGTCAACAAAAAGGCTTTTTTTTGTCAAGGCAAGTTACATCAAGATAATTTCTCCAAATGCAAAAATGATCAAAATAGAGATTGTAAGAGACATATTGAGCCTTCCAAAAAGTCCAAGATCATCTTAAAAAGTTTAAAATTGAGAAAGTTATAACCAATGCAAATTAGGCAAATTGGTGAAAATGCAAGAAGTCAACTTTGAGCAAAAATGCATCTCTAAGTTCATGGACCTATTTTTTAGAGTTCAAGCATGTTTATGACATACCCAAAGACCTATAAACCTATTCATATACTATTGTGATTTTAATTTTCATTTATTTCAATTTTTATTCATTTAAAGTAAATAAAATAAAATAAAACAAATGGTAAATTAATGGGCCAAGGTGTGTGGTTGATGTTGGACTAAGTTTGAAGCCCAAATATCTTACTAGCTGTACAAGGAGGCGTGAGATATCAAGCTTGAGAGAGAATCTCCAAAATTAGAAATTTTGTAAATGCATTTTATTTGGCTTTGATAACCATTATAAACCAGTGATCTTTTTCCATCTTTGTTGACCTAAAAGGATTCCATATACATACACAAGGCTCGGACCTCAAAAGCAGATGCACAACCAGCCTCAAGCAAACCCTAAAATATTTCAAAAAATTCAAAGAAAAGAAGCAATCTGCATTGAACAATCCAACCATCCTCCATCGGATCTAAGCACTCCATCACGCTCCTGAGAGTCCCAGGAGTCTATCCTTGCCACTTTTGAAGCTCATGGCATCCCAAGTCAGCGTAATCGAGTGTCACGGGTCAAGCAAGGTTTGATATATTTGAAACTAAAATTTATGCATTGTTGATATGTTTGATGAGTTGATTTATGTTCAGGATATCCATTAGAGCAGAATGGACGTTTCACATGAGAGCTTTGAGGCCTGAATCGTGTGATGCCATTGTTAGGTCATCACGAGCTGAAACTTTTGAAACTCATAATATAGGGACTCTCAGGCCAAATGAGTACCACCATTGAATTTGTAGACCCCAAATTAGGGTGGTAGGGTCATTTTTGTTTTTGTTATGTTTGATTTTTGCAGGTTTGGAGTTTTGGCCAACCGGAAGCGATGACCGGAGCCACCACCCCCGATGGCTTGACCGGCATTGAAGCTTGCAAGGATGAAAGGGAACAAACAATTGGTTTATTCAAATTGCAGGGGACCCACTTGGCACGTATGTTTTGCACAGTCAGCATTAGGACTGGATTTGTATTATATATTTATTAATGTGCTTATATGAACGAAAGTACAGCAATCCCAACGGTACAGGCATTGCATGATTAAGTGTTACAAAGGGCAGGGGTAGGGGTTCGATCCCTACCTCTTGTCATGTTATTTTTCTAATTTCTTCCTGTAGATCCAATACTTCAGACCCCAGTGCGTGCACCAAGCGTCCTCACCCTCGGCCACTAGATCATCCTAAATCTAGATCCAACACCCCAGGCGTGTCCCCCATGATACACCCTCCTGAAGTTGTCCTCACTGGATCCAGCGTTGGCATAATGGGCCTGGATCCAGTTTTCAAATTTGCACCCCCAGGTTGCTTCACAACATCAGGCCCATTTTCTATTTTATTTTATTTTATCTTTATTTATTTAATTATTTTATATCATTTTTAAAACCGTTTTTATTTTTATGATAAAATCAGAAAATCACAAAAAAATAGATTTAGGTTTTTCAAATTAAATTTAATTTTTGTAAATTACTTAATTTAATTATTTTGATTAATTTAAAACTAATTAGAACTAGGTTTAATCATTTCAAATCTTTTTCCAAATGAAAATACCAAAAAATATTAGATTTAATTTCAATTAATAATCATTTCTTTTTTTTATTTAATTAAGATTAGATTTAGTATAGTTTAAGTTTTTCTTAAAACAAATAAAAACAACAGAAATATTCTACGCATTTAGGAGTTTTAAGGTTTTACCTCGCTTCCCATATTTGCGTGCTTACTTTAAATTTCACATTTGATTCTTTCATATTGATGTAACTGCAAAAGGATATAATAGCTATAAATTTAGGGCTTTACTTTTTATTTCCCCATTTTGGATTTGTAATTCCCCCTCCCCTAAGCCATTTAATAGCGTAGCTTTTAAATTTTGCACTTTATTTTTGCTTTGATATTAAATGTTAGATGTGTTCTAATAGGCTTGTATGATAAGATTAAAAGCAAATGCCATCCAACTTAAACACTCAAGATAAATAATTGAAACACAACACACTTGCACACACACACCTCTAGGGTATCTCCCCTTGTTGCCTTCGGAATAAACAGTCACAATTCTCGAACGTAAGAGATTTTAGTGGCGAACCTTTGGTTTAAAGAGCATAAGACCCTCGATGACCCTCTCGATGCTGCCTCGGTATATGATATTAAAATCTTAGGGTAGTTACTAAAGTATCTTGCTAAGTTGCTTTCATGACCGTACGATGTCCCTCGCCCATCCCTAAAAACATCCAACGATAGAGCTACCTACTGACTAATGGTAGGATAGCATTGTCTAAAGGAAAAGAGGAAAAGAACAAAACTTTCGAGTAGGTAGATAGCTTTTAGTTGCTTGCTCAAACAAAAAAATTTTGATACACACACAAATCTTTTCTAAACATTTTCAAAGACATAAAAACACTTTGTATATGTTTTCACCGAAATGAGAAATATTACAAAGTTCGCCGCACTAAGGCGTCTTTTCAAAATATCTTCAAAACACACTTACACAAAAAGCATTTTCAAAATGAGCTAGCAACTAAGAGCTCGTAGATAACTACGGATGGAAAGGGTGCTAATACATTCCCTTTCCATAACCTACCCCCCTTACTCAGAAAATTCTCTCGAAAGGTCTTTCCTATTCTTTTCACCCTTTCCTTTGTTGGATAAAAGAAAAGTTGGTGGCGGCTCTTGCTAACCGCAACATTGCAATAAAATGCAAAACCAGTAAAAGTTAGTTCTCCCACCATATTACAACATCCATACGAGACCTCGCCAAGGATTGTTGCAGGTCAGCACAAGACTTCTTTGCTATGTCCAACTCTATGGAGAGCTTGGATTCAGAAGCCTGAAGATCATCACGGCTTTTAGTAAGGGTCTTAGTCTTTGAAACTTCAGCAGCTAGACTCTTCTCCAAAGCATAAACTTTATCAGCATATGACTTCTCACTGCCTATCAATCGGTCAACGTCCTTCTGCAGATTGACACACTGATCCTCCAAGTCATCCCCGCATTCAAATAGTCCCCAGGCCAGCACAACATAACACATCAGATAAGAACTCAAATGTTGAGTAATCTTCTGGCGTATGATACTCTTCACCTTGTTAACATCCTCGGTAGTGTTGAGGTGGTCATAAAGGAACTTCGGCCCATAAAAACTATTAGACCATAATTAATTCTCATTTGAAGGACGGGTGGAGCCATTGTCGGGCTCCTACATCAACAACAAGATCTCCTGATCTACCCTACAAACCTCATCTGCCATCATCGTCTTCATATTTTTCCGGGGTTGTTCAATAGTGTCCTTAATGGCCGAGATGAATTTGGTCGATGACTGGGGCTCGCTGATCACAACACCCGACCTTAGGACGATCCCTTTCTTATTCTTCGACGCCCCGAGCTCCATACCAGAAAGATCAGACTTAGCCTCCGAAGGGCCCTCAGTTCCTTGCCGAGAAGCACAAAGTGCGGCCATCAATTTCTTTTTCTCCCTAACAGAAAGGTCAGTCATCTTATCTGCAAAAAGACATTAAAAGAACAAAATGAGAAAAGAAGGAAAAGATTTGTAATCGGCGACCAATTAAAAAGAATCTTACCCAAGAAATCTAGAACTTCTTCAATAGACAAAGGTAACAGGTCCTTGACCTTGAACAAATGGAAAAAAAATCTAGCAATTGCAAAGATTGAACCTCAAGATCACTCAACTTATCGTAGTTAAACCTAGACATGGGTAGAGGGTTTCCAATCCAATATAATGGAAACTTGGGATGACCGTCAGTGGCATAGAGGACATGGGGACATCTCGGTCTGCAACCAATACGTAGGAACCGATCCTTAAAACCCTTATAATTCGTGGTGTAAGGTTGAAGGAAGCTCCTATGAGGAACACCATTGATGGCAACTGAACTTCCAGACTCTATAGTTTTTACTTCAAAATAGGAGAAGAACAAGCCAATGGTCGGTGTCACGTCCAGGGCATCACAGACCATCTCGAAGGCCTTAATAAAACCCCAACTGTTTAGACGAAGTTGGGAAGGAGCCACATTTACCGTTCTCAGGACGTTAACCTCAAAATCAGAAAAAGGAATGAGAATAAAAATATCCTCTAGCACGTCAGCATAGAAATAAAAGTACTCATCTTTCACCCCTCTGGGCTGGGACATACAAACTCTATCGTCGGGCCCGCAGGCCATCAGAACAATGCCATCCTCATTCCCCGTCGAGGATACCTTTCGCGAATAGTAGAGTTTTGCCACCTCCACTCCATCCAGAGAACTTTGATCGTAGTCCACCACTTCTTCGTTAAAAGTAATAGGGTTTTCTATCAATATTTCCATAGAACCTAATGAAGAAGATTCGGAGTTAGAGTCACTTTTAGAAGTGAAAATCTCACCATAAACCCTATCCATGACCCGAGAAAATTCATCTACACCTAAGGCATCTCGTATCTCTTGCATGCACTCATCCCATAAAGCTCTCCTCTCCTCATCGCTTGTATGAATCTTATGACCCAGATTGTCACACTCTCTCATGATCACCACCCTTAAAAAACAAGAGAATGTACGGAAAATTAATAGAAAAGAACGAGAGTAATACCTGGAAAAATTTAGCGTCTGGAGATTTTGAACGAAGGATTTATTTGAAAAAACGCTTGAAAAAGAGAACTTTCAAGAGAGGTGAAGGAGGAATAGACTTAAAAAGGAGTTATGGAAGGAAAGGAGGGGGCAGAGGAAACGTCTATAAAATGCAAAATTGACCCACTAATGATTATATCTAAAAACTAGGCAACTGTTGGGAAGACTAGGGCGTGGATGCCACGCGTGTCGGGAAGGAACCCGGCCTAGGGTAAAAGATAGCCTATTATCAACTTATGACAGGAATTTGGTCCAGGACCAAAGGATCAATGTTCACGTTTACCGAACAAAAAGACTTCAGAAGAAGCCATATGTTCGTGGGGCTTATGTTCATACATAGATCCATTGGCATGGTTAGGAAGGATAAGAAGGACCAGACAAAGGTAGACAAATCGAGCATTGCATGTTGGGACGAGTAGGGCATCAGATCAAAGAGCTTTATGACCGAGCCGAGTACTAAGGCTGAGGGCAGTTATGGTTGTTCATACGAGAAGATGAAGAGGCATTGGACGAGCTCATATGTCGGATACTGTCGTTGGGCCTAGATGTTATAAACAACCCGACATTGATGAGACTGTTACGCAGTGGCCGACTATTTAAGAGAGAAATCGCTCATCAATATATGATAACGCACGTTATAACGGCTACCATCATTAGTGACGGCGGATGTTTCTAGATTTAATGGAAGCCCAATTACGATTAATGAAGAGTCACAACGATTATGAATAGTGCAATCAATAAGGTCCATGCACCTCCATATAAATAGGGCTCCCAACTGAGGAGTAAGCAATACGCATCGCTTGGAGCTCACAAACACTTGTGTAAGCCTATGAATCCCTTAACATAATATACAAAGCAATTCCATTTGTCAGACACCTTCCTTGAAGCCATTGGGTTCATAGGGAAGTCGTCCTTGGTGTTCAGCAAGAACACTAACCTTGATTTTTTGTTTTCCAAATAATCCATCTTGCTTTAGCTTTATCTTGAAAACCCATCTGACGCTGACGTATTTCTTCTCCTTTGGAAGCTCAGTCAACTCCCAAGTCTTGTTTCTTTCAATTTCCTAAAGTTCTTCTTTCATGGCCTTCAACCACGTTTTCTTCTTGAGAGCCTCATTGATAGTAACAGGTTCAGAGTCCACCATCATGGCACACTGAATAACTTCCCCTTCAGAATCAATCTCAGTATCTCACAACATGTCAAAATCTGCGAATCTTCTTGGTATTTGTCTCTGAACTTGTTCAGAATCTTTAGATTCTGGAATAGTATCAGATGTTGGACTACCTTCAAAAGTTGGACCACCTTCAGAAGCTCCACATTAAGAAGTTCCACCTTTAGAAGCATTATTCTCAGAGTCTTGACCACCAGAGTCTTGTCCATCATCAAAATCTGGATCAAAGTCAGATTCACCTTCAGAGCCACCTTCTGATTATGACTCATCTTTAGAGCCTTCTTCAGAATCAAACTCGACTTCAACTTCAGATTCATCTTCTGACTCTGACTCATCTTCAGAGGCCGAATTCCCTTCAAATTCAGAAATATCATCAGAAGTTAACTAAGGTGTTAACACTACACTAGAGTTGGATTGAGACTTGTTGCAATTCCATGCTTCCAACTCTATCACAATGATGTCTCTACTGACTTCAACTTTGTCAGTGACTGGACAATAAAGCTTATACGCATCTATAATGTGGTACCAAATGAACAACATTACATTGCTTTTATCATCCAACTTATTTCTAGTAGCACCTGGAACATGTTTGTAATAAACTAAACCAAATACCCTGAAATAAATCACACTTTACGTATCTCCAGTCCACTTCTTAAAGTAATAGTTTGCTCCAGCTTCTTCATTGGGCACGTGTTAAGCACATATGCTGAAGTGGCAACAACTTCACCCTACAACGTCTGAGTGAGCTTCTTCTCTTTCAGCATCCTCCTTGTCATATCAAGCAAAGTTCTATTTCTTCTTTCAGCAAGACAATTGTGTTGAGGATTGTATGGAGCAGTCACCTCATGCTCAATTCCATTCTCCTCACAAAAATTCTTGAACTCTGTAGAGTTATACTCACCTCCACCGTCAGTTCTGATAACTTTTTGCTTCTGACCACTCTGTTTTTCAGCCTTCATCTTGAAATTTTGAAACTCAGTAAACACCATATGCTTAAACTCAGATTCCCTAAGCTTCTAAAGTTCAAATGCCTCAATCTCTTGTGCCACAACTCATTGTCACCTTCAGCGCCTTTTGCACTAAGGCATTTAATTTCAATTGTCTCCACATTCACCTTGAATGTTATGTTGCTTCTCTGCTCATATTGCATAATTAGCTCCTGATCAAAATAATACAACTTCAAGAGGTTGTTCTTCATGGTTACTGAGAAATCCTTCTCAATGAGTTGACATACACTCATCTGGTTTCTCTTCATACAAGGAACATACCAAACATCTTTTATCAGAGCATTTCTTCCATTCTTCACTCTGACTTTGACATTTCCTATACCTTCTACATTAAGGTATTTATCCCATCTAATCTTTGTCCTCTTTCTAGAGTCAAAATCAATCAACCATTGTTTGTTTCATGTTAAGTGATTTGAGCATCTAGTGTCCATATACCACCAGTCTACCAAATATTTACCATCAGAATCAGAAGCCATCAATAGCATATGTTCATCATCATAATCTCTTCTAGCTATGTTTGCTTCTTCTAACTTCTTTTTTTATTTGACCAACAATCTTTAGCAAAGTGACGGAACCTATTATAGTTATAACAGTAAACATTCTCTTTCCAAACATCTTCTTTCCCTTTAGATGTTTCTTCTCATCAGAGTTGGATGCTTCTGACTTATGAGAACCACCATGTCTCTTCTTAACCTCTAACCAAGACTGCTTCTGACTCTTCATACCAGAAGACGCCTTCAGAGCCTTCTTTACCTCTCTTTCAGAGATTCTCTCAGTCAGACGTAACTCTTGTGCCTCTAGACGACTTTGCAACTCTTCAATTATCATGGTGCTCATATCTATAGAATGTTCAATTGCTACAACAATTAATCAAATTGAGGAGTAAGAGATCTCAATACCTTCTCAATTAATCAAACATGAATGACAAGAGTTTTTCCACAAGATTTCATCTTATTTGTGATCAGAATCACTCTGAAGATATAATCTGATATCTTCTCATTGTCATTCATGTTGCGATTCTCATACTACTTATGTAAAGACTGAAGCTTCACCTTCTTCACTGACACATAGTTGTTGTAGCACAGTGTCAGTATGTCCTACACAACCTTCATCGCTGTTGAATCAATAATTTTCTCAAACACATTCACATCCACACACTGATGGATATAGAACAACACTTTCTGATATTTCTTCCTCGTATCTCTTTGCGCGTTTCTCTGTTCCTCTGTCGCATCTGCTGTAACCAGAATATAATCGCCAGTGACGAGATCAAGAACATATTGAGCACCAAACAACACATGCATCTGAATCATCCACTGATTCCAATTCTTTCCATCAAACATTGGAAGTTTTGTATTCAAGCTATTTCTCACGTTCATCTTCGTTCTTGTGCACTGAAACTCGCTCATTCCCGATCCTGCAAAATCAAGAATGTAATTATCTTACGATTCTGATTGTTAATTCAACACAAATTCAAGAAACGAAATCAATTACACACGCCTTATACACACTCATATTTCCATGTGAATCAAACTGAAACTCTAAATACCAATTGTTGGAGCACAAGGTTGAAGATGAAGATGAAGATGAAAGAAAAAAAGAAGAGAGAAGAGAGAGAAAACAATTATAACACACTTTTGAAAAAACTCATTGTTGAAAAAATGCTTGTTGTGCCCCAAAATTTGCCCTCCCATTTTTCATAGAAGACACAACCCTAGGGTTTCTCGGATATTCAAGTTGGCTCAGAAATCAACCAGACAGATTCTCTTTTGTGGCAGTAAACTAGAAATTAGGGTTTCTTACAATTCTCAAAATAAAATGAGTTCTCAAAAATTCAATTGGCTTTCACAGGTCTTCATGCTTCCTCAAGTTTATTGAAAAGATAATATTTGTTCTCAGAGCATGGTTTGTTTGGGACAAGAGATGGAGGTTAAGACTGTCATTTAGGACAATCATGATTGTGGGATCCAGGTTGACCAGATGATTTACGTCCTTAAAACATTTTGCTTGGTTAGGAAATGGAATATACAGTGCGTGTTTGTTTGAAATGCGGTTACAGAATTATTGGGATTACTTGGAATTTAAGTTACCAGACTGGAGCATTTTGTTTTAAATATCTTGATTGGGAATTTCAAAAGTCAATTAGGATGCGAAGAGAAATTACAAGTTGTTGTTAATAAAGGATTTCAAGTGACACCAGAATGTTTCATAAGATTTTTTCCAATTTTTCAAACGTTGTTACAAGACAATTTATTCTTTTAAATACTCTATGTTTTACAACTTATTGTATTTAAAGATGAATTAGTACAACTATTGGATACAGTACAAGAATGATTTCTCTAAATTACAAAGAAAATCCAAATGTTTGATTGGCCTAGGAGAATTAATCTATGCCTAAGTTTGTGTGAAGGTTGAAGTCATATCAATTTCCTTTGCTTATCTCCAAGACTTCCTTGTTTGCCACAGAGTTCTTGCCTTCCTTGCTTTGTCATATCCAATTGTGCTCACATGAAAACAAAGAAAAGAAAAAACATGGTTAATGCAAGTTATTTGGGCATGAACAAAATTTTCCAAAAGGTATTCATCATTAAGGTTTGCAAGAATGGAATCAGAATGCCATTTTATTTCATCACAATCTATTTCCTATTTGCAAATCACAAGAAGGTTACCCTTCTTGGTTCACAAAAAGAAAGAGGAAAAGAAATGCCACAAACTGTCCAAAAAAAATGCCACAAACTGTCCAAACAAAAATGCCACAAACTGTCTAAACAAAATGCACAAACTGTTCAAACAAAATGCACAAACTGTCCAAACAAAATGCGCAAATTGAACCAAACAAAATGCACAAATTGAATCAAACAGAATTCCCAAGCAGCATCAACAAAAAAACGAGGCAGCAAATAGCTAAGTCAACAAAAGCTAAAGCAGGCAGCAGTATGGAAAAATAAACAAATAAACAAATAAGCAAATAAGCAAAGCTTGCTCAAGAAGCAATATATCATCATTTTCCATGCAAACCTTTCAGAATTGGAAAAAAGGCAAAAGAGAAATTTGCTTTCTTATTGTCATTGAGAGAGAAGAGAGGAAAGAAGTCACCTAGGTTATTGGAATACACGGCCTTGTTGCCCTGCCTGTCACAAGTTGCATAGAATATGCTAAAAAACAAAACTGCAACAACTAAGCCATAAGGACAATATACTAAAATATTCAATTTTTTGGTTTCCCACCATTTTGAATATGGATAACAGAAGCAGGGTCAATATAACAGGGAGGAGAGCAATAGAAAGACACACAAGCCTCAAGCAAAAATACAGTTGACAAGTCTCAAACTGAAAGGATAGAAAAACCAACATCCAACTCTCAAAAACCAAGCAACAAAAACCTGTAAAACCTCAAAAACTCAAAACCTGATAAACATCAACAAATCCAAAACCAAAACTCCAAAAGCCACAAACTCAAAAAACCAGAAAACATCCACAAATCCAAAACCAAAATCTCAAACACAGTAACCCTCATCAAAACAAGAAAACCTGTTAACCAGCAACAAGGATTTCAAACTGCCAACCAAACCTGTAAAACCTCAAAAGCTCAAAACCTGATAACCATCAAAAATCCAAAACCTTCTAAGCCTTCATCAAAAACAAAAACTAGTAACCATCATCAAACCAAACCGATAACAAACTCAAAACCTGATAAACATCAACAAATCCAAAACCAAAACTCCAAAAGCCACAAACTCAAAAAAACAGAAAACATCCACAAATCCAAAACCAAAATCTCAAACATAGTAACAAAGCCTCATCAAACAATAACCAGCATCACCATCATTCAAAACACAGAGATAAGAAGAAATTATCAACAAACCAGTGAAACCACCTCTTCCCCTCGCGCGACTTCTGTCGCCACTAAACACAGTCACCATCTCGCCTCTCCCTTTCTAAATCACAAGAAATCATAAAGCTCCAACAGGTATGGATTCTTCATCTTTCTCATAATTCCATAACATATTTCTCTGCATCTAAAATCATGAGCTTAATTAACAGAAGAAAAAAACATGATAAGACAATAAAATCAACGAAATTTGTAACCTTACCCTTTTTTTCAAAGAACATCGTTAGCATTTGAGTAGGGAGGCGAGAACGACCGTATTCCGGCAACAGTGAGTTTAGAGAGGGCAAGGATGAACTAATTTCGTTTCTTTTAGGTTTAGATCCGAAACTAGGGTTTCAAAGAGATGTGAATCACGATGAGATAAGGGATTAGCATGGAGAGAGCGATTTTGTTTGTGAAATGAAACAGGGATGAGTAGCAGGAACATTTAGAGGATTCAGTAAGATGATACAGAGATGAACAGCGGCGCCGCGTGAGGAGAGTTCCAAAAACCCTAACTCTGTTTTTCCCCTTAATCAAATAGCATAATTTTGGTTTAAGAAACTTGGTTTATGTTTTGCTAAACAAATGTTTGGACAGCCCAGTGAACATCCCTAATCCCATTCGCATTTTGCTGGTTTCACCCCCCACCTTGGCTTGTTCTTTGTCACAGCAAGAGTAGTATTTAACTTCTTTGAGCCTCTTCTCAAATCACCTTAAGCCCATTACATTTTTCTAATTTGTTCTCTTCTTACATTCTTTTCTTGGTTATGCAAATTACTAATAAAACATAAAATATATTTTATTTAATTTGATTTAGGTTTTTTTGTGAATAATTTGTATCACTTTCTTTTTTTTAATAAATTTTTTGTTTTAGACATAATAAAACACCAAAACAAAATAATTTAGTTTGTTTTCTTTCTTTAGATTTTACTTAAATTAATAAAATTACAAAAAATAAAGAATATAATTTAATCAATTATTTTTATTTTTAGAATAGGTTTTACTTTTCTCTTTTCAAGTAAATACTTAACATTTCATTTTCATATTTTGTTGATTTTATTTTTTATGGATTATTATAGCTTTAATTAAATCGCACAAAATTTGATTTGGTTGTATTATTTGGATATTCCTATCTTATTTGATTCATCCCCATTTGCAAGAATTGTACCCCCATTCCCAAATACTTTGTAATAGTGTAGAATTTCAATTCCCACAATTTACTGCTTTCTTTACACTATATAGTAACTAGGCGTGTATGGCAAGATTCAAAAAAGCAATCACTAGATGACCTAATCAAAGAATAAAATAACTTGAAACCAACACACTTTTTCACACATGCACCTCTAGGGTAACCTCGCTCATTGCCTCAGAAATACAATCATGTCCCTTGAATATGGGACGCTCTAGCAATGACCCTTCGATAAAAAAGATCATTGTCCCTCGATGACCCTCGATGTTGCCTTCGATTAAAATGATCTCGTCCCTTACGAAAATTTCTAAAGCGTCTCCTAAGTTGCTTTCGATGATTGTGAAATTGACCCGCGCCTATCCCTTCACATCCAACAGTGGGGTTTCTTACCAAATCAATGGTAAGATAGCACCATTAAAAGGAGGAAGAAAAGAACAATTTAAGACCTTTCGAGTAGATAGATTCACTCTTAGTTACTCGCTTGCTCACGATAAAAACTTTTCACACCTACACTTTCATTTCAACACATTTTCAAAAAGACAACGTTTTGTATACGTTCTTATAGAGACAAGAACCATTGCAAAACATATTTTCAAAACACTTTCCGAAACACGATTCACAAACACATCTTTGAACCACTTTTTGAAACAAAACTTTGTACGCGTTCTTATAGAGACGAGAACCATTACAAAGAGATTTTTCAAAATACTTTCAAAGCCCACACCACAAGCACATTGTCAAATGAAAGCAAGTGATCTAAACGAGTAACTAAGAGCCCATGGAAAACCATGGATGAAAAGGGTGCTAATACCTTCCCTTTTCATAATCTACCCCCCGAACCCGAGAAATAATCTCGAAAGGTCTTTCCTGTGCTTTTTTACCTTTCCTTTTGGATAAAAGAAAAGTTGGTGGCAACTCTTGCTATCCGCACAAGTGCGATCGAAACGCAAAACATCAAGTCAGTTCTCCCACCGTATCACAGAACTGGCGACTCTGCTGGGGATCTTAAAAAAAAGTGGGGTTAGCTTAGGGATAGATCACTTTTACTCGCTTTCATTTTTTGATTTGTATGCTTTATATTCAATTCTTTGTATTGGGCTTGCTTTGATCCTCCACCCGGATTTGGGGCACCTTTTTAGGTAAATAGCAATAGATTGTGGAGACTGTATGGTGTAGACCGATATGGTTGAAATAATGGCTATGTTAGTGTGACGCATTTGTGGGTACCGGTATCCCTCGTGGTGAATCGAGGAGAATATGGGGCCGTTGAGTGGCGTCGTGAAGCACTAATTAACCTTAGAACCCTAATTGAACAAACTTGGCCATTAGGACGTAGTGAGGTAATCGGTTTTGGTGTAAAGCTGAAAATTGGTTGACACTCGATACTACACTCATTGAGGTTAGACTTTTGGGATATCTCGGTCGCAAGAAAAGATTGTTGTGCTGAGACAATGCCTAAGAGAAAGGTCGGTGATATTGAGATCCTTTAGAACCCAATCATTATTTCTAGGACAGGTTGAGCCAACTAAAACTTCAATAGGGTACTTACCTACAAACTCATGCAAGCCTAAAATATAGGGGTCTGTTTGTTGTATGTGTATATGTTTGTTTGTACATAAACATCATAAACATCATCAACATCATATGCATGCTCACTAACCATTTCAAGGATTTAGAAATTTATCTTTGTTTTTGTTTTGTAGGATATGAATTCTCTCCGAAGAAACACCATCCGAATCAGCTTTGTAAAAGCACATCCTCAACTTCAAGAGCTAGCTTCAAGAGTTCCTGGGGATTCTCCTTTTACCAAGAAGTATGGTCGACTCCTCAGTTTGGCTACACCCAACTTCCAAGAAGAGATGATGTGTGTATTATTCTAATTCTTTGATCATGTACATGATTGTTTCACTTTTCCAGACTATCAGTTGGTACCTACATTGGAAGAGTTCTCTCTACTCTTAGGGGTGCCTGTGCTTAATCAGATACCGTTCACTGGTCTAGAAGGGATTCCAAAACCTGAAGTCATCGCCGAAGCTTTACATGTGAAGAGGGCCGACGTCATAGACAATTGGGAGACAAGAAGTGGGGTTAAAGGTTTTCTAGCTAAGTTTCTATTGGAAAAAGCTCGTTCATTCTGGGATGATATGGATTTCCAAGATTTTGAAGACGTGTTAGCTCTCCTCATTTATGGTTTGGTTATGTTTCCTAATTCATACCAATTCATAGACGTTAATGCCATCAAAGTCTTTCTCTCTCGCAACCCTATACCCACCTTGCTAGGAGACATCTTGCATTTCCTTCATACCCATACCATGAAGAAAAGAGGTACCCTTTTGTGTTGTATCCCCCTACTCACTAAGTGGTTCACTTCACACCTGCCTCAGTCAGCATTGAAGAACGAGCAAAGATTGATTTGGTCTCAAAGGATGATGTCTCTCACCCACTCTGATATCCATTGGTGCTCGAGATCTTTGGAAGATATCTCTATCATTGACCGCTGTGGTGAGTTCCCTAATGTACCTCTGCTAGGTATTAGGGGAGGTATCACCTACAACCCGTGTTTAGCTCTTCGGCAATTTGGGTATGCCCGAAGAGACGGCCCTCATGAGATGCTCGTCCAGGGTCTGGTTTTCGACTATGACAAAGAAGACCAAGGTTACCGCCAGAGGTTTACACATGCTTAGCGAATGGTGAACAAAGTGGACAGTAGGACTTTGGGACATAAAAACTCTATCCCTCTCGAGCCTTACCTTAGGTGGGTACGGGCTCGTGCCCAGAGTCTCTTAATGCCTTACCCTTCCATCCTTCCTGTCATCATTGAGCCTGTTATTGAAGGAGACGTCTCATACACCATTCTTCATCCTGACATGCCTACCTCTCTCGAAGACCTGTAGAAAGCCTGAATTCAGTTGAAGGAAGAGCGAGACACCTTTGAAACCCAGTACTACGCCAGTGAGAAGAAGGTTCTGGAGCTCACCAAACTGCTTCATGAAGAGAAAAATCTAAATACCTACATTGCTCCGAAGAGGATGCATTCGGTCTTTTTGTCTTAGGAATTTTTGTTGTATTTTGTTTCTTTCTTTGTAAGCCCGAGGAGGCATGATGTATTCAAACTTGGTTTTATTTAATATGACGTGTGTTCTTTTTGGTTTGGACAAATTTAAATCTTCTAAATTTCCTTGAAATCATTTGCATATTGCATCTTCATTCATCATAACATCATACAGGTTTCTCATAACAGGTCGTCTTATCCTTCTACTGTTTATTTCAGTGAGATGGATGTTGAACAGACTGTGAAAGATCTTCAGGCGCAGAATGCCCAGTTTCAACAAATGGTCATGGCTCTGACAAAAGGGCAAGAGGAGCTGAAGACTTTGCTAGTCAAAGAGAAGAAGAAGAAGACGAAGAAACCAACCGGGGTTGTGATTATGGGAAGAAGGTTTAAAGGACAGACCAGGCGAACCTTGGACTTTGCAACATCATCGGTTGAAGGAGATAACCAAGGGGATGAGACCCAGGAAGTGAACGACGACCCAGCATCCGAAGGAGAGGAAGGGCCTGATTACTCTGAGGAGCAATATCCTCATGCTGATGATAAATACAAATAGCTAGAGGATCGTTTGAACACCATGGAGATTCAGAGAGTGCCTGGTTTGGACTTTGAAGAATTAGGACTCATCTTAGGGGTTGTCATCCCACAGAAATTCAAGGTCCCAACCTTCGCCAAGTATGATGGTATCTCTTTCCCAAAACTACATCTGAGGTCATATGTCAGAAAGATCCAGCCCCACGCGGCTGACAAAAATCTGTGGGTGCATTTCTTCCAGGAGAGCTTATCGGGGACTCAGTTGGATTGGTTCTACCAATTAGAAGGGTCCAATGTCCGTAATTGGGAAGAGTTGGTTGCTTCTTTCTACAAATAGTATCAGTATAATGCTGATTTGGCTCCGACTAGGACACGGTTATAGAGTATGTTTATGGGAGCAGATGTGGGTTTCAAAACCTATGCTCAAAAATGGAGGGATCTCGCAGGCAGAGTCCATCCCCCTCTATCCGATAGAGAATTAGTGGATATGTTCCTTGGCACCTTGTCAGGACCATTTTTCAATCACCTGATTGGGAGTTCTTCATCTGGGTTTACCGAATTAATCATGACTGGTGAGCGGCTTGAGGCCGGTATAAAAAGCGGAAAAATTCAAAGAGATGCATCCTCAAGTTTGGTAAAGAAACATTTTGTTGGGAAGAAGGAAGTTAGTGTTGCGTATGATCATAGGAATCAAAACAAAACTGACCGTCGTCCGGCAGTAGGGGCTTTATGATCTCTAATCCTGCGCCAAATCAGCAACAAAATTATCAGTGCAAACCAGAAGTGCCCATGAGACAATTTACCCGGATTAACATGACCATGTCTCAAGTGTTGCCACACCTTCTAAGGACCAATCTGGCAATTTTAAAGGAAGCTCCCAAGAACCCTAATACTGCTTCTCCTTGCTACAACCCGAACGCCCGATGTGCCTATCATTCTGGAAGCCCAGGGCACGATACAGATGACTCTTGGGCCTTAAAGAATAAGGTGCAAGACCTTATCAATGCGAAGGAGCTTGAATTTGAGTCCCCAGAAACGCCTAATGTAATAACAACACCAATGCCCAGACATGGCCAGGGTATCAACGCCATTGATGATGATCGTTTTATTTCCTCTGTGAATGACTTGGTTACTCCTCTGTTGACTGTTAAACAAAATCTACTGCAAGTCGGCTTGTTCCCAGGTTGTGATGAAAATTGTCACCTCTGCAAATCTCTGTCGAACGATTGTTTCTTACTAAAGATAGGCTTCCAGCGCCTGATGACTAGTAAAGAAATCCTATTTGAAAAGCTACCCCTTATCAAGAGCTCTTATCAAGATGTTTCGATAATCACCATTTTTGACAATCCTCCCAGGGTCTCCACCAAAAGACCCGTCAGGATTACACCTGCTCCCAGAACTGCACCATTGATCATCACTATGCCAAGACCAATACCATACTCCTCAAATAAAGTTGTTCCCTGGAGTTATGAGGCTGACGTTTACTACTACGGCGTCAAGCAAGATCAGTTGGCTGTCACAAATGAAGTTGCGAGAGATATTGATCCTGATATCAGTAACATCACTAGAACCAGCAAAATAACAAGAAGTGGAAGAGTCTTCTCACCTGAGATTTCTCCAAAGACCGTTGTTACTCATGTGATCATCACTACTGCCACTCCTACCGACACCGCCAGTGATACTCCCGCCGTTGTCCCTACTGCCGATACCAGGGGCAAAGAGGCTTTGGTTGAGCCTGCCCAAGCAAGAGAACGTCCCAAAGTCATCCTTGAAGCTTCTAGAAAAGAAATAGAAGAAATCCTGAAGATAATCAAAAAAAGTGACTACAACATTGTAGAATAATTGGGGCAGACCCCCTCGAAGATATCATTGTTGTCCTTACTTTTATGCTCTAAAACTCACGCCAAAGCCTTGGTAAAGTTTCTTAAGACCGCTAACGTGCCCCAGGAGACCTCCATCGACCAATTTGAAGACTGTGTGGCCAGTCTAACTGCTGATAACGGATTGGGCTTTTCCGATGCTGATTTAACCGCTAAGGGAAGGAAGCACAACGATGCCTTACATATTTCCATTGAATGCAGGGGAACCACACTTGCCCATGTTTTGGTGGATACCAGTTCATCATTGAATGTCTTGCCCAAAAATGCCCTCAATCGGCTGGATTGCGAGGGACTCATCTTGAAACCTAGCAACATCATAGTAAGGGCCTTTGATGGTTCCAAGAGGACAGTGCACGGAGAAGTTAGTATCCCCATAAAAATTAGGTCTCAGACCTTTGACTCAATTTTCTATGTGATGGACGTCCACCCTTCGTACTCTTGTCTGTTGGGTCAACCCTGGATCCATGGTGTTGGTGCCGTCACTTCCACCCTACACCAAATGCTAAAATACCCGATCAGAGGGAAGATTGTTACAGTTCACGGAGAAGAGGAATACATGGTTAGCCATTTGAACTCTTCCAGGTATGTTAAAATGGATGGTGAATTCATAGAGACTCCCTGTCAGAACTTTGAGGAGGTTCCAGCAATGGTCGCAGCAACCAAGTCTACTCTAAAGGTCCCGGAGATTACCCGACCACCGCTAAAAATTGCTTCATTGAAAGACGCTCGAGTAGTAGTTGAAGAGGGAGGATGTACTATCTGAGGTAAGCTTCTGGATATTCCCTACAAGTCCGAAAAATTTGGGTTGGGGTTCACTTCATAGGCTCATAAGACTATCCGACGTTCTCGCACAGGGGAACCATCTCTACATATCAGCAATCAAGGAGTCAACGCCTTAGAAGATAGTGATGGTAGCTGTGACATGGATGAATGGATTTTTCCAACTATCGGCGGAGGGCTTAATAATTGGGAGGCGAAGGATTTCATCCCTATTACTTTTATTCAAGAGTAATTATCTTTTAATATTTTCAGGCTTGTAATATTTAAACAATTCAGACTCTTTTTTTCTAAACCTTGTGTCTTACCCGAGGCACAATGGTCCATCTGTAAGGGTTGTCACTTCATTCTCATATGTCATTAATGAATCATGGACGTTTTACATCAAATTTTGTTTTCTTTGTCTTTTCTTTCTTGCATTTTATTTCTTTCAAAGGTAGTTGTATTCTTACACACACTCACATATTGAAAATGCAGATCTACGTCCACTCAGGATCCCAGGGGTAACAATTCTGCTATGGCCAATTGTGACTTTGAAAATCCGATCTACCAAGCCGACGACGAAGGTGAGGAAGACTATGAAGTGCCAGGAGAGTTAGCCAGGTTGTTGCAACAAGAAGACAGAGTTATTCAGCCTCATGAGGAACCGTTGGATACAATCAACTTGGGTACCGAGGAAGATAAAAAGGAAATCAAGGTGGGCGTCAATCTAGAGCCGAGCGTCAAGGAACGTATGATTCAGTTGTTGCACGATTATGTTGAGATCTTTGCCTGGTCTTACGAAGACATGCCAGGACTAGATGTAGACATTGTGGTACACCGTCTTCCTACAAAGGAAGATTGTCCCCCAGTAAAGCAAAAGGTCCATCGTATGAGAGTTGATATGTCAGAAAAGATCAAAGCAGAAGTTATGAAGCAGTTCAATGCTGGATTTTTGGCTGTCACCTCTTATTCCCAATGGGTGGCCAATGTTGTCCCTGTAACCAAGAAAGATGGTAAAGTGCGGATGTGTGTGGACTACAGAGACTTAAACAGGGCCAGCCCTAAAGATGATTTTCCACTTCCACATATCGACATCCTGGTTGACAATACATCCCAGCATAAAGTATTTTCTTTCATGGACGAATTCTCAGGCTATAACCAGATCAAAATGGCACCTGAGGACATGGAGAAAACTACATTTGTCACACGGTGGGGTACGTTCTGCTACAAAGTGATGTCATTTGGACTGAAGAATGTCGGGGAAACCTATCAGCGCGCCATGGTAGCTTTGTTTCATGATATGATACATCATGAGATAGAGGTCTACGTAGATGACATGATAGCCCGATCACAAACTGAAGAAGAACACCTTGATCACTTGCAAAAACTGTTTGTCAGGTTGAAGGAGTACAAGCTAAGATTGAACCCCAAACAAGTGCACATTCGGAGTCCGGTCCGGTAAACTCTTAGGTTTCATTGTCAGCAACAAAGGCATCGAGGTTGATCCTGCCAAAGTCAAAGCGATACAAGAAATGCCTGCTCCTCGCACTGAGAAGGAAGTCAGAGGTTTCTTGGGACGCCTGAACTACATTGCTAGGTTCATTTGTCACCTAACATCTACTTATGAACCAATCATCAAGCTGTTGAAGAAAGATCAGGTAGTTAGATGGAATGATGACTGTCAGATTGCTTTCGATAAAATCAAGGAGTATTTGCTAGATCCTCCTGTCTTGATGCCACCAGTCGAAGAAAGACCGCTAATCGTGTATTTGATCGTCTTAGAGAACTCAGTGGGGTGCGTATTAGGGAAGCATGACGAGTCTGGCCGAAAAGAGCATGCTATTTATTACCTGAGCAAAAAATTTACCGACTGTGAAACCAAATATTCACTACTAGAGAAAACTTGCTGCGCTTTGGTATGGGCTGCTCACCGGCTAAGACAGTATATGTTGACTCATACCACTTTGCTGATATCTAAAATGGATCCGATAAAGTACATCTTTGAGAAGCCTGCTCTTTCTGGGAGAATAGTGAGATGGCAGATGATCCTGACAGAATATGACATACAATACACGACCCAAAAAGCTATAAAGGGCAGTGTGCTAGCTGATCATATGGCCCATCAAGCTGTAGAAGATTATCAATCCATGAAGTTTGACTTCCCTGACGAAGACATCATGAAATTGGACAATGTTGAAGAATTCAGGCCGTATGACGGACCTGAACAAGGATCCCGATGGACCCTGTACTTTGATGGGGCATCCAATGCACTTGGTAACGGTATCAGTGTTGTACTTATATCTCCAGAAGGATGCCATACTCCTTTCACTGCCAGACTTTGCTTCAACTGTACGAACAACATGGCAGAATATGAAGCATGCATCTTTGGACTCAAGGCTGCCATAGACTTTGGAATCAAATCTTTAGTTGTGTTTAGGGATTCAGCTTTGGTCATCAGTCAGATCAAAGGAGAATGGGACACTAAGCATCCAAACCTTATCCCTTACAAAGAACATGTTTCGACATTGCTATCACATTTCGAGCAGATTACCTTCGAGCACTTCCCGCGAGAAGAAAATCAGCTAGCAGATGCTCTAGCTACAATGTCATCTATGTTTAAACTTAATTGGGATAACGAAGCTCCCCAGATCACCATTGAGCGGATGAATGAACCAGCCTACTGTCACGAGATTAATAATGAAGAAGTAGTGGACCAGCCTTAGTTTCATGAAGTCAAAAGGTATCTCGAGTCTTAGGAATATCCAGAAGGAACTTCGGTGAATGATAAGAAATTCCTGAGAAGGTTCTCGGCTAAATTCTTTCTTAGTAACGGCATTTTGTACAAACGTAGTCATGATTTGGTATTGCTTCGGTGTGTAGACAAGGCTGAGGCTGAAAGGATCATGGGTGAGCTACACGAAGGCACTTTTGGTATGCATTTTAGTGGGCATACAATGGCAAAGAAAATCCTACGGGCAGGCTATTATTGGTCTACCATGGAGGCAGATTTCTATCAACACTCTCGGACTTGCCATAAGTGTCAAATCTATGCCGACAAAGTGCATGTACCTCCGGTTCCTCTGAACATCTTGACGGCTCCTTGGCCATTTGCTATGTGGGGAATCGATATGATTAGGGAGATCAAGCCTACAGCCTCCAATGGACACTGTTTTATCTTAGTGGCCATTGACTATTTTACCAAATGGGTCGAGGCAGCTTCCTTTGCTTCCGTTATTAAGAATGTGGTCGCCCGATTCATCAAGCAGAATCTCATCTGTCGGTACGGTATCCTAGAGAGAATCCTCACTGATAATGGTACAAATCTGAATAATACTATGATCACCGCCTTGTGTGAGCAATTCAAGATTCAACATCACAATTCTTCCCCTTACCGGCCAAAGATGAATGGAGCTGTAGAAGCTGCTAACAAAAACATAAAGAAGATCATACAGAAAATGACAGTCACATACAAAGACTGGCATGAGATGCTACCGTTCACTCTCCATGGGTATCGTACCACAGCTCGCACATCAACTGGGGTAACACCTTATTCTCTCGTATACGGCATGGAAGTTGTCTTGCCTATTGAGGTCTAGATCCCCTCTCTAAGAATCATGAAGGATGCTGGTTTGAATGAAGAAGATTGGATTCAGACTCAGTTTGACCAACTAAACTTGATTGATGAGAAGAGGCTTACATCTATCTATCACGGTCAGATGTACCAAAAACGCATGATCAAAGCTTTTAATAAAAAGGCCAAACATCAGTTATATCGGATCGGTGACTTGGTAATCAAGCGCATCATTTTGCCACAAAGTGATCCCATAGACAAATGGACCCCTACATATGAAGGGCCATTTATAATCAAAAGCATTTTCTCTGGTGGAGCAATGATCTTGACTACTATGGATGGCGACGACCTCCTGCACCCGGTAAATACGGACATAGTTAAAAGATACTACGCATGATCAAAGACCCGCTAGGTTGACTGGCCTAGGCAAAAATAAGGGCTTCCCGGTGAACCAAAAGGGTTCAGGAAAAAATAAGGGATGAAAATAAAAAAAATATGTACACCCGGCAAGTCGAAAACCCGAAAGGGCGACTGGGGCAAAAAAGGGTATCCCGGTGGACTGAAAACCCGAAAGGGCGGTCCAGGCAAAAGTTAGGGATTAAAGCGTATGATTATGTCCCGTTGGATCATCTGGAAAACAATCTTCAGCGGCAACCAATCAACTCAATTGGCTCTAAATCAATCCAATCGACTTCATCAAAAGCGACCAGCGGTCAAGGCATTCAGTGACATGAAGACTATAGCAGAACGGGAACCCCATGGGATTACTTCACATAGCTATCTTTTCTTTGTATCAATTTTCATTTTTTTTACGATGACATTGTCTTGCTAGAATACTCGTCTCATTGTACAAAAAACACTTGTTCAAATTTATACAAAGATACCCCTTTTGAAAGTGCAAAACCATCTGTTTTTCTTTATTTACAAAAACGTCCAGTGATTTATTTTTTGAACATATGCATTTGAACGTGATTACTGTTACAAATAAAAAAAAGGAAAGATAATTACTAATGAATTTAAGAATTAGAGTAACATCTGTAAGCCATTCCATGACACCACCGCAGGTACTTTCTCCAGCCAGAGCAAAATTTCCAACCACTGGTCCAAAGTGTCCCCAGCAAGTTGCCCAACTTCTCAGATTTCCCCAGCAGATTATCATGAGCAATGTCTGGCTTTTCCTGTTTGCAACAAATCATTTACCTAGAAATTAACCCATCAGTACTTCAGAGGGGATTTATTTTCCCCACTTCCAGCAACGTTACGGCACAAACAATCTTTACTTCTCATATATTCGCATACATACGTCATAACATTGGCAACTCAAGGGAATACATTGCAATCTCGTTTATTTTGAGAAGCAAACATCACGCCATGCATCGCATACATCATAGCATTGCATACAATTAACTCTTCACCTTTTTACAGGAAAGAAACATTTGACAATTATTATCAACAAATTTCCGACAAATACAAATCTTCAACAAGTCAAATACAGATCAGTTCCCGAGAAAAGGCTAATTTTTTTACTGGTTCAGATAAATCTCTCAACGGTTTATTCTGATTCATTTCTAGATTTTCGCTGGTTCAGATAAATCTCTTAACGGTTTATTCTGATTCATTTCCATATTTTTACTGGTTCAGATAAATCTCTCAACGGTTTATTCTGATTCGTCTCCATATTTTCGCTGGTTCAGATAAATCTCTCAATGATTTATTCTGATTCATTTCCAGATTTTTACTGGTTCAGATAAATCTCTCAACGGTTTATTCTGATTCATCTCCAGATTTTTACTGGTTCAGATAAATCTCTCAACGGTTTATTCTGATTCATCTCCAGATTTATTTCGCTGGTTCAGATAAATCTCTCTACGGTTTATTCTGATTCGTCTCCAGATTTTCGCTGGTTCAAATAAATCTCTCAACGGTTTATTCTGATTCATTTCCAGATTTTCGCTGGTTCAGATAAATCTCTTAACGGTTTATTCTGATTCATTTCCATATTTTTACTGGTTCAAATAAATCTCTCAACGGTTTATTCTGATTCGTCTCCATATTTTCGCTGGTTCAGATAAATCTCTCAATGATTTATTCTGATTCATTTCCAGATTTTTACTGGTTCAGATAAATCTCTCAACGGTTTATTCTGATCCGTTTCCAGATTCTTACTGGTTCAGATAAATCTCTCCACAGTTTATTCTGATTCGTCTCCAGATTTTTACTGTTTCAAATAAATCTCTCAACAGTTTATTCTGATTCATTTCTAGATTTTTATTGGTTCAGATAAATCTCTCAACGGTTTATTCTGATTCATTTCCAGATTTTTACTGGTTCAGATAAATCTCTCAACGGTTTATTCTTATTCGTCTCCAAATTTTTACTGGTTCAGATAAATCTCTCAACGGTTTATTCTGATTCATCTCCAGATTTATTTTGTTGGTTCAGATAAATCTATCAACGGTTTATTCTGATTCGTCTCCAGATTTTCGCTGGTTCAGATAAATCTCTCAACTTTTTATTCTGATTCATTTCCAGATTTTTACTGGTTCAGATAAATCTCTCAACGGTTTATTCTGATTCGTCTCCAGATTTTTACTGGTTCAGATAAATCTCTCAATGGTTTATTCTGATTGATCTCCAGATTTATTTTGCTGGTTCAGATAAATCTCTCAACGGTTTATTCTGATTCGTCTCCAAATTTTTGCTGGTTCAGATAAATCTCTCAACGGTTTACTCTGATTCATTTCCAGATTTTTACTGTTTCAGATAAATCTCTCAACGGTTTATTCTGATTCATTTCCAGATTTTTACTGTTTCAGATAAATCTCTCAACAGTTTATTCTGATTCATTTCCAGATTTTTACTGTTTCAGATAAATCTCTCAACAGTTTATTCTGATCCATTCTCTGTTCAGGTCCAGTTCAAACTTTCCGTCAACGATCACCTTTGGATGGAATCTATAAGCCCATCTCCAACAATTCTCCTCTGTTTCTCCAAATGGCATCTTTAAGCCCATTTCCATACACAATCAAACCAGCGCGTCATCAAGTGCAAACTTCTGGGCACTCTAGTGTTCAATTATCTTCTACTTTCAAGCCACAAATGACAAACATGTCGATCTCGCTTTTCAAGTTTAAGAAAATTGAACAGGGGCAACTGTTGTACCCCAAAATTTTCCCTCCCATTTTTCATAGAAGACACAACCCTAGGGTTTCTCGGATATTCAAGTTAGCTCAAAAATTAACCAGACAGATTCTCTTCTGTGGCAGTAAACCAGCAATTAGGGTTTCTTGCAATTCTCAAAAGAAAATGAGTTCTCAAAAATTCAATTGGCTTTCACAGGTCTTCATGCTTCCTCAAGTTTACTGAAAAGATAATGTTTGTTCTCAGAGAATGGTTTGTTTGGGACAAGAGATGGAGGTTAAGACTGTCATTTAGGACAATCATGATTGTGGGATCCAGGTTGACCAGATGATTTACGTCCTTAAAACATTTTGCTTGGTTAGGAAATGGAATATACAGTGCGTGTTTGTTTGAAATGCAGTTACATAATTATTGGGATTACTTGGAATTTAAGTTACCAGACTGGAGCATTTTGTTTCAAATATCTTGATTGGGAATTTCAAAAGTCAATTAGGATGCGAAGAGAAATTATAAATTGTTGTTGATAAAGAATTTCAAGTGACACCAGAATGTTTCATAAGATTTTTTCCAATTTTTCAAACGTTGTTACAAGATAATTTATTCTTTTAAATACTCTATGTTTTACAACTTATTGTATTTAAAGATGAATTAGTACAACTATTGGATACAGTACAAGAATGATTTCTCTAAATTACAAAGAAAATCCAAATGTTTGATTGGCCTAGGAGAATTAATTTATGCCTAAGTTTGTCTGAAGGTTGAAGTCGTATCAATTTCCTTTGCTTATCTCCAAGACTTCCTTGTTTGCCATAGAGTTCTTGCCTTCCTTGCTTTGTCATATCCAATTGTGCTCACATGAAAACAAAGAAAAGAAAAAACATGGTTAATGCAAGTTATTTGGGCATGAACAAAATTTTCCAAAAGGTATTCATCATTAAGGTTTGCAAGAATGGAATCAGAATGCCATTTTATTTCATCACAATCTATTTCCTATTTGCAAATCACAAGAAGGTTACCCTTCTTGGTTCACAAAAAGAAAGAGGAAAAGAAATGCCACAAACTGTCCAAAAAAAATGCCACAAACTGTCCAAACAAAAATGCCACAAACTGTCTAAACAAAATGCACAAACTGTCCAAACAAAATGCACAAACTGTCCAAACAAAATGCGCAAATTGAACCAAACAAAATGCGCAAACTGAATCAAACAGAATGCCCAAGCAGCATCAACAAAAAAACGAGGCAGCAAATAGCTAAGTCAACAAAAGCTAAAGTAGGCAGCAGTATGGCAAAATAAACAAATAAACAAATAAGCAAATAAGCAAAGCTTGCTCAAGAAGCAATATATCATCATTTTCCATGCAAACCTTTCAGAATTGGAAAAAAGGCAAAAGAGAAATTTGCTTTCTTATTGTCATTGAGAGAGAAGAGAGGAAAGAAGTCACCTATGTTATTGGAATACACAGCCTTGTTGCCCTGCCTGTCACAAGTTGCATAGAATGTGCTAAAAAACAAAACTGCAACAAAAAAGCCATAAGGACAATATACTAAAATATTCAATTTTTTGGTTTCCCACCATTTTGAATATGGATAACAGAAGCAGGGTCAATATAACAGGGAGGAGAGCAATAGAAAGACACACAAGCCTCAAGCAAAAATACAGTTGACAAGTCTCAAACTGAAAGGATAGAAAAACCAGCATCCAACTCTCAAAAACCAAGCAACAAAAACCTGTAAAACCTCAAAAACTCAAAACCTGATAAACATCAACAAATCCAAAACCAAAACTCCAAAAGCCACAAACTAAAAAAACCAGAAAACATCCACAAATCCAAAACCAAAATCTCAAACACAGTAACCCTCATCAAAACAAGAAAACCTGTTAACCAACAACAAGGATTTCAAACTGCCAACCAAACCTGTAAAACCTCAAAAGCTCAAAACCTGATAACCATCAAAAATCCCAAACCTGCTAAGCCTTCATTAAAAACAAAAACTAGTAACCATCATCAAACCAAACCTGTAACAAACTCAAAACCTGATAAACATCAACAAATCCAAAACCAAAACTCCAAAAGCCACAAACTCAAAAAAACAGAAAACATCCACAAATCCAAAACCAAAATCTCAAACATAGTAAGAAAGCCTCATCAAACAATAACCAGCATCACCATCATTCAAAATACAGAGATAAGAAGAAATTATCAACAAACCAGTGAAACCACCTCTTCCCCTCGCGCGACTTCTGCTGCCACTGAATACAGTCACCGTATCGCCTCTCCCTTTCTAAATCACAAGAAATCGTATAGCTCCAACAGGTATGGATTCTTCATCTTTCTCATTATTCCATAACATATTTCTCTGCATCTAAAATCATGAGCTTAATTAACAGGAAAAAAAAATGATAAGACAATAAAATCAACGAAATTTGTAACCTTACCCTTTTTTTCAAAGAACATCGTTAGCATTTGAGTAGGGAGGCGAGAACGACCGTATTCTGGAAACAGAGAGTTTAGAGAGGGCAAGGATGAACTAATTTCGTTTCTTTTAGGTTTAGATTCGAAACTAGGGTTTCAAAGAGATGTAAATCACGATGAGACAAGGGATTAGCATGGAGAGAGCGATTCTGTTCGCGAAATGAAACAGGGACGAGTAGTAGGAACATTTAGAGGATTCAGTAAGATGATATAGAGATGAATGAGAGAGATGAACAGCGGCGTCGCGTGAGGAGAGTTCCAAAAACCCTAACTCTATTTTGCCCCTTAATCAAATAGCATAATTTTGGTTTAAGAAACTTGGTTTCTGTTTTACTAAACAAATGTTTGGACAGCCCAGTGAACATCCCTAAGCCCATTCGTGTTTTGCTGGTCTCACCCCTCACCTTGGCTTGTTCTTTGTCACAGCAAGAGTAGTATTTAACTTCTTTAGGCCTCTTCTCAGATCACCTTAAGCCCATTACGTTTTTTTTTAATTTGTTCTCTTCTTACATTCTTTTCTTGGTTATGCAAATTACTAATAAAACATAAAATATATTTTATTTAATTTGATTTAGGTTTTTTTTTTGAATAATTTTTATCATTTTCTTTTTTTTAATAAATTTTTTGTTTTAGACATAATAAAACACCAAAACAAAATAATTTAGTTTGTTTTCTTTCTTTAGATTTTACTTAAATTAATAAAAATACAAAAAATAAAGAATATAATTTAATCAATTATTTTTATTTTTAGAATAGGTTTTACTTTTCTCTTTTCAAGTAAATACTTAACATTTCATTTCCATATTTTGTTGATTTTATTTTTTATGGATTATCATAGCTTTAATTAAATCGCACAAAATTCGATTTGGTTGTATTATTTCGATCTTCCTATCTTATTTGATTCATCCCCATTTGCAAGAATTGTACCCCCATTCTCAAATACTTTGTAATAGCGTAGAACTTCAATTCCCGCAATTTACTGCTTTCTTTACATTGTATAGTAACTAGGCGTGTATGGAAAGATTCAAAAAACCAATCGCTAGATGACCTAATCAAAGAATAAAATAACTTGAAACCAACACACTTTTTCACACACGCACCTCTAGGGTAACCTCGCTCGTTGCCTCGGAAATACAATCATGTCCCTCGAATATGGGATGCTCTAGCAATGACCCTTCGATAAAAAAGATCGTAGTCCCTCGATGACCCTCGATGTTGCCATCGATTAAAACGATCTCGTCCCTTATGAAAATTGCTAAAGTGTCTCCTAAGTTGCTTTCGATGATTGTGAAATTGACCCGCGCCTGTCCCTTCACATCCAACGGTGGGGTTTCTTACCAAATCAATGGTAAGATAGCACCATTAAAAGGAGGAAGAAAATAATAATTTAAGACCTTTCGAGTAGATAGATTCGCTCTTAGTTACTCGCTTGCTCACGATAAAAACTTTTCACACATACACTTTCATTTTAAAACATTTTCAAAAAGACAAAACATTTTGTATACGTTCTTATAGAGACGAGAACCATTGCAAAACATATTTTCAAAACACTTTCTGAAACACGATTCACAAACACATCTTTGAACCACTTTTTGAAACAAAACTTTGTACGCGTTCTTATAGAGACGAGAACCATTACAAAGAGATTTTTCAAAATACTTTCAAAGCCCACACCACAAGCACACTGTCAAATGAAAGCAAGTGATCTAAACGAGTAACTAAGAGCCCATGGAAAACCATGGATGAAAAGGGTGCTAATACCTTCCCTTTTCATAATCTACCCCCCGAACCCGAGAAATAATCTCGAAAGGTCTTTCCTGTGCTTTTTTATCTTTCCTTTTGGATAAAAGAAAAGTCGATGGCGACTCTTGCTATCCGCACAAGTGCTATCGAAACGCAAAACATCAAGTTAGTTCTCCTACCATATCACAATGCTCTCTCTACAAAATCAATTACACTAAATTACTTATATACACAAACTAAAATGCCATGTGGCAAAGCTAAATGCTAAATGCTGAAATAAACTATATCTAATAGTAATTCTTTCACTGCCATACTAGTGTCTCACACCTTGAAACAATTATGAGCCATGTGACCATAAATGCCCCCAATTTTCGCCTCGTTAATGTAAGCCTTCATATTCTATTTTCGACCACTTTCTAAGAAATTTTGTGACCAACAACTAATTTGTTTAGGTTCAACTTAACACAAATCTTAATATGTTTCCCACAAGAAGCCTCCATTGTTATAACGTCAATTTTAATTGGTTTACCAAGCGCTATAGAAAGAGCAAGGATTACAATCTCAACATAATATTTCATTCATGAGTTAGGTATTTGAATCCAAGCCCCGGTACTATAAGTGATGCAACTTTTTAAATCAAATTCTGGAATTCAATTGCACACTGTGATATAGTGATCAAATATCATCCACGACCCTCCTTCTTCAATTCTTTCTTTATCTTCAACCATATCAAGAGTCGTGTCTCATTTCTACCATATTCATATTTGTCCCCCGTTTCCGTACAATCCCTTAGTCTTTCTGTATGATAAAAAAACAATAGATTTCTTCACTAATTTGAAAATCACCTCAATCCAAAAAAAATAAAAGACTCGTAACGTGACCAAATCCACAACAAAAAAACATTGTTTAAATTATAAAATTTTCGCCAAACATATAATAAATGTTTCGTTAGTAAATTAAAGCAAAAGCAAAAAGTCAAACAAAACATTTTAAGACCAACTCCCACTTCTTTCAAATATCTTTCACATTTAAAAACTCCGTCCAATCTATCAATATTTTATTGAATCTTCATAAATAAATAATCTACAAAATAATAAACTTAACTTCAAAATTAATTAAAGTTAACTACTTCTATCTATCAATGTCATAAATTATTTTCCCCTAAACTTAGAGAAAAAAAATCACTTATTTTTACGTGCCCCTTCTTTCAAGCAAGAGGTAACTACTTAAGCCACGCGTAACTCACTGAAAATCTTAATTCAATCCTAACCGTTCATCAGATTCCGAATCTAATCTACACTAATCAACGGTGCAGATTCTCCTAAAAATCACGTTGGCGAATATAGCATCACCACATAAATACTTGGGTCCCACACCTTACGTGTAAACCTAATCCATTTCAATAAAATATAGAATTTCAACCAATTATTTTACGCCACGTGCCATTCCGACATAAACCACCGACTTCGTCCTCGTAAAAAAATAATAAGTACTTTTTGGGTTTTTTTTGTTTGTTATGATTTTGTGAAACACAAATCTCTTCATAAACCTTCATTAAAATTTGTTGTGTTTCACTTTGATCCGATTCTGGGTTTCGTTAATTTTGTTGTTTTTCTGCGTATATTTGGATTTGGTATTAGAAATATTGGATTTTGAAGAGGGGTTCCAAGAAAGATTAGAACTTTGGATGAAAAATAACCCCATGATGCAACGTTTGGTTGATCATGTCCTCGTCGTCACTAAAGAGTAAGTTGGACATTTGTTTTTTTTTTTAATGAAGTTTTGTAGTGTGATTAGATTATAATTAAGAGGGTTTTTGAGGAAATGATTAAATGATAAGCAAATTTTTGGTAAATTGTTATTGTTTAATCATGTTTATTGTTGTTGGATTCTTCTGATTGTATTATATTGAATGCTTAATTGGTATTATTTGATTGTTTAATGGAGTTAAATTTCCCTTTTGGTTATTACTTCAATGCAATCCACCAATGTTTAAGCATGTTTTCCTATTTTTTTGATGTTGTTTAATTGCTAATCTAAAGGATTTGGCCATAATTTTGCTTTTTGTGGAAAGATTTAGCAGAAAAACCATGTTTGTTAGGGTTTTAATGGTTTTCTGTGCAGGTCAGTGAAAGCTGTTACTTGTGAGTCATTGAATAATATAGTTAGGATAATCAATGGAATATCTGCACTTTTGTTGGCATTACTTCCTGGAAATGCGAAAATACTTGAAGGTATTCATGGTTGGGAACTCAGGCCGACTTTTCGAGGACCGCGGTTTCCGCGTTGGATGGAGAAGTAAGACTTATCATTATTCCATTAGTAGCTATAGCACGAAGTTTTGGTATAAAATGCTGACAAATAACGGCGCTGTTTTCTTTACCGTGGTTTTTCCATTTGTAGCGGCGCGTCCAATTTCAACCAATTCATTCACGAACTTTCTATGGACTCTGATAACTCAAGCCTTGAATACTCATCGTCCGGAGAAGAAGATAGTGATAGATATGAATGCCCTCCGTCTCCCGCGTCACATAGTTCTAGAGCCTCTGAAGCTGCTTTTACTAGAAACAGTAGGCATCAGATGAACTGGATCCAATATATCTTACTTTGGATTTTACTTCCTGTAAAATTCTTGCTGAGGATTCCGCTTCGTCTTCTCAATTTAGCTTATTTTGTGGTGTTAAAAGTGCTACATATCTCTAGAGAGAAACGCCCTTCACATTTACATGCATATAGGAGAGTGCAAAGCATCAAGGATCACTTTATCCATCGTGCTACTGATAGAAGACGCGGCGTTGTAGAGGTTCGCAGCAATAGTTTCTATTGATTAAAGTTTTCATTATGTTTATTCATAGATTTAATTCATATGCCTTGTCAGTATAAAGATTTTTTGCACTGTCGATAAATCGTAATCTTCAAATCTTCAAACAGGATCTTCATCTTGGTATTGAGATATGTATAGAAGCTGTCTTCGATGTTGTTCGCAAAGGAGCACATCTTCTCCTATCTCCGACAAAAGCTTTTGGTGCATTATTCAGGTTGTTTACATCTCACGAAAGTGGCAATGAAGAAATTCGAAATTCTGCTGAGGATGCATCGACTTCTACATCCACGCTAGGGGATGAAGACCCTGCACTGCCTAAGAGGAAAATCAACTATCAGTCTTTGAATACCGAGGCGCGTACATGTCAGGATGTCATAACAGATCTCGGGTAATTGCTGTCGTATAGCTTCCTTTATAATTGCTTGCAGCCGTAAATCTCACACATTCGTATAGCCAGAACACTGGTGGCCGTTGGATCAAGCCCAACTGGTTGAAATTTTAATTCAGATTTTTGAGCTTGAAATCCACACCGTCTCATCTCGATCCAACAACCATCTGTGTGCTGAGTTTGTTGATTACAAGCAATCCAAATTCCTTAATGTATGTTCGTTTTATTTTGGCATCTTATTTCCAACTTCATGATTTCTCGTTATACATGTGACAGGTATCCGTACGAAGCTATTCGCGTGATTACTGCTGATGGATATATTCTTCTTTTGGAAAGAATACCTCGGTAAAGTATTCACTTTTTTACAGAAAGTTAAATGGATCTTCGTCAATTCAATGATATACCCCTTTGAGTTCAACACTTATTTATGATTAAGTACTATAGAATTCAGAAATGGCTACGTCTAATCCTTGTAATATCATTTCACAGGCGAGATGCTAAAAAAGCTGTTTTTCTTCAGCATGGTGTTTTTGATTCATCAATGGGGTGAGTTATGTTATCTCTATTTTGCTCGGTTCTTGCTTGATTATGCGATTTAATTTACCAAAGATTTATTAACGTTTGAAAACTCGTATTTGGAAGAAAAATATTTCTGCGATTTAGTTAATGTATATACTTTTTTGTTTATTTTGATTCAGTTGGGTATCTAATGGTGTTGTTGGCTCTCCAGCTTTTGCGGCCTATGATCAAGGTTTGTTATATAATTGTCGATTTAATATATGTGCTCTCGTAAGGAATTTTTTTTCTCGGAATTATTAATGCAGAGTTTTTATTCTATCTGCAGGGTATGATGTATTTCTCGGGAACTTTCGTGGTTTGGTTTCCAGAGAACATGTCAACAAGAACATATCATCGCGACAGTAAGTTCTCAACAAATCTGTTTTGTTGTTTGACTTTGATTTGATATAATATGGTTTTGTATAGTATGCAATTTTATTTATGTAATGGGATTGATGTGATGCAGATATTGGCAGTACTCCGTCAACGAGCACGCGACGGAGGATATTCCTGCTATGATTGAGAAAATCGATGAAGTGAAAACTGCTGAATTGAAGCTTAGTAAACCTGATATTGAGGAGGAAACCGATGACGATCAGCTTTACAAGCTTTGTGCGATTTCTCATAGTTTAGGAGGAGCCGCAATGATAATGTATATTGTTACGCGAAGGATAGAAGAGAAGCCACATAGACTTTCAAGATTGATTTTACTATCTCCGGCCGGTTTTCATGATGATTCTAACATAGTTTTTTCTATGGCAGAGATTCTATTAACTATTGCGGCTCCCGTTTTGTCTCATGTTGTGCCTGCGTTTTATATACCTACACGATTTTTTCGCATGCTTGTTTTTAAGTTAGCTCGGGATCTTCATAACCTACCTGCCGTCGGAGGACTGGTTCAAACCTTAATGAGTTATGTTGTTGGTGGAGATAGCTCAAATTGGGTCGGAGTTTTAGGACTACCACACTACAACATGAACGACATGCCGGGAGTGTCTTTTCGTGTTGCTCTCCATCTTGCGCAGATTAAACGTGTTGGAAGGTTTAGAATGTTCGATTACGGGAGTGCCTCTGCAAATAGACAAGCCTACGGTTCACCCGAGCCTTTGGACTTAGGTAAACACTACGGGCTTATAGACATTCCTGTTGATCTTGTTGCTGGACATAAAGACAAAGTTATTCGACCTTCAATGGTAAAGAGACACTATAGATTGATGAAAAGTGCCGGTGTAAATGTTTTGTATAACGAATTTGAATACGCGCATTTGGACTTCACGTTCTCGCACCGCGAAGAACTCTTGTCATATGTTATGTCACGCATGTTGCTAGTCGATCAAAACTCAAAGCATCAAGTGAATCAAAGGATGGAAAAATCGAGGAGAATCAGACAAGGTGAAATTAGCGAGTAGGTTGTACAAAAAGTTTATTCAAATGTTGTCGAACTGGAAAGCTAGCCGAGATGATAAGTTAATATTTTTGGGTGTAAACAACAGTTCTTCCCTGATCAGATACCTTTGCCATTTGTATGTTTGATTATAGAGATGTTATGTGTACTACTAGGGTTCATCTTTTTCTTTCTCATTTGGAAGAAAAGTAGACCATGAAAATATGTTACAAATTTACATGTTGTAAAATAGTGTTCTGATAATCAGATCTGAACAAAGGCTGAGTTAAGAGTGTAGTTTAAATTTGTATCATATGTTAGTAGTTCACTAGACTCTTGTGGCAATTTTATGTCATTTCACGACTTCAAAAATATGTAAATCTATTTTCTCTTAGTTGAGGAAAATGACTCTCTAAAAGTTTGGTTATGACATACATTTGCTTGTAATGAATTTGAAATTATCTAGATATAATCATGCATGATGTGCTTCATTTTTGTTCTCAAGCACTTATTTTTCTCTAAATATAAAAACATATGGTATTGCAATGAAATGTTAACCATATGGCATGTATTCGATCTTTGTTATGATGACAGCTGAAAATGAGAAGATAGTGTCTTGTTCTTCAAGATGCAAGAAAATGACTGTGTCTTCATGTTTCTTATTGGACTGAATAAAACATTTTGATGAGGTTAGATGCTGAATAAAATAATATTTCCTTCAATTTAACTTTGGATCAAAATTTCAGCAAAACCTGTATAATGTGGCACTGACGTGATTTTTTTTTTTTTTTTTTTTTTAAATTTCACATGAAAATTCGATTTTTTTTTTTTATATATTTTTAAATTTTTTTTTAAGTTTTTGTTAATTTTTTTTTAAAAAAATTTTTAATTTTAATTTTCTCCTACTTAGACAAGGTTATTGTTTTGTTTTATTTATATCATATTAATTTGATCATTAATTTTGTGTGGTACTTAATGTTTTTGGTAGGTATTTAATTTTGTTTTTTTGAACGGTCGAAATTTTGTCCATAAACGTTGAATGGTTTGCTCCTGATTCCGATAATAGGAGGATGGCGAAGATCGAGTATCAAAAACATTTCATGGGTATTGATGGTTGGATAAAATACAACTTAATCGAGTTGAATCATCGATAATATAATTTTAAGCAAACACTTGACATTTGAAACTTTAGAAAAAAAATAATGCACTAGAAAAAAATAACATTAAGGTCAATATAAAAAATAATCTGGTGAAAATCATTAATTATTTTATCAGCAAAAAAAATTTGTGAGGCACACATTATATAATAAAATATTAAGATTAATTAAAATACACTGTCAATTTAAAATTATTTTATATTGTTATCCAATTAAAATTAATTATTCTAACATATAAAAAGAGAAAAATATAAAAAAAATAATTATTAAAAAAATTTAATTCTAATTGGGTGATAGTGTAAAATTAATTAGTCTCTAAAATATTTAGTCTAAGTTGTTATTACTTGAACATTATTATCAAGTTCTCATAGATATGCTGAATTATTAGTTATTGTAGATAGATAAATATAGTAGCTTATATAAGAACTCAATTCCGTGTTTTAAATATGGTGCACTTAGTTTGGAATCTTGCTGTTATAAGTGGAGTTGAGTATCCCTAATACTCCCTTTATATATTACTTGTTTTCAGAAGAAAAAAAACTTCAACAAAATACAATGTATTTTAACTACTAATTTATTAGATTCGTATTTTCTACTCACGTGTATATTATATTTTCGATCGTGTACATTATTAGATTCATATTTTCGACCGTCCAAAAAAGTAAAATTAAGTATCTACCAGAAAAATTAAGTACCACACAAAATTAATGTATCAAATTTAAATGGGGATAAATAAAAAAAAATTAAAAAGGATTAAAAATTTAAAAAAAAATTAAAAAAATAGTCGAATTTCCATGTGAAATTAAAAAAAATTAAAAAAAATTAAAAAAGTCACGTCAAGTGCTATATATGCAAATTATGTTAGAATCTTGACCCAATGTCAAATTGAAAGGAATCATATTTTATTGAGAGGTTAAAAGAATATATTTTTTTAAAAGAAAGTAAATTAAAACTACTATTATTGTAGGAAGATAAAATGTATTTAATCCTTTTAGAAAAGATCATTACTAAACTTTGGGAATTTTTTTTCTGAAATAGGAGGGAGGAGGAGGCACATCAAGGAGTTATGATGGAAAATATGCCTCATGGTACTGAACATGAAAGTTCAATTATTGCCGCTAAAAACTTCAATGAAGGTAGGAAGCTAAACAAACCATGGTGTAATTAGTGTGCATGACATACTCGTGAAACATGCTGGAAGTTCAATGAAAAATCCACTAATTAGAAGAAAAAACGTGGTAATGAGGGTCGTATACTTCAGGCTAACGATTCTGATCAAGGGCATCCTTGACTCAACAGCCATTTTCTTTGGAACAAATATGCAAATTGTCAAAACTTTTCGAGTCAATTCCTTCATGCTCTATAGCTAAAAATGGTACATGTTTTAGTGTCACTCTTAATCACACATGGATAGTAGATTCATGAACTATTTCTGATCATATGATTGGTGAATCTATAATTTTTTTTTATATAATTCATGTGCAGATATAATAATATAAAAGTTACATACATCTTTTTTTCAACCACTGCTATTAAGGTTCACTTGCGTCTTCAAGTCTAACCTTATATATGTCTTTTATGTTCCAAATTTTTCTTGTAGTATGATGTTATTCAGTAAATTCGCTCAAAATCAACATTAGCTAATAAAAAAATTTCGTTTTTATTGCGTCTTTTAGAATTTGAACTCAGAGAAGCCAATTGATAGTACTAAGGTGAGTTGAGGACTCTATTACTTTGACTTTAGAGATGAATATCTACCACATTCTAAACAAATAATTTCTTAATTTGGAATATTTTTTGTTTTAAATAATGATGATAACAATATGTTATGTTATGTAAATGATATTATTATTTTTATCCTAGATCATTATATTATGTAGTTGATATTATTTTTATCATAGATGACATAGATAGCATGGTTAGAGTAAAAGAGAAATTAACTTGTCAACTTTGTAATAAAGAATCAATGACTTTTGAACTACTTTTTTAGTATGAAGGTTGTCCATTCAAAGGAGAGAGTTACCATTTTCCAACAAAAATATATTTTAGATCTTTTAAAGAAAACTAGAATGAATGCTTATAGACCAATCGATACTCGCATAAAACTTGATGCAAACCTTTGGAAAAAAGAGGTGGTTCTTGTGTACAATAAAATGTATTAAAAATTGGTTCGTAAACTAATTAGTTGTCTCATACTTGACCAGTCATTGCTTCTTTGTTAGTGTGGTTGGTAAATTAATTTTCTAGATCCCGTAAAAGAGATAAGTGCATTGTCTTAAAAATATGAATATTTTTTCCTTTCCTATATTTTTGAGATCATTAAATACGCTATACTTGATTATATTTGAGATAAAAAAAATATAAACATATTATTTTTCTTATATTCAAGGTCACAAGTAGTAATTGATAGGAATCTGGATTTGGGCCTGAGCCTAATAGAAATTCTAAATAGATAATTGATTATAACTGTTTATAACAGAAGGGAAAAGGTAGTTTATATAATGACATCAATAATAAGAGAGAATTTGTGTATTTTTTGTTAGAAATTTTTTTAGGTTGGGTAAAGTGAAAATATCTATCTTCTTAGGAGCACTTGGCTCTAGGATGAATGGGATTCCTTTTTTTAATAATTTTAATTTTGTTATGAATAATAGTAAATAGACGTGGATGTCTGTTTATCTAATTTTCTATATTCTTTAACTTTTATAAGTTAATTTTCTAATATTTGTGTATTTTTTGAGTTAATGGTTGTTAGTGATCATCTACTATAAATATGATTCATGTTATAATATTAAGTAAATTTGAAGATAATAATACAAGCTTATTTTCTCTCTTCTCTTTCTCTCATTCATCTCTCCTTCATTTCTATATTGTTTTGGTTAATTTCATAACACGTTATCGGCACGAGACTCTTCAGTGTGAGTGATGATATAGTCAGGTTCTACGTTATTTTTTTACTCTCAATATATCTGAATTAATATAATATAATTCATGATCTTGTTACTATTTTTTCTTCATATAAATATGTTTATCTATTTCTTTTTATATATTTTGTAGAATTTTTTTACCTTGTACGATCATATTTTGTAGAATTTTTTTACCTTGTACAATCATTTAAGGTCATGCATACATCTGCATGCAACTAACCCTGTTCCTTACAAGAAAAGTTAATCAACAAAACAAAAGCCCTCTTCTGATTGGATTTACTTCTTCCAGTTAATAATAGGTAATCAGCATGCCACTTCTGGATTAGAGTTATTTCTCCCAATTAAAGACGGGCAAAAGATGCCTACAGTTTCAGTATAAATCGGCCAAAGATTTATCCGGATACCTTCTCCAATCTCTATCAACAGCCACTATGGATGACATCAGTAAGCCCATCTCCGACAAACTCTTCATCATTTCTCCAGATGGCATCTTTAAGCCCATTTCCAATACAATCAACACATTATCGAGTGCAAATTTCTGGGCACTTTAGTGCTCAATCATCTTTCACCTTCAAGTCACGAATGGCAGATTCGCCAATCTAACTCTTTAGGTTTAAGAAGATTGAACAGGGCAAGCTGTTGTACCCCAAAATTTGCCCTCTCCTTTCTCAATACATTCATCACAAGATCTTCAATGGCTCAAGCTTGCACAAGTATGGACTAGGTCAAGACATCTCCTCAACACTGATGCCTCAAATTAGGGTTTGAGTTTTCACAAGGAAAATTGGACTTTTAATGCCGCATATGACTTTCATGGATCATTATGAATCTTCAAGATTTCTCATGTCAAGTTTCAAGTCTTGCGGTTCAAGTTTGCTCAATCAATTGATCAGGTGGCCTAAAATCAGCTGTATTGGGCAAAAAGTCAATTGTGTCCAACTTACAGTCAAATTTCAATAATTTTGACCCATATCAAAATTTTGAACACATATGTATCAATTGATCAAGTTTGGATGACAATTCCCCAAGAAAATTGATCAAATCACCAAAAGGGCAAAATGGTTAAAATTAGGGTTTTAACTAAAAAGGCTTGATTTTTGACTTTTGACCTAATACATGACTTATTGGTTTGAAACATAATATCAAGGATTCAAATGCATCATCTTGACCTAATTGCATGGTTCAATTCATTTCTCATGATTATTAGATTGATAGATCAAATTCAGTCAATTGATGAAAAGTCAACTATACAATGTAAAGTCAAACTTTGACTTTTTGATCAAAATTAAGTTTCAAAGATCACATTTCATTAAGACATGCAAAAATATGAAACCTGATCATCAAGAAATCAAGAAAGTCAAAATTCATTTTGAAAAGTCAAAATTTTCAAGACTTAGAAAAATTTTCAAGTGTTTTAAGTCTTATTTTTTCTTGACTTCATGCCAATTTTTCACCATGACGCAAGATGATTCAAGAAAAACTTTCAACATGAAAGTTATAGATCTTGATGAATTCTACAAACTTGTACTCGAGGGCTCATGTCTAAAAAATGCTTAGATCTTGAGTTATAAGGCCATAAAGTCATGAACTTTTTCTTAAAACACTTAGTAAAATTTTGAGTGTTTTAGGCAGATTTTTGGTACCAACTTCATGAAAAATTTTCACATAGTTCTAATTGGATTCTTCAAAAATGTCTGACATGAAGGTTGTAGATGATGTTACAATATTTCTAAAAAGTCCATGAACTCATTGAGATCATGCTTGAGCTGAGAGAATCGAAGAGATGAAGTTAGGGTTTCAAACTTGAATTATAAGTCATTTTGTGATGAACAAGAATTCAAATCCTAAGCCCATGCTGCATAATATTTTCTTTGCTTTGCTTTGCATGCCTTTAGATTTCATTTATATTGCCTGAGTAGTGTGAATTTCAAGTTTGAACTTTCTGAAATATTTAGGTCAGATTTGGTACCATTTAAAATCCGTGTTCATCTTTGGTCCATTGCTTAAGTTATTTACATATTTGAAATCGTGATGAAATTTCTAACAAGTTTGATATTTACACTTTTGAGAATGACTGAGAAATGAGCAAGTTACAAAATTCAAAAAAAAATGTTCATGGAAGCTGGCGCGAGGTTGAAGATGACACATGCCTATGAAGGGTTTTCAAATATATATTTGTGGTTTTGGTTATAATACCGGATGTATAGTCACCCCAGTGGTAGAGATCACGCGCGTAAGGTCTTATTGCCAAAGGGCCTGAGTTCGAACCCCAACACTGCCCTTTTTCCTATTATTTTCATTGTTTTCTTCCTTTTGTCACAAACCAGCGAGCCCGGGCCTACTTCATTTTACTCCCTTTTACCCCCCTATTTGTCATATCCAGCGCAGCCCAACATCATTTTTTTTATTTTGTTTTTATTTCTGATTATACAAAAATACATTTGGGCCTAAACCCCAAAACTGTTTTACCTCAAAAACTCCCCAATTCAATTTTACACCCTCCCGACCTTTATTTTTATTTTTTTCTCTTTCTTTATTTTATTATTATTATTATTATTATTATTATTATTATTATTATTATTATTATTATTATTATTATTATTATTATTATTATTATTATTATTATTATTATTATTATTATTATTATTATTATTATTATTATTATTTTTATTAATAAAAATTCAAAATAAATATTTTATTTATTACTTATATATTTTATATACTTATATTTATTTCTTTTAAAACAAAAAGACCAAAAATATTTTCTATTCAAATTAATTTCCTTTCTTAAATATAAAATATTTTTTTTGAAAAACTTAGTTTTAATTTCCCTTTTAATTTAAAATTAATTTAGAATTTAGGTTCCCGTCAATTGATTAACTTTCCATACTAGTTTAATTAATATTAAAACTTTTCATAAAAAAATTGTTTTCTTAATCAAATCTAATTTCTTTTCTTAAGTAACTTAGATTTTAATTTTATTAAATTACTTAATTATTTTCTTTAAATTAATTAGGTCAAATCTCTTCATAACAAAAACTTAAACAAAAAAAATATTATCAATTTCTTTTCTTATTTACTTTCTTGTACATTTATTCACTCTTGTACCTTATTATTCATTCAAGGGTTAAATATACTTTACCCCTTTGCAATAGTAGCGAGTTTTGATTTATCCCCCTATTAAAAAAAATTATTTCCGCCCCTTAACAAATATAGATTCTCAAACAGAAAGCTTTGTACCCCAAGATTCCCTTTGAGTTTCATACGTGGCATTAGATTCTTTGTTGACTGTGTAATTTAAAGCCATGTTGGAATGTTTGTGTCTATTAAACATAGTTCCCAATGTTCTGATTCACCCCCTGTAAAATCTAGGGTTCTATTAAACGTATTTCCCAACCTTTCTATCTTCGTGTTCTTTATGTTTCAACAGACACGTTCAGCAGCTATCGTCTGTCTATACTGTCTTGCTAATTTCTTCCCTCAATATCATGTTCGTCCCTACCGTCTGTCTATACCGTCTTGCTAATTTATCCCCTCAATACCGTGTTTAACCATTTCCACTACAAATCGTCCCTACATTCAAATGGAGGATGCTAGCAAGAGTGTTGGAAGTTGCAATTTGTACGAGTATTCAAAGGTTCCTCGATGTGGATGTTGTTGTCCGATGAAGATGTGGTTCGCTAACACCGTAAAAAATCATAATAGGAAATTCTGGAAATGTAGGAATGCTGGGGTAAGTTCATTATTCTCAAAAGTTGTGATCTGTTTATACTTAGGAAATTCGTAATATGGGTTTAATGTTATTTTTGGTTACAGATGGACAATAGTTGTGATTTGTTTATTTGGGATGATGAAATTGCTCACTCCATTAGTGAATTCTGAAATTCTAAAAGTTATTGCAAGCACTATGATATGGTAAAATTGGAGTTTGGACTGACAGAAAGGAAACTGGAAAAATCCAAGTTGAAGCTAGTTGCATTGAAGAGGAAAAGTTTCCAACTGAATGTGGCAATTATGATGTATTGGTTTATCTTTGCAGTGTTGTACAATTATATGTAATATCAAGTGTATTGTCTATTTGTAATTTTTTTACACAAGTGAAGTGTTATCTCTGTTTATAATATAATGGCCCAAACTTATGTCTGTCTGTCTGTTAATTTCAAGTGTATCTTTGCAGTGTTGTTAAACAGAAGCGATATAATGGTTGTTTAATGTCAAATTTGATACAATAAGAGTGTTTTATTTTTCTTACAATATAATGGTTATTTAAGAGTGTTACTGGAGTTTTATTCTTTCACTGGACCTCTTTCTCACTGGCCTGATATCTTTCACTTTCAATTTTTTCTTGCCTTTGTTGTCTGGTTTACCAACCACAACAGAACATTGTATCGTGTTTACTTCAGGAATGCTTGAAATGAAATCATCAGTTATGTCGCCAAAATAGTCAACTGGTTCATTGGTTGCAGTTTGAGTTGCAGCATGGGGTACTGCAGTCTGAGTTGCAACATGGGATACTGCAGTTTGATTTCCACCAGCTTGTGTTACAGTTTGAGTTGCATCATGGGATATTGCAGTCTGAGTTCCACCAGCTTGTGTTGCAGTTTCAGTTGCAGCATGGGGTGCTGCAGTCTGAGTTCCACCAGTTGTTGTTGCAGTTTCATTTTCATTTGCTGCGGTTTCAGTTTCAATTGTACCTACCTTGACCTTCCTCTACAAAAATTAAACAAATTACTTGTTAGTTCAAAATACATGATATATTAGTTCAAAATACACACTAATAATACCTTTCTTTTTAGTCCATTAGCATCTTGTGTTGTGATTTTACATGTTTGAGCATTGTGACCAAATTTGTCACACTTAGTGCATCTATAAGATACACCTGGAAATCTTCTCTTTTTAGCACCCTTTTCACCACACTCCCTTATCCTTAACTTTCTTGGTCTGCCTGGACCTTTCTTGTACATAGGGGTAAAATCTCATCTGACTGAACTTCTGGCCATATTTCCTCACCATTAATTGGACTCACATAAAAACTATAACATATTGCATACTTGTCTCTATAATAACAGTGATCAACAAAATCCTCTAGATTTTATTGCCTAAATCCTAAAGCAGCAACAACATGCCTACAAGGAATACCAACTAAATCCTAGAAATTACAAGTATATGATCTCTTAGATATGTCAACTATAAATTCCTGACTGTTATAAGAATAAGTGACTTGGAATTTTTCATCCATTGCCCGGGTAGGAAGCCATTAACCACTAAACATAACCTCATTATCAAGTCTTTTCTAGGAATTGGCATAACCTTATGAGGCCATTTTTTAAGCTTCATGGCAGAAGTAGAGCATTTGTTCATTAAATACTTCCTAATCCACTCACATATTGTTAAAATTGGTTTATCCCTAACACATAATATGGTGGCATTAAAGGACTCAGAAATATTGTTCATAAGAACATCACACTTATGGCAGAAACTGAAAGCATGCTTACACCAAACCTTTGGAGGAACACCCATCAACCAAGTCCAAACCTTAGGGTAGAAACTGATGATTTGGGTCCCTACCCACAACAATTAATAACTGACCCCCATACTTTGTTTTTAGATGACAACCATCCACCCCAATAAAGGGTCTACAACTATTAATGAAACCATTTTTACAACCATCAAAGCAAAAATAAAAGGAACCAAACCTTGGCTGCATAAATGGACTTGGTCTTTCTAAAATGATACTCAAATTGTTCCCAGGATTCACTCTATGTAATTCTGCAGCATATCTCCTTAAATTTGCATACTATTTGTCTGCATCTCCTTCAAGCATCTTCTTGGCTATGAGTTTAGCCTTCCATGCTGTTATACCCCAAAATTTGCCCTCCCATATTCTTCAAGAAATTGCCAAGCCAAGTCACAAAATTCCCCAAGGGTTGTGCAGGTCAACTGTCTCCTATACAGTCAAAACTAGGGTTTTGAGTCTGATCAAGAAAAGGAAGTTTTCAAAGGCTCAATCAAGTCTCATATGCTTACAAACATGGTCAAACATCCTCATATCAAGTTTCAAGGCATTCAGCTCAAGATTGCACAGTCAAAACCCTAAATTGCACTACAGTCAACTGTAGGGGCAAAATGGTCATTTGGCAGTCAAAAGTTCAAATTTTTGGTCAACATATCATTTTGAAGCCACAAACATCATTTGATCAATGCTTGATCATGATTCTCAAAATTTGGCTCAGAAATCATCAAAGATGCAAAAGTTGCTATATTTGGACAGCTGAAAAAGTCAACTGAAATTGACCAGGGCATAACTTTCACATGGATTATCAGAAAAATTCCATCCAAAGCTCATTTTGAAGAGAAAGACATTTCCTACAACTCATCTTCATACTTCAAGTCCAAGAAATGCTCTCACAAAAAGTTATCAATTTCAACATTATAGGTCATTTTCAAAAGTCAACAAAAAGGGACTTTAAGTCAAAGGCCATAACTTGAGATTGGAAAATCAAAATGACATGGGACCAAAGGCATTGGTTAAAGGACTCAAAGACCTTTCCAAAATGTCCAAGAACATGTGAAAAGCTTAAAAATTGAGCAAGTTATGCCTTGTAGAAGTTGGGAAATTTTTGTGAAATGGCAAAAGTCAACTATCCTTGAAACTCCAATTTTTGACAAAAGGGCCCACTTTTTTCCACTTGGTTCATCCTTGTCATGCCACACACGTGTCCCATGATTAATTTCAAGACCAAATATTGATTTTTCTATTTTATTTAATTTTTGATAATTTAATTCATTTTAAATCTTTGAAAATTCAAATAAAATTCAAAAACCAATGGAATAGTGTCATGTGAATTTGGACAACTTCCTTGTATCATGGGCCAACTCAAAAACTCAGGCTAGGGTTAATTTGCACACTAGGTCTAGGTCTTGGCTTAAAAGAAGGAAAAATGGTTAATGGAAAGAACCCTAGGACTAATTCCCTCATGAGCATGAATCTAGGTCAGTTAGCAAGCCAATTCCATTCCATTATAATCACTAAGTCAAACCCTAACCATAGTGCAGCAAAAGGCTCGCTCAAAAGCTGATTGGAACTTTGAAAAATTAGCCATATAAGTCAAAACTGAAATCAAGGTTAGAGTGAATTTGAGGCCTTAATTTTTTTTCCATTAGCATCCTGGACAAATTCTGAACGCATCTCAATCACTAACATCAACCAAAACACCCTGAAACGGTAGCTACAAGTCAAACTGTGAAGCAAAAAATTTCAAATCGCATAGCATAATTCAAGCATTTTTTTTTCATTTTTATTTATGTATTCATGATCACAATGATGTTTCGGAGCTAACCATGGTGTTTGATTGCATTTTTGTTGACCATACGCGATTTTGCCATTGCTAGAATTCTAGGGTTGCAGGTTTCTGAAATTGGGGACTTTGCATAGAGGAAAAATTAGGGCTCAGGAGTACCATGGTTGGATTCAGTGCCTCAAGACGAAGGAAGATTGACCCTCGCGCCTAATTTCTGATCACCATAGCGCTATTCGCTATTTCTTGGAAGGCTGCCTAATGCTACGCTTCAAAAACCGTTGCCTTCTTTCTTTGTGTTTCAGGAAAACGAAAGAGATGATGGCGTGGCACAAGCGGATTGGAGGAATTTGAAAATGCGCGCGTGGAATCATTAATGTCTTGTTTATTCTTTTTATTATTTATTAACCATATTATGTTAATTGAAATTAAGTAGCTCAGCTGGCAAGCTATCAACGCGTTAACCTCAGTGACCTGGGTTCAAGTCCCAGGTCTACACAATTCCATATTATTTTTCAAAATAGAATTCTATGCTTTGCTAATATCCAGGTGCACCATATGCCATCCTGATCCAAACGCATACGTGTCCCAGACAATCATCCAAGGGCTCAGAATCAAGGTGTACCATGATCAAAAGTCAATGCGCTGATACAGAATTCCAAAAGTCAATGGACTCAGGCGTTAATGGGCCAGAAATCCCAGGCCTGAACCTCCTAATCTGGGGCTACACCCCCCCTGGTTTGCCTTATTATTTTTTTTTTATTTTTATTCTTTCTTTAATTTTTCTTTTATTTCTTTTACTTGCTATTTATTTAATTAATAATTTTTTACAAAAATACAAAAACATCACAAAAATCAGAAAAGTCAGAAAATTTAATAATTATTTTATTTTAAATATTGTTTTTTTTTGTATAAATAATAACATGTAAATATTTAAGTTTTAATTAGGTTTCCAACTTTAATTCCTTTTAATAAAAATCCAAAAAAAATAGAATTTAGGTTTAATAATTTTTATTTTCTCTTTTTCTTTTCCTTTTTTTCAGAATAATAATTTTTATTTATTTATTTTCATCATAAATTAAAAAATGTACATAAATTAATTTAGAATTAAATTAGGTTAAAAGTCAATATTTTCATAATAAACTTAAAAAACAATAGAATTAGGTCTAGTATTTAATTTCATTTCAATTAACTCCTTTTTTCTCATTAAATCTAAAAAACACAAAAATACCATTTTTCGTTTAATTTTAATTTTAGATAACTTAATTATTTTAATTCCTTTAAAGGGTTCAACGCCCTCACATTTGATTATTTTCTTTTTCGCGCGTTTCATTTATTTCTTTTGTGAATATAATGTACTTGTACCAAAGCCATGTAATAGCTATTAGACATTTCTTTTCTGCAATTTATTTTAAATCGGGTCTGGATTAATTTGGCGTTGTAGACCCGCGCCCTTTGTAATAGCGTAGGACTTTTATCTTTTCCGCACTTTAAATTCCCGCACTTTTAACTGTTAAACAATCACATGAAAGAATGAATGCCCAAAAATAAAATCGAATCGTTAGATCACCAATGCATGACAAGACAAACAATAAACTGAAAATGACACACAATTCACACACCACCCCTAGGGTACGCCTCACTGTCGCCTTTCGAAAGGTGATCGTCGAGTAGAGGACGTCTTAGTAAGTCCTCATGATCCGGGAACCTGGCATGAGGGTAGCTTCTAAGGTGTCTTCCCATTGCTCCGGTGATCACCATTGTCCCTAAAACTCGAATTGACCCGAACACCTCCAACGGTGGTGCTACCTGCCTCTCAATGGTGGGATGACACTACTTTAAAGGACATTTACACAGACGAATTCCTTAGGGTAGGTAGGTTCTCAAGGATACTTGCTCTAATTTCAAACAAATCAAAATACTTTTCACACCAACACACTTTCAAAAACTTTCAAAACAAACTTTTCAAACACTCTGACGTACGAGTTGAACTGAAACTTTTCAAAGAATATTTTTGAAACCCACATTGAAAAGCAAACAAACATTTTTGAAAACACAATGAGCAAGTATCTAAGAGCCCATGGATAACCATGGATAGAAAGGGTGCTAACACCTTCCCTTTCTATAACCTACCTCCCGAACCGAGAGCAATCTCTTTAAGGAATTTTTCTGTGCTTTTGTCCTTTCCACTTGGAGAAAATAAAAGACGGTGGCGACTCTTGCTTCCGCGACATTTCGCGAACCAGCTTTAAAACAGTCAGTTCCAGATCCACCGATCACAGAACTGGCGACTCTGCTGGGGAATAAAACTTAAAGTGAGGTGTACCTTAGGACTAAGATCATTGTGTTTTCAATTGCTTTCCTTGTTTGCTTTATTATTGTGGGACTGTCTTGGGAGTTCTATAGATCCTAACCCGGATCTGGGGGATACCTTTTTAGAAAGTAGCAACAAGGCTGTGAGGGAACTGTGCGGGGTATACCGACATGGTTGAAGCAGTCTGCTACGTTGATGTGGCACTTTGGTGTGTACCGGTAACCCTTGAGTTCAGTCAAGGAGAGTACGGGGCCTCCATGTGGTGTCATGAAGCATCAACAGACCTTAGGAACCTTAATTGAACCATCTTGGCCTCTTTAGGGTAGTGAGATAACTGACTTTGGTGCAGTCCGAGGTTGGTTGATACTCGATACTACACTCAATTGAGGGTTGCTTTCCTGGAATATTTCGGTCGCTAGTTCAGTGGCTAAATCGAAACGATGAACAATGAAAGCAATCCCGTGATATTGGGAACCTTAGAACCCGGTTACTTTGATTAGGACAGGTTGAACCCACCAACTTCAAGAGGGTACTACCCAGACCCCATGCTGGCCTTAAACCTTAAGGGCCTGTCTTGTGTGCCTTGTGTGCCTTACATGTTTGTCTTTGTAAATATCTGTGGTGTGTTTAATCATAGCATCATGACATCATCCAGCATCATACGCATTGACCAACCATTTCAAGGGTTCGAATTTTCATCTTTGTTCTTGTTTTGTAGGACATGGAAACTGTTCGTAGAAAGACAATTCCAATCAGTCTTGTAAGGATCCCTCCTCAGCTTAAGGAGCTTATATCCAGGATTCCCGAGAACTCTTCATTCAGTGAAAAGCATGGAAGTCTCATCAGCTTGGTCAATACCAACATTGAGGAAGATATGATGAAGGTCCTGTTCCAATTCTTTGACCCTCTGCATCACTGTTTCACCTTCTTGGACTATCAGTTGGTACCTACATTGGAGGAGTTCTCCCGACTCCTGAAGATCCCTATCCTTGATCAGTTACCCTTCAACGGTACAGAAAAGGAACCTAAGCTTGAAGAGATTGCTAAAGCCTTGCACCTACAGTCATCTGACCTCAAGGGACATTGGGAAGTCAGAAGTGGTATTAAAGGGTTCTTAGCCAGGTTTCTGTTTGAAAAGGCCTATGAATGTTGGAACTCCCTTGACTTGCAAGCTTTTGAAGAGGTTGTGGCCCTCCTTGTTTATGGTTTGGTGTTGTTCCCTAACCCAGATCAGCTCATTGATATCAGTGCTGTCCAGATCTTTATGTCCAGGAATCCTATACCTACGTTGCTGGGGGACCTCCTTCACTCATGTTACACTCGAACCATGAGAAAAAGAGGTGTCCTTATGTGTTGCACTCCTCTCCTGGGAAAGTGGTTTATTTCGCACCTTCCTCAATCAGTCCTGAAGAACGAGCGGGGTTTGAGATGGTCACAACGGTTGATGACTCTTACACATGCAGATATACATTGGTGCCCTAGGTCCAGAGAAGATGTCACTATCATTGATCGTTGCGGGGAGTATCCTAATGTTCCTTTACTTGGAATCAGAGGGGGTATTACTTATAGTCCATGCCTGGCTTGGAGACAATTTGGTTATGCTCGGAGGGATGGTCCTCATGACATGTTGATTCCTGACATAGTTTTTGACTTCGACAACGATACTCAAGGACTTCGCCAGAGATTTATCAGAGCTTGGAGGATGCCTAGTAGGATAGACAGCAAGACACTGGGGCACAGGAACTCCATCCCTTTGGAGCCTTACCTCAAGTGGGTACGAGCCCGCTCTCAGAAATTAGTAATGCCTTATCCTCACATGCTTCCAGTAATCAAAGAGCCTGCCTTGGAAGGAGAGGTGTCTCGTGTCATTCAGCACCCTGATATGCCCACATCCTGGGAAGATATGCAGAAGAGCTGGATCCAGCTTAAGGAAGAGCGGAATTCTCTTGAGACTAGTTTGCATGCCAGTGAAAGGAAGGTCTTGGAGCTCACCCGCCTGTTGCACGAGGAAAGGAACCTCAACACTTACATAGCTCCAAAGAAGATGCGCAACATATTTTGGGATTGATTTGATCTTTTTGTACTTTTGCCCATGAGGCTTTGATGTATTGAACAATGATTTTCTTAATAATAACGTGTGTTCCTTTTGGTCTACAACAAATTTGAATTTTCGAACCCTTGAATGCATCGCATAAACACATATCATTCATCATGTGCATCATAGGTACTCTTCTTTTCAGGTTGTTTACTGTTCTTCGCTGTTTATTTCAGCATCATGAACCCTGAATCATCAACCGAGGCATCTATCAAGGCTCTTCAGGCGCAGAATGTCCAATTTCAGGCGCAGAACGCCCAATTTCAGGAGCTGATCAAGGGCTTGGCTCAGGGTCAACAAGAGTTGAAGACCATGCTTCTGAAGAAGACTAAGAAGAAGAGGAGGACTGTGCTATTTAACACTGGGCGCAGACTCGGGAACACTTTGGTGGAAGCTGAAAGGACTCCTCCATCTGTGACGGAAGGTAGTCACCAAGAAAGGGAGGTCACTACTCCTGTGGGCTCTGATACTGAAACAGACTTCAACGACGAACAGTACCCTCCTGCTGAAGACCGGTACAAACAGCTGGAAGACAGATTGAAGGCTATGGAAGTTCAGCGGGTGCCTGGATTGGATTTCGGAGATTTGGGGTTATCTACTGGGGTGGTGATCCCCCACAAGTTCAAAACACCTGCCTTCGTGAAGTATGATGGGGCTTCCTGTCCCAAGATGCACCTCCGTTCTTATGTAAGGAAGATCCAGCCTTACACAGCAGACAAGAACCTTTGGATCCACTTCTTCCAGGAGAGTCTTTCAGGGACTCACCTCGATTGGTTCTATCAGCTAGATGGAATCAGCATTCGTAACTGGGAGGATCTGGCCACTGCTTTTTACAAGCAGTATCAGTATAATGCCGACCTCGCTCCTACGCGTACCCAGCTCCAGGGTATGTCGCTAGGGTCGGGTGAAGGTTTTAAGGAGTACGCTCAGAAATGGAGAGACCTGGCTGGCAGGGTGCAGCCACCATTGACGGATCGGGAGCTGGTAGATATGTTCTTGGGGACCCTATCTGGTCCGTTTTTCAATCATCTCATTGGTAATTCCTCTGCTGGGTTTACTGATCTGATCCTGACTGGTGAAAGGATCGAGGCCGGTATAAAGTCGGGGAAGATACAGAAAGTTGCCTCCTCCAGTACTGAGAAGAAACCCTTCAAAAAGGAGGCTAGTGCTGTATATAGCTCCCGGAGAGCAGAGCGACCTGAGCACCGCCAATCTGTCAGTGCGGTAATGATTGCCAAACCTGCTGCCGCCCCTCGGCCAACTAATCCTCAAAAGTTTGAAAGACCCCGGAGAGAGTATACCCGGTTAAGCATGACCTTATCACAGATCCTGCCACAGTTGCTATCCACCAATTTAGTGACTGTCAGGGAGGCTCCAAAGTTTCCCAATACTGCGTCCCCCAAGTTTAATCCAAATGCTCGTTGTGCTTACCATTCAGATAGCCCGGGGCACTCTACTGATGACTGTTGGGCACTAAAGAACAAGCTGCAGGACCTTATTGACGCCAAGGAGGTACAGTTTGAGGCATCTGACAAGCCTAATGTGATGGCAGCTCCCCTACCTGCTCATGGAGTGAATGCTATTGGAGACGAAGACGAAGTGGATGATGCTGAGTTTGATAGCTGGATCTACCCGACAACCGACAGTGGGCCTAACAATTGGAGTGCAAAAGACAATCTCTCTGTTTCTATTGTTCCTCAGTAATGAATTTCTTTGTTTTTGATTTGTAATGAACAATAATTTGAGACTATATGGCCCGGTGTCTTACCCGGGGCACCGTGGTTTTATTTATGAGGGCTTTTGTTTGTCACTATCATATATCATGAATAAAAGCATTGGACGTTTTTCACAATTCAAATTTTGCGCTCCTTTTCTTTCCTTTCTTTACATATTACAAAACAGCTGTATTTACACACACACTCACTCATACAGGTTTCAATCCACTCTGGATCTCACTGGTAACGACTCTGCTACTGCCAGTTATGACTTCGAAAATCCGATCAACTTAGCCGCAGACGAAGGTGAAGATGATTGCGAAGTGCCTGGTGAACTTGCAAGACTGTTACAACAGGAGGAGAGGGCAATTCAACCCCATGAAGAGCCAGTGGAAATAATAAACTTGGGTACTGAGGAAGACAAGAAAGAGGTGAAGATTGGTGCCAACCTAGAACTCAGCGTGAAGCAACGGTTGACTCAGATGCTGCATGACTATAAAGAAATCTTTGCCTGGTCCTACGAAGATATGCCCGGATTAGATACCGACATTGTGGTCCATCACTTACCAACTAAAGAGGAGTGCCCTCCGGTTAAGCAAAAGGTCCGTCGTATGCGTCCAGAGATGTCTGAGAAGATTAAAGCCGAGGTTATGAAGCAGTTTGATGCCGGGTTTCTTGCAGTGACTTCTTACCCTCAGTGGGTTGCTAATGTGGTGCCGGTACCTAAGAAGGACGGCAAGGTCAGGATGTGTGTCGACTATAGGGATCTGAACAGGGCCAGCCCCAAAGATGACTTCCCCTTACCTCACATTGATGTCCTTGTTGATAATACAGCTCAGCACAAGGTGTTCTCTTTCATGGATGGCTTTTCAGGCTACAATCAGATCAAGATGGCACCTGAAGACATGGAAAAGACTACCTTTGTTACTCAGTGGGGCACCTTCTGTTACAAGGTCATGCCGTTCGGGTTAAAGAATGCTGGGGCAACCTACCAATGTGCCATGGTTACCTTATTTCATGATATGATCCATCATGAGATCGAAGTGTATGTGGACGACATGATCGCTAGGTCCCAGACCGAGGAAGAACACCTTGATCATCTGCAGAAACTGTTTGACCGTTTGAAACTGTACAAGCTGAGGTTGAACCCGAACAAGTGCACCTTCGGGGTAAGATCTGGAAAGTTGCTAGGCTTCGTGGTGAGTGACAAGGGAATTCAAGTGGACCCTGCTAAGGTCAAAGCCATTCAAGAGATGCCAGTTCCTAAGACAGAGAAGGAAGTCAGAGGCTTTCTAGGACGTCTGAATTACATTGCTCGGTTCATCTCACACTTGACTGCTACCTGTGAACCAATCTTCAAGCTGCTGAAGAAAGATCAGGTAGTACGTTGGAATGATGAATGTCAGGCTGCTTTTGACAGAATTAAAGAATATCTCCAAGAACCACCCATCCTTATGCCACCAATTGAAGGGAGACCTTTGATACTTTACCTGACAGTGCTTGATAATGCAATGGGGTGTGTGCTGGGGCAGCATGACGAGTCTGGCCGAAAAGAGCATGCCATTTATTACCTTAGCAAAAAGTTTACCGATTGTGAGACCCGATACTCACTGCTTGAGAAAACTTGCTGCGCTTTGGTATGGGCTGCTCGCCGGCTGAGACAGTATATGCTGACTCACACTACCTTGTTGATCTCAAAAATGGATCCTATAAAGTACATATTCGAAAAGCCTGCTCTGTCTGGGAGAATTGCAAGATGGCAGATGATCTTGACGGAATACGACATTCAGTACACGACCCAAAAAGCCATCAAGGGAAGTGTATTGGCAGACCACCTAGCACATCAAGCTATGGATGACTACCAATCAATGAACTTCGAGTTTCCAGACGAAAGCATTATGATAGTAACTGACTGTGAAATACCTGGACCGGATGAAGGACCTGAACCAGGATCCCGATGGTCTATGCACTTTGACGGAGCTTCCAATGCTTTGGGAAATGGTATCGGCGCCATAATCGTATCCCCACAAGGTACTCATACTCCACTCACCGCCCGGCTGTGTTTCAACTGTACCAACAACATGGCGGAGTATGAAGCGTGTATTATGGGTCTTCAAGCTGCGATCGACCTGAGGATCAAATTTCTGAGTGTCTTCGGAGATTCCGCTCTTGTGATCAATCAAATCAAAGGAGAGTGGGATACGAAACATCCAAACTTGATTCCTTACAGAGAATGCGTGTTGGCCTTGATCCCCCACTTCACAGAGATAACATTTGAGCACTTTCCAAGAGAAGAGAATCAGTTGGCGGACGCGTTAGCTACAATGTCTTCAATGTTCAAGGTTAAATGGGACAACGAGGCTCCTCGGATCATCATCTGGAAACTGGACGAACCGGCATACTGTTGTGATCTCGAAACTGAATTGGTAACTGAGAAGCCTTGGTACCACGAAGTGAAGAGATACCTAGAAGCTCAGGAATACCCTGAAGGAGCATCTGTCAATGATAAGAAATTCCTGAGGAGGTTTGCAGCCAAGTTCTTTCTTAGCAACGGCATCTTGTACAAGCGAAACCAGGATTCAACCCTACTGCGTTGTGTAGATAAGACTGAAGCAGAAAGAATCATGGAAGAGCTACATGAAGGGACCTTTGGTACACATTCCAGTGGGCATACCATGGCTAAGAAGATCCTACGGGCAGGATATTACTGGTCTACAATGGAAGCTGACTGTTACCAACATTCCAGGACATGCCACAAATGCCAGGTTTATGCAGACAAGGTGCATGTTCCTTCGGTCCCCCTGAATGTTCTGACTGCGCCTTGGCCATTTGCAATGTGGGGCATAGACATGATCGGTGAGATTAAACCTACGGCATCTAATGGACATCGCTTCATCCTAGTGGCGATTGATTATTTCACGAAGTGGGTTGAGGCAGCATCCTATGCTACGGTAACCAAGACTGTCGTGGCACGGTTCATTAGGCACAATCTGATCTGTCGGTACGGTGTCCCTGAGCGGATTATTACAGATAACGGTACCAACCTGAACAATAAGATGATCGCTGAGCTCTGCGAACAGTTCAAGATACAACACCACAATTCCTCTCCTTACAGACCGAAGATGAATGGGGCTGTAGAAGCAGCTAATAAAAATATCAAGAAGATCGTGCAGAAGATGACAGTAACGTATAAAGATTGGCACGAGATGTTACCGTTCGCTCTGCATGGGTATCGTACCTCAGCTAGGACGTCAACCGGGGCAACTCCTTTCTCTCTGGTTTATGGCATGGAGGCAGTCTTGCCGATCGAAGTACAAATTCCTTCTCTCCGGATAATGAAGGATGCAAATCTGAATGAAGATGATTGGATCCAGACACGACTTGATCAGCTCAACCTTATTGACGAAAAGAGACTTGCTGCTATCTGTCATGGTCAGACGTATCAGAAACGAATGATCAGGGCATTTAACAAAAAGGTCAGACCACAGGAATATCAAGTCGGGGATCTGGTGATCAAGCGAATCATCCTTCCTCAGAGTGATCCAAGGGGCAAATGGACCCCTACGTACGAAGGGCCATTTGTGGTTAAGCATGTGTTCTCAGGAGGAGCGATGATATTAACCAACATGGATGGTGACGACCTTCCTCACCCCGCCAATGCAGACATAGTTAAAAAGTACTACGCATGAAAAAAAGACCCGCTAGGCTGACATGCCTAGGCAAAAATTAGGGCTTCCCGTCGAACCAAAAGGGTTCGGGCAAAATGAAGGGATAAAAATGAAAAATCTGTACACCCGGCAAGTCGAAAACCTGAAAAGGCGGCTTGGGCAAAAATGGGTATCCCGGTGGACTGAAAACCCGAAAGGGCAGTCCAGGCAAAAATTAGGGATAAAAGCGTAATACTATGTCTCATCAGATCACTTTGCATCCAGAATCCGGTATCTACATCAAGACGGCATCGATCAGTCAGCTTCACTTTCAACTAAGGTCATCAAGTGATGAGACGCTCAGAGTTATAAAGGCGATAGCAGAGTTGAAACCCTGTGGATCATTCATATTTCACGCAGCTGTTTATTTTCTTTTGTACAAAACTTGTATAAACTCTCTTGTTCGGCGACGTTCCTCTTACTAGGATGTCAGCCTCTTGTACACAAAACGCCTATTCACAGGCTATTCAAAATCAATACAAATATACTTTTCAGTTAAACGTGCCAACTGTGTTTTCTTTTTATATTTTGTTTTGTGAAGAACGTCCAAGGTTCAATTTGTGATATATGCATTGACAATAATTTGCTAGCTCATAAATATTTGCATACGAAACAAAGAATTAATTGCAGGTGACATTAGAAACAGGGGCAATAAAGAGTTGTCTGAACAGTCTAATTGCTCTATCCGCCAAGGTACCAAGGTAGGTTCAGCTAAAAAACCCTAACCAGGCATCTTAAATTCCCCAGAGAGTGAGACAGCAAGTCAGTGCATTATTCCTCAAACAAAGTTAACAAGTCTCGAGGAAATTGGGTATTCTCCAGTAGATCCCAATATTCCCCCAGCAGCATATATTCTTAACAAGCATCCCCGACAGTCTTGGTCTAAAGATTATTCCCCGGCGGCATACATCAACATTCAAAGGAATCACTTCCCCAGCATATCAAAACTTCCCCAGGAGAGTCCCATCCAAGTTCTCCAGGAAAGATGGAATTCATCTCCCCAAGCAGTAAGCTTATCCCCAGTATATTCTGGAAGCTTATCCTCTCGCAGAGCACGAACGCGTCGTTCGGCTTGGTTTAAAGAGTTATTTCCTTAACAGGATATAACTGGGTTATCCTCAGCCAAAATCCACGGAAAGGTCGTCGTCAACGTAGTTCTTTCCTATCCCCAGCGAAGTCCATTAACACTTCCAACAACAAAGACATCCTCAGCAAATAATCGGCAACACTTAACGAAGTATTTCTCTCCCCACAGAGTATTGCTTCCCAGCATGATCGCTAGAGTATCTTTTCTCCCCGCAGAATCTTCCATTCGCCAAGTTTATTCCGCAACGGAGTCATCTTCTCCTACCGGTATCCTTGCAGTTATCATCCCCAGCGGAAGTACAAGTTTATTCTTCAATATCAGCCCAGGATACGACTTCCCGGCACCTGTCAAGGATTTATTTTCCTAGACGAAAACATACATGAAACATCACATACATCATTATAGCATGCATAACGCACTGCATCATACAAATCTCATTTATGTTGAGAACATCATTGCTTGATCCATATCATGCATTGCATATGACTGACTTTTATCTTTCAGGAAAGATCCAGTTAAGTTCTCAAGCTACATTTCAAGACCTAGACCGGTTCGGTTAAATCGTCCCAAGATTTTCCCGATGCTTATCCAGTCAAAGGCCTTCTCTGGTTCAGTCAGATCGACCCTAAGATCTCCCTGATGCTTATCCAGTTGAATACATTTCAAGACCTAGACCGGTTCGGTTAAATCGTCCCAAGATTTTCCCGATGCTTATCCAGTCAAAGGCCTTCTCTGGTTCAGTCAGATCAACTCTAAGATCTCCCTGATGCTTATCCAGTTGAAGACATTTCAAGACCTAGACCGGTTCGGTTAAATCGTCCCAAGATTTTCCCGATGCTTATCCAGTCAAAGGCCTTCTCTGGTTCAGTCAGATCGACTCTAAGATCTCCCTGATGCTTATCCAGTTGAAGACATTTCAAGACCTAGACCGGTTCAGTTAAATCGTCCCAAGATTTTCCTGATGCTTATCCAGTCAAAGGCCTTCTCTGGTTCAGTTAAATCGTCCCAAGATTTTCCTGATGCTTATCCAGTTGAAGACATTTCAAGACCTAGACCGGTTCAGTTAAATCGTCCCAAGATTTTCCTGATGCTTATCCAGTCAAAGGCCTTCTCTTGGTTCAGTCAGATCAACCCTAAGATCTCCCTGATGCTTATCCAGTTGAAGATATTTCAAGACCTAGACCGGTTCAGTTAAATCGACCCTAAGATTTTCCTGATTCTTACCCAGTCAAAGGCCTCTCTGGTTCAGTCAGATCAACCCTAAGATCTCCCTGATTCTTATCCCAGTAGAAGACACCCCAGATTTTTCTCAACGAGCGTTGTTGAAGTTAAAGTCGCCCAAGGCTCTCTTACCATTCATGCTAAGGAAGTAATCATCCCTGGTTCTTTCATCGCCGTTTGAAGCTTCAGACTCAGCTCCTGTAACCAGTTAGGACACATCTATACCAAGCATCTAAAATCAGCTCCTGCAACGTGTCAGGTACTCATTTTTTCTTTTGCAGGTATGCAGGTTCTCGCCAAGGAATCTCTTATGCAATCAAACATCCAGATGGCATCTATAAGCCCATTCCCCCATCATTGCTAACATGTGAGCGCAAATTTCCGGGCACTCTAGTGTCCAATCATCTTTTACCTTCGGATTACGAAAGGCACGTCAGCCAATCTGCATCCTCAGGTCTAAGAAGATTGAACAGGGGCAACTGTTATACCCCAAAATTTGCCCTCCCATATTCTTCAAGAAATTGCCAAGCCAAGTCACAAAATTCCCCAAGGGTTGTGCAGGTCAACTGTCTCCTATACAGTCAAAACTAGGGTTTTGAGTCTGATCAAGAAAAGGAAGTTTTCAAAGGCTCAATCAAGTCTCATATGCTTACAAACATGGTCAAACATCCTCATATCAAGTTTCAAGGCATTCAGCTCAAGATTGCACAGTCAAAACCCTAAATTGCACTACAGTCAACTGTAGGGGCAAAATGGTCATTTGGCAGTCAAAAGTTCAAATTTTTGGTCAACATATCATTTTGAAGCCACAAACATCATTTGATCAATGCTTGATCATGATTCTCAAAATTTGGCTCAGAAATCATCAAAGATGCAAAAGTTGCTATATTTGGACAGCTGAAAAAGTCAACTGAAATTGACCAGGGCATAACTTTCACATGGATTATCAGAAAAATTCCATCCAAAGCTCATTTTGAAGAGAAAGACATTTCCTACAACTCATCTTCATACTTCAAGTCCAAGAAATGCTCTCACAAAAAGTTATCAATTTCAACATTATAGGTCATTTTCAAAAGTCAACAAAAAGGGACTTTAAGTCAAAGGCCATAACTTGAGATTGGAAAATCAAAATGACATGGGACCAAAGGCATTGGTTAAAGGACTCAAAGACCTTTCCAAAATGTCCAAGAACATGTGAAAAGCTTAAAAATTGAGCAAGTTATGCCTTGTAGAAGTTGGGAAATTTTTGTGAAATGGCAAAAGTCAACTATCCTTGAAACTCCAATTTTTGACAAAAGGGCCCACTTTTTTCCACTTGGTTCATCCTTGTCATGCCACACACGTGTCCCATGATTAATTTCAAGACCAAATATTGATTTTTCTATTTTATTTAATTTTTGATAATTTAATTCATTTTAAATCTTTGAAAATTCAAATAAAATTCAAAAACCAATGGAATAGTGTCATGTGAATTTGGACAACTTCCTTGTATCATGGGCCAACTCAAAAACTCAGGCTAGGGTTAATTTGCACACTAGGTCTAGGTCTTGGCTTAAAAGAAGGAAAAATGGTTAATGGAAAGAACCCTAGGACTAATTCCCTCATGAGCATGAATCTAGGTCAGTTAGCAAGCCAATTCCATTCCATTATAATCACTAAGTCAAACCCTAACCATAGTGCAGCAAAAGGCTCGCTCAAAAGCTGATTGGAACTTTGAAAAATTAGCCATATAAGTCAAAACTGAAATCAAGGTTAGAGTGAATTTGAGGCCTTAATTTTTTTTCCATTAGCATCCTGGACAAATTCTGAACGCATCTCAATCACTAACATCAACCAAAACACCCTGAAACGGTAGCTACAAGTCAAACTGTGAAGCAAAAAATTTCAAATCGCATAGCATAATTCAAGCATTTTTTTTTCATTTTTATTTATGTATTCATGATCACAATGATGTTTCGGAGCTAACCATGGTGTTTGATTGCATTTTTGTTGACCATACGCGATTTTGCCATTGCTAGAATTCTAGGGTTGCAGGTTTCTGAAATTGGGGACTTTGCATAGAGGAAAAATTAGGGCTCAGGAGTACCATGGTTGGATTCAGTGCCTCAAGACGAAGGAAGATTGACCCTCGCGCCTAATTTCTGATCACCATAGCGCTATTCGCTATTTCTTGGAAGGCTGCCTAATGCTACGCTTCAAAAACCGTTGCCTTCTTTCTTTGTGTTTTAGGAAAACGAAAGAGATGATGGCGTGGCACAAGCGGATTGGAGGAATTTGAAAATGCGCGCGTGGAATCATTAATGTCTTGTTTATTCTTTTTATTATTTATTAACCATATTATGTTAATTGAAATTAAGTAGCTCAGCTGGCAAGCTATCAACGCGTTAACCTCAGTGACCTGGGTTCAAGTCCCAGGTCTACACAATTCCATATTATTTTTCAAAATAGAATTCTATGCTTTGCTAATATCCAGGTGCACCATATGCCATCCTGATCCAAACGCATACGTGTCCCAGACAATCATCCAAGGGCTCAGAATCAAGGTGTACCATGATCAAAAGTCAATGCGCTGATACAGAATTCCAAAAGTCAATGGACTCAGGCGTTAATGGGCCAGAAATCCCAGGCCTGAACCTCCTAATCTGGGGCTACACCCCCCCTGGTTTGCCTTATTATTTTTTTTTATTTTTATTCTTTCTTTAATTTTTCTTTTATTTCTTTTACTTGCTATTTATTTAATTAATAATTTTTTACAAAAATACAAAAACATCACAAAAATCAGAAAAGTCAGAAAATTTAATAATTATTTTATTTTAAATATTGTTTTTTTTTGTATAAATAATAACATGTAAATATTTAAGTTTTAATTAGGTTTCCAACTTTAATTCCTTTTAATAAAAATCCAAAAAAAATAGAATTTAGGTTTAATAATTTTTATTTTCTTTTTTTCTTTTCCTTTTTTTCAGAATAATAATTTTTATTTATTTATTTTCATCATAAATTAAAAAATGTACATAAATTAATTTAGAATTAAATTAGGTTAAAAGTCAATATTTTCATAATAAACTTAAAAAACAATAGAATTAGGTCTAGTATTTAATTTCATTTCAATTAACTCCTTTTTTCTCATTAAATCTAAAAAACACAAAAATACCATTTTTCGTTTAATTTTAATTTTAGATAACTTAATTATTTTAATTCCTTTAAAGGGTTCAACGCCCTCGCATTTGATTATTTTCTTTTTCGCGCGTTTCATTTATTTCTTTTGTGAATATAATGTACTTGTACCAAAGCCATGTAATAGCTATTAGACATTTCTTTTCTGCAATTTATTTTAAATCGGGTCTGGATTAATTTGGCGTTGTAGACCCGCGCCCTTTGTAATAGCGTAGGACTTTTATCTTTTCCGCACTTTAAATTCCCGCACTTTTAACTGTTAAACAATCACATGAAAGAATGAATGCCCAAAAATAAAATCGAATCGTTAGATCACCAATGCATGACAAGACAAACAATAAACTGAAAATGACACACAATTCACACACCACCCCTAGGGTACGCCTCACTGTCGCCTTTCGAAAGGTGATCGTCGAGTAGAGGACGTCTTAGTAAGTCCTCATGATCCGGGAACCTGGCATGAGGGTAGCTTCTAAGGTGTCTTCCCATTGCTCCGGTGATCACCATTGTCCCTAAAACTCGAATTGACCCGAACACCTCCAACGGTGGTGCTACCTGCCTCTCAATGGTGGGATGGCACTACTTTAAAGGACATTTACACAGACGAATTCCTTAGGGTAGGTAGGTTCTCAAGGATACTTGCTCTAATTTCAAACAAATCAAAATACTTTTCACACCAACACACTTTCAAAAACTTTCAAAACAAACTTTTCAAACACTCTGACGTACGAGTTGAACTGAAACTTTTCAAAGAATATTTTTGAAACCCACATTGAAAAGCAAACAAACATTTTTGAAAACACAATGAGCAAGTATCTAAGAGCCCATGGATAACCATGGATAGAAAGGGTGCTAACACCTTCCCTTTCTATAACCTACCTCCCGAACCGAGAGCAATCTCTTTAAGGAATTTTTCTGTGCTTTTGTCCTTTCCACTTGGAGAAAATAAAAGACGGTGGCGACTCTTGCTTCCGCGACATTTCGCGAACCAGCTTTAAAACAGTCAGTTCCAGATCCACCGATCACACATGCCCTAGCCACCGTGATGCCCACAGAATAATTTTGCCTCAAGTCTTGAATTATATCACATATCCTAACATTATCAGAGGTTTTCGTTTTCTTCAACACTGCCTTAGCCACCCACCTAGAACTTGCAGATTTGTTGTCTAAAACTCTAGCATATGTGTGTTTGTCAACTATGGTTTTTATAGCATAAGTGAGCTTATGGCCCACTTTGGAGCACAACATTAAAAATCCACAATTGGCCCTGTATACTACCCTTACTCTGTCACTTTCATTTTTCACAAACGTAATTTTCCTCCCATTTAATACTGACCACTCACGGATGGCATATCTAAAATCATCTAGGGAGTTGAATTGCATACCCCACTAAAATTTAAAATCCTTATTTAAATGCTCTTTCCTAAACTTTTCAAACTTTGACACTTTCCCTTTATCACTATAAGATAAATTCGGATCAGAGTTATCCAACTCATCACTCACATACTCTTCATCCTCACAACTTTTCTGTTTGGACCCAGTCATAAATTCAGCAACTAAAGGGCTCTCATTGATGGTTTTAGTTACATCAATCCCTTCAAAATCATCTAGAATAGCAGTGCCCCGTTCATCCTTACTATCACACAACCCTTCTACGAAATCGTCATCACATCCCTCCATCTCAACATTCTCATTGACACACCTTGGACTACTTACTAAGGCTCTAATATGAGTAACATCATGCTCCACAAAGATTTCCCTATCTAGTTGGGTCACACACACGTATGCAGCGAAATCATAACAGTCATCATCCTTCCTAATCTGGAAATAATTTTCATCTATTTCACGAATTAAAATCCATGTTCTATAAGTTCCCTGCTTGTAACCCCAGCCGCTAACTAACCCATGGATGTTAAGCATTGTAAACTGATCCAAGTGGAGATCCAAAACTAAAGTACTTACACCCTTCTGTAAATCGTAACCCCATTGTTCAACATTACAAACTCACCACCATGATGGAACACAATAATGAACATATGCTTATTCTGAAAACATTTGGGAAAACATTCAAAAACTAATATTTCATAATATGTAGCAATAAACGAACAAACAGCTGAAATACCATACCTTATTAGCATCAACAGAAGCGCCTTCTTCCTCGTGCTTTTTCGGTTGGCTTGAATGTTTTGCCTTCTTGGAGTGCTTCTTCTTCTTCGCTGCTAATTTCTTCCCCGTGGTGAGCTTTCTAATTTTGTTTGATATTGAACCCTAGATTTTCCAGGGGGTTAATCAGAAGACTAAATATTTGTAATAGACACAAACATTCCAGCATGACTTTTAATAACATAGTCAACAAACAATCTAATGCCATGTGTTGTACCCCAAAATTTGCCCTCACTTTTTTTTCACAAGAAATCACAGCTTCAGGCGTTTCCTGATTTTTCAAACTGGCTCAAGAATCGGTCAAACAGACTTTTCTCGTCAGTCAGACACAATTAGGGTTTTATTGATTTTCAGGGTTCTAGAATGTTTCAAACAATTGGCTTAGGGTTTTGGTTGATTTTGGCTCAACTTTGATCAGGCGAACGCTCTTCGGAATTTAATCAGGAATTAGGGTTTTTAGTGGGCACGTTCTCAGAAAGATTTAATTCTACGGTGCTTTGCAAGTTGTTCCGGGATTTGGTTTGAATGCGCATTGGTTGGCTTAATCAATATAAAGAATGCATTTGGATTGAATTCATGTTTGTTTGATTGAACCAGTCAAAGGATACATTCAGTTTGGATTTACAGTTTGGTAAGAAATCAGCAAAAAGGGAATGCGACTGATCAGTTGTTTTGATTAATTGTTGTTTTGCTTTGGATGTTGGAAATGCCAGGTTTAACTGATCAAATGCTAAAGCTTTGTTTATTTAAATTATTTATTATTCTAAGATTAAGTGATTGGAATTCATTTTTCAATTATTTTAATTCAAAGAATTTTAAATAATAAATAAACAATAAAGGATAAAAAAAGAATTAATTGGATAAAGACTTTTTATTTACTTTTAAATTATTCGTACAATTATTGTTTACAATTTACAACAATGATTTTACAAGTAATTTAAACCTAAATAAGACTATCCTAAACATTTTTTTCTAATCTTCATTTCTTCATCTGATATCCCTTGCTCCAGTGCTCCATTTTATTTTTTATCTGCAAATGAAAAAAAGGAAAGTCAATAGCAGATAAATAAAAGAGACAGATATAAAATTCATCATTAAGGGCCACTGATTGGGATCAGTTAGCCCTCTCTGCAAATCACGGGATTTCTCTCGGTTCACAAAGAGGGACGAATTTTTATTTGCTAAAAATGAATGCACAAAAGTCAAAATTGCACAATTCAAAAATTGTCCAAACTGCATAAGTTCAAATCTCAAAACTCCAAAGTGCAAATCAAACTACAAAGTCCAAACTGAAAAAATTCAAACTTGCTGTCAAACTGTCACAAGGCTACCCAAGCTATCAAAGAAGAAGATTTGAAAAGATACAAAGTACAAGAAGCTGTCAAAAGAAGGGACAAATATGCAGAGGAAAATTGTTATGCAAGCAAACATACTCATTTTCATCATTTCCCAAAGAAGTGGCCCTTTCAGAAAGTACAAAGCATAAACAATATTTAATGCAAACTGTACTGACAGAGAAGAAAAAGAGAGCAAAGAAAGCAGGTTTAGGCTTTAGGCAGGAAGAAAAAGATAAAAAGAAACAAACTGAACACAGTAGAGAGAGGAGATCAGAAAGATATCAAAGAGAGATAATCACAACTGTCAAAACCTTCCAGCCTAAGCATCCAAAAGGCATAACCTGCTGAACAAAGGCCAAGCCTACTGAACAAAGGCCAAGCCTGCTGAACAAAGGCCAAGCCTGCTGAACAAAGGCCATAACCTGTCAAAGGCCTAACCTGAAGCTTGAGCCTAAAAGCCTCACAACCTGTAAAACACAAATCTACAAGACCTGCATAAGCCTTATCCCTTTCCACAATCACATAACCATCAGTAATGTCATAACCTGCCTGAAGCCTCACTAAAACTAAAACCCTGTGAAATCTCCAAGCAAAAAAACCTGTGAAATCTCCAAGCCAAAAACCTGTGAAACATCACAAGCCTAAAACCTGTCAAAAGCTCGTTACCAACCATAACCATAAGAAAGCCCTCAACCTTACCTGGTGCAAACCAGAACCCGTACCATTCAACTCAAACACAAACAAATACCCAAGGCCATAACAAACCAGTTTCCATCAACCTTAAACCATTTTCAAAACCATAAGACCTGCTGTCCAGCCTAACATAAACAAAAAAAAAAGCATAAACCATGGCCTAAAGAACCAAAACCTGTTGAAACCTCAACCAACATGCCCAAAAACCAGTAGAACCATTACCATTTCAAAACCTCATGGCCAAACCAAAGAAACTTATCAAAGGCCAAGAGCCAGTTTAAAACATCCCAAGCCCTCAGAAAGCTCATCATTGGGCTAAGCAACACAAGCATCAAGCATACAAAGGCATCAATCTCAGCATACAACAAGTGTTCCAAGAGGCAACTCAAAGCGAGGCAAAGGGAGAAGAGAAAAAAAGAAGCATATCAATACGAGAGGCCCTCAGAATACCATCACTGGGCAAAAGGCATCCAACACATAAGCAACATAAGCATGTAAACAAGGCAACAAGCGTTTCAAAGAATATCAAGCATGTTCAACATACAGTGAAAGAGAAGAAGAAAGAAGTGAATATCAAAAAGGCTCAGTTCATCATCATCACCAAATAAAAGGGCAAAAGACAAAGAATACACAAACCAGGGTTCCGAGTCCATCATCACGCGTATTCCTCGCCCCGGCCTCCTAGATCGCCCCAACCTCCCTCCTCCGTCTCCAGGTAGCTTTTCCCCCTCTTGTTCTGTCATATGCCTCAAATCACAATAACAATTTGGAGTAAGAATCAAATAAACGAAAAAATCACAAACATGCAAAATCGTAACAAAACTCTTTTAAAATCCCTAACGAAATAGAAAACGAATTGTACCTTAGATCGATCGCCATAATGCTGTCGTTGGAGGGAAGAATAAGTGGAGGTCGTCGGTGGCTGAGGCGAAAGGTTTAAGCTAGGCATTCAGAACGATCGGAGAAGACGAAGTGGAACTAGCAACGGCGCCGCTCAGCAATGTAACCCTAAGCTTATTCCAGAATGAAACAAAAACAACTAATCCTAAGCAAAAAATCGTTCAAGAACTTGGGCCTTGCCCGTTTCAACCACGCCTAAAGCCTACTGTATTCCTAAATGACACCCCCCTGCTTCTGAATACTTTTGGGTTTGGGCCCATTCAAACCCTTTTCTTTAAAATTTAAAACACTTTGTTATTTAACATAACCCTTTTTCTTACATTAAATTATTCTTTTTATAACCTTGAATATAAATTATCCTTTTAATTAAAACTCATTCTTTATTTAACTTAAAACATTTTTAGTTAATAATTTGTATACATTTTTTTACACAATATATTAAATATTAAAACATTTTCTTTAAAAAAAAAAAATCTTTCTTTTCTACATAATTGTATAATTTCTTCTTTAAAAGAATATTTTTCTTTCTTTAAAATTAGAACTTTTGTTTTAAACATTAATACTTTAATACTTAAAAAAATACATTTTTTATATACATAATTTAATTAGAATTTAAAACATTTAATCAAAACATTCTTTTTGTACATATTAACAATATACAAGATTACAAGGATTAATTAAACAAATATTTTAATTTCTTTCTTTAAGTTAAACAATACTTAATAATACTCTTTTAAATTCACATTTTCCTAACCTGTAAATAAATTACACATACACATATACTTGTACACTTACACAACACAATTTACATTCGACGCATTATATATTTACTATTCTTATATCTTGCTATACATTGATTACATTTGATCGCAATTCGATTTGGTTGTAACTTATTGGACACTACATTCCTAAAGTCTCATCCCCATTTGTGAATTTGTACCCCCACTCCCGGATACTTATTTTGTAATAGCGTAGACTTTAAATTCTTGCAATTTACCGCTTTCAATTATACTATGGTTAGACCTAGGGTTTGCATGTACATAAAATCAAACGCTAGATAACCTAATACAAGACAAATACATGAAATCAATACACAATCACACTTGCACCCCCTAGGGTAATCCCACATGTTGCCTTCCAAAATGGGCCATGCTTGCACGTCGAGTTTCTTTGGCAAAACAAATTCAAATGATCATAAGTCCCTCGATGACGCTTTCGAAAGTTGCCTAAAAGGAATGATCATAGTCCCTTCAAAGCAAATTGCCAAAGACACTTGGCACCATTGCATTCATGGTCCATACGATGACCCGCGCCCGTCCCGTTAAACATCCTAAACGCAAGATTGTCTATCAAATTCAATGGTGGAACAAAATTGTTAAAAAGGGTTGAAAACATAGAGAAAACCTTTTGAGTACAATAGGGTAGACCAAACTCTTAGTTACTTGAGATCAACTTGCAAAAACACTTGCCTTCTTTTCAAACCACAATCCACAACACTTTCAAACAAACTCTCAAAAACATTTGAAACATCTTTTCGAAAAGATACACACCTTTGTAAAACATTCGAGTAAAGAATTGTTACAAGGGTAGCCTAAGACAAGACATCTTCTTCAAAAACATTTTCAAAACACATACACACACCACAATTTCAAAGCAATCAAAAATCAAGGCAAGTGATCTAAAAAACCAAGTAACTAAGAGCCCATGGATAACCATGGATGAAAAGGGTGCTAATACCTTCCCTTTTCATAATCTACCCCCCGGACCCACGAAATATCTCAAAAGGTTTTTGCTGTGTTTTTTTAACCTTTCCTTTAGGATAAAATAAAAAGTCGGTGGCGACTCTTGCTCAACTGAACAAGTGCGAATACAAACGCAAAACACATAGTCAGTTCTCCCACCGTATCACAGAACTGGCGACTCTGCTGGGGACAACTACTCAAAGTGGGGTTACCTTAGGGTTTAGATCACCTTTGTTTTCAATTGATTGCTTTGTTTGCTTTTACATTTGTGGGCTTTGTATCGGAGTTTCATAGATCCTAACCCGGATCTGGGGGAAACCTTTTTAGGTAGCATAATCTGCGAGGGACCTGTCCGGGGTATACCGACATGGGTGAAGCAGTGGCTACGTTGGTGTGGCACCTTGGTCTGTACCGATATCCCTTGTGTTGAAACGGGGAGAATATGGGTCTTCCAAGGAGTCATTAAGCACCAACCGACCTTAGAACCCTAAATTGACCCAACTTGGCCATTAGAACAGTAGCAGTATGCTACACTCATTGAGGTTAAACTCTCGCGATGGTTCCGGCCGCAAGAAAAGATAGCGATGCTGGAGTTATGACCGATCGAGGGTATCCAATGATTTGAGATCCTCTAGAACCCGGTTACTTTTGATAGGACAAGTTTTAACCAACGAAACTGAAAGAGGGTAGTACCTGAACCCCATTCAAGCCTAAACCTAAGGACTTGTTTGCTTTGTGTGAATATGTTTGCCTGTATATACACTCACTTGCTTTTCGCATACATGTACATAACATCATGACATCATACCATAGCATTTTCAATAACCATTTCAAGGATCTCGAGGGTTCTTTTGATGCAGGGTTACGTTGAACCAGACATCTACCAAAGGAGCAAGAGGTTTCTCCTCTAACCAATACCAAACAAAGTTCAAGTGCAACAACTTGAATCAGGGGCTATGACCCACTCGACATGGTGAGCTTGATTCTAGTGGAAAGACATCCACCGGTACAAAGTTCTCCAGTCAAAGATCAAGTGCAACAACTTGAATCAGGGGCTATGACCCACTTGACATGGTGAGCTTGATTCTAGTGGAAAGACATCCACTGGTGCAAAGTTCTCTAATCCAAGAGCAAAGTTCAACCTCTAACATTTTCTTGTGTTTACCCTGAGAGATCCTTGAGAGCATGCACCCACATATCATGCATTGCATTTTGACAGTCTTTCCTTTTTCAGGTTTCCTTACTCTCCTGTTGTTTATTCCAGTAAGGGATAGCTCTAGAAAGGTCTGTCAAAGACATCCAAGACCAGACGGCTCAGCTGCAGGAGATGTTCCTGAACTTGTCTCTGGGGCAAGAAGAAATGAAAGCTCTCCTCACCAAGGGTTTGGAGAATTCCAACAATGCCAGGAGTGATCAGCTTGCGGAGTTGCAGTTTGATCTGACAACCTTGAGGACCCAAGTGATGGGACAGTTGGTGGGCCAGATGGCTCTCATCCAAGACCTATCTCAAAGACAAGAGGAACTCAGAGTTCTTGTCCGCCAATTGCTTCCAAACAACCAACTGGGGCAAACATCTGAGGTTGAAGAGCAAGTCACCGCTCAACCTCCATCCACTCAAGAAGACAAGGGGAAGGCTCCTTCGCTTGCTTCAGGGTCACAAGCCCATCAACAACCTCGCCAGCGTCAACGGGGTAATCGGCGTAAGCAAGAAACGTCGGGAAGACAGTTCACGGAGACTGAAATACCATCATTCTTCATATTGAAGCGCCTGTTGGAGGTCAACCTGCTTACCCTAAAGGACCCTCCTCAAAAGCTCAATATCTCCTCTCCTAACTATCGTCCCGATGCATTTTGTGTTTACCATTCCTACAGCCCAGGACACGACACCAACGACTGTTGGGCCTTGAAAAACAAGATTCAAGATCTGATCGACATTGGAGTGCTGGAATTCATGCCAGACGGCGAGATGAAAATCTTCCGTTAAAGGGTTCTCCACCTGAAGTGACGAAGCTCAAGCTGAAAGACTTTTGCTTCTTTTTGAATTTTCAAAGTTGTAATTTCTTTTGCTGTCAAACAATTATCTGTTGATGTTGAACTCTGTTTTCATTAATGCATTGCATATGTTTGTCTTGAATTCATCCATGCGTTTCACTACTCTTATGCTTTTCTTTATGATATTTAACTCTTGATAAAAAGCTGCAAGCCTTTAGAGGGAGGATGACGAAACAATACCATGATCTTATACAGTATGCTTTTGAATAGACCTTGCTGATGATGTACATGCATTTCTTTCAAATCCCAAACACTGGAGTCATAAGGAAGATAATCCCTAGTCAACCCCTTCGAGCCGAAGAAGTAGGAGTTTTCTGTTCTAAACAATCAAAACCTTTGATATAAACCTGGGGCAAGGTAGTATCTCAGTTAATTCAAAAAGGAAATGCGCATTGAAGTCGCAAACTCCCAGTTCGTAACACAACGAACGACGTCAAAAACAAAAGAAAAGCATTCCTTTGGAACCAAAAGACAGGGGTGGTTCCCTATCCCATAGACAGTCAATCTCTCAAAAAAAAGAAAAAGCCCACTGAGCCAAAACCTGTAAAGGAAGCTCGAAAAAGCTGGGGCATCCCGCTGACTGTAATCTCGAAAATGGGAACAGTCAGGCAAAAGTTAGGGATAACAAATCAAAATCAAAATAGTGAGGTCATTACAAAATCCTCAACAACGTGAAAAATGTTGAAAAAGAAAAAGGAGATGAGGACTGTCTCCCAAATTCAACTGATGAACCATCGCCCGAAAGTCGTTCCAAACTCAAAACAGAGTATGACGCACAATTAACTGAGCTTAGGTATGAAGGACATCACGAAGAGCGGGTGGGTACAAATATATTTTGAGCCTTTATCCTTTGTTTCTTAAACCGTGAACCAAGCCGCGTTACAACCCTTCAAAAGTCCTAATTGAAGCACGGGTTAGTTCGAAAGCATACTGTTACAAAAGGTATCCTGACTCCTGTAGGGCTTTGCTCTAAATCTTGTGTTGACTTGTCTTATAAAAGGTTTTCTGCTAAAAAACGCATTTTGCAAAACTTCGAGACAAACATAAACTTTGCATTGCTTGAATATCACTGTCTACATTTGGCTTTTGTTTGACAGCGAAGAATTTCACACAGCGAATGTTCGGAGGAACAAAAACTCTCTCAGTGAACAGAATCACTTCAAAAGGATGACACTTCCAACGACAAGTCTCCTATCAACAAGGGGCATGACATGTCACCATCCAATTAACCTGGGGCAGTCCAGTCAAGGTCCAACAGATCTTTCAAAATCCAATTAACCTGGGGCAGTCCAGTCAAGTTTCAATAGATCTTTCAAAGTTCAGTTAACCTGGGGCAGTCCAGTCAAGATTTCAAGAAATCTCTCAATACGCAGAGTAATCTGATTCAAGACTCCTTCATCACCACTTGAGGCATTCGAATGTCAAAAGTGTTCAACAAATCAACTATCACATTTCCAGACTCGATTCCTGTATCCAGCCAGGGCATATCTGTTGACGACTATTTCTAGATTCGATTCCTGTATCCAGCCAGGGCATATCTGTTGACGACTATTTCCAGACTCGATTCCTGTATCTAGCCAGGGCACGTCTGAAGAGTTTGAGGATTCGATTCCTGTATCCAGCCAGGAAAATATCTATAGACGACTGATTGTGGATCGACACCTGTAACAAGCCAGGAAATTATCTACATCACCACTTGGGGCATTCGAATGTCAAAAGTGTTAAAAAAAAAACCGATGCAGTTTTACACGGACGCATCATCAGGAAATCCTACACAGATCTCCTCAAAACAGGAAGACCCCAGTAGTTTGGCATACAACCCAAGCTTCTGATTTTCCCAACAGTGGTCCCAAGACTTCTCATTTTTAACAAATTGAAGATTCTTGCCCTCCACAGCCGCAGCCAAAGAATTATTTTCCCGGCAGCAGTCAAGATACTTTTATCTTCAGCCATCTCGGATTCATCTATCCTTTGCAAGACAGCTCTCCAGCTTACATGCGCATCCATTTACATTCATATCATATAACATACATTGTATCATGCATCATGACATTACATATAACTAACCCTTTACCTTTTCAGGTAAGATCAGTCGACAGACAAAGATCATCTTCCGAGATTCATCCAGAAATAGTTCAGATGTGACCCGGATACGGCGACATTCTGATACTTATTCCAGATTCATCCAGATGCAGTTTTACATGGACGCATCATCGGGAAGCCCTACACCGGTTCCTATTCAACTCCAAGATTTCTGAAAACAGTTCACGGTTTCTCCAAGTAACGGATGTTAGCCTATCACTTGTTCAGATTCTTCTCAAGACTTCTGAAAACAGTTTACGGATTCTTCCCAACAACGGATGTTAATCTACCAACTTGTTCAGATGCAATTTTTGAAAACAGTTTACGGACGCTTCCCAACAACGGATGCTGCTCTATTGCTTATTCAATTTCAAGACTTCTGAAAACAGTTCACGGGTTCTCCAGTAACGGATGTTAACCTATCACTTGTTCAGACTCTTCTCAACTTTTGAAAACAGTTTACGGGCGCTTCCCAACAACGGATGCTGCTCTATTGCTTATTCAATCTCAACTCCTGAAAATAGTTTACGGATTCTCAAAAACGTGGATGTCAATCTATTGCTTGCTCGGACCCCCAATTCAGAGATGTTCCAAAACATGGGTGCCTTTCTGATACTCGTCCATTGACATACAGTTCAACATTTCCAGATGGCATCTCTAAGCCCATCCCCCGACAAGATTCTATCGCGTCAGATGGCATCTTTAAGCCCATTCCCAGATGGCATCTCTAAGCCCATCCCCCGACAAGATTCTATCGCATCGGATGGCATCTTTAAGCCCATCACCAAATGGCATCTTTAAGCCCATTCACCTCTACCATCACATCGCCGAGTGCAAATTTTCTGGGTACTTTAGTGTCCAATCTTCTTTTACCTTCAAGTCGCGAAAGGCAAACTTGCCAATCTAACTCTTCAGGTTCAAGAAGATTGAACAGGGGCAACTGTTGTACCCCAAAATTTGCCCTCGCTTTTTTTCACAAGAAATCACAGCTTCAGGCGTTTCCTGATTTTTCAAACTGGCTCAAAAATCGGTCAAACAGACTTTTCTCGTCAGTCAGACACAATTAGGGTTTTATTGATTTTCAGGGTTCTAGAATGTTTCAAACAGTTGGCTTAGGGTTTTGGTTGATTTTGGATGAACTTTGATTAGGCGAACGCTCTTCGGAATTTAATCAGGAATTAGGGTTTTTAGTGGGCACGTTCTCAGAAAGATTTAATTCTACGGTGCTTTGCAAGTTGTTCCGGGATTTGGTTTGAATGCGCATTGGTTGGCTTAATCAATATAAAGAATGCATTTGGATTGAATTCACATTTGTTTGATTGAACCAGTCAAAGGATACATTCAGTTTGGATTTACAGTTTGGTAAGAAATCAGCAAAAAGGGAATGCGACTGATCAGTTGTTTTGATTAATTGTTGTTTTGCTTTGGATGTTGGAAATGCCAGGTTTAACTGATCAAATGCTAAAGCTTTGTTTAATTAAATTATTTATTATTCTAAGATTAAGTGATTGGAATTCATTTTTCAATTATTTTAATTCAAAGAATTTTAAATAATAAATAAACAATAAAGGATAAAAAAAGAATTAATTGGATAAAGACTTTTTATTTACTTTTAAATTATTCGTACAATTATTGTTTACAATTTACAACAATGATTTTACAAGTAATTTAAACCTAAATAAGACTATCCTAAACATTTTTTTCTAATCTTCATTTCTTCATCTGCTATCCCTTGCTCCAGTGCTCCATTTTATTTTTTATCTGCAAATGAAAAAAAGGAAAGTCAATAGCAGATAAATAAAAGAGACAGATATAAAATTCATCATTAAGGGCCACTGATTGGGATCAGTTAGCCCTCTCTGCAAATCACGGGATTTCTCCCGGTTCACAAAGAGGGACGAATTTTTATTTGCTAAAAATGAATGCACAAAAGTCAAAATTGCACAATTCAAAAATTGTCCAAACTGCATAAGTTCAAATCTGAAAACTCCAAAGTGCAAACCAAACTACAAAGTCCAAACTGAAAAAATTCAAACTTGCTGTCAAACTGTCACAAGGCTACCCAAGCTATCAAAGAAGAAGATTTGAAAAGATACAAAGTACAAGAAGCTGTCAAAAGAAGGGACAAATATGCAGAGGAAAATTGTTATGCAAGCAAACATACTCATTTTCATCATTTCCCAAAGAAGTGGCCCTTTCAGAAAGTACAAAGCATAAACAATATTTAATGCAAACTGTACTGAGAGAGAAGAAAAAGAGAGCAAAGAAAGCAGGTTTAGGCTTTAGGCAGGAAGAAAAAGATAAAAAGAAACAAACTGAACACAGTAGAGAGAGGAGATCAGAAAGATATCAAAGAGAGATAATTACAACTGTCAAAACCTTCCAGCCTAAGCATCCAAAAGGCAAAACCTGCTGAACAAAGGCCAAGCCTACTGAACAAAGGCCAAGCCTGTTGAACAAAGGCCAAGCCTGCTGAACAAAGGCCATAACCTGTCAAAGGCCTAACCTGAAGCCTGAGCCTAAAAGCCTCACAACCTGTAAAACACAAATCTACAAGACCTGCATAAGCCTTATCCCTTTCCACAATCACATAACCATCAGTAATGTCATAACCTGCCTGAAGCCTCACTAAAACTAAAACCCTGTGAAATCTCCAAGCAAAAAAACCTGTGAAATCTCCAAGCCAAAAACCTGTGAAACATCACAAGCCTAAAACCTGTCAAAAGCTCGTTACCAGCCATAACCATAAGAAAGCCCTCAACCTTACCTGGTGCAAACCAGAACCCGTACCATTCAACTCAAACACAAACAAATACCCAAGGCCATAACAAACCAGTTTCCATCAACCTTAAACCATTTTCAAAACCATAATACCTGTTGTCCAGCCTAACATAAACAAAAAAAAAGCATAAACCATGGCCTAAAGAACCAAAACCTGTTGAAACCTCAACCAACATGCCCAAAAACCAGTAGAACCATTACCATTTCAAAACCTCATGGCCAAACCAAAGAAACTTATCAAAGGCCAAGAGCCAGTTTAAAACATCCCAAGCCCTCAGAAAGCTCATCATTGGGCTAAGCAACACAAGCATCAAGCATACAAAGGCATCAATCTCAGCATACAACAAGTGTTCCAAGAGGCAACTCAAAGCGAGGCAAAGGGAGAAGAGAAAAAAAGAAGCATATCAATACGAGAGGCCCTCAGAATACCATCACTGGGCAAAAGGCATCCAACACATAAGCAACATAAGCATGTAAACAAGGCAACAAGCGTTTCAAAGAATATCAAGCATGTTCAGCATACAGTGAAAGAGAAGAAGAAAGAAGTGAATATCAAAAAGGCTCAGTTCATCATCATCACCAAATAAAAGGGCAAAAGACAAAGAATACACAAACCAGGGTTCTGAGTCCATCATCACGCGTATTCCTCGCCCCGGCCTCCTAGATCGCCCCAACCTCCCTCCTCCGTCTCCAGGTAGCTTTTCCCCCTCTTGTTCTGTCATATGCCTCAAATCACAATAACAATTTGGAGTAAGAATCAAATAAACGAAAAAATCACAAACATGCAAAATCGTAACAAAACTCTTTTAAAATCCATAACGAAATAGAAAACGAATTGTACCTTAGATCGATCGCCATAATGCTGTCGTTGGAGGGAAGAAGAAGTGGAGGTCGCCGGTGGCTGAGGCGAAAGGTTTAAGCTAGGCATTCAGAACGATCGGAGAAGACGAAATGGAACTAGCAACGGCGCCGCTCAGCAATGTAACCCTAAGCTTATTCCAGAATGAAACAAAAACAACTAACCCTAAGCAAAAAATCGTTCAAGAACTTGGGCCTTTCCCATTTCAACCACGCCTAAAGCCCACTGTATTCCTAAATGACACCCCCCCTGCTTCTAAATACTTTTGGGTTTGGGCCCATTCAAACCCTTTTCTTTAAAATTTAAAACCCTTTGTTATTTAACATAACCCTTTTTCTTACATTAAATTATTCTTTTTATAACCTTGAATATAACTTATCCTTTTAATTAAAACTCATTCTTTATTTAACTTAAAACATTTTTAGTTAATAATTTGTATACATTTTTTTACACAATATATTAAATATTAAAACATTTTCTTTTTAAAAAAAAAAAATCTTTCTTTTCTACATAATTGTATAATTTCTTCTTTAAAAGAATATTTTTCTTTCTTTAAAATTAGAACTTTTGTTTTAAACATTAATACTTTAATACTTAAAAAAATACATTTTTTATATACATAATTTAATTAGAATTTAAAACATTTAATCAAAACATTCTTTTTGTACATATTAACAATATACAAGATTACAAGGATTAATTAAACAAATATTTTAATTTATTTCTTTAAGTTAAACAATACTTAATAATACTCTTTTAAATTCACGTTTTCCTAACCTGTAAATAAATTACACATACACATATACTTGTACACTTACACAACACAATTTACATTCGACGCATTATATATTTACTATTCTTATATCTTGCTATACATTGATTACATTTGATCGCAATTCGATTTGGTTGTAACTTATTGGACACTACATTCCTAAAGTCTCATCCCCATTTGTGAATTTGTACCCCCACTCCCGGATACTTATTTTGTAATAGCGTAGACTTTAAATTCTTGCAATTTACCGCTTTCAATTATACTATGGTTAGACCTAGGGTTTGCATGTACATAAAATCAAACGCTAGATAACCTAATACAAGACAAATACATGAAATCAATACACAATCACACTTGCACCCCCTAGGGTAATCCCACATGTTGCCTTCCAAAATGGGCCATGCTTGCACGTCGAGTTTCTTTGGCAAAACAAATTCAAATGATCATAAGTCCCTCGATGACGCTTTCGAAAGTTGCCTAAAAGGAATGATCATAGTCCCTTCAAAGCAAATTGCCAAAGACACTTGGCACCATTGCATTCATGGTCCATACGATGACCCGCGCCCGTCCCGTTAAACATCCTAAACGCAAGATTGTCCATCAAATTCAATGGTGGAACAAAATTGTTAACAAGGGTTGAAAACATAGAGAAAACCTTTTGAGTACAATAGGGTAGACCAAACTCTTAGTTACTTGAGATCAACTTGCAAAAACACTTGCCTTCTTTTCAAACCACAATCCACAACACTTTCAAACAAACTCTCAAAAACATTTGAAACATCTTTTCGAAAAGATACACACCTTTGTAAAACATTCGAGTAAAGAATTGTTACAAGGGTAGCCTAAGACAAGGCATCTTCTTCAAAAACATTTTCAAAACACATACACACACCACAATTTCAAAGCAATCAAAAATCAAGGCAAGTGATCTAAAAAACCAAGTAACTGAGAGCCCATGGATAACCATGGATGAAAAGGGTGCTAATACCTTCCCTTTTCATAATCTACCCCCCGGACCCACGAAATATCTCAAAAGGTTTTTGCTGTGCTTTTTTAACCTTTCCTTTAGGATAAAATAAAAAGTCGGTGGCGACTCTTGCTCAACCGAACAAGTGCGAATACAAAGGCAAAACACATAGTCAGTTCTCCCACCGTATCACACCATGTATGAAACACAAATAGAATCTTGGGATTTAGGGTTTTCTGTTTGGGAATCTTTATTTGTTAAGGGGTGGAAATAAATTTTTTTAATAGGGGGTAAATCAAAACTCGCTACTATTGCAAGGGGTAAAGTATTTTTAACTCTTTATTCAATATGGTTGTAATAGTAATTAGGTTTAATTTACTTGTATTCCCCATTTGTAAATTTGTACCCCCATTCCCAAATGATGTAATAGCGTAGAATTTTACATTTTCGTAATTTATCGCTTTAAATATAAATGCTAGTAATTAGGGTTTGTGTGACAAGACTAAAATTAACAAATAGAAAATCCTAATTCAAAGATAAAAATACATGAAAAACAAACACTTCTCACACTTGCACCTCTAGGGTTAACCTCACTTGTTTCCTTGAGAATAAAATAGTCATATCTCGCATGTGGGATACTTTAGCAAAAAAAATCGAATACAAGATCATAGTCCCTCGATGACCCTTCAAAGTTGCCTTCATAAATGATCTTAGACCCTTATGAAAAATTTCTAAGGTATCTCACAATATTGCTTTCTATGACTATACGATGACCCACGCCCGTCACTTCACATCCAAAGATAGGGCTTCTTATCAATCAATGGTAAGGTAACAATATCCAAAGGAGGAGGAAAAGAACTAAGACTTTTTGAGTAGGTAGAATGTTCATAGTTTCTTACTCACAACCATTTTTAAATCATCTTTCAAACACACTAACACTTTTCCATGAAATATTTTCAAAAGTCAACACTTTGTATGCATTCTTATAGAGACGAGAATCATTACAAAGTTCGCCTAAACGTAGGAACTTGTCAAAATACTTTCAAAAACATCACAAAACACATTTCAAACAAAGCATTTCAAAAGTGAGCTAGCAACTAAGATCCCGTAGATGACTACGGATTAAAAGGGTGCTAACGCCTTCCCTTTTCATAACCTACCCTCCGAACTCAAGAAAATATCTCAAAAGGTCTTTCTTGTTATTTTCACCCTTCCCTTTATTAAATAAAATAAAAGTCGGTGGAGACTCTTACTATCCGTAACAATTGCGATCAAACACAAAACACCAAAGTTAGTTCTCCCATCGTATTACACCTACTGAATCATATTTTAATAGAACCATTTCACTGATGTCCATTGCACGACAATACCATAGACTCTTTATATTTTGGTACCCTAAATCCTTTAAACCACCCAACACTTAAAAAATTAGGGTCACGTTACCAAATGCACTCTAAATCAGTGTAACCTAATGTTGTACCCCAAAATTTTCCCTCTCATATTTCTCAAAGTATTGCAAGAAAAATCTCCAAGTGGCTCAAGGTTACTCAAGAGTTGATCAGGCAAGCTATCTCCTAAGGCAGTCTACCCCAAATTAGGGTTTTGTGTTGCATCAGGATCTTTGAGTCCAAATGACCTCAAGTGCTCCCAAATGTCCTAATATGTTCTCAAGATCATCCATGTCAAATTTCAATCCTTGCAGAGAAAGTTTGCTCAGTCAAATGCTCAAAGGGTCCAAAAATCGACTGTGCTAGGGCAAAAGTCAACTGTGACCTATAAACAGTCAAACTTCAAGATTTTTTTGTCAACATTCTCATTTTTAAGTATATTTCATTATTTTATCAAGGGTTGATCATGATTCATCAAGGATTGCTCAAAATTCATCAAGATTCAAAAGTTGCTAAATTAGGGTTTTGCAGGAAAAGTCAGCTCAACTTTGACCAAGCATAACTTTCTCATACTTTATGATAAATGACCCATCCAAAGATCATTTTTAAGAGGATTGCATTTCCTACAATCCATCTTCATACCCAAAGATCAAAAAATGCACTCACAAGAAGTTACATATTTGGACATTATAGGTCATTTTTGAAAGTCAACAAAAACACCTTTTTTCCAAAGCTTGTAACTTGAGAATGGAATATAAAAATGATATTATACCAAAAGGGTTGGTTAGAGTACATCTCAAGCTTTCTAAAAAGTCCAAGAACACCTCCAAAAGTTCAAAATTGAAGAAGTTATGCATTGTTGAAGTTGGACATTTTTGCAAAATTGCCAAAAGTCAACTATCCCCAAAACTTCAAATTTTGTCAAATGGGCCCATTCTTTTCCACTTGATTTGAGCTAGCATCATTACCCACGTGTCCTAGATTCAGCCACGAGACCATATTTTATTTTTATTATTTAATTTGAGTTTTTATTGAATTTATTCATTTTAAATCAAATTAAATCATATAAAATCTAAAACTTTGATTACATAAGATTTTTTGGCTGTTTCAGGTTTTGATTATCATCATTATCATCATCAAATTCGAATCAAACCAATTCATGTGCAAAAAGATTGAGATTTGGCAAAATTGGCAAGCTTTAAAGAAGAGATCAAATCAAATATGTATGCATTGATATGGGAAGATTTAATCCATAATTCTTACCCTAATACACTCCATAGTACATAAGCAAGCAAAAGCAATCGAAACAAGGGTTGACAATTTCAGAGGGAGGCAGAACAGAAATTGAAAAAAGCACCAAAAAACTTGAGATCGAAACCATAGCTAGAGGCACTTTCAGAGGCTGAGACCTGTCCCAATCTCTTCCTGGGTGTTCACACAAGCGATCTGGATCAAAAGCAAGCGTTCTCAGACCTTCACAAGCGCTGTAAGTGTCACGATATCTAGCCCTGTTCTTGATTTCGCAACTCTAAATTTATGCATCCTTTTCATGAATCAATATCATATTTTGAATCTACATGACATTTGCAAACGTTTGGCATTATCCAATTGCTTTTATCTGGCCTGAACGAAGAACCACCATAGCTAGGGTTCTTCGTTTTCTTTTTGGGGTTTTCTATTTCAGTTAAAATCGTGACTCAAGAGGGGCATATCTGTGATCAGGAGGCTACAACGAATCCAACCATGGTCCTGGAATGGATTTATGTGGCCTGAGATGGATTTTAGGATGGACCTGCGCTTTTAGCTGCGGATTCAAATCCGCAGGTAAATTTTTTACAGGTTTCAGGACAGGGACGATGAGGTGTCCCCTGCCCATTGGTTCGTTCAAATACCGCACGCGTGTTTTTTTGTTTTTTCTAGCCATGGATTGTTTTTATTATATAATATACTCCTTTCATTATGTTAACAAATAGAACAAGATGGCGTAGTGGCAAGGCAGGCGTTCCAATTACTTTCAGGACCTGGGTTCAAATCCCAGGTCCCCCAATTTCTATTTAATTTGTCTTTCAGGTGATCACGTGCATATTCAAACCTGCAGCCTACCGTGTACCATCATCCATGCAATAGCCAGATGGCCAAAGGCCAGATCTGGTGGCCAGGATCTGAAGGTCCACCAAGACATTGGTCAATGCATATGCGTTGGATTCCCAAAGTCAAACAAGGCCAACTTTAATGGGCCTCATAATTGCTTTCTACACCATATAATCAGGCCCATACTCCCTTCTACTCATTTATTTTATTTTGTTTATTTAATTGTTTTATTATTTTTATTTCATTTACTAACCAATCAAAAAATTCTTTTCTTCATAAAATAAAATCACAAAAATATTTTTTATATTTAATCAAATTTTAATTTTAATTTTTATTAATAAACACTAATTAAATTAATTTAGGTTTTAATTAGAATAACTTTAACCTATTTTTTGTAAATAATTAAAATTAAATTAGATTTAATTAGGTTTTAATTACTAACATTAATTATCTTATTTTTCTTTCTTAAAATAACAAAAAACCCAAAAATAATTTATTTTTTAATTAGTTAATTTATTTAATTTAATTTAGTAATTAATTTATATTAATTTCTTTCTTAAAATAAAAAATAACAAAAAAGATATTTTCTTTAATCAAAAGGGTCAAAACCCTAATCATGCGTCCGATTAAATTTTGCGCCGCGATTTATCTTCTTTTATCCAATAATGTACTTGCTTCCGGATTGTAATAGTAAATAGGACTTTTATTTATTTTTTATCGCTTTATTTATTTTTAAAAGGGTTTGTCTTTGGCGATGTAAATACCCGACGCCTTGTAATTTAAATTCCGCATTTTATTTCCGCAAATTATAACTGCTAGATGTTTGATAATAGGATGGCATGACAAGACTGAATGTTTTAACCTAAAATCAACTTAGATCACCCTTAACATGTACAAAGATAAAAAAATAACTTAAAACGACACACTCACACATGCGCACTCTTAGGGTATATCCCACTTGGTTGCCTTCATACGCGGTCATTGAGTATAGGTCATTTTAGAGGTCGTCCTCTTGTCCAAAGATCATAGTCGCCTCGAAATGGTTGCCTCGGATATTGTTGCCTCAAACAAATGATCTAAGGCATTAGGGTTACCTCTAAGGCGTCCTAACATTGCTTTAGTGACCGTATGTCCCTCGTTCGAATTGACCCTCAAACTTCGACGATGGTGCTACCTACTCATTAATAGTGGGATAGCATTGTCTAAAGGACATTAGCATAGAACGATTCCTTTTTCGAGTAGGTAGATGGTTCTTAGATACTTGCTCTTTCAAAAACAAAAACTTTTCACACTTACACTTTCCGAACAAAGTTTTCAAAAAACACTTCATACGCTCTTGAGGACAGAAGCAAGAGTTAAATCGAAGTTTCAAAACAAAACTTTTTCAAACCCACAAGCACAAAGAAAGCAATTTTGAAAACAAATGAGAAAGTACCTAAGAGCCCGTGGATAACCACGGATAGAAAGGGTGCTAACACCTTCCCTTTCTATAATCTACCCCCCGAACCCGAGAAATATCTCGAAAAAGGAATTTTTCTGTGCTTTTTTCCTTTCCTTGTTGGATAAAATAAAAGTCGGTGGCGACTCTTACTCACCGCGACATTTTGCGAGCACAAACGTAAAACGCAAACCAGCATTCCAAAAAAAAACAGTCAGTTCTTCCCACCGTACCACAGAACTGGCGACTCTGCTGGGGAAATTTTATAAGTGGGGTGTACCTTAGGAATAATTCATAATGTTTTCAATTGCTTGATTTATATGATTTATCTTTGTGGGCTTGAATCGGAGTTACTATAGATCCTAACCCGGATCTGGGGGATACCTTTTAGATAAGTAGCAATAAACTGTGAGGGAACTGTACGGCGTAGACCGATACGGTTGAAGCAGTAGCTACGTTGGTGTGGCACTTTAGTTAGTACCGATATCCCTTGTGGCACAACGAGGAGAATATGGGTCTTCTAAGGGATCATTAAGCACCAACTGACCTTAGAACCTTTAAATTGACCAACTTGGCCATAGAACAGTAGCAGTATGCTACACTCATTGAGACTAAACTCTCGCGATGATTTCGGCCGCAAGAAAAGGTTGCTAAACTGGAATTATGACCGATCGAGGGTAGTCAGTGATATTGAGATCCTCTAGAACCCGGTTACTATTTTTTAGGACAGGTTTGAACCAACTGAACTGAAAGAGGATAGTACCTAAGCTCCTTGCCAGCCTGCAATCTAAGGGCTATCCGTGTGACTTGTGTGCCCTTACCATGTTTGCTATTTGTGGATACTTGTGGTGTGTTTTCTATCATGACATCATGACATCATGACATTGCATGCATCTTACATTGGACTAACCTATTTAAAAGGCATAAGGGATTCATCTTTGTTCTGTTTTGTAGGTCATGGCACCCATGCGAAGAAACACCATTCGGATAAACTTTGTCCAGATTCCCACTCAGCTTAAGGAATTGGTTGCAAAGATTTCAGATACTACCTCCTTCATCAGAAGACATAGGCACCTTCTTGGTTTGGTTACCTCTAAGATGGATGAACATATGATAAGTGTCTTAGTCCAGTTCTTTGATCCACTGTACCATTGCTTTACTTTTCAGGACTACCAGTTGGTCCCTACCTTAGAAGAGTTCTCTGATCTGCTTGGCATCTCTATTCTGGAGCAGACCCCGTTCACAGGTTGGGAGAAGATCCTTAGGCAGGAAGAAATTGCTTCAGCCCTCCATCTGACAAAGGCTGAGGTAATGGCTAATTGGGAAACTCGTAGTGGAGCAAAGGGCTTCTTGACTAAATTCTTGGTTGGTAAAGATAATCAGTTCTGGGACAGTCTAGACTTCCAGGCATTTGAAGACATTCTGGCTCTGCTCATATATGGTTTAGTGTTGTTTCCTAACTCGAATTCCTTCGTCGACGTAAATGCGGTGAAGATCTTCATATCCGGTAATCCTGTGCCCACTCTCTTGGGTGACATTCTTCCTTCTCTGTATGCCCGTACTGCTCGGAAGCGGGGAACCCTTATGTGCTGTGCTCCATTGCTGGCGAGGTGGTTTATTTCTCACCTCCCCAAATCAGTTTTGAAGAACAAGGAAGGCATGGGCTGAGCCTACAGGATTATGTCTCTCTCTCATAATGACATCATTTGGACTATTAAGGGTATGGACGAGGTGGCTATTATTGATCGCTGTGGGGAATACCCCAATGTTCCACTGATAGGAACCAATGGAGGAATCACTTATAATCCGTGCTTGGCCTTACGTCAGTTTGGGCGATCCAGGAGGGAAGGACCTCATGAGTTGCTGATGCCGAGTATTGTCTTTGACTTCCAAGGGGATAGCAATGAGCAACGCCGCAGATTCATAAGAGCTTGGGATAGAGTACACATGTCTGATCCGCACGAGCTGGGTGCGAAGACTTCTCTTCTGATGGAGCCATATCTCCGATGGGTTCGAATCCATGCCCAAAAGCTGGGAATGCCGTACGAAGCCGTCTTGCCTATAATTGTTGAAGTTGCTGATGAAGAAGGGGTTCCTCCTACCATCCTTCATCCATACATGCCTACTGACATTGGGGAATTAAAGAGATCGTGGATGCAGTTGATAGAAGAGCGAGATACTTAGCGAGAAAAGTATCACGAGCAAGAACAGAAGATCCAGAAGTTGACAAGGCAGCTGGAGAACGAGCGGATCCTCAATGACTATGTCCGCACCGACAAGAAACGACCATGGGAGAACTGATTGTCTTTTGATTATTTCTAGTTTTGATTTACTTTTCAGTTTTTCTTTCTTGTAACGCCTTAAAGGCATCTGTTGAACAATTGAATTCAAAGTTTATCTAATAAAAGTGTGTTTCATTTTGTGGTTTACGAATTTGAATCCCTAAAGTCTTTGAAATCATATCATGCGCATATCATTCCCATGCACCTCATAACAGGTACCCATTACAGGTCTCTTATCTTCTTCGCTGTTTATTTCAGCATCATGTCTTCTGAACCATCAACTGAACAAGCAATCAAGGCTCTGCAAGCTTAAAACACCCAATTCCAGGAATTGTTCATGAGTTTGGCTAAGGGTCAGCAAGATCTGAAGACCCTTATCTTGAAAGAGAAGAAGAAGAAGAAGAAGACGATCCTATTCAATATGGGTCACAGATTCGGAAATGATTTGTGAGAAGAGGTTGATTTGACCCACTCATCTGGAGGGGGAGATAATCAGGAAGAAAGGAGGGCTCCTAGCCCTGTGGTCTCCGACAACGAGACTGACTTCGACGAAGACCAATATCCTCCAGCTGAGGATATATATAAGCAACTGGAAGACCGGTTGAGCGCGATAGAAGTTCAGAAAGTGCCTGGTCTGGACTTTGGAGACTTGGGTCTGTCATATGGGGTGATGATTCCCCACAAATTTAAATCACTAGCCTTTGCTAAGTACGACGGGGTTTCTTGCCCAAAATTGCACCTCCGTTCGTATGTAAGGAAGATTCAGCCGTACACCGCTGACAAGAACCTATGGATCCACTTCTTTCAAGACAGTCTTTCAGGGACTCAGCTTGAATGGTTTTATCGGTTAGAAGGAGCTAGTATCCGTAATTGGGAGGACTTGGCTGCTGCTTTCTACAAGCAGTACCAATACAATGCCTACCTCGCTCCCACGCGTACCCAACTCCATGGTATGTCTATGGGTGCGGGCGAAGGTTTTAAAGATTATGCTCAGAAGTGAAGGGACCTCGCTGGAAGAGTGCAACCACCCTTGGCTGATAGGGAGCTAGTGGATATGTTTTTGGGGACCTTGTCTGGTCCATATTTCAACCATCTGATTGGGAGCTCATCGTCCGGGTTTACAGAGCTGATCATGACCGGTGAAAGGATTGAGGCTGGTATCAAATCCGGTAAAATACAGAAGGGTGCTTCATCGAGCACCGAGAAGAAGCCTTTTAAGAAGGAGTCCAGTGTTGTTTACAGTTCAAAAAGCCATAATAGACCTGAACGCTGCCAAGTAGTTAATGTGGTGGTCATATCAAAACCTGTTGTTGCTCTTCAGCACAACAATCAGCCAAGGGCCGAGAGGCCTCGAAGACAATTCACTCAGCTCAACATGACTTTATATCAAATTCTGCCGCAGTTATTGAAAACCAACTTGGTGATTCTGAAGGAGGCCCCAAAGACTCCCAACACTGCATCACCCATGTATGATCCGAATTCCCGTTGTGCTTTTCACTCTGGTAGCCCGGGGCATGACATGGATAACTGTTGGGTCTTAAAGAACAAAGTACAGGACTTGATTGATGCAAAGGAGATTGAGTTCGAAGCACCTGAAAGACCTAATATTGTGATTGCTCCTATGCCCAAGCATGGAGTGAATGTTATAGATGAAGACTCGTTTGTGGTTTCTGTGAAAGACATTGTTACTCCCTTGATGACTGTGAAGAAGAACCTTTTGTTAGCCGGTTTATTTACGGGATGTGACGAAGATTGCCGTATGTGTGTCGTACTACCTACCGGTTGCCATCTTTTGAAGTCAGGTGTCCAACGCCTGATGGATAATAAAGAAATTCTGTTTGAGAAGACTCTTGTTCCTTTGGTTCCTACTGAAGAAGTTGCTATAATCACCATTTTCGATAATTCTTCCAAGGCTTCCTCGAGAAAGCCTGTTAGAATTACATCTTTTCCAAGAATTGCACCATTGATCATCACTGTTCCAGGGCATATCCCCTATACATCCAATAAAGTTGTCCCTTGGAACTACGGGGCTAACGTGTATTATCACGGGGTTAAACAAGATTTAGACGCTGATACTGACGTCAACAATATTGTTGGGCCTACCAAAGTCACCCGCAGCGGAAGACTTTTCTCCCCTGATATCTCTCCACCAACTGTCCAGAAGCCTGTTGTTATTACGCCTGTCAATACACCTGCTACTGTTCCTGTTCAAGTTCCAATTCTTACCCCTGTTGCCGAGTCGTCTGACACTCGGGGCAAAGGGACCACTGATGAGCCTGCCCGAATGGAGGCACCAAAGACAATTACTGTTGAAGCCTCTAGACAAGAGATGGAGGAAATTTTGAAGATCATCAAAAAGAGCGACTACAATGTAGTCGAGCAGTTGGGGCAAACCCCATCCAAAATCTCTATGTTGTCACTGTTGCTATGCTTAGAAGCCCATACCAAGGCTCTGATATCTTTCCTGAAGACTGCACACGTACCGCAAGAGACATCAGTTGATTAGTTTAAAGATTGCGTGGCTAGTCTGACGGCTGATAATGGGTTGGGTTTCTCTGACGTCGACTTGACTGTTAAGGGGAAGAATCACAATGACGCCCTGCATGTCTCCATTGAATGCAGGGGCACTACTCTTGCTCACATATTGGTGGATACTGGATCGTCGTTGAATATATTACCTAAGAAAGCGCTAGACCGGTTAGATTGTGAAGGGTTGGAGCTAAAACCAAGCAACATTGTAGTCAGGGCCTTTGATGGGTCCAAGAGAATGGTACACGGAGAAGTGGATATTCTGATTAAGGTTGGTTCTCAGGTTTTCACATCTACATTCTATGTGATGGACATTCATCCATCTTATTCTTGTTTGCTGGGTTGTCCATGGATCCACAAAGCTGGGGCAGTGACGTCTACGCTTCACCAGAAGCTAAAGTACCCGGTGAAAGGGAAGATTGTGACAGTACAAGGAGAGGAGGAGTACACGGTGAGGCATCTTAACTCTTTCCGATATGTAGAGATGGATGGGGAGTTCATTGAGACCCCGTTTCAGCATTTTGAAGAGGTTCCCCAGACGCTGACATCAACTGAAACTGTTGTTGAAGATCCTCCAATGAAGATGGCTTCCTTCAAGGATGCCCAGGCTGTTGTTGAGAAAGGTGGGTGTGCAAATTGGGGCCAACTCCCTGATTTTGCACATAAGACTAACAAGTTTGGTTTGGGTTTCACTGCAGAAGCTCAAAGGGCTGTTCGGAGTGCACGAATCGGAAGACCTCCCCTGTTTATCAGCAATTCAGAAGTAAATGCCATTGAAGACGATGTTGAAGAGTCTGAGTTTAACAGTTGGATCTATCCTACTACTGATGGTGGACTAAGCAACTGGACAGCAAAGGACTTCATCCCAATTTCTTTTGTTACCCAGTAATGAGACTTTTTGTTTTGTATCTGTAACAAACAATGTTTTAAACTTTATGGCCCGGTGTCTTACCCGGGGCACCGTGGCTTCATTTGTGAGGGATTTATGTGTGTCATCTACATATATCATAAATAAAAGCATTAGACGTTTCTTGCATTTCAAATTTTGCGCTCCTTGTTTTTCTTTTATTATATATTGCAAAACAGCTATTTTACACACACTCACATATACAGGTCTACATCCATTATGGATCTCACTGGTAACGACTCTGCTACTGCCAGTTATGACTTTGAAAGTCCGATCAACTTAGCCGAAGACGAAGGTGAAGATGATTGTGAAGTGCCTGGTGAACTTGCTAGACTGCTACTTCAGGAAGAGAGGGCCATACAGCCGCATGAAGATCTGGTGGAATCAGTAAATCTGGGTACAGAGGTAGACAAGAAAGAGGTCAAGATTGGTGCAAATCTGGAGCTTAGTGTTAAACAACGGTTGATTCAGATGCTGCGCGACTATGTCGAGATCTTTGCCTGGTCTTATGAAGACATGCCCGGGTTTGATACCGATATTGTGGTTCACCGCCTGCCTACCAAGGAAGACTGTCCTCCAGTGAAACAGAAAGTCTTCTGAATGCACCCAAAGATGTCTAAGAAAATCAAGGCTGAAGTTATGAAACAGTTTGACGCCGGTTTTCTAGCAGTTACTTCTTACCCACAGTGGGTGGCCAACGTGGTTCCTGTACCGAAGAAGGATGGTAAGGTTCGAATGTGTGTTGACTATAGGGATCTGAATAAGGCAAGCCCCAAGGATGATTTCCCTCTACCTCATATCGACGTTCTGGTTGACAACACCACACAACATAAGGTCTTCTCTTTTATGGATGGTTTCTCCGGTTATAATCAGATTAAAATGGCTCCCGAGGATATGGAGAAGACCACCTTTGTTACTCAATGGGGTACCTTTTGCTACAAGGTCATGCCTTTCGGATTGAAGAATGTTGGGGCAACGTATCAGCGTGCCATGGTCGCTTTGTTCCATGACATGATCCATCATGAGATTGAGGTATACGTTGATGACATGATTGCAAGATCCCAGACTGAGGAAGAGCATCTTGACCATCTTCAGAAGTTATTTGACAGGTTGAAGTTGTACAAGTTGAGGTTAAACCCGAACAAGTGCACCTTCAGTGTGAGGTCTGGTAAGCTGCTGGGTTTCGTCGTAAGTGATAAGGCATTCAGGTAGATCCTGCAAAGGTGAAGGCTATACAGGAAATGCCGATTCCCCGAACAGAAAAAGAAGTCAGAGGCTTTTTGGGAAGTTTGAACTATATTTCCCGATTCATCTCGCACTTGACTGCTACTTGTGAACCAATCTTCAAGCTACTGAAGAAAGATCAAGTGGTAAGATGGAACGATGAATGTCAGGCCGCTTTTGAAAGGATTAAAGAATATCTCCAAGAGCCACCTATTTTGATGCCTCCAGTTGAAGGGAGACCCTTGATCTTATACTTGACCGTACTCGAAAATTCAATGGGGTGTGTGTTGGGTCAACATGAAAAGTCTGGCTGAAAAGAGCATGCTATTTATTACCTTAGCAAAAAGTTGACCGACTGCGAGACCCGATACTCGTTGCTTGAGAAAACTTGTTGCACTTTGGCATGGGCTGCTTTCCAGATGAGACAGTATATGCTGACTCACACTACTCTATTGATATCAAAGATGGATCCAATCAAGTATATCTTCGAGAAACCTGCCCTGTCCGGAAGAATAGCAAGATGGAAGATGATTTTGACTGAGTATGACATCCAGTATACGACCCAAAAGGAAATTAAGGGAAGTGTGTTGGCAGATCATTTGGCACATCAGGCAGTGGACGATTACCAGTCTATGAACTTTGAATTCCCGGATAAGAATATTATGATAGTAATTGACTGCGAAGAACCTGGACCGAATGAAGGACCTGAGGAGGGATCCCGATGGTCTATGTACTTTGATGGAGCTTTGAACGCTTTGGGCAATGGCATTGGCGCCGTGATCATATCTCCTAAAGGCTCTCATACTCCGTTCACTGCTCGACTATGTTTCAACTGCACCAACAACATGGAGGAATATGAAGCGTGCATCATGGGTCTTCGAGCAACAATTGACCTAAGGATTAAGTTTCTAAGTGTTTTCGGAGATTCCGCTCTTGTGATCAGTCAGATCAAAGGCGAGTGGGATACGAAACACGCAAATCTTATTCCTTACAAGGAGTATGTATTGACGTTGCTTCCACACTTCGAGGAAATAACCTTTGAACACTTCCCGAGAGAGGAGAATCAGTTAGCGGACGCGCTAGCTATGATGTCTTCTATGTTCAAAGTCAATAGGGACAACGAAGCTCCCCGAATTATCATTGAAAGGTTGGATGAACCTGCACATTGCTGTGACATTGAGACTGAAGAGGTAGCAAATAAACCTTGGTTTCATGAGGTGAAAAGGTATCTTGAGGCACATGAATACCCCGAGGGTGCATCTGTTAATGATAAGAAGTTTCTGAGGAGGTTCGCGGCAAAGTTCTTCATCAGCAATGGCATCCTTTACAAGCGTAACCATGATTCGACCTTACTATGTTGTATGGATAAGAACGAAGCAGAAAGGATCATGGCAGAGTTGCATGAAGGTACTTTCGGAACTCATTCCAGTGGACACACCATGGCAAAGAAAATCCTTCGGGCCGGATACTATTGGTCCACTATGGAAGCTGACTGTTATCAGCATTCTCGAACATGTCACAAATGCCAAGTCTATGCTGATAAGGCGCATATACCTCCGGTACCTCTGAACGTCTTAACAACCCTGTGGCCTTTTGCAATGTGGGGCATTGATATGATCGGCGAGTTCAGACCTACAGCGTCCAACGGGCATCGTTTCATCCTGGTAGCAATTGATTACTTTACAAAGTGGGTTGAAGCAGCTTCATTTGCTATAGTGACCAAGAACGTCGTGGCACGGTTCATTCGTCATAATCTGATTTGTCGATACGGTGTACCTGAGAGGATCATTACGGACAATGGTACAAATCTCAACAATAAAATGATCACTGAGCTGTGCAAGCAGTTCAAGATACAACATCACAACTCTTCTCCCTACCGGCCAAAGATGAATGGGGCTGTTGAAGCGGCTAATAAGAACATTAAGAAGATTGTGCAAAAGATGACGGTGACATACAAAGACTGGCATGAGATGTTACCATTTGCTCTTCATGGATACCGCACCTCAGCGCGGACGTTAACAGGGGAAACACCCTATTCCTTGGTATATGGCATGGAGGCAGTCTTGCCCATTGAAGTTCAGATACCCTCTCTTCGGATTATGAAGGATGCAGGTTTGAGCAAAGATGACTGGATTCAGACCCGGCTTGATCAGCTGAACTTAATCGACGAAAAGAGACTTACTGCTATTTGTCATGGTCAAACGTATCAAAAGCGGATGATCAATGCATTTAACAAGAAAGTTAGACGACAAGAGTATCAAGTTGGGGATCTGGTAATCAAGCGCATTATCTTACCTCAAGGTGATCCCAGGGGCAAGTGGACCCCTACTTACGAAGGGCCATTTGTGGTTAAGAACATTTTCTCAGGAGGAGCTATGATTCTAACCACCATGGATGGTGACGACCTTCCTCACCCCGTCAATGCAGACATAGTGAAAAAATACTACGCCTAATCAAAGACCCGCTAGGTCGACTGGCCTAGGAAAAAATAAGGGCTTCCCGGTGAACCAAAAAGGTTCGGGCAAAAATAAGGGATGAAAATGAAAAAAATCTGTACACCCGGCAAGTCGAAAACCTGAAAAGGCGGCTTGGGCAAAAAAGGGTATCCCGGTGGACTGAAAACCCGAAAGGGAGGTCCAGACAAAAATTAGGGATTAAAGCGTAACACTATGTCTCATTGGATCACCTTACAACTAGACTTCGGTATCAACTATCAAGCTCGGACGACACTAAACATTATGATCTACCTTTAACCAAGTAGCAAAGTGATGAGATGCTCGAGGACATAAAGGCAATAGCAATGTTGGAACCCAGTGGGATCATTCACATAGCTGTTTTGTTTAATTTTTCAGAAGTTGTATAAATTCTATTTGTTCGGCGGTGTTCTCTTACTAGGACGTCAGCCCCTTGTACAAAAACGCCTATTTACATGCCAAACTTCAAAATTAATACAATTCACTTTCAGATAAATTTCAAGTTGTTTTTCCTTTTTCTGTTTTGTTTTGTAAAGAACGTCCAATATTCATTTTTTGATATATGCATTTGACATTAATGGCTTGCTCATGAATATTTACATGCGAAACAAAAGACGATTACTGGTAATATCAGAAATAGGGGCAATAAAATTGTCCAAACTGTACAGTTGCTCTGTCCACCAGGTACCAAGGTAGATTCAGCTGAAGAACATCGCCAAAGTGCATTCACTCCCTGCAGAGTAAGAAAGGATAATAATGTTAGCTCTCCCCAGTTGAGACTTGTAGCCATGAATCAACAACGTTCTCCCCAAGCAGAATTTATTTACCATCAGCACTGAAAGGTCTTAATATTCCCCAGCGGAGTATAAGAATATTCCCCGACAGAGTACAAGATATCCCCAGTGGAGTCTGAAAATTTTCCCAGCGCAGTCTGTAAAAGCTTCCCCAGTGGAGTTTGGAGAATCATCCCCAGTAGACTTTGGAAGATTGTCCCCAACAGAGCTTAAAGGATTATCCCCATTAGAGTCTAAAAGGTTATCCCCAGTGAAGTCGCAACTGAAGGTTCATCCCCAGTGGAGTTCTTTCCTTTCACAAACAAGAATTCATTCCCCAACAGGATTCAGTATCACCAGTAACGGTAATTCATCCCCAACGGAATTTATCAGCAGAATCCTCTACAGAGCATCTCTTCCCCACTGAGTAATCTCCTCATCAGTTTATTCCCCAATGGAGTTATCCTCTCCTGCAGGTTTATTCTCGCAATCATCTTCATTCGCTATCCCCAGCGGAAACGAAGAATCCAACTCTTTTCTCCAGCAGCTATCCGGGATTTATTTTCCCCAGCTAAAACATTACATTTCCATACATCATGATACATGCATATACGCATCATACAGCACAATCTCATTTATTTTGAGAACATCATTGCTTGATATATATCATGCATTGCATACGACTGACCTTTACCTTTCAGGAAGGATGCATTTAAGTTCTCAGCTATTTCGAAGTACTGACCGGTTCTTAAATCTCAACTGAATTAGTCTCGGTGGAATTACAGATAAGGTTCTAAATCTCGACAAAGTTCCTCCGTCGAAGTGTGGAAGAGTTCTTAAATCTCAACATAATTATCCTCCGTTGAAGTACAAACAGTTCCTAAATCTCGATGAAGATGTTTCCCTCAGTCGAAGTACTGACCGGTTCTTAAATCTCAACTGAATTAGTCTCGGTTGAATTACATATAAGGTTCTAAATCTCGACAATTTTCCTCCATCAAAGTGTGGACGAGTTCTTAAATCTCAACAGAATTATCCTCTGTTGAAGTACAGAAAATGCCTAGATCTCGATGAAGATGTTTCCCTCAGTCGAAGTACTGACCGGTTCTTAAATCTCAACTGAATTAGTCTCGGTTGAATTACAGATAAGGTTCTAAATCTCGACAATATTCCTCCATCAAAGTGTGGACGAGTTCTTAAATCTCAACAGAATTATCCTCCGTTGAAGTACAGACTGTTCCTAGATCTCGATGAAGATGTTTCCCTCAGTCGAAGTACTGGCCAGTTCTTAAATCTCAACTGAATTAGTATCGGTTGAATTACAGATAAGGTTCTAAAATCTCGACAAAGTTCCTCCGTCGAAGTGTGGACGAGTTCTTAAATCTCAACAGAATTATCCTCCGTTGAAGTACAGACAATTCCTAGATCTCGATAAAGATGTTTCCCTCAGTCGAAGTACTGACCGGTTCTTAAATCTCAACTGAATTAGTCTCGGTTGAATTACAGATAAGGTTCTAAATCTCGACAATTTTCCTCCGTCGAAGTGTGGACGAGTTCTTAAATCTCAACAGAATTATCCTCCGTTGAAGTACAGACAGTTTCTAGATCTTGATGAAGATGTTTCCATCAGTCGAAGTACTGACCGGTTCTTAAATCTCAACTGAATTAGTCTTGGTTGAATTACAGATAAGGTTCTAAATCTCGGCGATCCTCCTCAGTCGAAGTACTGACCGGTTCTTAAATCTCAACTGAATTATCCTCGGTTGAATTACAGATAAGGTTCTAAATCTCGACAGAATTCCCCCAGTTGAATTACGGACAAGTTCTTAAAACTCAGCAGAGATGTTCTCTCAGTTGAAGTACAGGCAAGTTCCTAAATCTCAACAAAGATCAGGCTTCCCCAGCGGAATCTTCCACAACAACAGGTATGCAAGTTCTCGCTAAGGAATCTCTTATGCGATCGAAACTCATGCAGATGGCATCTTTAAGCCCATCCTCCCGTCAGCAATCTCCAAATGGCATCTGTAAGCCCATTCCAGACATCACAAGGCTGATGCCACTTCATGCGAGTGCAAATTTCTGGGCACTCTAGTGTTCAATCATCTTCCACCTTCGGATCACGAAAGGCATGAAAGCCAGTCTACATCCTTAGGTTTAAGAAGATTGAACAGGGGCAGATGTTGTACCCCAAAATTTTCCCTCTCATATTTCTCAAAGTATTGCAAGAAAAATCTCCAAGTGGCTCAAGGTTACTCAAGAGTTGGTCAGGCAAGCTATCTCCTAAGGTAGTCTACCCCAAATTAGGGTTTTTTGTTGCATCAGGATCTTTGAGTCCAAATTACCTCAAGTGCTCCCCAATATCCTAATATGTTCTCAAGATCATCCATGTCAAATTTCAATCCTTGCAGAGGAAGTTTGCTCAGTCAAATGCTCAAAGGGTCCAAAAATCGACTGTGCTAGGACAAAAGTCAATTGTGACCTATAAACAGTCAAACTTCAATATTTTTTTGTCAACATTCTTATTTTAAAGGATATTTCATCATTTGATCAAGGTTTGATCATGATTCATCAAGGATTGCTCAAAATTCATCAAGATTCAAAAGTTGCTAAATTAGGGTTTTGTAGGAAAAGTCAACTCAACTTTGACCAAGCATAACTTTCTCATAATTTATGAGAAATTACCCATCCAAATCTCATTTTGAAGAGGATTCAATTTAATACAATCCATCTTCATACCCCAAGATCAAAAAATGCACTCACAAGAAGTTACAAATTTGGACATTATAGGTCATTTTTGAAAGTCAACAAAACACATTTTTTTCCAAAGCTTATAACTTGAGCATGGAATATCAAAATGAGATGATAACAAAAGGGTTGCTTATAGGACATCTCAAGCTTTCTAAAAAGTCCAAGAACACCTCAAAAAGTTCAAAATTGAAGAAGTTATGCATTGTTGAAGTTGGACATTTTTGCAAAATTGCCAAAAGTCAACTATCCCCAAAACTTCAAATTTTGTCAAATGGGACCATTCTTTTCCACTTGATTTGAGCTTGCATCATTGCCCACGTGTCCTAGCTTTATCCATGAGCCCATATTTTATTTTTATTATTTAATTTTAGTTTTTATTGAATTTATTCATTTTAAATCAAATTAAATCATATAAAATCTAAAACTTTGATTACATAAGATTTTTTGGCTGTTTCAGGTTTTGATTATCATCATTATCATCATCAAATTCGAATCACACCAATTCATGTGCAAAAAGATTGAGATTTGGCAAAATTGGCAAGCTTTAAAGAAGAGATCAAATCAAATATGTATGCATTGATATGGGAAGATTTAATCCATAATTCTTACCCTAATACACTCCATAGTACATAAGCAAGCAAAAGCAATCGAAACAAGGGTTGACAATTGCAGAGGGAGGCAGAACATAAATTGAAAAAAGCACCAAAAAACTTGAGATCGAAACCATAGCTAGAGGCACTTTCAGAGGCTGAGACCTGTCCCAATCTCTTCCTGGGTGTTCACACAAGCGATTTGGATCAAAAGCAAGCGTTCTCAGACCTTCACAAGCGCTATAAGTGTCACTATATCTAGCCCTGTTCTTGATTTTGCAACCCTAAATTTATGCATCCTTTTCATGAATCAATATCATATTTTGAATCTACATGACATTTGCAAACGTTTGGCATTATCCAATTGCTTTTATCTGGCCTGAACGAAGAACCACCATAGCTAGGGTTCTTCGTTTGCTTTTTGGGGTTTTCTATTTCAGGTAAAATCGTGACTCAAGAGGGGCATAGCTGTGATCAGGAGGCCACAAAGAATCCAACCATGGTCCTGGAATGGATTTATGTGGCCTGAGATGGATTTTAGGATGAACCTGCGCTTTTAGCTGCGGATTCAAATCCGCAGGTAAATTTTTTACAGGTTTCAGGACAGGGACGATGAGGTATCCCCTGCCCATTGGTTCGTTCAAATACCGCGCGCGTGTTTTTTTTGTTTTTTCTGGCCATGGATTGTTTTTATTATATAATATACTCCTTTCATTATGTTAACAAATAGAACAAGATGGCGTAGTGGCAAGGAAGGCTGTTGTACGCCAAAATATGCCCTCTCATATTTCTTAAAACATTGCAAGAAAAATCTCCAAGTTGCTCAAGTTTGCTCAAGAGTGGGTCAAACAAATCATCTCCTAAGGCAGTCAACCCCAAATTAGGGTTTTGTGTTGCATCAAGATCCTTGAGTAAAAATAACCTCAAATTATCCCTAATGTACTAATATGTTCTCAATGTCATCCATGTTAAATTTCAAGCCTTGCAGAGGAAGTTTGCTCAGTCAATTGCTCAAAGGGTCCAAAAATCGACTGTGCTAGGGCAAAAGTCAACTGTGACCCAAATACAGTCTAACCTCAAGATTTTTTGTCAACATTCTCATTTTGAAGGATATTTCATCATTTGATCAAGGGTTGATCATGATTCATCAAGGATTGCTCAAAATTCATCAAAACTCAAAAGTTGCTAAATTAGGGTTTTGTAGGAAAAGTCAAACCAACTTTGACCAAGCATAACTTTCTCATACTTTATGAGAAATAACCCATCCAAAGATCATTTTTAAGAGGACGAAATTTCATACAATCCATATTCATACCCCAAGATCATAAAATGCACTCACAAGAAGTTATAAATTTGGACATTATAGGTCATTTTTGAAAGTCAACAAAAACACCTTTTTTTCCAAAGCTTATAACTTGATCATGGAATATAAAAATGAGATGAGACCAAAAGGGTTGGTTAGAGGACATATCATGCTTTCTAAAAAGTCTAAGAACACTTCCAAAAGTTCAAAATTGAAGAAGTTATGCATTGTTGAAGTTGGGCATTTTTGCAAAATTGCCAAAAGTCAACTATCCCCAAAACTTCAAATTTTGTCAAATGGGCCCATTCTTTTCCACTTAATTTGATCTTGCCACATTTCACACGTGTCCTAGCTTCATCCTTGTGTCCATTTATCAATTTTATTATTTTATTTGATTTTTTATTGAATTATTTCATTTTAAATCAAATTAAATCAAATAAAATCCCAAAACTTGATTACATGAGATCTTTTTCTATTTTCAGGACTTAATCATCATCATGGTCAGCATCAAATTCGTATCTCACCATATCATGTACCAAAAGATGGATTTTTGACAAATTAGGCATGTTTTCAATGGTGGATCAAATCAAATCTCATGGCATTGATGTGCAAAGATTCAATCCACAAATGTTAACCTAACACATTCCATGATACATATAGAAGGCAAAGGCACGAAATTGGAGGCTAGAGGCTGCAAGAACACTGAAAGAAAAACCTGCAAAATTCACAAAAAAGTGTGAAACCAAAATCCCACTTGGAGGCGTTTTCAGAAGCAAAACTCAACACCAATCAATTGCTGGAGGTTCACTGAGTCAGAACCAATCCCTAGCAAGCCTCCATACACACTCCAACGCATTGTAAGTGATACACGGCCCCCTCTGAATTTGATTTCGTGTTTCAAAATTCATGCATCATTACAAGAAATCAATGGTATATTTGTAATCACCAGATAATTTCCAAGCTTTCCATATTATTTGATTGTGTTTATCTGCTCTGTGGTGCAAAACGCCATTGTAAGGTTTTCTAGGTTTTTTTGAAGGGTTTTCATTACAGGTAAAATTAGACCTATTAATGGCCATGGACATGACCGGAAGAGAAGGACGGACACAACCATGGTCTTGGGAGGAGTTTATATGGCCTGAGATGAGTTTTTGGAATGGCCTACGCTTTTAGCTGCGGATTTAAATCCGCAGGTAATTTCTTTGCAGACCTGAGGACAGGGACGACCACGTGCCCCCATCTGATTTCCCCTTTTAAATATTCGCGCATTTTTATTTTTTGTTCTGGCATATTAGTACATTTTCTCATATTATCATTATTGCTTAACACATTAACAATTGAAGCGCGTTGGTTTAGTGGAAAGGGGAGCTGGCAGTCACGTACAGGACCTGGGTTCGAATCCCAGGTCCCCCATATGCTTTGTTATATTTTTTCTACAGGTTATCACATGCAAATCAAGTGCTGTAGCACATCATACACCACCATCTAATCAATGGACAGATGGCCAATGGCCAGATCTGATGGATGGAGATGAAACGTCTACCATAGAACCAAGTCAAAGTGCATACGCTGGACCTCACAAAGTCAGCCAGGCTAACACAATTGGGCCATGGAATTTGCTTTCCAGACCTCCAAATCAGGCCCACACCCCTAACTCTTTCTATTTATTTATTTTTGTTTAATTATTTATTGTTATTATTTTTATTATTAACTAACCAATCAAATAATTTTCTCTATAAAGTAAAAACCAAAAAATATTTTCTTTATTAATTTAAATTTTAGTATTTTCTTTTTATTAACAAATCAATTAATTAATTTAGTTTTAATTAGGATAACTTTAATTTTTTTTTTATAAATAATTAAAATTAACTTAGACATAATTAGGTTTTTATTAACATTGATCATTTTATTTTCTTTCTTTAAATATCAAAAAAACCCAAAAATATTTATTTTTATTAATTAGTTTAATTAATTTAATTTAATAATTAATTTAGTTTAATTTCTTTCTTAATTCAAAAATAACCAAAAAAAATCTTTCCTTAAATAACAAAGGGTCAAAACCCTAAAACTTGCGCTCGATTTAATTTCCCGCACGCGATCCATTTATATCATATTGTATTTGTTCCCGGAATGTAATAGATAATTAGGACTATTTTTATCGCTTTATTTATTTTCCGCATTTAAATTTCAAAGGGTTGCTTTTGGCGATGTAAATACCCGACGCCTTGTAATAGTTAGTTAAATTTCCGCAATTTAATTTCTGCAACTTATAAACTGTTAGATGTTTGATAATAGGGATGCATGACAAGAATGAATGTTTAACCTAAAATCAACTTAGATCACCATTGACATGTACAAAGATAAAATTAACTGAAAACGACACACTCGCACATGCGCACTCTTAGGGTACACCCCACTTGGTTGCCTTCGTATGCGGTCATTAAGTATAGGAAGTTTTAGAGGTCGCCCTCTTGTCCAAAGATCATAGTTGCCTAGAAACGGTTGCCTCGGATAAAATGATCTAAGACATTAGGGTTACCGCTAAAGCGTCCTAACATTTCTTTGGTGACCGTAAGTCCCTAAATTCAAATTGATCCTCAAACTCCAACGACGGTGCTACCCACTCATCAATAGTGGGCTAGCATTGTCTAAAGGAAGATAACATAGAACGATTCCTTTTTCGAGTAGGTAGATGGTTCTTAAGTACTTGCTCTTTCAAAAAACAAAAACTCTTCACACTTACACTTTTCAAACGAAGTTTCAAAACAAAAACTTTTTCAAACCCACAAGCACAAAGAAAGCAAATTTTGAAAACAATATGAGCAAGTACCTAAGAGCTCGTGGATAGCCACGGATAGAAAGGGTGCTAACACCTTCCCTTTCTATAATCTACCCCCCGAACCCGAGAAACATCTCGAAAAAGGAATTTTTCTGTGCTTTTTTCCTTTCCTTGTTGGATAAAATAAAAGTCGGTGACGACTCTTGCTTACCGCGACATTTTGTGAAAACAAACGCAAAATGCAAACCATTATTCCAAAAAACAGTCAGTTCTTTCCCACCGTATCACATAACTGGCGACTCTGCTGGGAAACTCTTAATAAGTGGGGTGTACCTTAGGATTAGATCATTGTGTTTTCAATTGTTTGCTTTGTATGCTTTATATTTGTGGGCTTGAATCGGAGTTACTATAGATCCTAACCCGGATCTGGGGATACCCTTTAGGTAAGTAGCAATAAACTGTGAGGGAACTGTACAGCATAGACCGATACGGTTGAAGCAATAGCTACGTTGGTGTGGCACTTTAGTTTGTACCGATATCCCTTGTGTTGGAACAAGGAGAATATGGGTCTTCTAAGGGGTCATTATGCACCAACCGACCTTAGAACCTTTAAATTGACCAACTTGGCCATAGAACAGTAGCTGTATGCTACACTCATTGAGACTAAACTCTCGCGATGATTCTGGCCGCAAGAAAAGGTTGCTAAACTGGAATTATGACCGATCGAGGGTAGTTAATGATATGGAGATCCTCTAGAACCCGGTTACTATTTTTTAGGACAGGTTTGAACCAACTGAACTGAAAGAGGGTAGTACCTAAACTCCTTGCCAGCCTGAAATCTAAGGGCTCTCTGTGTGACTTGTGTGCCTTTACCATGTTTGCTATTTGTGGATACTTGTGATGTGCTTTCTATCATGACATCATGACATCATAACATTGCATGCATCTTGCATTGGACTAACCTATTTCAAAGACAGGAGGGATTCATCTTTGTTCTGTTTTGTAGGTCATGGCACCCATGCGTAAGAACACCATCCGGATCAACTTTGTCCAAGTTCCAACTATGCTTAAAGAATTGGTTGCAAAGATGTATGATACCACCTCCTTCATCAGAAGACATGGGCATCTTCTTAGTTTGGTCACCTCCAAATTGGACGAGCGGATGATGAGTGTCCTAGTCCAGTTCTATGATCCACTGTACCATTGCTTTACTTTTCAGGACTATCAGTTGGTCCCCACCTTGGAAGAGTTCTATGATCTGCTTGGTATCTCTATTCTGGAGCAGACCCCATTTACAGGTTGGGAGAAGATTCTTAGGCCAGAAGAGATTGCTTCAGCCCTTCATATGACAAAGGATGAGGTAATGGCTAATTGGGAGACTAGAAGTGGAGCAAAGGGATTTCTGACTAAGTTCTTGGTTGGTAAGGCTAATTATTTCTGGGATAGTCTAGACTTCAAGGCATTCGAAGATATTCTGGCTCTTCTGATATATGGCTTGGTATTGTTTCTGAACTCTGACTCCTTTGTTGATGTGAATGCGGTGAAAATCTTCATCTCTCGTAATCCTGTACCCACTCTCTTGGGTGACATTCTTCATCAGCTTTATGCCCGTACTGCTCGAAAGCGGGTGTTGTACCCCAAAATTTTCCCTCCACAATCTCTCAAGACTTATCAAGAATAATCTTCAAGTTGCTCAAGATGGCTCAAGAGTTAGACAGTCAAATCATCTCCTAAGGCAGTCAATTCAAAATTAGGGTTTTGTGTTGCATCAAGGTCCTTACATCCAAATGACCTCAAGTGCTTTCCAATGTCCTAATATGTTCTTAAGGTCATCCATGTCAAATTTCAAGCCTTGCAGAGAAAGCTTGGTCAGTCAATTGCTCAAGAGGCCCAAAAATCGACTGTGCTAGGGCAAAAGTCAACTGTGACCTACAAATAGTCAAACCTCAAGATTTTTTGTCAACATTCTCATTTTGAAGGATAATTCATCATTTGATCAAGGTTTGACCATGATTCATCAAGGATTGCTCAAGATTCATCAAGATTCAAAAGTTGCTAAATTAGGGTTTTGTAGGAAAAGTCAACTCAACTTTGACCAAGCATAACTTTCTCATACTTTATGAGAAATGACCAATCCAAAGCTCATTTTGAATAGGATGCAATTTACTACAATCCATCTTCACACCCCAAGATCAAGAAATTCTCTCACAAAAAGTTACAAATTTGGACATTATAGGTCATTTTGAAAGTCAACAAAAACACCTTTTTTGCCAAAGCTTATAACTGGAGCACGGAATATCAAAATGAGATGAGAAAAAAAGGGTTGGTTAAAGGACATCTCAAGGTTTCTAAAAGGTCCAAGAACACCTCCAAAAGTTCAAAATTGAAGAAGTTATGCATTGTTGAAGTTGGGCATTTTTCCAAAATTGCCAAAAGTCAACTATCCCCAAAACATCAAATTTTGTCAAATGGGCCCACTTTTTTCTACTTGATTTGGTCTTGTCACACCACACACGTTTCCCATCTTCAATTTCATGTCCATTCATTTATTTTTCTATTTTATTTAGTTTTTATTGAATTAATTCATTTTAAATCAATATTAATTCAAATAAAATCCAAAAATTGATGGAATGATATCTTTTTGATCATTTCAGCTTTCAATTATCATGATTCACATAATCAAATTCGTATCAAGCATTGTTGTGCACAAAAAAATCAGATTTGGTACAATTTTGGAAACTTGTTAATGGAAGATCATATCAAATCTCCAATCTTCAATACTCATGGATTCAAGGCCCAAAGATTAACCTAATTCATTCCCTTATACACACACAAGTTGTACACATCAAGAACATGACCGAAGCATTGCAGAAACGGCCAGACAAATTTTGAAAAAAGCTTGGAAAAAGTGGAATCTGAAAACGATCTTAGGGCTCGATTCAAAGCAAAAACTTGACACTAATCTCTTGCTGGACGTCTGCTGAAGCGATTGGAATCAAAACCAAGTCCTAAAACCTCCTAAATCACGCTGTAAGTACTCAAGAACGTGGCCCTGAACACGAAATCCAACCCTCTGATTCTTGCATCCTTTCACTAAAATCTTTGCATATTTGTGTTTGTCGCTTCATTTAGAACATTTTTGCAATATTTAATTTTGTTTTGATAGCCTGTACAGCCATGCCCAAAGCTAGGGTTTTGATTTTTGCTTTTTAGGCGTTTGAGTTACAGGGAAAATTGGAACAAGCCATGGCCATGGATGGATTTAGGAGAACGAAACGAGCATGGGGATGATTTTAGTTTGCATTTATATTGCCTGGAAGTTGTTTTAGAAGGAACCTACGAATCTTGCTGCGGATAAAAATCCGCAGGTAAGAAACCAGTGGCTCAACGAAGAAGACGCTGACGCGTCTCCCTCTCATTCGCTAGTTCAAATGCTTCGCGCTTTTTATTTTTTATTCCAGGCGCGTTAATTGCTTTCCAATATTATATTTAGTGCTTATTCCATTAACAAAGAGATGCAGTGGTTGAGTTGGTAAGGGAGGCGTGTCAAAGTCCATTGGGACCTGGGTTCGAATCCCAGGTCCCCCAATATTTGTTATGATTTTTCTCCAGGCAATTGTATGCAGCATCATAGGCGTGGACCATCATGTTCTTCCAGATCTCAAACGCCAAGTGGCCCACAAATCAAATCCAATGGCTTAGGTTGGACATCCACCATGGTCTCTGGTCAACAGGCGCATATGGAATCACAGAGGTCAACAAAGGCCAACGTTAATGGGCTTGGAGATTTGCTGATTTCACCTTCAAATTGGGCCCAGCACCCCCCTTTGGTTATTTCTTTCCTTTTAATATTTTATTTATTTACTTGTTTTATTTTTATTATTCTTAATTAATTACTAACCAAAATAATTAATAATTTTCTTCATAAAATCAGAAAACATAAAAAATAATATTTTATTAATTTCACTATTTCATTATTTTTGTAAATAAACTTTAATCAATTAATTTAGTTTTAATTAGGGACAATTTTAATATTTTTTACAATTAAATTAAAATTAATGTAGAATTAGGTTTTTAATCATTTTAATCATTTTATTTTATTTCCTTAAATATTAAAAATCAAAAAATATATTTCTTCATTTGATTAATTAATTAACTTAGTTTTAATTTCTTTAAATTCAAAATAACGAAAAAAAACATGCTTTCTTTCAAAAAAGGGTCAAATCCCTAAAAATACGCCGATCTAATTTTCTTCGCACGCGATTTATATTTCCAATATTGTAATTGCTTCTAGTATGTAATAGCTTTTAATTAGGACTTTATTTATTTATCGCTTTCTTTTATTTTCCGCAATTTAAATTAAAGGGTTTGTTTTTGGCGATGTAAATACCCGACGCCTTGTAATAGCTTAGATTTAATTTCCCGCAATTTAATTTCCGCACAATATTAACTGTTAGATGTCTGATAATAGGGAATGCATGACAAGATCCAATGTATGAACTTAAAATCAACATAGCTCGCCCATAACATGTACAGATAAAATTAATCGAAATAACACACTTGCACATGCCACTCTTAGGGTACACCTTACTTGGTTGCCTCGAACGTGGTCATTGAGTATAGGAAGTTTTAGAGGTTGCCCTCTTGTCCAAAGATCATAGTTGCCTCGAAACGGTTGCCTCGGAAAAATGATCTAGGATATTAGGGTTACCGCTAAGGCGTCCTAACGTTGCTTTAGTGACCACACGTCCCTTAATCGAATTGACCCGAAAACTCCAACGACGTTGCTACCTACTCCTCAATAGTGGGATAGCATTGTCTAAAGGACATTTGTATAGATTAATTCCTTTTTCGAGTAGGTAGATAGTTCTTAAAGTACCTGCTCCTTTTAAAAACAAAACAAAACTTTTCGCACTTACACTCCTTTCAAAACAAAAACTCTTTTCAAACCCACAAACACAAAGAAAAGCAAAATTTTGAAAACACAATGAGCAAGTACCTAAGAGCCCGTGGACAACCACGGATAGAAAGGGTGCTAACACCTTCCCTTTCTATAATCTACCTCCCGAACCCGAGAAACATCTCAAAAAGGAATTTTTCTGTGCTTTTGTCCTTTCCTTGTTGGATAAAATAAAAGACGGCGGCGACTCTTGCTTACCGCAACATTTTGCAAAAACAAACGCAAACATGAACCAGCATTCCAAAATAGTCAGTTCTCATTCCCACCGATCACAGAACTGGCGACTCTGCTGGGGAATATTATAAGTGAGGTGTACCTTAGGATTAGATCATTATGTTTTCAATTGTATGCTTTGTATGCTTTAATTTTGTGGGCTTGTATCGAAGTTCTATAAATCCTAACCCGGATCTGGGGATACCCTTTAGGTAAGTAGCAATAAACTGTGAGGGATCTGTACAGCGTAGACCGATACGGATAAAGCAGTAGCTACGTTGGTGTGGCACTTTAGTCTGTACCGATATCCCTTGTGTTGGAACGAGGAGAATATGGGTCTTCTAAGGGGTCATTAAGCACCAACTGACCTTAGAACCTTAAATTGACCAACTTGGCCATAGAACAGTAGCAGTATGCTACACTCATTGAGACTAAACTCTCGTGATGATTCCGGCTGCAAGAAAAGGTTGCTAAACTGGAATTATGACCGATTGAGGGTAGTCAGTGATATTGAGATCCTCTAGAACCCGGTTACTATTTTTAGGACAGGTTTAAACCAACTAAACTGAAAGAGGGTAGTACTTAAGCTCCATGCCAGCCTGACTCTAAGGGCCCTCAGTGTGACTTGCGTGCCTTTACCATGTTTGCTATTTGTGGATACTTGTGGTGTGCTTACTATCATGACATCATGACATCATAACATTGCATACATCTTGCATAAGGACTAACCTATTTCAAAGACAAGAGGGTTTCATCTTTGCTCTGTTTTGTAGGTCATCATGATGCCCATGCGTAAGAATACCATCCGGATCAACTTTGTCCAAGTCCCTACCTTGCTTAAAGAGTTTGTTACCAAGATGCGTGACACTACTTCCTTCATCAGGAGGCATGGTTCTCTTCTCAGTTTGGTCACCTCCAAATTGGACAAGCAGATGATGAGTGTCCTGGTATAATTCTATGATCCGCTGTACCACTGTTTTACTTTCCAGGACTTCCAGCTGGTTCCCACCCTAGAAGAGTTCTCTGAGCTGCTCGGTATCTTTGTTTTGGAGCAGACCCCGTTTACTGGTTGGGAGAAGACTCTTAGGCCCGAAGAAATTGCTGCAGCCCTGCATTTGACCAAAGAGGAAGTGATGGCTAATTGGGAGACTAGAAGTGGAGCTAAGGGTTTTCTGACTAAGTTCTTGGTTGGCAAGGCTAACTACCTCTGGGATAGCCTAGACTTTAAGGCATTCGAGGATATTCTGGCTCTTCTGATTTATGGCTTGGTATTGTTTCCGAATCCTGACACTTTTGTTGATGTGAATGCCATAAAGATCTTCATCTCTCAGAACCCTGTACCCACTCTCTTGGGTGACATTCTTCATCAGCTCTATGCTCGTACTGCCCGAAAGCGGGGAACCTTGATGTGTTGTGCTCCTTTATTGTCAAGTTGGTTTATTTCGCACCTCCCTAAGTCAGTATTAAAGAACAAAGAAGGAATGGGTTGGGCTTATAGGGTGATGTCTCTTTCTCATAATGACATTATCTGGACTCTCAAGGGTATGGATGAGGTGACTATCATTGATCGCTATGGAGAGTATCCTAATGTTCCATTGCTAGGAACCCATGGAGGAATTTCTTACAACCCATGTGTTGTACCCCAAAATTTTCCCTCCCATATTCTTCAAGATTTGGCAAGATCAAGCTTCAAAATCTCCTAAGGGTTGCACAGTCCAATTGCCTCCTAACATAGTCAAAATTAGGGTTTTGGTTCTTGCAAAGAAATTGAGGTTCTCAAGGGTCCAATCAAGTCCCATATGCCTATATACATTGTCAAGAATCCATATGTCAAGTTTCAAGACTCATAGCATCAAGTTGCACAGTCAAAAGCCATAATTGCTCCACAGTCAACTGCAGGGGTAAAATGGTCATTTGACATTCAAAAGTCAAAAAATTTGGTCAAACATCTTATTTTGAAGCCACAATCATCATTTGATCAATTCTTTATCATGATTCCACAAGCATGGCTCAAAAAGTCTCAAGATGCAAAAGTTTCTATTTTTGGACAGTTGAAAAGTCAACTGCAAATTGACCAAAGCATAACTTTTTCATGGTTTATCAGAAAAATCCCATCCAAAGCTCATTTTTAAGGGGATGACATTTCCTACAACTCATCTTCACATTCCAAGTCCAAGAAATGCTCTCACAAAAAGTTATCAATTTCAACATTATAGGTCATTTTCAAAAGTCAACAAAAAGGCACTTTAAGTCAAAGACCATAACTTGAGATTGGTAAATCAAAATGAAATGGGTCCAAAGGAATTGGTTAGAGGACTTCAAGACCTTTCCAAAATGTCCAAGAACATATCCATAGCTTCAAAATTAAGCAAGATATGCATTGGAGAAGTTGGGAAATTTTTGGGAACTTTCAAAAGTCAACTTTGCCTAAAACACTTCAATTTTGCTAATGGGCCTCAAATTCTTTCTTGAATCTTTACCCAAAGCCTATGAACGACCCATTGAGCTCAAAATAATTTATTTTCTTATTTTTAATTAATTAATTGAATTTATATTAATATTAATTCATTTAATTGGTTTTAATTATAGGAAAATCAAAAAGATATGTTTTTTGGATCTTTTGTGAAGCAAATCAAATCAGGGCAAGCTGGAAAACTCGTTTCTCAATCAAAAAGGGAAGATCATCCATATTTGGCAAGGTTTTCATTGAAAAAGATTGAAAATTACATGATTGAAAATCAAAGATTGCAAACTTAATTTCATGGACTCTTGGGCCAAAGTTTTAACCTAATTCACAACACATACATATGCTGAGGCCAACCCTAGTGTAGAACACGTGAAAGCTGCCATAGAACTCCATAACAAAGTTGCAAAAAATTGAGAAAAAGTGGAAAACTGATTTCCTATTTGCAGCACAATTCAAAGCTTCTCTTTGATTCAAACGTATTGCCTGAGTCTCCAGGAAGCATTTTCCATCAAAAACCAATCCTAACACGCAAAGAATCAAAGAACACGAGTCATTCGGTTTGTCTTGTTTTTCAAAATTGCATAGCACGATTCATGCGTTTTTGATCTGTTTTCTTGTTTGATTTATGCTAATAGGGACCTTTTGAAGCGATTGGTATAATCCAATTGAGTTATAACTGCATGAATCAAAATCCACCATGGATAAAATCTAGGGTTCTGAAGCTAGCAAATTAGGGCTTCACTCATGAGGAAAAATTAGACCATGTCATGACCATGGTTGAATTCGTCAAGGCCAGACGAATTCAACCAGACTATTGCGCTCTTTTTATATCATTCATGCTGCTAATCGCTATTTTCTGCACTTTTGGTTTGTGGGGGTTTAAAACCCCCGCTATCTTGTTTTCTTTTTACAGGGCAAACGGAGAAGGAGAAGGCGTGGCATCATGTGAATGGGTGGTTTAAATCTGGCGCGTTTTATTTTGTTTTATACCATTAATATTTGTTTTTCTTATATAATAATTGTTTTCCATTCATATAATAAACGCGCTGGATAGCTCAGTTGGTTGGGAACGTGGCTGGTAAGTGCTGGGACCTGGGTTCGATTCCCAGGTCCCCCATACAATTATTCTTATTTTTTCCAATACATTCCAATGCAGCATGTGCCCAGAACTCCTTCCTACACCCTCACGCGTAGCTTGCCAGATGGTCTTGATCAACAATCCAATGGCCACAGAATGAAGTCCATCATATGGTCCAGTCAATGAGCGTGCACACAACCTGAAAAGTCAAACGTAGCTTGGTCTTCAATGGGCCAGAATTGCTTCAAAACACCTCCACTTTGGGCCATCTACCCCCTTGGTTTTGCATACTTTTTAATTTAATTTAATTTTCTTTTCTTTCTAATTATTTTTAATTGTTTTAATTGTTTTTATTAATTCACCATTAATCAACTTTTCATAACAAAAATCAGAAAATCAAATTGTAAAATATTTTAATTTCTTAATTTCACCACTAACCTATTTTTGTAAATAAATATTAATAATTAACTTAGCTTAATTTAGGTTTATATTTTTAATCTTTTTCTTAATAAATAAAAATTATATAGAATTAGGTTTTGACACTTTTTATCTTTTTCTTAATTAATTAATTATTATCATTATTAATTATTATTATCATTATTAACTACTATTATTTTTATAAATAAACATGTAAATTAAGTAATTTAGTTAATTAGCCTAATTTTGACCTTTTTCATCAATAAGTAAAATAAACTTAGATCTAGGGTTTCCTTTTAATTTCAATTTCTTTATTTCCATAATAAATACAAAAAAAACATAGAAAAACACTTTCTTTTATTTAATTAAATAATTAGGTCTTAGTTTAATTTAATTTCTCAAAAGGGTCCAAAACCCTCGGACGTTCAGTTTTGCGCACTATTTTCTTATTGGATTATTATGTAACTGTTCAAGGATGTAATAGTAATTAGGTTTATTGTTTTTTACTTTCCGCATCTTTATCAAAAACGGGTCTTTGTTTTTTGGCGATGTATAGACCCGCGCCTTGTAATAGCGTAGCTTTTACCTTTCCGTATTTTATTTTCCGCACTCTTAACTACTAAATTGCATGAAAGAATGTATGATAACTAAAAACAACTCGTAGCTCACGATTGCATGATCAAAGATAACTCTTAACATGAAAACAACACACAATGCACCTGCCACTTCTAGGGTACGCCTCACTCGTTGCCTTCGAAACGTGGTCGTCAAGTATAGGACGTTTTAGCGGTCGCTCTCATGTCTAAGATCCAGTCGCCTCGAAACGGTTGCCTCGGATTAAAAAGGATCTAGGACATTAGGGTTACTTCTAAGGTGTCCTACTATTGCTTCGGTGACCACACTGTCCCTACAATCGAATTGACCCGAACACCTCCAACGGTGGTGCTACCTACCTCTCAATGGTGGGATGGCACTACCTTAAGGACTTTTACACAGCCTAATTCCTTAGGGTAGGTAGATGACTCATGGGTACTTGCTCTCTAAAAAACAAACAAAACAATCTTTTCACACTGACACTTTCAAAAGCTTTCAAAACAAATTTTTCAAACACTCTTGAGGACAGATACAAGAGTCACTCAAATCTTTCAATGAAACTTTTTCAAACCCACTCACATTTGAAAAGCAAACACATTTTGAAAACATAAGAGCAAATACCTAAGAGCCCATGGATAACCATGGATAGAAAGGGTGCTAACACCTTCCCTTTCTATAAATCTACCTCCCGAACCGAGAAACGTTCTCATAAGGAATTTTGTTGTGCTTTTGTCCTGTCCATGTTGGAGAAAATAAAAGACGGTGGCGACTCTTGCTTACCGCGACATACGCGAACAAACTTTAAATAGTCAGTTCTATTTCCACCGATCACAGAACTGGCGACTCTGCTGGGGAGACTTAAAGTGAGGTGTACCTTAGGATAGATCATACTTATGTTTTCAATTGAATGTTTTGTTTGCTTTATTATTATGGGCATTGTCTTGGAGTTTCATAGATCCTAACCCGGATCTGGGGATACCCTTTTAGGTAGCATAAGCTGTGAGGGACCTGTCCGACGTAGACCGACACGGGTGAAGCAGTGGCTACGTTGGTGTGGCACCTTGGTCTGTACCGATATCCCTTGTGTCACAACGAGGAGAATATGGGTCTTCTGAGGAGTCATTAAGCACCAACCGACCTTAGAACGCTAATTTGACCCAACTTGGCCATAGAACAGTAGCAGTATGCTACACCCATTGAGGCTAAACTCTCGCGATGGTTCTGGCTGCAAGAAAAGATTGCGATGCTGGAGTTATGACCGATTGAGGGTAGTCAGTGATATTGGGATCCTCTAGAACCCGGTTACTCTTAATAGGACAGGTCTTAACCAACAAACTGAAAGAGGGTAGTACCTGAACTTCATGCTGGCCTAAACTTTAAGGGCTATCTTGTGTGACTTGTGTGCCTTATCATGTTTGCCTTTGTGAATACTTGTGGTGTGCTTTATCATGACATCATACCATCATAGACATTGCATGCATCCTGCATAAGAACTGACCCATTTCAAAGATAAGAGGGTTTCATCTTTGCTCTGTTTTGTAGGACATCATGATGCCTATGCGAAGGAACACTATCCGGTTCAACTTTGTTCACCCACCTGAGTTGCTTGAAGAGTTGGTTAGCAGAATTCCAAACACTACCTCCTTCATCCAGAGGCATGGTTCTCTTCTCGGGTTAGTCACTGCAAAGTGGGACCAACAACTGATGAGTGTCCTGACCCAGTTTTATGATCCATTGTATAATTGCTTCACCTTTCAAGACTTCCAGCTGGTCCCTACCCTGGAAGAATTCTCTGATTTTCTTGGTATCCCTATCTTGGATCAGACTCCCTTCACTGGTTGGGAAAAGACTCTTAGGCTTGAGGAGATTGCTGCAGCCCTTCCCTTGACCCACAAAGAGGTAATGGACAACTGGGTGACTAGAAGCAGAGTTAAGGGTTTCTTGGCCATGTTTCTGATTGGTAAAGCTAACAGTTTCTGGAACGACTTAGACTTCAGGGCGTATGAAGACATTCTGGCTCTCTTAATCTATGGTTTAGTTTTGTTTCCTAATCCTGATAACTTCATTAACGTCACTGCCATAAGGATCTTCATGTCTCAGAACCCTGCGCCCACTCTCTTGGGTGATATCTTGTAACAACTCTATGCTCGTACTGCCCGAAGATGAGGAACTCTGTGGTGTTGTACTCCTTTGTTAGTGAGGTGGTTTATTTCGCACCTCCCTAAGTTCGTGCTGAAGAACAAAGAAGGAAGAGGCTGGGCTCATAGGTTAATGTCTCTCACTGATAATGACATCATTTGGACTCTCAGAGGTTTGGACGAGGTAGCTGTTATTGATCGTTGCGGAGAATATCCTAATGTTCCTTTGATTGGTACCCAAGGAGGAATCTCTTATAATCCATGTCTAGCTCTCCGTCAGTTTGGAAGAGCCAGAAGAGCAGGGCCTCATGAGATGTTGGTGCCTCACATCAGTTTTGAGTTTCAGGTAGATAGTGACGAGCTGCGTCGTAGGTTCATCAAGGCTTGGGACAGAATTCACAAAGCTGACCCACATGAGTTGGGACCAAAGACTTCTCTACCTATGGAACCCTACTACAGATGGGTCCGCATCCGCGCTCAGAAGTTAGGTATGCCATACGAAGCTGTCAGACCCATCATTCTTGAATATCCTGATAGAGACGGGATTCCTCCAACTGTTCTCCCTCCTCAGATACCTACTGATGTTGATACACTAAAGAGGTCTTGGGTGCAACTACAAGAAGAACGGGATTCTTATCGGGAAAAGTTCAACGAGCAGGAATTGAAGATCCAGAATCTGACAAAGCAGTTGGAGAACGAGCGGGCCTTGAATGACTACATCCGTACTGAGAAGAAGAGACCCTGGGATCAATGATGAGCTTTGGATTTTCTTTTACAGTTTTTTATTTCCCTTTTCAGTATGTCCATTTTTATGTAACGCCTAAAGGGCAATCTGTTGAACAATTTAAATTCCAAAGTTTAAATCTAATAAAGTGTGTTCCTTTTTGTTTACAAAGTTGAATCACGATTGTCTTTGAAAACATAAATCATACGCATTCCATTCATCATATGCATCACAGGTACTCTTCTTTTCAGGTTGCTTAATGTTCTTCGCTGTTTATTTCAGCTCGTCTCGGCATGAATCCTGAATCATCTACTGAGCAATCCATCAAGGCCCTCCAGGATCAGAACGCCCAGTTCCAAGAACTGATCATGAGTTTAGCCCAAGGTCAAGAGGAATTGAAGGCTCTGCTGGTCAAGAAGAAGAAGAAGAGAATTTTACTATTCATCACTGGCCGGAGGTTTGGCAACACACTGCAAAATGAGGCTGACCAAGCTGGTTCTTCTGTAGGGAAAGGCAGTCCCCAAGGGGGAAGGGTTCCTAGTCCTGTGGTATCTGACAACGAGACAGATTTCAATGAAGAGCAGTACCCTCCCTCTGAAGACAAGTACAAGCAGTTAGAGGATCGTCTGAATGCCATAGAAATTCAACAAGTTCCTGGGTTGGATTTTGGAGATTTGGGTTTATCTTCTGGGGTGGTAATCCCACATAAGTTCAAGGCACCATCTTTCGTGAAGTATAACGGGGCTTTCTGCCCTAAGCTACATCTCAGATCTTATGTGCGGAAGATCCAACCATATACTGTGGACAAGAACTTATGGATCCATTTCTTCCAGGAGAGTCTTTCAGGGACTCATCTCGAATGGTTCTATCAGCTGGATGGAACCAAGGTTCGTAACTGGGAGGACTTGGCTACTTCTTTTTTATAAGCAGTATCAGTACAATGCCGCCCTCGCTCCTACACGTACCCAACTCCAGGGTATGTCGCTAGGATCGGGAGAAGGTTTTAAAGAGTACGCGCAGAAATGGAGGGACCTGGCTGGCAGGGTGCAGCCACCGTTGACCGATCGTGAATTAGTGGACATGTTCTTGGGGACCCTATCTGGGCCATTCTTCAACCACTTGATCGGTAATTCTTATGCAGGTTTTACAGACCTCATTCTGACTGGGGAAAGGATAGAAGCTGGTATGAAATCGGGGAAGATACAGAAAGGTGCGTCCTCAAGTTCTGAAAAGAAGCCTTTCAAGAAGGAAGCCAGTGTTGTGTATAGGCCCAGAAGGCAAAATAAACCGGAACGCCGCCAAGCTGTCAACGCGGTGGTAATTGCAAAGCCTGCTGCCGCTCCTCGGCAACCTAACCAACCAAGGGGTGAGAGACCCAGAAGAGAATACACTCGGCTTAGCATGACCTTGTCACAGATCTTGCCGCAACTGCTATCAACCAACCTGGTGACTGTCAGAGAAGCTCCGAAGGTGGTAAACACAACCTCTCCGAAGTACAATCCCAACGCCCGTTGTGCTTATCACTCTGATAGCCCGGGGCATTCTACTGACGATTGCTGGGCCTTGAGGAATAAGGTTCAGGACCTTATCGATGCCAAGGAAATACAGTTTGAGGCGCCCGAAAGGCCCAACGTTGTGACTGCTCCTATGGCCCAGCATGGAGTAAATGCTATTGAGGAAGATCTATATGTAGGCTCTGTGGATGAGATTGCTACTCCTTTATTAACCGTCAAAAGGAACCTGTTGCTGGCCGGTTTATTTCCAGGTTGTAGCAAGGGTTGCCTTCTATGTGCTGTTTCACCTACTGGTTGTCCGTTGCTGAAGTCAAGCGTCCAAAACCTGATGGATAACAAGGAGATCTTGTTCAAGAAGACCGCTGTTCCTATTGTTCCTACTGAAGAAGTATCTGTTGTCACCATCTTCAATAATCCTACCAAGGCTCCCCCGAGGAAGCCAGTCAAAATCATGTCTGTTGCACCTATCATCATTACTGTTCCGGGGCCCCTCCCCTATAAATCTGACAAGGCTGTCCCATGGCACTATGGGGCAGATGTGTATGTGCTCGGAGTGAAGCAGGAGTTCAACACTAGTACCGGCATCAGTAACATCACCGGCCCCGCTAAGGTTACTCGCAGTGGCAGGCTCTTCTCGCCTGACATTGCGCCACCAGTCATCCGAAGACCTCTTATCATCACGCCTACAAGTGCGCCTGTTTCCCCTCCTGATCAAGTTTCTACCCCTGCTGCCGAGTTATCTGACACTCGGGGCAAAGGGATTGCTGATATGCCTGCCCAGATGGAGGCACCGAAGACTGTTAATGTTGAAGCGTCACAACAAGAGATGGAAGAAATCCTTAAGATTATCAAGAAGAGTGATTTCAATGTCGTTGAACAGCTGGGGCATACCCCCTCTAAGATCTCTATGCTATCACTGTTGTTGTGCTCAGAGGCCCATGCCAAGGCCATGATTTCATTCCTAAAGACGGCCCATGTGCCACAAGAGACGTCTTCCGATCAATTTACTGATTGTGTGGCCAACTTGACCGCTGATAATGGGTTGGGTTTCTCTGATGTTGATCTGACCGCTAAGGGGAAGAACCATAATGATGCCCTGCATGTCTCCATCAAATGCAGGGGCACTACTCTTGCACACGTGTTGGTAGACACCGGTTCTTCACTGAACGTATTGCCCAAAAAGGCCTTAGACAGGTTGGATTGTGAGGGTTTGAAGTTGAAGCCTAGTAACATTATTGTCCGGGCCTTTGACGGGTCGAAGAGGATGGTACATGGTGAAGTGGACATTCCAATCCGGGTTGGTTCTCAAGTCTTTGACTCAACATTCTATGTGATGGATATCCGACCATCCTATTCTTGTTTGCTGGGTCGTCCTTGGATCCACAAGGCTGGGGCTGTGACCTCCACTCTACACCAGAAGCTTAAATACCCTGTCAGAGGGAAGATTGTTACAGTGCAAGGGGAGGAAGAATATATGGTTAGCCATCTTAACTCATTCCGGTATATAGAGATGGACGGGGAATTCATTGAAACCGCCTTTCAACATTTTGAAGAGGTGCCTCCAACATTGGCATCAGCAGAGACAGTGATTGAAGAAAACTTTCCTTTGAAGGTGGCTTCCTTGAAGGACGCCCGGGCTGTGATCGAGAAAGGTGAATGTACAAACTGGGGCAGGCTCCCTGATTTTACTCCAAAGACTAACAAGTTTGGGCTGGGTTTCACTGTAGAGGCTCAGAGGGCTGTACGTAAAGCAAGGATTGGAAGACCTCTCGTATTCATCACCAATCCGGGAGTGAATGCTATTGAAGGTGATGCGGAGGAATCTGAGTTTGATAGCTGGATCTACCCGACGATTGACGGTGGACTGAACAATTGGACTGCAAAAGACTACATACATGTTACTTTTGTTACTCAGTAATGAATCCCTTTGTTTTTAAATTTGTAACGAACAATAAATTGAAACTTTATGGCCCGGTGTCTTACCTGGGGCACCGTGGCTTCATTTGTGAGGGCTTATTACTTGTCATTTCCATATATCATGAATAAAACATTGGACGTTTTTCGCATTTCAAATCTTGTGCTCCCTTTCTTTCTTTATATATTGCAAAACAGCTATATTTACACACACTCACCTATACAGGTTTCAATCCACTCTGGATCTCACTGGTAACGACTCTGCTACCGCCAGTTATGACTTCGAAAATCCGATCAACTTAGCCGAAGACGAAGGTGAAGACGATTGCGAAGTGCCTGGTGAGCTTGCAAGACTGTTACTCCAGGAAGAGAGGGCCATTCAGCCACATGAAGAGCCAGTGGAAACGGTAAATCTGGGTGCTGAGACAGATAGAAAGGAAGTCAAGATTGGTGCCAATCTAGAGCTCGGTTTGAAACAACGTTTGATTCAGATGCTGCATGACTACATGGAAATCTTTGCCTGGTCTTACGAAGACATGCCTGGGTTGGATACTGACATTGTGGTTCATCACCTGCCTACCAAGGAAGACTTCCCTCCGGTAAAACAAAAGGTCCGCCGCATGCATCCAGAGATGTCCGAGAAAATCAAAGCTGAGGTTATGAAGAAATTCGATGCCGGTTTTCTTGCAGTAACTTCTTACCCTCAGTGGGTTGCCAATGTGGTTTCGGTGCCGAAGAAAGATGGTAAGGTCCGAATGTGTGTTGATTACAGGGATTTGAACAGGGCGAGCCCCAAGGATGATTTCCCTCTGCCTCACATCGACGTTCTGGTTGACAATACTGCTCAGCACAAGGTGTTCTCCTTCATGGATGGTTTTTCAGGTTATAATCAGATCAAGATGGCTCTTGAAGATATGGAAAAGACTACCTTTGTTACTCAGTGGGGCACCTTCTGCTACAAGGTCATGCCTTTTGGGTTGAAAAATGCTGGGGCAACCTACCAACGTGCCATGGTTGCTTTATTTCATGACATGATCCACCATGAAATTGAAGTATATGTCGACGATATGATTGCAAGGTCCCAGACTGAGGAGGAACACCTTGACCATCTGCAGAAACTGTTTGACCGTCTGAAGTTGTACAAGCTGAGGTTGAACCCGAACAAGTGCACCTTTGGGGTAAGATCTGGAAAGTTGCTAGGCTTCGTCGTGAGCGACAAAGGTATTCAAGTAGACCCTGCCAAGGTTAAAGCCATACAAGAGATGCCAGTTCCCAAGACAGAGAAAGAAGTCAGAGGCTTTCTAGGACGAATGAACTACATTGCCCGATTCATCTCGCATCTAACTGCTACCTGTGAACCAATCTTCAAGCTGCTGAAGAAAGATCAAGTAGTACGTTGGAATGATGAATGTCAGGCCGCTTTCGATAGAATTAAAGAGTATCTCCAAGAACCACCCATTCTTATGCCACCAGTTGAAGGGAGACCTCTAATTTTATACTTGACAGTGCTTGACAGCTCGATGGGGTGTGTGCTGGGGCAGCATGACGAGTCTGGCCGAAAAGAGCATGCCATTTATTACCTTAGCAAAAAGTTTACCGACTGTGAGACCCGATACTCACTGCTCGAGAAAACTTGCTGCGCTTTGGTATGGGTTGCTCGCCGGCTGAGACAGTATATGCTAACTCACACTACTCTGTTGATCTCTAAGATGGATCCAATAAAGTATATATTCGAAAAGCCTGCTCTGTCTGGAAGAATAGCAAGATGGCAGATGATCTTGACGGAATATGACATCCAGTACACGACTTAGAAGGCAATCAAAGGAAGTGTATTGGCAGACCATTTGACACACCAGGAAGTGGACGACTATCAGTCAATGAACTTTGAATTTCCTGACAAGAACATCATGGTAGTGACTGATTGTGAAGTACCTGGACCGGATGAAGGACCTGAGGAAGGATCCCGATGGTCTATGCACTTTGACGGAGCCTCCAACGCTTTGGGTAACGGTATTGGCGCTGTGATCATATCCCCAAAAGGCACTCATACTCCACTTACTGCCCGGCTATGTTTTAACTGCACCAACAATATGGCAGAGTATGACGCATGCATCATGGGTCTTCAAGCTGCAATTGACTTAAGGATCAAGTTTCTGAGTGTCTTCGAAGATTCCGCTCTCGTGATCAATCAGATCAAAGGCGAGTGGGATACGAAACACCCAAACCTTATTCCTTACAAAGAGTGTGTGTTGACGTTGATCCCCCATTTCATGGAGATAACTTTTGAACACTTCCCGAGAGAGGAGAATCAGTTGGCGGACGCGCTGGCTACGATGTCTTCTATGTTCAAAGTCAAATGGGACAACGAGGCTCCCCGGATCATTATCTGGAAACTGGATGAACCTGCATATTGCTGTGATCTTGAGGCTGAAGAGGTAACTGAAAGACCTTGGTATCATGAAGTGAAAAGGTACTTGGAAGCTCAAGAATACGCAGAGGGTGCATCTGTCAACGACAAGAAGTTTCTGAGAAGGTTCGCAGCAAAGTTCTTCCTCAGCAATGGCATTCTATACAAGCGAAACCATGATTCAACCTTGCTGCGTTGTGTGGATAAGACTGAAGCAGAAAGGATCATGGCAGAGCTACATGAAGGTACCTTCGGAACGCATTCCAGTGGACACACCATGGCAAAGAAAATCCTTCGGGCAGGATATTTCTGGTCCACAATGGAAGCCGACTGTTACCAACATTCTCGGACATGTCATAAGTGCCAGATCTATGCAGATAAGGTGCACGTTCCTCCAGTCCCTCTAAATGTCTTGACAGCACCTTGGCCTTTTGCAATGTGGGGCATCGATATGATCGGTGAGATTAAGCCTACGGCGTCCAACGGGCATCGCTTCATCCTGGTAGCAATTGATTACTTTACGAAGTGGGTTGAAGCAGCTTCCTATGCTACTGTAACCAAGAACGTCGTGGCACGGTTCATTCGGCATAACCTGATCTGTCGATACGGCGTCCCAGAAAGGATCATTACAGACAACGGTACCAATCTTAACAACAAGATGATCACTGAGCTCTACGAGCAATTCAAGATACAGCACCGCAACTCTTCTCCTTATAGGCCGAAGATGAATGGGGCTGTAGAAGCAGCAAATAAGAATATCAAAAAGATTGTGCAGAAGATGACAGTGACCTATAAAGATTGGCACGAGATGTTACCGTTTGCTCTTCACGGGTACCGTACCTCAGCGAGAACGTCAACCGGGGCAACTTCCTTTTCCTTGGTCTATGGCATGGAGGCAGTCTTGCCGATTGAAGTCCAGATACCCTCTCTCCGGATAATGAAGGATGCAGGCCTGAGCGAAGATGACTGGATCCAGACTCGACTTGATCAATTAAACCTAATTGACGAAAAGAGACTCACTGCTATTTGTCATGGTCAAACGTATCAAAAACGGATGATCAGGGCGTTTAACAAGAAAGTCAGACCACAAGAGTATCAAGTTGGGGACCTAGTAATCAAACGCATCATTCTTCCTCAAAGTGATCCCAGGGGCAAATGGACCCCTACGTACGAAGGGCCATTTGTGGTTAAACATGTCTTCTCAGGAGGAGCCATGATTCTAACCACCATGGATGGTGACGACCTTCCTCACCCTGCCAATGCAGACATAGTAAAAAGATACTACGCATGAAATAAAGACCCGCTAGGTTGACACACCTAGGCAAAAATAAGGGCTTCCCGGCGAACCAAAAGGGTTCGGGAAAAAATAAGGGATGAAATGAAAAAAAATCTGTACACCCGGCAAGTCAAAAACCTGAAAGGGCGGCTTGGGCAAAAATGGGTATCCCGGTGGACTGAAAACCCGAAAGGGCGGTCCAGGCAAAAGTTAGGGATTAAAGCGTAAAACTATGTCTCATTGAATCACCTTGCATCCAGAATCCGGTATCAAACATTAGGTTCAGACGGCATCGATCAGTCAACTTCATCTTCAACTAAGCAGCCAAGTGATGAGACGCTCGAAGATATAAAGGTGATAGCAGAGTTGGAACCCAGTGGGATTATTCCTTTCACATAGCTGTTTTGTTTTCCTTTTCACAAAATTGTATAAACTCTGTTGTTCGGCGGCGTCCTCTTACTAGGACGTCAGCCTCTTGTACATAAACGCCTATTTACAGGCAAATTCCAAAAATCAATACAAATTCATTATTCAGATAAATTGCCAATTGTTTTTCCTTTTTCTGTTTTGTTTTGCAAAGAACGTCCAATGTTCAATTTTTGATATATGCATTTGACACTAATGGCTAACTCATAAATATTTGCGTACGAAACAAAGGACTAATTACAGGTGACATCAGAAACAGGGGCAATAATGAGTTGTCTAAGCGATCTAGTTGCTCTGTCCACCAAGGTACCAAGGTAAGTTCGGCTGAAGAATGTAATCAAGATACCTTAATTCCCCAGAGAGTGAGCCAAGGTTCAACCATACTCCCCTCCGAGCAGAGAAGGCACAATACCTCCAGCAAGTCCGCAACACTCTCCCCAAGCAGAGTTAGCCTACTGTCAGACTTAAGGAAGTTGGATTATTCCCAGAAGATCTCAATATTCCCCAGCGGAGCATACAAACATTCCTAACAAGCATCCCCGGCAATCTTGATCTAAGATTGTTCCCCGACGGTATATCGGACATCCAGTGGAGCCATTCCCCAATACAGTCCTAAGTCTCCCCAGGAGAGTTGAATCAATCTCCCCAGTAGTAAGCTTATCCCCAGTAGATTATGGAAGCTTATCACCTGCAGAGTACACGTATCTCTCCCCGGCTTTATTCAAAGGTTATGCTCCACCAAAGCTTATAACTGGGTTATCCTCAGCCAATTGCCACAAGAAGATCGTCCTCGGCGAAGTTCTTCCTATTCCCCAGCGAAGTTCATCTTCCAACAGAGATTATCAACGGTATCCCCAGCGGAGTTATCATCAACATCTCAACAAAGTACCTCTCTTCCCCACAGAGTATTTCCCCGCAGAATAATCTTTTCAACAAAGTTTACCCCTCAACGGAGTCATCCTCTCCTACGGGTTTATTCTTGCAACCATCACCCTCAGCGGAGACGAAGAAACCTATTCTTCAACATCAGCCCAGGATTTGATTTCCCGGCATTTGTCAAGGATTTACTTTCTTAGACGAAAATACATTCATAGACATCACATCTTCATACATTATAGCATGCACATACGCATCATGAACATACAATCTCATTTATTCTGAGAACGTCACACACTTCATACATCATGACATTACATACAACTAACGTTTTGTCTTTTCAGGACAAAGGTCAATACAAAGATAATTACTATCAACTGTCGCAATTCCAGATTCGATACCAGTATCTAGCCAGGGCATATCTGTGAGCGACTAATTCCAGACTCGATTCCTGTATCCTGCCAGGGCACATCTGAAGAGTTTGAAGATTCGATTCCTGTATCCGGCCAGGGCATATCTGTTGACGACTAATTCCAGACTCGATTCCTGTATCCTGCCAGGGCACGTCTGAAGAGTTTGAAGATTCGATTCCTGTATCCGGCCAGGGCATATCTGTTGACGACTAATTCCGGACTTGATTCCTGTATCCTGCCAGGGCACGTCTGAAGAGTTTGAAGATTCGATTCCTGTATCCGGCCAGGGGATATCTGTTGACGACTAATTCCAGACTCGATTCCTGTATCCTGCCAGGGCACGTCTGAAGAGTTTGAAGATTCGATTCCTATATCCGGCCAGGGCATATCTGTTGACGACTAATTCCAGACTCGATTCCTGTATCCTGCCAGGGCACGTCTGAAGAGTTTGAAGATTCGATTCTTGTATCCGGCCAGGGCATATCTGTTGACGACTAATTCCAGACTCGATTCCTGTATCCTGCCAGGGCACGTCTGAAGAGTTTGAAGATTCGATTCCTGTATCCGACCAGGGGATATCTGTTGACGACTAATTCCAGACTCGATTCCTGTATCCTGCCAGGGCACGTCTGAAGAGTTTGAAGATTTGATTCCTGTATCCGGCCAGGGCATATCTGTTGACGAATAATTCCAGACTCGATTCCTGTATCCTTCCAGGGCACGTCTGAAGAGTTTGAAGATTCGATTCCTGTATCCGGCCAGGGCATATCTGTTGACGACTAATTCCAGACTCGATTCCTGTATCCTGCCAGGGCACGTCTGAAGAGTTTTAAGATCAACCCTTGTAACAGGCCAGGTAATCATCTTTCTTTCTCAGGTACGCAAATTCTCGCTAAGGAATCTCTTACGCGATCGACACCTAGATGGCATCTATAAGCCCATCCACATACCAACAGTCTCCAAATGGCATCTATAAGCCCATTCCCGACAAGATTCTGTTACATCTCCAGATGGCATCTATAAGCCCATCCCCCTATCCACCATCTCTCCAAATGGCATCTGTAAGCCCATTCCCGCCATCACACTGCTAACATTCTACTATGTGAGTGCAAATTTCTGGGCACTCTAGTGTTCAATCATCTTCCACCTTCGGATTACGAAAGGCACGCCAGCAAATCTACATCCTCAGGTCTAAGAAGATTGAACAGGGGCAACTGTTGTACCCCAAAATTTGCCCTCCCATATTCTTCAAGATTTGGCAAGATCAAGCTTCAAAATCTCCTAAGGGTTGCACAGTCCAATTGCCTCCTAACATAGTCAAAATTAGGGTTTTGGTTCTTGCAAAGAAATTGAGGTTCTCAAGGGTCCAATCAAGTCCCATATGCCTATATACATTGGCAAGCATCCATATGTCAAGTTTCAAGACTCATAGCATCAAGTTGCACAGTCAAAAGCCCTAATTGCTCCACAGTCAACTGCAGGGGTAAAATGGTCATTTGACAGTCAAAAGTCAAAATTTTTGGTCAAACATCTTATTTTGAAGCCACAATCATCATTTGATCAATTCTTGATCATGATTCCACAAGCATGGCTCAAAAAGTCTCAAGATGCAAAAGTTTCTATTTTTGGACAGTTGAAAAGTCAACTGCAAATTGACCAAGGCATAACTTTTTCATGGTTTATAAGAAAAATCACATCCAAAGCTCATTTTGAAGGGGATTACATTTCCTACAACTCATATTCACATTCCAAGTCCAAGAAATGCTCTCACAAAAAGTTATCAATTTCAACATTATAGGTCATTTTCAAAAGTCAACAAAAATGCACTTTAAGTCAAAGACCATAACTTGATATTGGTAAATCAAAATGACATGGGACCAAAGGCATTGGTTAGAGGACTTCAATACCTTTCCAAAATGTCCAAGAACATGTTCATAGCTTCAAAATTGAGCAAGTTATTCATTGGAGAAGTTGGGAAATATTTGGGAACTTTCAAAAGTCAACTTTGCCTAAAACACTTCAATTTTGCTAATGGGCCTCAAATTCTTTCTTGAATCTTTACCCAAAGCCTACGCACGACCCATTGAGCTCAAAATAATTTATTTTCTTATTTTTAATTAATTAATTGAATTTATATTAATATTAATTCATTTAATTGGTTTTAATTATAGGAAAAATCAAAAAGATATGTTTTTTGGATCTTTTGTGAAGCAAATCAAATCAGGGCAAGCTGGAAAACTCGTTTCTCAATCAAAAAGGGAAGATCATCCATATTTGGCAAGGTTTTCATTGAAAAAGATTGAAAATTACATGATTGAAAATCAAAGATTGCAAACTTAATTTCATGGACTCTTGGGCCAAAGTTTTAACCTAATTCACATCACATACATATGTTGAGGCCAACCCTAGTGTAGAACACGTGAAAGCTGCCATAGAACTCCATAACAAAGTTGCAAAAAATTGAGAAAAAGTGGAAAACTGATTTCCTATTTGCAGCATAATTTAAAGCTTCTCTTTGATTCAAACGTATTGCCTGAGTCTCCAGGAAGCATTTGCCATCAAAAACCAATCCTAACACGCGAAGAATCAAAGAACACGAGTCATTCGGTTTGTCTTGTTTTTCAAAATTGCATAGCACGATTCATGCGTTTTTGATCTGTTTTCTTGTTTGATTTATGCTAATAGGGACCTTCTGAAGCGATTGGTATAATCCAATTGAGTTATAACTGCCTGAATCAAAATCTACCATGGATAAAATCTAGGGTTCCGAAGCTAGCAAATTAGGGCTTCACTCATGAGGAAAAATTGGACCATGTCATGACCATGGTTGAATTCGTCAAGGCCAGACGAATTCAACCAGACTATCGCACTCTTTTTATATCATCCATGCTGCTAATCGCTATTTTCTGCACTTTTGGTTTGTGGGGGTTTAAAACCCCCGCTATCTTGTTTTCTTTTTACAGGGAAAACGGAGAAGGAGAAGGCGTGGCATCATGTGAATGGGTGGTTTAAATCTGGCGCATTTTATTTTGTTTTATACCATTAATATTTGTTTTTCTTATATAATAATTGTTTTCCATTCATATAATAAACGCGCTGGATAGCTCAGTTGGTTGGGAACGTGGCTGGTAAGTGCTGGGACCTGGGTTCGATTCCCAGGTCCCCCATACAATTGTTCTTATTTTTTCCAATACATTCCAATGCAGCATGTGCCCAGAACTCCTTCCTACACCCTCACGCGTAGCTTGCCAGATGGTCTTGATCAACAATCCAATGGCCACAGAATGAAGTCCATCATATGGTCCAGTCAATGAGCGTGCACACAACCTGAAAAGTCAAACGTAGCTTGGTCTTCAATGGGCCAGAATTGCTTCAAAACACCTCCACTTTGGGCCATCTACCCCCTTGGTTTTGCATACTTTTTAATTTAATTTAATTTTCTTTTCTTTCTAATTCTTTTTAATTGTTTTAATTGTTTTTATTAATTCACCATTAATCAACTTTTCATAACAAAAATCAGAAAATCAAATTGTAAAATATTTTAATTTCTTAATTTCACCACTAACCTATTTTTGTAAATAAATATTAATAATTAACTTAGCTTAACTTAGGTTTATATTTTTAATCTTTTTTTTAATAAATAAAAATTACATAGAATTAGGTTTTGACACTTTTTATCTTTTTCTTAATTAATTAATTATTATCATTATTAATTATTATTATCATTATTAACTACTATTATTTTTGTAAATAAACATGTAAATTAAGTAATTTAGTTAATTAGCCCAATTTTGACCTTTTTCATCAATAAGTAAAATAAACTTAGATCTAGGGTTTCCTTTTAATTTCAATTTCTTTATTTCCATAATAAATACAAAAAAAACATAGAAAAACACTTTCTTTTCTTTAATTAAATAATTAGGTCTTAGTTTAATTTAATTTCTCAAAAGGGTCCAAAACCCTCGGACGTTCAGTTTTGCGCACTATTTTCTTATTGGATTATTATGTAACTGTTCAAGGATGTAATAGTAATTAGGTTTATTGTTTTTTTACTTTCCGCATCTTTATCAAAAACGGGTCTTTGTTTTTTGGCGATGTATAGACCCGCGCCTTGTAATAGCGTAGCTTTTACCTTTCCGTATTTTATTTTCCGCACTCTTAACTACTAAATTGCATGAAAGAATGTATGATAACTAAAAACAACTCGTAGTTCACGATTGCATGATCAAAGATAACTCTTAACATGAAAACAACACACAATGCACCTGCCACTTCTAGGGTACACCTCACTCGTTGCCTTCGAAACGTGGTCGTCAAGTATAGGACGTTTTAGCGGTCGCTCTCATGTCTAAGATCCAGTCGCCTCGAAACGGTTGCCTCGGATTAAAAAGGATCTAGGACATTAGGGTTACTTCTAAGGTGTCCTACTATTGCTTTGGTGACCACACTGTCCCTACAATCAAATTGACCCGAACACCTCCAACGGTGGTGCTACCTACCTCTCAATGGTGGGATGGCACTACCTTAAGGACTTTTACACAGCCTAATTCCTTAGGGTAGGTAGATGACTTATGGGTACTTGCTCTCTAAAAAACAAACAAAACAATCTTTTCACACTGACACTTTCAAAAGCTTTCAAAGCAAATTTTTCAAACACTCTTGAGGACAGATACAAGAGTCACTCAGAAATCTTTCAATGAAACTTTTTCAAACCCACTCACATTTGAAAAGCAAACACATTTTGAAAACATAAGAGCAAATACCTAAGAGCCCATGGATAACCATGGATAGAAAGGGTGCTAACACCTTCCCTTTCTATAAATCTACCTCCCGAACCGAGAAACATTCTCATAAGGAATTTTGCTGTGCTTTTGTCCTGTCCATGTTGGAGAAAATAAAAGACGGTGGCGACTCTTGCTTACCGCGACATACGCGAACCAGCTTTAAACAGTCAGTTCTATTTCCACCGATCACACCATGCTTAGCTCTCCGTCAGTTTGGAAGAGCCAGAAGAGAGGGACCTCATGAGATGCTTATGCCTCATATCATCTTTGATTTTCAGGGGGATAGCGAAGAGCAGCGTCGCAGATTCATAAGGGCTTGGGATAGAGTTCATCAATCAGATCCACATGAGCTGGGCCCATAGACTTCTCTGCCAATGGAGCCATATCTCAGATGGGTCCGCATCCGTGCCCAGAAGCTAGGTATGCCATATGAAGTTGTCCGGCCTGTCACTCTTGAAGTTGCTAATGAAGAAGGGGTTCTTCCAACCATTCTCCATCCTTATATGCCCACTGGCATTGGGGCACTGAAGAGATCTTGGATGCAACTGTGGGATGAACGGGATTCTTACTGAGAGAAGTTCAACGAGCAAGAGCAAAAGATCCAGAAGCTGACTAGGCAATTAGAGAACGAGCGGATCCTGAACGACTATGTCTGCACTGATAAGAAGAGACCATGGGAGCATTGATGGACCTTTGATGATTTCCTTTCCAGTTTTTGTTTACTTTTCAGTATTTCCATTCTTGTAATGCCTCAAGGGCAGTTTTGTTGAACAATTGAAATTTTGAAGTTTAAATATAATAAAGTATGTTTCTTTTCTTGTTTACAAATTTGAATCCCGATTGTCTTTGAAATCATAAATCATACGCATTTCATCCCATGCACTTCATAAACAGGTACCCTTTTACAGGTCTCTTATCTTCTTCGCTGTTTATTTCAGCAATCATCATGTCTACTGAACCTTCAACTGAGAAAGCTATCAAGGCCCTCCAGGCCCAGAATGCCCAATTTCAAGAGTTGTTCATGAGCCTAGCTAAGGGTCAGCAGGACCTGAAGACCTTGATTCTGAAGGAGAAAAAGAAGAAGAAGAAGAGGACAGTCCTGTTTAACACTTGTCCTAGGTTTGGGAACAGGCTACAGAATGAAGTTGATCTGACCACCTCATCTGGAGGGAAAGATAGTCCACAAGAAAGGAGGGCTCCTAGCCCTGTGGTCTCCGACAACGAGACGGACTACGATGAAGAACAATATCCTCTTGCTGAAGATAAGTACAAACAGCTGGAAGACCGTTTGAGCACTATGGAAATTCAGAAGGTGCCCGGTCTGGACTTCAGAGATCTAGGTCTATCATATGGGATGGTGATTCCCCATAAATTCAAGGCACCAGCCTTTTCCAAGTATGACGGAGTTTCCTGTCCGAAGCTGCACCTCTAGTCATATATGAGGAAGATCCAGCCTTACACTGCTGATAAGAACTTATGGATCCATTTCTTTCAAGACAGTCTCTCAGGGACTCAGCTTGAGTGGTTCTATCAGTTGGACGGAGCCAGTATCCGCAGCTGGGAAGATTTGGCTACTGCATTCTACAGGCAATATCAGTACAACTCCGACCTCGCTCCTATGCGTACCCAACTCCAGGGTATGTCAATGGAAACGGGTGAAGGATTTAAAGATTATGCTCAGAAGTGGAGGGACCTCGCCAGAAGAGTACAACCACCTTTAGCTGATCGGGAACTTGTTGACATGTTTTTGGGGACCCTGTCTGGTCCATTTTTCAACCACTTGATTGGAAGCTCTTCATCTGGGTTTACAGATCTTATTTTGACTGGTGAGAGGATTGAGGCTGGTATTAAGGCTGGGAAGATACAGAAGGGTGCCTCCGCAAGCACCGAAAAGAAGCCGTTTAAGAAAGAGTCCAGTGCTGTCTACAGTGCAAGAAGACAGAATAGACCTGAACACCGCCAAGTTGTCAATGCGGTTTTTATTTCAAAACCTGCTGGTGCTCCTCAGTACAACAATCAACAAAAGGACGAGAGACCTAAGAGGCAATTCACTCGTCTCAGCATGACCTTATCTCAGATTCTGCCACAGTTGCTGAAGAATAATCTGGTGACTCTAAGGGAAGCCCCAAAGAATTCAAATACAACGTCACCAAGGTATAACCCTAACGCCCGCTGTGCTTATCACTCCGATAGCCCGGGGCATAATACAGATGATTGTTGGAGTCTGAAAAATAAGATACAAGACTTAATTGATGCGAAGGAGATTGAGTTCGAGGCGCCCGAGAGGCCTAATGTTGTGACTGCTCCCATGCCCAAGCATGGAGTAAATGCTCTAGAAGAAGACTTGTTTGTGGTTTCTGTGGATGAAATTGTTACCCCTCTGTTGACTGTGAAGAAGAACCTTTTGCTAGCCGGTTTATTTCCGGGCTGCGACGAAGGTTACCATATGTGTTCTATTTTACCTACCTGTTGCCCATTCTTGAAGTCAGGTATCCAAAACTTGATGGATAGTAAAGAGATCCTATTTGAGAAGACTGTTGTTCCCTCAGTTCATTCTGAAGAAGTTGCCATCATTACCATTTTCGACAATTCTTCCAAGGCTCCCTCGAGGAAGCCTGTTAGAATTACATCCGTTCTGAAGATCGCACCTGTGGTCATCACTATTCCAGGGCCCATCCCCTACACCTCTGATAAAGCTATCCCTTGGCACTATGGGGCCGATGTTTATTTTCATGGAGTTAAGCAAGAGTTGGATGTTGGTACTGACATCGGCAACATTACTGGACCTGCTAAAGTCACCCGCAGCGGAAGACTTTTCTCACCTGATATTGCTCCACCAACTGTCCGAAGACCTGTTGTAATTACACCCGCAAGTGTACCTACTGCCATTCCTGGTCAAGTTCCTATCCTTACCCCTGTCGCCGAGTCATCTGACGCTCGGGGCAAAGGGATCACCACTGATGTGCCTGCCCATATGAAGGCACCAAAGACAATTACTGTTGAAGCTTCCAAACAGGAGATGGAAGAGATTCTGAAGATTATTAAAAAGAGTGATTATAATGTAGTTGAGCAGCTGGGGCAAACCCCATCCAAGATTTCTATGTTGTCATTGTTGTTGTGCTCAGAGGCCCATGCCAAGGCTCTGATTACCTTTTTGAAAACTGCCCACGTGCCACAAGAGACATCAGCGGATCAGTTTACAAATTGCATGGCCAATTTAACTGCTGATAATGGTTTGGGTTTCTCCGACGCCGATTTGAATGCTAAGGGAAAGAATCACAACGATGCCTTGCATGTCTCCATTGAATGCAGGGGAACTACTCTTGCACATGTGTTGGTGGATATTGGTTCCTCATTGAACGTCTTGCCCAAGAAAGCTCTAGACCGGTTGGATTGCGAAGGGTTAGAGCTGAAACCAAGTAACATTGTTGTCAGGGCCTTTGAAGGATCTAAAAGGATGGTGCATGGTGAGGTTGATATTCCAATTAAAGTTGGTTCTCAGGTCTTCAATTCTACATTCTATGTGATGGACATTCGGCCATCCTACTCTTGTTTGCTGGGTCGTCCATGGATCCATAAAGCCGGGGCCGTAACCTCAACGCTTCACCAGAAGCTGAAGTATCCAGTCAAAGGGAAGATTGTGACAATACAGGGAGAGGAGGAGTACATGGTCAGCCACCTCAACTCTTTTCGATACGTAGAAATGGATGGGGAGTTCATTGAGACCCAGTTCCAGCATTTTGAAGAGGTTCCCCAGGCACTGGCATCAGCTGAGACTGTGGTTAAAGATTCTCCTATGAAGATAGCTTCCTTAAAAGATGCCCGGGCTGTTATTGAGAAGGGTGACTGTGCAAATTGGGGCCGACTCCCTGATTTTACACAGAAGACTAACAAGTTTGGTTTGGGTTTCACTGCAGAAGCTCAAAGGGCTGTTCGAAGTGCAAGGATCGGAAGACCTCCTGTGTTCATCAGCAACTCGGGAGTGAATGCCATTGAAGAAGATGTAGAAGAGTCTGAATTCGACAGCTGGATCTATCCTACGACCGATGGTGGACCAAGCAACTGGACCGCAAAGGACTTCATCCCTATTACTTTTGTTACCCAGTAATGAAACTTTTGTTTTGAATTTGTAACAGACAATGTTTTAAAATTTATGGCCCGGTGTCTTACCCGGGGCACTGTGGCTTCATTTGTGAGGGCTTTTGTGTGTCATTTTCATATATCATTAATAAAAGCATTGGACGTTCTTGCATTTCAAATTTTGTGCTCCTTGTTTTTCTTTATTATATATTGCAAAACAGCTATTTTACACACACTCACATATACAGGTCCATATCCACTCTGGATCTCACTGGTAACGACTCTGCTACTGCCAGTTATGACTTTGAAAATCCGATCAACTTAGGCGAAGACGAAGGTGAAGATGATTGCGAAGTGCCTGTTGAACTTGCAAGATTGTTTCTCCAGGAAGAGAGGGCCATTCATCCGCACGAAGAGCTGGTGGAATCAGTAAATCTGGGTACTGAGGCAGACAAGAAGGAAGTCAAGGTTGGTGCCAATCTAGAGCTTAGTGTGAAACAACAGTTGATTCAGATGTTGCGTGACTATGTTGAGATCTTTTCCTGGTCTTACGAAGATATGCCTGGTTTGGATACTGATATTGTGGTTCATCGCCTGCCTACCAAGGAAGACTGTCCTCCCGTAAAATAGAAGGTCCGCCAAATGCGCCCAGAGATGTATGAGAAAATCAAGGCTGAGGTTATGAAACAGTTTGACGCCGGTTTTCTAGCAGTTACTTCTTACCCTCAGTGGGTGGCCAATGTGGTTCCAGTGCCGAAGAAAGATGGTAAGGTCCGAATGTGTGTTGACTACAGGGATTTGAACAAGGCGATCCCTAAGGATGACTTCCCTCTACCTCATATTGACGTTCTGGTTGACAACACCGCTCAGCACAAGGTATTCTCCTTTATGGATGGCTTCTCCAGTTATAACCAAATTAAAATGGTTCCCGAAGACATGGAGAAGACCACCTTTGTTACTCAATGGGGCACCTTTTGCTACAAGGTCATGCCTTCTGGACTGAAGAATGTTGGGGAAACATATCAGCGTGCCATGGTTGCTTTGTTTCATGACACGATCCATCATGAGATTGAAGTATACGTCGACGATATGATTGCAAGGTCCCAGACTGAGGAGGAACACCTTGACCATATGCAGAAGCTGTTTGATAGGCTGAAGTTGTACAAGCTGAGATTGAACCCAAACAAGTGCACCTTCGGGGTGAGGTCTGGTAAGCTGCTAGGTTTTATTGTAAGCGACAAAGGTATTCAAGTGGACCCTGCCAAGGTGAAAGCTATACAGGAGATGCCAGCTCCCAGAACAGAGAAAGAAGTCAGAGGCTTTATGGGACGTCTGAATTATATTTCCCGATTCATCTCGCACCTAACTGCTACTTGTGAGCCAATCTTTAAGTTACTGAAGAAAGATCAGGTAGTACGTTGGAACGATGAATGCCAGGCCGCTTTTGAAAGAATCAAAGAGTATCTCCAAGAGCCACCCATTCTGATGCCACCAGTTGAAGGGAGACCTTTGATCTTATACTTAACAGTGCTCGATAACTCAATGGGGTGTGTGCTGGGTCAGCATGACGAGTCTGGCCGAAAAGAGCATGCTATTTATTACCTTAGCAAAAAGTTTACCGACTGTGAGACCCGATACTCACTGCTCGAGAAAACTTGATGCGCTTTGGCATGGGCTGCTCGCCGGCTGAGACAGTATATGTTGACTCACACTACTCTATTGATTTCAAAGATGGATCCAATCAAGTATACCTTCGAGAAGCCTGCCTTGTCCGGAAGAATAGCAAGATGGCAGATGATCTTGACTGAGTATGACATCCAATATACGACTCAAAAGGCAATCAAGGGAAGTGTGTTGGCAGACCATTTGGCACATCAGGCAGTGGATGATTATCAGTCTATGAACTTTGAATTTCTGGACGAAAATATCATGTTGGTAACTGATTGTGAGACACTTGGACCGGATGAAGGACCTGAGGAGGGATCCTGATGGTCTATGTACTTTGATGGAGCTTCGAACGCTTTGGGTAATGGCATTGGCGCTGTGATCATATCTCCTAAAGGCTCTCATACTCCGTTTACCGCCCGACTATGTTTCAACTGCACCAACAACATGGCGGAGTATGAAGCATGCATCATGGGTCTTCGAGCTGCAATTGACCTAAGGATTAAGTTTCTAAGTGTATTCGGAGATTCCACTCTCGTGATCAGTCAGATCAAAGGCGAGTGGGATACGAAACACCCAAATCTTATTCCTTACAAGGAGTATGTATTGACATTGCTTCCCCATTTTGAGGAGATAACCTTTGAACACTTCCCTGGAGAGGAGAATCAGTTGGCAGACGTGTTGGCTACAATGTCTTCTATGTCCAAAGTCAACTGGGACAACGAGGCTCCCCGAATTATCATTGAAAGATTGGACGAACATGCACATTGCTGTGATCTGGAGACTGAAGAGGTAACAGAAAATCCCTGGTATCATGAGGTGAAGAGGTACCTTGAAGCTCAAGAATACCCCGAGGGTGCATCTGTTAATGACAAGAAGTTTCTAAGGAGGTTTGCAGCAAAGTTCTTCATCAGCAATGGCATCCTTTACAAGCGTAACCATGATTCAACTTTACTGAGGTGTGTGGATAAGATTGAAGCAGAACGGATCATGGCAGAGCTGCATGAAGGTACTTTTGGAACTCATTCCAGTGGACATACCATGGCTAAGAAAATCCTCCGGGAAGGATACTACTGGTCCACAATGGAAGCCGACTGTTATCAGCATTCTCGGACATGTCACAAGTGCCAGGTCTATGCTGATAAGGTGCACATACCTCCAGTTCCTCTGAATGTTTTGACAACACCTTGGCCTTTTGCAATGTGGGGCATTGATATGATCGGCGAGATCAGACCTACAACATCCAACGGGAATCGTTTCATCCTGGTAGCGATTGATTACTTTATGAAGTGGGTTGAAGCAGCTTCCTTTGCTACCGTAACCAAGAACGTCGTGGCACGGTTCATTCGGCACAATATGATCTGTCGATACGGTGTACCAGAGAGGATCATTACGGACAATGGCACCAATCTCAACAACAAGATGATCACTGAGCTCTGCGAGCAATTCAAGATACAGCATCATAACTCTTCTCCCTACCGGCCGAAGATGAATGGGGTTGTCGAAGCAGAAAATAAGAACATCAAGAAGATTGTGCAGAAGATGACAGTGACATACAAAGACTGGCACAAGATGTTACCATTTGCTCTTCATGGGTACCGTACCTTAGCACGGACGTCAACAGGGGCAACACCCTATTCCTTGGTATATGGCATGGAGGCAGTCTTGCCTATTGAAGTTCAGATACCCTCTCTTCGGATCATGTAGGATGCAGGTTTAAGCGAAGATGACTGGATTCAGACCCGGCTTGATCAGCTGAACCTAATTGACGAAAAGAGACTTACTGCTATTTGTCATGGTCAGACGTACCAAAAACAGATGATCAAGGCATTTAACAAGAAAGTTAGACGACAAGAGTATCAAGTTGGGGATCTGGTAATCAAGCGCATTATTCTACCTCAAAGTGATCCCAGGGGAAAATGGACCCCTACTTATGAAGGGCCATTTGTGGTTAAGAACATTTTCTCAGGAGGAGCTATGATTCTACCCACCATGGTGTAGCGGTAGAAATGTGCAAGACTAAGCCATTGGATTGACTAGACTTTATACAAATCAAAATAAAAATCGCCACCGCGCTTTATTGTTTCCAAAGGAATGGGAAAAGAGCGAATAACCCAAAAAAGAGGGGGAAAGATTCAAGGTAAGGGGGTTGGTTATACAAAGGGAAGGTATTAGCACCCTAAACATCTACGGTACTCCGAAGGAACCTCTTTGAAAAATCTGTATATTTTGGCTATAAAAATGTGTTGTATATAAAATGGATGGTGGAGGTGAGAAAAGAAATATTTTTATGATTTTCGCACCCGCCGCAGTTGCGAACCTTTAGTGCCTACGTACCACCTTTCGTGTAATAGGGGATCAGGGTACACATAGTTCCTCTAGAAAAGACTTGTATGTTGGTTGATTTTAAACAAGGAGACAAGTCGTCATTGTTAGGAGAGAAATCTCGACTAACGCCTACAAGGTGTAAGAAAGACGGACCCTGCGTCAACAAGAGTGAGGGTTTGAGAACGCCTCTAGTACTCAAGTGGAAAAGTCGACACCTTTATAACCATAGGGATAGGAGAATGTTGCTCGACTATCAATAAATCATGTCTCACCTTGAAAAAAAGTTTTGAAGGTAAAAGGTGCTCGAGCGCACAAAAGAGTTTGAATGAGTTGAAATGTATTTGTTAATTTTGAAAAGATGTCAAAGTATGATTAAATGTATTGAAGTTTGTTTGAAGAAAATAAGTTTTAAAAGAAAAGGCACTCGACAAAGTCGAGGTTTATCATGAAAGCGGTTCGAGTTTAAAAACAAAGAAGATTTTGAAAGAAGATGAGAAGGTTTTTAAAATTAAAGAAGATGGGAGGAGATAAAGGGACTATCCTAAAGCATAAGGTAAAAGCTAAGGAAGAGAACCGTCTAACCAACATAAAGCCGATACTTGACATTATAAGCCAATGTAGAATTCCCATTCTTTGGATTGAAACCAAGAAAGCAAAGATACTAGACCTCTTGAGAGAATCAAACTTCAAGTGTATTTAGTCTTCGCAAAAATTGGGCAGAGTAACGGCTGTATACAAGTGAATTCCAGATTACAAACAAAGATTGTAATCTCACTAACCTGCACACAAAACAAACAAACAACCCAATGTCTTGAGGTGAACCTCAAGAACTCCAGACAAAATATCAAATAAAGTAACAAAGTCTCCAAGATAGGCCAAGGTCTCTAATCTTAAGTCCAAGAAGTCCATCACTCCATAATGCAAAGGATAGTAACCATGTAGTCCAAGTATCATTAATGATTTTTATGATTCATGTTGATTATTAGGTGTCTTTAAAAAGAAAGAAAAGCTCAAGTGAGTAAAATAAAAATGACATAAAAGTAAATGCTCAAGTGAGCAAAGATGAAAATAGCATGAAATGTAAAATACTAAAAGTAAATGGTACATAAAGCATGAACATAAAAGCGTAAAGTAAAGTTAATTGTTAGTAATTAGTGGTTAGTTGGATGACCATCTTGAAACTTGCATTTGGAACTCATTAGAGGATTGGTAGAACCAAAGTCTCCACACAACAAGTTGCATTTGCTTTTTGTCAAGTATATCATCCATTTTGGAATTCTCACAAGGCAACATGTAATGATCAACGATGTTTAAGTGATCCGCATTGACCAAAGGTATTGTAGATCCATTAGAGGATTGGTAGAACCAAAGCCTCCACACAATGAATCTCAAGGTTATTGGATCAAAGATATCAAATTAACATACTTGGGCTTGCAATCATAAGTTTGGGCCACGAATGATCATTTATTCTAATCGGGACAAAATTTAGCGCTATTGTAGTTGTTTAGTTATTGGCTTGCATTTTTGGTAAAACCCAAGTGTATGTGTGAATGTCATGACTGATGTCATAACATTCTAGTTTAGTATGTACTGATTCATTAGGTACCTTTGCAGAAAAATATTTTCATACAGGTACTGATGTTTATAAGTGTGTATCTGAGCATTTTGCAAAATGATCACATTTACCTAAATCAGTAGACAGGTTTTCAAATGTCATAACAGATGTTAAGACATCCTGTTCTGAACTAACAGGTATGCAGTTTGGTTAATTCTGAGTTTTTTCAGGAAAATGACTCAGTCTTTCCAGAACAGAATCCTGCGTTTTCTTTGGGTTAACCTAGCTCAACCCCAACCTGGTTGATAAAGTCCTGTGACCTAGTCTTAAGGTCAAACAGAATTAACCCTAGCTTTTTGTGGAAACCCTAACTGAAGTTGCAACTGCTATATATTCAACAGGGCTGCTATTTTGAATGTAATCCCTTTTTGACAGAAGATCATTTAGAAGCTGTATAGTTTTTACTATTGTAATCCAAGCAATTATCATTGTGATAAGTGACTTGGAATATGTTTTAATTGTAAGGGTTGTGTAACACTCAAAGCTTTGAAGCAAGAGTGTTTGTATGTCTCTTGACTAAAGTTGTGAAGCAAAGTCAAGTTAGGTTTGTGTATCACTCAAAGCTGTGAAGCAAGAGTGTTTGTGTTGCTTGATTAAAAAGCTGTGAAGCATAATCAAGTGTATGTTTTGAAGAGTGTCTTCAACAATTCATTAGTCAAATTGTTTTTATGTATCACTGCTGTGATTGAGGGGGAGTGAGTAGGAACTCAAGTTTAAGTTGTACTTAGATTGAAGTTGCATTGGGTAGGTCTTAAGTGAAGGAGATAAACTGGTTGGTTTATTCCTGAATTAATATCTCTTATAGTGGATTTCCTCCCTGGCTTGGTAGCCCCCAAAGTAGGTGTTGTTGCACACTGAACTGGGTAAACAATTGACTGTGTTCTTTACTGTTTTTGTATTTACTGTCTTATAGAAAGTCAGATACGGTATCATAACATTGAACGTGACATTGAGTATCTGCAGCCAGAATTTCAATTGGCATCAGAGCAGGCACCCTTCCTGTATTACTGGGTGAGATCTAGGGATATCACTTTCTGGCACTATGGACAAAGAAGAAGTTTTTTGGAAATAGACCACCCATTCTGGATGGAACTAATTATGACTACTGGAAACCTCGTATGATTGCCTTCTTAAAATCTCTGGACAAAAAGGCTTTGAGAGCTGCTGACAAAGGATGGATCCATCCCACCATAACTGAGAAAGATGGGACAATCAGTTTGAAGCCTGAGGAAGATTGGAGTAAAGAAGAAGATGAGTTAGCCCTGGGAAATTCCAAAGCCTTAAATGCCTTGTTCAATGGAATTGATAGAAACATTTTCAGACTAGTACATCAATATGAACTGGCCAAGGAAGTTTGGGACACTCTCAAAACTACCCATGAGGGCACTTCCAAAGTGAAAATGTCAAGGCTTCAGATGTTGACTACCAAGTTTGAGAATCTAAAAATGATGGAAGATGAAACCATTCATGACTTTCACATGAACATCTTGGAGATTGCCAACACCTCAGGAGCACTGGGAGAAAAAATGGCAGAAGAAAAATTGGTGAGAAAGATTCTCAGATCCTTGCCTAAAAGATTTGCAATGAAGGTAACTGCCATAGAGGAAGCCCAGGACATCAGCAAGTTGAAAGTGGATGAACTTATTGGGTCTCTTCAGACTTTTGAGATGGGGATCACTGATAATGGTGACAAGAAGAACAAGAGCATAACACTTGTATCCAACACTGATGTTGAAAACAGGGAGGATGAAGAAGAAAATATTTCAGAAGCTATAGCCATGCTTGGAAGACAGTTCAACAAACTCATCAAAAGAATAGATCCAAAGTCAAGGTCTAATGTTCATAACATTCCCTCTGACATTGACAGTTCCAGCAGAAGACCAAGGTCAGAAGAGAAGGGAAACCAAGGCAGTGGTATTCAGTGCCATGGCTGTGAAGGATATGGGCATATTCAAGCTGAATGTCCTACCTTTCTTAAGAAACAAAAGAAAGGAATGACTGTTACTTGGTCTGACTGTGATTCAGAAAGTAATTCTGAAGAAGAATCTGCCAAACTAGTTACTGCTCTAACTAGTGTTTGTACCTCTGAAAGTGACACTAGTGATGAAGAAGTGACATTTGAAGAACTGGCTGATACCTACAAGAAATTGTGTATCAGAAGTGCTGAAGTCTGTGTGCAGAATGAGAAACAAGCAAAACTCATCATAAAGCTGGAGGCTGAAAAAAGGGCAGATCTTGAAACTATAAGTCATCTAGAAGGGGAAGTTCAAATGCTGAACTCACAACTGAACCAAATGACCAAATCTGTCAAGATGCTGACTAATGGAACAGATAAATTGGAAGAGATTCTTCAGGTTGGACAAAATGTGGGAAACAAATCTGGACTAGGATTTGTGGAAGCAAAGAACTCTGGTACAGATAAGAAGATCAGGTCTGATAAGCAAATGTCAAAACAGATGTCTCAACACAACTCTCAACATCAGGAACAGAGACATATGAAGAAAAGGTACCAAAGATGGAGATGTCATCATTGTGGGAGATATGGCCACATAAAGCCCTTCTGCTTCAGATTGCATGGATACCCCAATGAAAACTCAGGTGTCAAACCTAAGTCTAAAAAGGTACCACATACTCCTCAATGGAAGAAAAAGGCTACTGCCCTGATAGCCCATACTTCCCTGAGAGTCTCTGTAAAGGAAGACTGGTACTTTGACAGTGGATGTTCCAGACACATGACTGGAATCAAGAACCTCCTCAATAATGTTAAGCCTCACACCACCAGTTTTGTGACCTTTGGAGATGGTGCTAAAGGTGAAATCAAAGGAGTTGGTGATTTGGACTGCCCTGGAGTTCCAAGTCTGAATGAAGTACTGCTGGTAAAAGGGCTGACTGCTAATCTCATTAGTATCAGTCAACTGTGTGATCTAGGATTCAAGGTCAATTTGTCAAAATCTGAATGTCTTGTAATCAATGAAAAACAAGAAATTGTAATGAAAGGAGTCAGATCCAAAGATAACTGTTACTTGTGGCAGCCTGAGAACACTAATAACTCCACTATGTGTCCAATTACCAAAGAAGAAAAAGAGATGAAATTGTGGCACCATAAGCTTGGTCATCTTCATCTAAGAAGAATGAAAAGAGCTATCTCTATGGAAGCAGTCAGAAGGACTCCAAGACTACAGATTGATAAAAGAAGGGTTTGTGGTGAACTTAAAATTGAAAGGCTTGGTAAAAAGAAACATGTCTATGATGTGGTGGATAAACTTGAAGAAGGATGTGTTGTCAGAACCAGAAGTAATCATGACAAGGATTTCGGAAACAACAAGTCTAATAAATTTTGTTTCCCAGAAGAAATGAGTTGTGAAGTCTCTTCTCCTATAACTCACCATCAAAATGGAGTTGACAAAAAGAAAAATAAGATCATTCAAGAATCAACCAGAACTATGATTCATGTCAAAAGAATGCCTTCCCAACTTTGTGCTGAAATGGTTGCAGCTAGTAGTAACTGTTCTCAAAATATCTGGATAAAGCAGATGCTCACTGAGTATAATGTCTCACAAGATGTTGTGACATTGTATTGTGACAATCTGAATACAATCAATACTTCCATGAACCCTATTCAGCATAGCAGGACCAAGCACATTGACTTTGTTGAGAAGAAGTCAATTAAACTGGAACATGGTATCATTAAGCTTCAGCTGGCTGATTCTTCTACCAAGGCTCTTGTTGGAAATAAACTTGAAAACTTGAGGGATAGGTTGGGTATTTGCCAACATGAGAAATTGTAGCAATTAATTTTGCTTAAAACAAGGGTTGAAGGAGTTAATTTTGTTAAGTCTAATTTTAGTGGGTTAATCATATGTTTTCCCAATTCTTTCAAAATCTTTAAGAAGTTGAAAAGACTCTCTTTTGCCTCCTACCTCTCTCGTCTTTGCAACCTGTTCCCTTCTCTCAATCAAAGTTTTTTCTCAAATTGCTACTGGTGCTCTAAGTCAATCAAAATGTCTCAAACATCATCTTCAACCAAGGCGACCTCTTCATCTTCATCATCTTCATCATCTGACCAAGACTCTCGAGCAATCACCACATGCATAGAATCTGAAGTTCTTGAGATCACTCCTCTCAGAGAGATGGCTACTGACCCCGCCAAAGTCAAAAAGCTGAGAACTAGACATGCAGGAAGAGCTCAAGTTGTTGCCTATGGTAATCCTTCTCATCCTTCTTCTTCTGTATCAAATAGAGAAGGATCAGTTCAAGTTCATCAAGCAATTGCTAGGCTAGTGACAAGTATACTAAGCGGAAACCAATATGTACCGGGGATTTCTGTCCCTTTAAATCAATCAGGAAGCCCAAATGTAGATGTCTCTGAGAATGTAGATGTCTCTGAGAATGTTATGACACAAAATGACAACATTCAGAACCCTTCAGAAAAGACTGCTGATCCACCTATCATTGATGTGGATGAGGAATACTCAGACAATGATTTGATTGCCAATGTAAACCCTAGCATAGCTAGGAGAATGATGAAAAGGAAGAATAATCAGAATGCTGGAAAATGTTTGACAAAAGATAAACCTGCTAATAAGAAATCCAAGGCTGAAGGCATGGCTGGGGTAGAATCTGTGAAAACTGTTCAGTCCAAAGGGAAGGTGAAAGCCCAGGTGCATACTGATAGACAACCAATTTCAAAGAAGAGAAAAGAACCTGAATCTTCTGATTCTGATGAGGAATCAGAGTTTGAGATTGATGCTGAAGAAATTCCTATCAGAAGGAAGCTCCCCTCCAGCAAAATTGCTAGAGTTCCTGAAGTCCCAATAGACAACATCTCTTTTCATCATCCTGACAATGCAAACAGATGGAAGTATGTTTGCTTGAAGAGAATAGCTTTAGAAAGAGAGCTAAACAATGATGCCATGGAGTGCAAAGACATCATGGACCTGATCATGAATGCTGGACTGATGAAGACAATGATAAAATTTAACAAGTGTTATGAAAATCTGGTCAAGGAGTTCATAGTTAACTTGTCTAATGATTGTGCTGATGGAAGGTCAGCTGACTTTGAAAGTGTTTTTGTTAGAGGAAGAAGGGTTAATTTCTCTCCATCAGAAATTAACAAATTTCTTGGAAGATCAAATGAGGATTGTCCTGATCTGGAAGTCACTGACAATGAAGTTTGTCAAACCATCACAACAAGGCAAGTGAAGTGCTGGCCCTTGAAAGGCAAGCTGAATGCCAGCAAACTTAGCATGAAATTTGCCATCCTGCACAAGATTGGTGCAGCCAACTGGGTCCCTACAAACCATAAATCAACTATCTCCACAGGATTGGGGAGATTTATTTATGCTGTGGGAACCAAGACTGCTTTTGACTATGGCAGGTATATTTTTGAACAAACTTTAAAACATGCTGGTAGTTATGCTGTCAAAGGACCAATTGCCTTTCCCTCCCTCCTTTGTGGAATTATACTTGCACAATACCCTGATATCCTGGTGGAAAGAGATACTGCTTGCAAAAGAGCTCCTGCCCTTGGGTTGCACTACAAACTGTTTCAGGGATCTCATGCTCCTGATATTGTCATAACATCAGCTGAGACATCGTCTGTGAAGACCCAGTCCAAAACATCTGATGTCATAGCTGTATTAAAAGAGACCTGCAAAGAACTGGAAGCTAGGAAAAAGACCCTAGAAAACCTAATTGCCAGGTTAGAAAAGGAGGAAGCTGAAGGAAACAGAAGGGAAGAGGGTGTAGAAGCTGAAGGTCATCTCAATACTGAAGAAACTAGCTCCTCTGAGTCTGATGATAGTGCTTAAAGGTTGGTGGAGTTGCTGATTGGTGGAGTTGGTGCTGGTACCTGGTAGAGTTTGGAAGTGTGTTCAGTTTTTAGTTCTGCTCTCATTACTTTTTCTGGATGACTGTATAACTTTTAAGAACATGTATCTTTGGCCCATTTGTGGCTAAAGAGGGGGAGATATATTTTGGTACTTAATTAGACATTCTATTTTTCTGCAGTCATTTCTTTTTGCTGCTATCTATCTCTGATTGCTTAGGGTCTTTAGCCAAAAATCTGCCAAAGGGGGAGTTTGTAGTTGTTTAGTTATTGGCTTGCATTTTTGGTAAAACCCAAGTGCATGTGTGAATGTCATGACTGATGTCATAACATTCTAGTTTAGTATGTACTGATTCATTAGGTACCTTTGCAGAAAAATATTGTCATACAGGTACTGATGTTTATAAGTGTGTATCTGAGCATTTTGCAAAATGATCACATTTACCTAAATCAGTAGACAGGTTTTCAGATGTCATAACAGATGTTAAGACATCCTGTTCTGAACTAACAGGTATGCAGTTTGGTTAATTCTGAGTTTTTTCAGGAAAATGACTCAGTCTTTCCAGAACAGAATCATGCGTTTTCTTTGGGTTAACCTAGCTCAACCCCAACCTGGTTGATAAAGTCCTGTGACCTACTCTTAAGGTCAAACGGAATTAACCCTAGCTTTTTGTGGAAACCCTAACTGAAGTTGCAGCTGCTATATATTCAACAGGGCTGCTATTTTGAATGTAATCCCTTTTTGACAGAAGATCATTTAGAAGCTGTATAGTTTTTACTATTGTAATCCAAGCAATTATCATTGTGATAAGTGACTTGGAATAGGTTTTAATTGTAAGGGTTGTGTAACACTCAAAGCTTTGAAGCAAGAGTGTTTGTATGTCTCTTGACTAAAGCTGTGAAGCAAAGTCAAGTTAGGTTTGTGTATCACTCAAAGCTGTGAAGCAAGAGTGTTTGTGTTGCTTGATTAAAAAGCTGTGAAGCATAATCAAGTGTATGTTTTGAAGAGTGTCTTCAACAATTCATTAGTCAAATTGTTTTTATGTATCACTGCTGTGATTGAGGGGGAGTGAGTAGGAACTCAGGTTTAAGTTGTACTTAGATTGAAGTTGCATTGGGTAGGTCTTAAGTGAAGGAGATAAACTGGTTGGTTTATTCCTGAATTAATATCTCTTATAGTGGATTTCCTCCCTGGCTTGGTAGCCCCCAGAGTAGGTGTTGTTGCACACTGAACTGGGTAAACAATTGACTGTGTTCTTTACTGTTTTTGTATTTACTGTCTTATAGAAAGTCAGATACGGTGTCATAACATTGAACGTGACATTGAGTATCTGCAGCCAGAATTTCAGCTATGTTAAGCAATCGTAAGTGGACTTATGTAGAAGTCACACCTATTTTGAGGCCGGTCAATAGCAATCTATGTATTTCATGTTTGGATAAATGATATAAAGATCACCATCCCTTAACATGTAGCACAATTAAAAAAAGAAAGGGATAAGATGAAGAGGGAGGGAAATGATAAGCTAATTTGGATCACCATTTCAAAATTCTTTCATCTTTAAATTCAACCACTCCTCTAGATGGATTAAAGCACTAAACATATCATTAATCCAAAGCACCAAAAATGAATTAAATAATTCACTCTTAGGTAGATTTGAATTGATGAACATTTATCCAACTTCATCTACATCACAAAGTCCATTGAGTTTAAAGACAAATTGGACATTTAAAATTGCAATCCAAACCAACAATCAAAAGGAGTGAGTAGAAAAAGCATTTTGGATCAAAGCTGCCCCAAAACAAGGCAAAAAAATGCATTTTGTCCCTGTGTAAATCGATTGAACTATTGTGTAAATCGATTTACACAGTACAATTTTCAAAAATCTGCGTGAAATTGCTTCTGTGCAATCGATTGCACTACAGTGCAAATCGATTGCACACAGTTTCAGTAGCAAAAACAACATTTTAAAAGGGCAATTTCTTGTTCAAACTTTCCATCAAACACCTTATGACCATGGATCCACTTGAGCACGAAAATTCCATCAAATTATGAGAAAATAACACCATTGGAATCATAAAAGAATGCTCAATGAATCAATCCCAAAGATCACCAAGAGATCACATTGTGAAAGATGAATTATCCAACTTACCAAAGGTAGATCTAGAGAATTATCAAAACAACTTCAAGAATTTGCTTCAATTCAACCACAAGAATCAATTGACCAAGCTTGGATGTAGAGAATTTGATGGAGAAAAAGTTTTGGATGAAGGTTTAGCTCAAAGATTAGTAAGCTTCAATGCAAAGCTTACTAACTTTTTGAAAATGGAGCTTTGAGTGAATTTGGTAGATGGAGAGAATTGAGAGATTTTTTAGCAAGGTGGATTTGGCTATCAAAAGCTTGAAATTTGAATGAGATGAGGGCTCTATTTATAGAGTTTAGGATTGAGATTAGTGGTAATTTGGTAATTGATTCTTGGAGCCAAAATTTGAATTAATGATAATTCTTTCAAATATTAGAGCCAAAATTTGAATTAATGATAATTCTTCTTAAAAATGAAAAATTGGCACTAAAATTTGAATTAATGATACATCTTTCAAAAATGAAGAAAAATTGGAGCCAAAATTTGACAAGCTTGAAATGCTGATTTTTTTTCAAATTTTCACACTGTGCAATCGATTGCACTACAGTGCAAATCGATTTGCACAGTGTATCTTTACAAAAATTGCGCAAAATTCACTTTGTGCAATCGATTGCACTCTAGGAGCAATCGATTGTACAGTGAAAAAAAATGAAAATTTTTAATTCTTTTTCTTTGCAAATAGAGATTTTAGGGAAATAATACCGGAAAACCTTATTTGCCATATGCTTCGACTCGGTACCTACAAAACACAAATATGCAAAGACAAAGACAAATATTTTTTTTTGCATTTTGAGTAGAAGTTAGTCAACAACACAAGAGAAAACTTAAAGATAGGATGCAAATATGATGAATGAAGCTATTTATTAATGATTGTGACTGAATGATAAAATATGGTATGAAAGTGCGACTGAAAAAAGTTAGGGGCAAAATTTAGGGTACAACAACTGCCCCTATTTAATTATCTTTTATCCAGATAGGCAGAAAGTAATTAAATACAAACAGACCTGAATTTTGTCCCTGATGCAATGAGATGATAGCATATGTTATGAATGAATGCATGGACTCTTTTTTGACATATCTTTTTTTAATGATGTATGAGATGAGAAAGACTCTGTAGGAATGTGGAAAGACTAGAAACTGGAAACTTATGGTAGTTCAGATGAAATGACGTGGAAAGACACGCTAGGGAAACAACAAGATACTTCTGGATATCTGTCAGGGTGACAAAGAGTAACCAACGATACTTGAAAAAAAAAGAGATAAAACTCGAGAAGGCAAGTAGCGACATCCAAGAATGGCATTGAATAAGGCGAGCAACTCTCTGGAAAAGGCAATCAGAAGCATCTAGAAGAAAATTAGATGTAGGATGAGACCAAATCTGAAGCTACATCAGAGTTGTCCAGGAAAGACGTTGGACGGAAAAGAAACACGACATCCAATACTGGCTTTGAATGAAGGGAAAACTCAATGTCTAATAATGGCTTTAGACGAGAGAAACGATCACAATATCCAATACTGGCTTTGGATGGAAACAAAAGATCCTGACATTCAATACTGGCTTTGAATGAAAGAAAAGCTCAACGTATAATACTGGCTTTAGATGAGAGAAAAGATCACAACATCCAATACTGGCTTTGAATGAGTGAAAGAGATATTGACATTTAATACTGGCTTTGAATGAAAGAAAATCTCAACGTCTAATAATGGCTTTAGACGAGAGAAACGATCACAATATCAAATACTGGCTTTGGATGGAAACAAAAGATCCTGACATTCAAAACTGGATTTGAATGAAAGAAAATCTCAACGTCTAATACTGGCTTTAGACGAGAGAAAAGATCACAACATCCAATACTGGCTTTGAACGAGTGAAAGAGATATTGACATTCAATACTGGCTTTGAATGAAGAAAAAGGTAACAACATCCAATACTGGCTTTGGATGAAAAAAGAGAAACAACTCAAACTGATGTTTGCTTTGGTAGGTGCCAAGTAAGTTGGACTTTGATCTCAAGGTGACATGTCGACTGCAATAAGACCTTGGAAAATGAAAATGAGGATGAAACACTCTTGTTATGCATTATGTATGAATTTTGTTATGCGTGATATGTGAATGATCTATGCAGGTAATGCCGACGTTTACGACAACGGAGTTTGACTCTTTTGTGAAGGTAAGATTGGAAGTTTAATTCCTCAACATGGAGAACTCTGCCAAATTTAATTGGAAAGAAAATATCCTGAACCCAAATTTGTCACACTTGTAAACTGTATTGAACTGATTATCTTCTGAAGAAGGACATGGAGAGCTTCTTGGGGATTTGTCCCAGATTAGTTGACCGTTGAAGATAAACTGATCATGGCTTCAGTCCAAAGTTGCTGGAAATGAGCTGATCATGGCTTCAGTTCTGAAATAACTGTTGGAATAAACTGATCATGGCTCCAGTTCTGAAATGACTGTTGGAGATGAATGCCCCTGTATGAGTCTTGAAAATGATTTTCTGGCTAACCAAATCTGAGAAAACTTGCACTGAGCAGCAAATCTTGAACTGATTCACAAATGGATCTGGAAGATACTTGCCCCTGATAAGGTCACTAACCAAGTTTCTCAGCTGCTTGAAATTCCTTGATGAGGAAAGCTTGTTTGCAAGCAAAATTATTTATTCAAACATGGTATTTTTAATGCAAAGTTCATGCAAAAGTTTTGAATCCAAAATCATTTTTGAAATGATGTTATTGGTGTATAGAAAGTGCATCACTGGTTAAAACACAGTGGTTTATACTTTTAAAGTGAAAACAAAGGTATGAAACCAAAACAAATGATTCACAAAAGATCATAGGAGTCAGTTTACGCAACCTTGCTGTAGTATGCTTTCAAAAGAAACCTGGCTTCAATTAGGTCTTTTAAGGGTTGTAACATGGTCTGGTTCACGGTTTAAGAAATAAAGGATAAAGGCTCAAAGTTTATTTGTACCCAACCCAATCTTCGTGATGTTCTTCAGTCCTACGTTCAGTTAATTCAGAATATTCATTCAGGTTCCAAGAGATTTTGGAATTGCACTGATGGCAGCAATGACGATGGCTCAGAAACTAAAGGATTCTTGAGAATGACAGTCATTTATTCTTACATCTTTTTGTTGTTTTGAGGACTTTTGTCAACTATGGTGGAGAATTTTAAGGATTTGAAGACCTCTTCTGATTGGATTTATTATTCCCAACTTTTGCCTGAATTGTTTCATTTGAGATTACAGTCAGCGGGATGCCCCAGTTTTTGCCTGAACTGTTTCATTTGAGATTACAGTCAGCGGGATGCCCCAGTTTTTGCCTAAGTCTCCTTCATAGGTTTTGACTTAGCAGGATTTTTTCTGTTTATTTTTATTTTCATTTCATTTTTCCTTTTTTTGGAAAGATAATGACTGCCTTGCTCAATGATTACGGGGAACCATCTTCGTCATTTTTTGTTTGAGAGCATCTTTGACACTTCTTGTTGTGTGCAAAGGAAAGCTTGATCACGACCTTTGTTGAAAGGTGTCATGCATGATTTCTCTTGTAATTGAATGCACAACCAGATTAACTGAGAACTACCCATCCCCGGGTTAAGATTGCAGGTTTTTCTGTATAGAAAGAAACTCCAACTTCTAGGCTCAAAGGGGTAAACAAGGGATTAACTTCCTTATTTCTCCAGTGTTTGGGAGTTGAAACAAGGCCTGTATATCCTCAGCAAAGTTTTATTCGAAAGCATACCAGTAATAATTATGGGTATTTCGTTTTCATCATCCTCCCTCAAATCTTTGCATAAACAAAATCTTGATAAAGGGAGTAAACAAGAGAAATGTATTTGAAAGCAGTAAATGAAAAATGATTTGAATCAAAATATTGCAATGCTCATTTCATTAGAATTAACATGAAAGTACAAACAGAATTTGAAAGCAACAATTTTAACATAAACAAGGGACAAATGCAAACAGAAAGAAACATGGCCTAGTGACTAATCAGTAACAAGGATGAGTTGTCCTGTCTGAAACACTGGCTTTAGGAGGTGACTTGAGGGTATCCCGACTCAGTCTTCAGCCACTTTGTTTTGGCAAAGGATTGTTGATGATATTAGGACCTGCCTCTTTGAAAGTAAGAAAATTGGTTTTCACCAATTCTTGCACTCTGTTTTTCAAAGCATAACAACTTTCTAAATCATGATCGGCAGCTCCTTGATGAAACTCACAGTGAAGGTCAGATCTGAACCCGACTGGAGGAGGATTTCGAGGAATCAGAGGCCTAGTTGTAATCAAGACCTTCTGCACCAATGCAGGATACAATGCAGTGTACGTCATAGGGATGGGATCAAACTGAGCCTTATTCTGATTCTAATTTTGCGCAATATTCTGTTGTTGAGGGACATGAACTGGTTGAGCATTGACCGCAGGAGTAACAGCCGCTAATTGTGGTTGATCAGTGTATTGAGGCCTACGGAGAGGTCCTTTTCTCTCAGTCGAGACAGCATTGGCTTCTACCTCTTTCTTCTTCTGAAAGTTCCCAAGGTATTTCTTTGCACCATTAGAAGATTCAGCAGCTTTAGACACTTTTCCATTCTTGATTCCTTCTTCTAATCTCTGGCCAATAGTCACCAGGTCTGTGAAGCTGGAGGACACACTACCAATCATATTCTCCCAAAAGAAAGGGGATAAAGTATCCATGAACAAACCAGTTATCACTTTCTCTGCCAGAGGTGGTTCAACTTGAGATGCCAATTCTCTCCATCGTTGAGCATATTCCTTGAAAGATTCTTTCTCATTCTGAGACATATTTTGTAGTTGGCGACGATCAGGTGTCATGTCGAGGTTGTATTTGTATTGCTTTATGAAAGCATCAATAAGATCTTGGAAGCATTGGATACGACCTTTCTCAAGTCCCATATACCATTTCAATGAAGCTCCACTCAGACTGTCTTGGAAACAATGGATAAGCAGCTTGTCATTCTTGGTGTAAGCAGACATCTTTGGAAAGTACATCACCAAATGACTTCTTGGACAAGTGTGCCCCTTATATTTCTCAAACTCGGGAGTATTGAACTTTGCAGGCATAACCAGATCAGAAACCAAGCACATATTGTTAGCATCAACACTGAAGAACTCATTTCCTTCCATAGCTCGGAGTCTCTTCTCTAAAGTCTGATACTGTTCTTTGAAATCTTCAAACTCACCAAAGTCTCCTTAACTCACACTTCGAGGACTGGCAGCATGGTGCTCAAAAAGAGGATTCCCAAAAGCAGCTTGTGCAGCAGGTTGATGAAAAGCAGTATGAACGATTGGCTGAGGTTCAGTGAAAACTGGAGCCTGAAAGGCTGGTTGGGAAGACTGGCCAACCATTAAAGTAATTACAACAGGCGGAGAGTAATTCTGAGGTAACCCAAACTCTGGCCATGCAGTAGATGTATGCTGGATAGGTTGAGTGTCAACAGCAGCAGTTGGGATTTCAGATATCACAGTCCTTAGAGGTGGCTCTCCTCTAGAAATTAGGACTTGCATCATCTCAGTAAGTTTGGCCATGCCTGACTTTAACTCGTCGATTTCCATTCTGACTTCCATGTTATGTTGTTCTTGGTTTTCCATTCTTAATCTGACAGCAGCTATAGTCCCGTAGTTATGTTGAGGAATCAGCTTGACGGTAGATGACTAACTGGAAGGAAGAAGCAACTGGGAATAAGATCCTGATCAACCTGGATGTATGCAGAATGATGCAGAGGATGCAAATGATATGCAATGTTATGCAATGCACTATATAGTAACAGGATCACATGGTTCAGAGTCACGAGTCTGGAGTCAAAGGTATAACCCATAAGGTATGGACTAATGGTTATCACCTTCCGAACAAGGTTCTAAGAGGTTCCCAGAGTCTACATCCTTCCTTCGGATATTACCAACGTCCCGATTAACTCGGTAATTAGTAATATTCTCAAGAAAGACTCGTCCGAGCGTAGTATCGCGTGACAACTATTTCCGGATTACTCCGTCATAGCTTCCGCACTACACCTAAAAGGCCAAGATGGGTTAGGTAATCTACGGTCCTCAGCTTCAGCAGGCTCCCAGGTCGAAAGCAGTACGTCTTCCCGATTACTCGGTAAACGATACTACAGTCAAAGGGGCCTCCACTGAGTGGGGGATCTCATGTATCCTTTTTTGGGATTACTCCCTCAAAGTTAACATGACTATACCGCCCGTCCTATCTTAAGTTTGCCCAAAGTCCGGGTAGAAGACTTATAAGAAATCACCAAGCACCCTGTAAACCAGGAAAATCCAGACAAACATGTATACAAAATATAACACATAAACAACAATAGCACATATACAGATATAAACAAAGATAGGCTCAACCCACTTAGGGATGGACCAGCAAGAGGTCGATCTTTCCCCAGTGAAGTCGCCATTTTTTCTGTAGCGGTAGAAATGTGCAAGACTAAGCCATTGGATTGACTAGACTTTATACAAATCAAAATAAAAATCGCCACTGCACTTTATTGTTTCCAAAGGAATGGGAAAAGAGCGAATAACCCAAAAAAGAGGGGGAAAGATTCAAGGTAAGGGGGTTGGTTATGCAAAGAGAAGGTATTAGCACCCTAAACATCTACGGTACTCCGCAGGAACCTCTTTGAAAAATCTGTATATTTTGGCTATAAAAATGTGTTGTATATAAAATGGATGGTGGAGGTGAGAAAAGAAATATTTTTATGATTTTTGCACCCGCCGCGGTTGCGAACCTTTAGTGCCTACGTACCACCTTTCGTGCAATAGGGGATCAGGGTACACGTAGTTCCTCTAGAAAAGACTTGTATGTTGGTTGATTTTAAACAAGGAGACAAGTCGTCATTGTTAGGAGAGAAATCTCGACTAACGCCTACAAGGTGTAAGAAAGATGGACCCTGCGTCAACAAGAGTGAGGGTTTGAGAACGCCTCTAGTACTCAAGTGGAAAAGTCGACACCTTTATAACCATAGGGATAGGAGAATGTTGCTCGACTATCAATGAATCATGTCTCACCTTGAAAAAAAGTTTTGAAGGTAAAAGGTGCTCGAGCGCACAAAAGAGTTTGAATGAGTTGAAATGTATTTGTTAATTTTGAAAAGATGTCAAAGTATGATTAAATGTATTGAAGTTTGTTTGAAGAAAATAAGTTTTAAAATAAAAGGCACTCGATAAAGTCGAGGTTTATTATGAAAGCGGTTCGAGTTTAAAAACAAAGAAAATTTTGAAAGAAGATGAGAAGGGTTTTAAAATTAAATAAGATGGGAGGAGATGAAGGGACTATCCTAAAGCATAAGGTAAAAGCTAAGGAAGAGAACCGTCTAACCAACATGAAGCCGATACTTGACATTATAAGCCAATGTAGAATTCCCATTCTTTGGATTGAAACCAAGCAAGCAAAGATACTAGACCTCTTGAGAGAATCAAACTTCAAGTGTATTTAGTCTTCGCAAAAATTGGGAAGAGTAACGGCTGTATACGGGTGAATTTCAGATTACAAACAAAGATCATAATCTCAATAACCTGCACACAAAACAAACAAACAACCCAATGTCTTGAGGTAAACCTCAAGAACTCCAGACAAAATATCAAATAAAGTCACAAAGTCTCCAAGATAGGCCAAGGTCTCTAATCCTAAGTCCAAGAAGTCCATCACTCCATAATGCAAAGGATAGTAACCATGTAGTCCAAGTATCATTAATGATTTTTATGATTCATGTTGATTATTAGGTGTCTTTAAAAAGAAAGAAAAGCTCAAGTGAGAAAAATAAAAATGACATAAAAGTAAATGCTCAAGTGAGCAAAGATGAAAATAGCATGAAATGTAAAATGCTAAAAGTAAATGGTACATAAAGCATGAAAATAAAAGCGTAAAGTAAAGTTAATTGTTAGTAATTAGTGGTTAGTTGGATGACCATCTTGAAACTTGCATTTGGAACTCATTAGAGGATTGGTAGAACCAAAGCCTCCACACAACAAGTTGCATTTGCTTTTTGTCAAGTATATCATCCATTTTGGAATTCTCACAAGGCAACATGTAATGATCAACAATGTTTAAGTGATCCGCATTGACCAAAGGTGTTGTAGATCCATTAAAGGATTGGTAGAATCAAAGCCTCCACACAATGAATCTCAAGGTTATTGGATCAAAGAGATCAAATTAACATACTTGGGATTGCAATCATACGTTTGGGCCATGAATGATCATTTATTCGAATCGGGATAAAATTTAGCGATATGTTAAGCAATCGTAAGTGGACTTATGTAGAAGTCACACCTATTTTGAGGCCGATCAATAACAATCTTTGTACTTCATGTTTGGATAAATGATATAGAGATCACCATCCCTTAACATGTAGCACAATTAAAAAAAGAAAGGGATAAGATGAAGAGGGAGGGAAATGATAAGCTAATTTGGATCACCATTTCAAAATTCTTTTATCTTTAAATTCAACCACTCCTCTAGATGGATTAAAGCACTAAACATATCATTAATCCAAAGCACCAAAAATGAATTAAATAATTCACTCTTAGGTAGATTTGAATTGATGAACATTTATCCAACTTCAACTACATCACAAAGTCCATTGAGTTTAAAGACAAATTGGACATTTAAAATTGCAATCCAAACCAACAATCAAAAGGAGTGAGTAGAAAAAGCATTTTGGATCAAAGTGAAGTGGTGAAAAACACAAGAAGGGGGGGTTGAATTGTAAAACTGAAATCTAAAGCAATGAACACGATATTTTATCCTGGTTCGTTTGATCTCAAACTACTCCAGTCCACCCGTCAAGGTGATTTCGCCTCTCTCCAACGAGGTCTTAATCCACTATATTCAACTGAATATTACAGACTGCTTTAACAACTGCTAAAGCCTTCTTGATTCAAACCACAACCCGGTTTGTCAAGGTAACACTTTCTTACAAAGAGATAAAACTATGTGTGTGGATGTTTTCTACAAAACTGTATCACAACTGTGATGTATACACAAATTGAAGCTTAGAAACTAGATTGCTAAACAGTAATGGAATATCAGAGTGTGTGGTTTAGCAAAACTGGTAGAACGAAGATTATGGTTCAGCTTTTGTGCGTGTAGAGATTTGGAGAGCATTAACCATTTCAATCTTCAAAGCTTTGTTTATATAGCACTGAGATGATGAACGTTGGGTGCAATATTCTTGATTCAATGCTAATAACAAACTTTCCTTATTGAGCAGATCTTGTCTGGAATGAGGCCGTTGGAATTAATTTGCTTTCAATGCACAGTACCGTTGCTTACTTAATGCAAGTTCTGGCTTGGCTCATTCTGATTCTGCTTCGCTGCTGATGAACTATTGTGTTTCTGTATCAGAGTGTTGAGCGCAGTCTTGTTCATCAGGCTTCAGCATGTACGTGAGTTGATCATCTGATTTTGACGTTCTGATGTAGCAACTTCTGATGCTGATGTATGAAATTAAATTCTGATGCTGAATAGATGTGATCTTGCTTATATCAATCAGAGTATCTGCAAGTCAGAACATAATAATTTTAGGCAGTAGATAGTTCATTCATGAAACTTATAAATACTATATCTTTTCACTTTGTTATCATCAAAACTTAAATATAGGGTAGTAGATTCAAACTTTGTTCTAACAATCTCCCCCTTTTTGATGATGACAAAAACTAGATATTTTAAATGAAAAATAACGTGAAAAGGTATCTGAAAAATGTATCAGAATAAGAAGTAAAAGGATAAGGAGTAAGGAGATGTCAGAGTTGAGAGATACTCCCCCTGAGTTGATTACTTCCCTTTGATTATACGCGTTCTTCAGGATCAGATCTTTTTCTTTCTTTGAACATCAGATTATCAGAGTCTTTGACTTATCAGAAGCTTTATGTCAGAGCAGAGCTTCAGAGCTTTTCTTGTCAGAGTTTTGCTTTGGATCAGAGTATTAGGACGATCAGAACTTCATATTGATCAGAGCTTCTAGTCTTCAGAGTGTCCAGGAGCTTCCTTGTGCCTGTAGACTTTAAGCAAAACAGAAAAAAACATTTCAAGTAATAGAGTTAGAATGTTTGAGAGTTTCTGTCTAGTTAGCCGTTATTGATTTAAATATCATTCTTGTTCTCCCCCTTTTTGTCAGCAATCAAAAAGTGTTGGTGATGTGCTAAAACAATTAAGATCAGAAAAACTAATCATATTAAGATAGTTCAGAGTCAAAACGAGAAAATATTACAAAACATAATCAAACAGTACATCAGAAAATCAAGGAAAACATGAAAAAGGTCATGCATGAAAGAAAAGATTAAGGTTGAGGAGGCAAGCGTGTGAACAGGTTCTCCAGCATGGCTTGAATCTTTTCAGAAGTCTCATTCTGCTTATGCACCATGCTGACAACAGTGTCAATTTTGCTGTCCTGCACATCCATTCTCTCTTTCATCTTCTGATCGTTTTCATCCATTCGCTGCTGTAGACGCATGTCATTCAGCCTTAGTTCTTCCAGAGTCTGCCTGTCCAAGGCAGCTTGAGAAGCATCAGAAGCAGGAAGCTTCTGAGAACTTTCAGCGACATCCTCTGCTTGACTTTCTTCAGCTTGAATGGTCTTGTCTTCTTCTGATTGAGTGGTCTTGTCCTGTACCTTTGCAGCTTGCTGTTTCTCAGACCAAGGTTCACTGTCCAGAGGGAGCACGTCCTCTTTCAGAAGCATACTTCCAACTTCATTCAGAAGCTTGCTGAAATTTTGTTGTGCCTGCTCATAGTTGATATCCTGCAACTTGAGGGCTTCAGCACGTACCCAAAGTCTGAACTGTGACCAGAGCTGATCAGAAGCAGCTGGGTCAATCATTCCCGGACAGACTTGCTTCAAAGAAGCAATCCATTGCAGCACACCTGTTTCAAAATTCAAGATACCAGAGCCAACATCTGGTTGCTTTGGTTTTGGGATGGCAATTTTGTGTTTTAGATCAGCAAGACGGTCAAGACTGGTTAAGTCAATGAAAGTCCTGCTGGGGTTTTCAGAGGTTTTCTGAGAGGCTGTTTGTTTTGGAGAAGGGGTATCAGAATCAGAGATTACGATTGGACTGGGTGGTGTTTTGGGAGTATTTGGAGGTGTCGATTCTGATGAGGATGGTAACTGGGGCATGACAACAGTTGTTCCACATGGAAACTGAATTGCCAGCGGTGATGGTTGAGGTGAATGAGGTTCAGATTGATGAGGAGAAGGAGTTTCAGAGTGGTGAAACTCTGTTTGTGGAGATGGTGGATTAATTTCTGGTTGGGGAGAGGGAGTTGGAATCTCTGATTGCTCAGGGATCAGAGGTTCTTCTGAGAGTGGTTGTTGTTGTTCTGGTTCTGGTTCTGGTTGTTGTTGTTGTTCTGGTTGTGGAGGAGGAACATTTTGTGGTTCAGAGTTTGGTTGAGCAGAGGCATGTTGACGCTCAATATCAGACAGCACTTGGTCAAGTGCTGTTGTTGTTGAAATTGTTGGTTGTTTGGGGTGTTTGGTTCTAGGTCTTCTGAGTTTTAATGCCTCAGAAGGGTCTTCTTCTTGTACGGTTTCATCAATGGTAGGGATGGGAATTGATATTCTATGAGAGGTTTGAGGAGGGATAGATGCTGGAATAGTAAAAGAATTTGAAACAGGGGCAGCAGATGAAATACCTCTTTTCTTTGGAGTCTGCTGAGATGATCCTTCTGATGGCGCTTTCCTCTTCTTTGTCTTCTTCAGAGTCACTTCTGGTTGGGGTTGATGCAGATCTCTGATATTCAGCTTTGGATCTGTACCATCTGCCTTGTACGCATCCAAGTACCTGAGAATCACCTCTGGTTTGGATTCAGTTTCAGAGAATAACGGAAAATCACTCAGAGGCACTCTTCTGCTGGAGATATCAGCAATGGAAGTAGCTCTGGGTTCCTTCTGAATATTCTCTATCAGCTTCATCTTTTTCAGATTCTTTGCGTTCAGAGGTTTCCCAATTGTTGGTTCAATAGTGCTCAGCTCTTGAGCTTCTATCAGATGCTCAATCAGCCTATTCTCTGTCAGAATATCTGATATCAACCTTCCAAAAGGTATCCAATCCCTCTTGGTTCTTTCTTCTTCCCTTGTTTCTTTCACACTGGTTCTGAGGTGGTTGAACAGGAAGTGAGCCAGATTGATCTTTATCTTCTGATCAATAAAGTAGATCAGAAACTGCTGATCCACATTTATGTAATCAGGAGAACTTGTTGGTTTCCTGTGGTTGAAGCACCCCAGAATAATCTTAGCCCATACTCTGAAATGATCCTTCAGATCTTTAATCTTGCTGCTGGGCATCCCAAGAGTGAAAATCCTGTTAGCTACCACACCTATATCAGCACATCTTTCAGCCATGTCCACACAACGGATGCCACCACCACTTTGACCGATTAGCCTTGCAATGAGATCTTCAGTAATCACAATCTTCTTCCCCATAACAGAGGAGATGACTAGATGTGTTGAAACCTTGGCGTGAATCCAAAATTCCTTGACCAGCGCTGGGAATGTTGGTCCAACCAACCTATCGAAATACCTTTCCCACTTTTGAGCCCTAACTTCTTCAGTTAGGTCAAAACCATTCTCCTTCAAGCTTTCAAAATCAATGATTAACTCAGAGAGCACTTCAAGATTCTTCACCGGAGTGAGGAGAGTTCTGAGTGGCACTTGATATTGCTCAGATGATGCTTTCTTCTGATTACCTGCAGAAACGCTACTGGAGGTTGCCATGTTCACACTAAAAGGGTTTTGAGAATGAACTGAGGAAAAAGGTTTGCAAGAGATGAACTCAGAAATATGCAGAAAATGCTTGAGTGTTAGTGAGAAAGCGTAAAGAATAAGAATGAGAGATTAATGTGCTTAAATAGAGTTTTCAAGACTATTTTGAAAAGATAAACGTTTTTAAGAGAGAGAAAAATCATGATTGCCATTTAAAAGCATGATTACTTTTCATTAAATGCTTGCTGATTTTGGGGGATTTGAGAAAGATACTTAAAAACGGTTACCAGACATGTGTCTCAATGCACCCAATCAGCGCTTTGCCTTCTCAGAAGCGTGCACGCGTTCTGCTTCAGAGATATGCTGATGATTGGATGACACTTGTTTGATGTAGTGATCAGCACGTCTGTCTTTGAGCTTAGACTCTCAGATCTTTAGACTTGCATCTGATACAATCTGCATGTTCTATCTTTTTAAGCAAATAGCAGAAGTATTATCACAAAGTATAGGAATGTTACTCTCAAAAATCTGGAAGTCTTCAAGCTGACTTTTCATCCAGAGCATTTGTGTGCTACATCCTGCTGCTGCTATGTACTCAGCTTCTGCTGTTGACAGAGCAATTGTTGATTGTCTTTTGCTGGACCAAGAGATCAGATTTTCTCCCAGAAACTGGCAGCTTCCAGAAGTACTTTTACGTTCCACTCTGTCTCCAGCAAAATCAGCATCACAGTAGCCTACTAAGCTGTAATCACTAGATTTTCTATAAAACAAACCCAGATTAGTAGTACCTTTCAGATACTTGAAAATTCGCTTAACAGCTGTTAAGTGAGATTCTCTAGGATCTGATTGGAATCTAGCACAGATACAAACACTGAATAATATGTCAGGTCTTGAAGCAGTCAGATAGAGGAGAGAACCAATCATACCTCTGTAGACTTTCTGTTCTACATTTTTGCTTACCTCTTCTCTTTCCAGAATGCACGTGGGATGCATTGGAATCTTTGATGGCTTACATTCTGAGAGGTCAAATTTCTTCAGAAGATCTCTGATGTATTTTCTCTGATGAATGTAAGTTCCTTCTGGAGTTTGATTGATCTGAATTCCTAGAAAGAATTTCAGTTCCCCCATGAGGCTCATCTCAAATTCTGCCTGCATACACTTAGCAAATTTTCTTCCAAGAGAAGGATTAGTAGAACCAAAAATGATATCATCAACATAAATTTGACAGACTAAGATGTCACTCTTAACTGTTTTACAGAATAGAGTAGTGTCCACTTTCCCTCTGGTGAATTCATTTTCCAGCAGAAAGTTACTTAGCCTTTCATACCAAGCTCTGGGAGCTTGTTTCAGACCATACAGTGACTTCTTTAGTTTGAAAACATGTTCTGGATGTTTTGTATTTTCAAAACCTGGGGGTTGGTGTACATAAACTTCTTCTTCTATATAACCATTTAAGAATGCACTTTTGACATCCATCTGATACAGAGTGATGCCTCTATTAACAGCAAATGAAATTAAAAGTCTGATAGATTCTAACCTGGCGACTGGGGCAAAGGTTTCTGTATAGTCTATCCCCTCTTGCTGACTATAACCTTGTGCAACCAGTCGTGCCTTGTTTCTGATGACTTCACCTTGTTCATTTAGCTTGTTTCTAAACACCCATCTTGTTCCAATGACGTTGAATCCTTTTGGTCTGGGAACGAGATCCCATACGTCGTTTATGGTGAATTGATTCAGCTCTTCTTGCATTGCCAGAATCCAGTCATTATCCAGAAGTGCTTCATCAATAGAAGAAGGTTCAATTAGAGACGCAAGTCCCATAAGTGTTTCTTCAGAGTTTCTGAAGCTTGCTCTTGTTCTGATTGGATCTTCCTTTCTTCCTAGGATAGTCTCTTCTGGGTGATCCAAGCTGCTTCTGGGTAATCTCTTCTGAGGTTGATCAGCAGCTGTTGTAGGATTTCTAGCAGTGCTTCTTTCAGACGTTGAAGGAATGTCTGTGTTGAGAGCTTTTGATGACTTGTCTTCAGAACCTGCAAATTCAATTTCTATACCTGCAAAAACTTCATTCTGCTTTGACTTTTCAGAGTCAAGCTTGTCATCAAAACGAACACTGATTGATTCTTCCACAATCTGTGTTTCTGTATTGTATACTCTGTACCCTCTTGAGCGTTCAGAGTATCCTAACATAATACACTTCTGTGCTTTAGAGTCAAACTTGTTCAAATAATTCTTTGTATTTAATATAAAGCAAGTACATCCAAATGGATGAAAATATGAAATGTTGGGCTTTCTGTTCTTCCACAATTCATATGGAGTCTTTTCCAGAATAGGTCTTATTGAGATTCTATTCTGAATGTAGCACGCTGTGTTTATTGCCTCTGCCCAGAAGGTCTTAGCAACGTTTGTCTCATTGATCATGGTTCTGGCCATTTCTTGCAATGTTCTGTTCTTTCGTTCTACAACTCCATTTTGTTGGGGAGTTCTAGGACAAGAGAAATCATGCAGAATGCCTCTGTCATTAAAGAATGACTCAAAATCTTTATTTTCAAATTCTCCACCATGATCACTTCTGACTTTAACGACTCTAAGATCCTTTTCATTCTGAACTTGGTTACAGAAGGTAACAAACACAGAGTGTGACTCGTCCTTGTGTCTTAAGAACTTTACCCATGTCCATCTGCTATAGTCATCTACGATTACTAACCCATACTTCTTACCACTGACTGAAGCAGTTTTAACTGGTCCAAATAAGTCAATGTGCAGAAGTTCTAATGGCTTAGAGGTGGAAACAACATTTTAAGATTTAAAAGAAGGTTTTGCAAATTTGCCTTTCTGACATGCTTCACACAGAGCATCTGAATTGAACTTCAAATTAGGAAGTCCTCTGACCAGATTGAGTTTGTTAATCTGAGATATTCTTCTCATACTAACATGCCCCAATCTTCTGTGCCAGATCCACTGCTCGTTGTTAACAGACAGAAGACATTTTACATTCTGACTCTGTAGTTCAGAAAGTTTGATTTTGTAAATGTTGTTTTTCCTCTTACCATTAAACAGGATAGTCCCATCTTTCTGACTAACAGCTTTACATGATTTTTGATTAAAGATTATATCATAACCGTTATCACTTAATTGACTTATGGATAACAGATTATGCATCAATCCATCTACTAGCAGAACATTATTAATAGAGGGAAGATTTCCATTACCTACAGTTCCAGAGCCAATTATCTTTCCCCTCTGATTGCCTCCAAAGCCAACGTGGCCTCCAGGCTTAAGTTCCAGGCTTTGGAACATATGCCTTCTTCCCGTCATGTGTCGTGAGCAGCCAGAGTCCAGGTACCATGACTGGTGTTTCTGATTTGCTGCTAAAGATATCTGCAACATGTATTATTTTGTCCTTAGGTACCCAGATTTTCTTGGGTCCTGATTTGTTAGTTTTACCAAAACTCTGGTTGAATTTTGGTTTCACAGAGTGCTTACTGCTAGTATATTTGATATCATGTGTGTGACCATACACAAAGTGTGAATTCAGAGGAGTGTGTTTAATGGTTAAGTCCATGACATTCTTTGGTGTAGGAACCTTACCTTGGTATCCTATTCCTTTCCTGCCGTTTCTGCTAACTCCATAGATCATTGAAGCCATTCTGCTTCTATCTATGCTTTTAGCTAGGGACTTCTGGAAACTGTGATCATACTCCTTGATGATCTCATCAGCGTTGCTGGGAGTTTCAGAAATTGGTTCCTTCTGAGAGTTTTGTAAAGTGTTTTCTAATTTTGAAATCTTATTTCTCAGCTCAGAATTTTCCAATTTGAGACTCTCAGACTTATTAGAGTCAGATTCAAGATTCCTTTTCAGGTCTCTGAATTTAGTTCTAATTTGCTGATAACGTTCCAGAATCTCATTAAGGCTTTTAGCAAGTTCAGCCTTTGTAAAGTTAACAGCGAAGTTAGAAAATACCTCTTCAGTGTCTGATTCTGAGTCTGATTCAGAAGCTTCACTATCTTCTGAAATGTTAGCCATGAGAGCTATGTTTGCCCTTTCATCATCTGATTCTGAGTCAGCTTCAGACGAGTCAGAGTCATCCCATGTGGCCATGAGACTTTTCTTCTTCTCTCTTCCAAACTTATTTTTGGGCTTTTCCCTCTGAAGCTTTGGGCAGTCACTCTTGTAGTGTCCTTGCTCATTGCACTCATAGCAGATGATGTCTTTGGTGTTTGGTTTCTTGCTACTGGAGGAGCCTTCAGATCTTCTGTATCCAGAGGAAGAATCTGTCCTTCTGTATCTGGAAGAAGACTCGTTCTGATCAGATCTTCTGGGATTCCTGAACTTCCTTTGTCTTTGCTTCCACAGTTGATTTACTCTTCTGGAGAGAAGGGAAAGTTCGTCTTCTTCTGATGAGGATCCATCAGATGTTTCTTCAATTGCCTGCAAAACTTTAGACTCAAATTTTCTGTTAGATTTTAATGCTAAAGGCTTACCTTGCTTCTGAGGCTCATCAGCTTCTAGCTCTATCTCATGACTTCTGAGGGAGCTGATAAGTTCCTCCAGAGTGATTTTGTTGAGATCTTTAGCTAGCTTCAGAGCAGTAACCATAGGCCTCCACTGCTTGGGTAAACTTCTGACGATTTTCTTGACATGGTCAGCAGTAGAGTATCCTTTGTCCAGAACTTTGAGACCAGCTACCAGAATCTGGAATCTAGAGAACATAGTTTCAATGGATTCATATTCTTCCATTTTGAACGCCTCATACTTCTGAATGAGCGCCAGAGCTTTTGTTTCTTTGACCTGAACGTTGCCCTCATGCGTCATTCTGAGAGAATCAAAAATATTCTTTGCTGTGTCTCTGTTGGAGATCTTTTCATACTCAGTATAGGAGATGGCACTGAGGAGGATGGTTCTGGCCTTGTGGTGATTCTTGAAGTCACGCTTTTGTTGATCAGACATTGTTTTTCTATCAATCTTTTGACCACTTGCATTCACAGGGTGCGTGTATCCATCTGTCACCATATCCCACAGATCAGCATCATGTGCTAGAAAGAAGCTTTCAATTCTGTCTTTCCAGTAATCAAAGTTTTCTCCATCAAAGACTGGAGGTTTGCCACTGAATCTGTCTCTGTCCTCATTGTTGTCATTGCTGATGTGAGAATTGTTTCCTGCCATTGTGTTTTTCTGACGCTGGATCTTGTACTGACACGGTTAAGTGTTTTAGCTCAGAACCAGGCGCTCTGATGCCAATTGAAGTGGTGAAAAACACAAGAAGGGGGGGTTGAATTGTAAAACTGAAATCTAAAGCAATGAACACGATATTTTATCCTGGTTCGTTTGATCTAAAACTACTCCAGTCCACCTGTCAAGGTGATTTCGCCTCTCTCCAACGAGGTCTTAATCCACTATATTCAACTAAATATTACAGACTGCTTTAACAACTGCTAAAGCCTTCTTGATTCAAACCACAACCTGGTTTGTCAAGGTAACACTTTCTTACAAAGAGATAAAACTATGTGTGTGGATGTTTTCTACAAAACTGTATCACAACTGTGATGTATACACAAATTGAAGCTTAGAAACTAGATTGCTAAACAGTAATGGAATATCAGAGTGTGTGGTTTAGCAAAACTGGTAGAACGAAGATTATGGTTCAGCTTTTGTGCGTGTAGAGATTTGGAGAGCATTAACCATTTCAATCTTCAAAGCTTTGTTTATATAGCACTGAGATGATGAACGTTGGGTGCAATATTCTTGATTCAATGCTAATAACAAACTTTCCTTATTGAGCAGATCTTGTCTGGAATGAGGCCGTTGGAATTAATTTGCTTTCAATGCACAGTACCGTTGCTTACTTAATGCAAGTTCTGGCTTGGCTCATTCTGATTCTGCTTCGCTGCTGATGAACTATTGTGTTTCTGTATCAGAGTGTTGAGCGCAGTCTTGTTCATCAGGCTTCAGCATGTACGTGAGTTGATCATCTGATTTTGACGTTCTGATGTAGCAACTTCTGATGCTGATGTATGAAATTAAATTCTGATGTTGAATAGATGTGATCTTGCTTATATCAATCAGAGTATCTGCAAGTCAGAACATAATAATTTTAGGCAGTAGATAGTTCATTCATGAAACTTATAAATACTATATCTTTTCACTTTGTTATCATCAAAACTTAAATATAGGGTAGTAGATTCAAACTTTGTTCTAACACAAAGCTGCCCCAAAACAAGGAAAAAAAATGCATTCTGTCCCTGTGTAAATCGATTGAACTATTGTGTAAATCTATTTACACAGTACAGTTTTCAAAAATCTGCGTGAAATTGCTTCTGTGCAATCGATTGCACACAGTTTCAGTAGCAAAAACAACATTTTAAAAGGGCAATTTCTTGTTCAAACTTTCCATCAAACACCTTATGATCATGGATCCACTTGAGCACGAAAATTCCATCAAATTATGAGAAAATAACACCATTGGAATCACAAAAGAATGCTCAATGAATCAATCCCAAAGATCACCAAGAGATCACATTGTGAAAGATGAATTATCCAACTTACCAAAGGTAGATCTAGAGAATTATCAAAACAACTTCAAGAATTTGCTTCAATTCAACCACAAGAATTAATTGACCAAGCTTGGATGTAGAGAATTGATGGAGAAAAAGTGTTTGGATGAAGGTTTAGCTCAAAGATTAGTAAGCTTCAATGCAAAGCTTACTAACTTTTTGAAAATGGAGCTTTGAGGGAATTTGGTAGATGGAGAGAATTGAGAGATTTTTTAGCAAGGTGGATTTGGCTATCAAAAGCTTGAAATTTGAATGAGATGAGGGCTCTATTTATAGAGTTTAGGATTGGGATTAGTGGTATTTTGGTAATTGATTCTTGGAGCCAAAATTTGAATTAATGATAATTCTTTCAAATATTAGAGCCAAAATTTGAATTAATGATAATTCTTCTTAAAAATGAAAATTTGGCACTAAAATTTGAATTAATGATACATCTTTCAAAAATGAAGAAAAGTTGGAGCCAAAATTTGACATGCTTGAAATGCTGATTTTTTTTCAAATTTTCACACTGTGCAATCGATTGCACTACAGTGCAAATCGATTTGCACAGTGTATCTTTCCAAAAATTGTGCAAAATTCACTTTGTGCAATCGATTACACTCTAGGAGCAATCGATTGTACAGTGAAAACATAATGAAAATTTTTAATTCTTTTTCTTTGCAAATAGATATTTTAGGGAAATAATACCGGAAAACCTTATTTGCCATATGCTTCGACTCGGTACCTACAAAACACAAATATGCAAAGACAAAGACAAATATATTTTTTTTTGCATTTTGAGTAGAAGTTAGTCAACAACACAAGAGAAAACTTAAAGATAGGATGCAAATGTGATGAATGAAGCTATTTATTAATGATTGTGACTGAATGATAAAATATGGTATGAAAGTGCGACTGAAAAAAGTTAGGGGCAAAATTTAGGGTACAACACATGGATGGTGACGACCTTCCTCACCCCGTCAATGCAGACATAGTAAAAAGATACTGCGCATGAACAAAGACCCGCTAGGTTGACTGGCCTAGGCAAAAATAAGGGCTTCCCGGCGAACCAAAAGGGTTCGAGCAAAAATAAGGGATGAAAATAAAAAATTTGTACACCCGGCAAGTCGAAAACCTGAAAAGGCGGCTTGGGCAAAAATGGGTATCCCGGTGGACTGAAAACCCGAAAGGGCGGTCCAGGCAAAAATTAGGGATTAAAGCGTAATACTATGTCTCATTGGATCACCCTACATCCAGACTTCGGTATCAACTATCAAGCTCAGATGGCATTAATCAATCTGATTCATCTTCAACCAGTAGCAAAGTGATGAGATGCTTGAAGACATAAAGGCAATAGCAGAGTTGGAACCTAGTGGGATTATTCACATAGCTGTTTTGTTTAGTTTTTCGCAAAATTGTGTAAATTCTATTTGTTCGGTGGCGTTCTCTTACTAGGACGTCAGCCTCTTGTACAAAAACGCCTATTTACATGCAAACTTCAAAATCAATACAAATTCATTTTCAGAAAAATTTCAAATTGTTTTTCCTTTACCTGTTTTGTTTTGCAAAGAACGTCCAAAGTTTCATTTTTGATATATGCATTTGACATTAATTGCTGCTCATAAATATTTACGTGTGAAACAAAGGATGAATTACTGGTAATATCAGAAACAGGGGCATAAGAAATGTCCAAGCTGTGTAGTTGCTTTGTCCACCAGGTACAAGGTAGATTCAGCTGAAGAATATGGCTACGATACCTTCACTCCCCGCAGAATAAGGCAGTGATGGTAGCTCTCCCAGCTGAGACTTGCAGCTATGAACAAACCAGTAATGCTCTCCACAAGCAGAGTTTATCTACCATCAGCCCTAAAAAGGCTTAGTATCCCCAGAAGGTCTTAATATTCCCCAGCGGAGTATAAAGATATTCCCCAGCAAGTATAAGAACATCCCCGACAGTCTTAATATTCCTCAACGGAGTATAAGAATGTTCCTCGGCGGAATACAAGATACCCCAGTGGAGCCATTTCCCCAGCGCAATCTAAAAAAGAGCTTCCCCAACAGAGTTGAATCATCTTCCCCATTAGACTTTGGAAGCTTACCCCAACGGAGTACAATAAATCTCCCCAGCCAAATTCAGAGGGTTATCCCCACAAGAGTCTAACAGGTTATCACTAGCTAGCAAGTTGCAAATGAAAGATCATCCCCGACGAAGTTCTTTCTTTCCCCAAATAGGAGTTCAGCAGATTCAATATATCCAGCAACGGTAATCCATCCCCCAGCGGAGTTCATCATTGAAATCCCCAACAGAGCTTATCAACGGAATCCCCAGCGGAGTTTATCGTCATAATATTCAGCAGAACATCTCTTCCCCACAGAGTAATTCCCCTCGGAGTAATCTCTTTATCAGTTTATTCCCCAACGGAGGTCTCTTCTCCTGCAGTTTTATCACCTTCGTTCATCATCCCCAGCGGAAAAGAAGAATTCAACTCTATTCTTCAGCAGCTCCAGGATTTATTTTCCCCGGCTAAAACATCACTGTGATACGGTGGGAGAACTGACTGTGAGTTTTGCGTTCGTATTCGCACTTGTGCGGTTGAGCAAGAGTCGCCACCGACTTTTTATTTTATCCTAAAGGAAAGGTTGAAAAAGCACAGCAAAAACCTTTTGAGATATTTCGTGGGTCCGGGGGGTAGATTATGAAAAGGGAAGGTATTATCACCCTTTTCATCCATGGTTATCCATGGGCTCTTAGTTACTTGGTTTTTTAGATCACTTGCCTTGATTTTTGATTGCTTGAAAATGGTGTGTGTGTGGGTGTTTCTGAAAATGTTTTTGAAGAGATGCCTTGTCTTAGGCGACCAATGTATTTGACTCGTGTTTGAGTGTTTTACAAAAGTGTGGATCTTTTCGAAAAGATGTTTCAAATGTTTTTTGAGAGTTTGTTTGAAAGTGTTGTGGATTGTGGTTTTTGAAAAGAAGGCAAGTGTTTTCGCAAATTGATCTCAAGTAACTAAGAGTTTTGTCTACCCTATTGTACTCAAAGGTTTTCTCTATGTTTTCAACCCTTTTAACAATTTTGTTCCACCATTGAATTTGGTAGACAATCTTGCGTTTAGGAAGTTTATTCGGGACGGGCGCGGGTCATTGTATGGACCACGAATGCAATGGTGCCAAGTGTCTTTGGCAACTCGCTTTGAAGGGACTATGATCATTTCGTTTAGGCAACATTCGAAAGCGTCATCGAGGGACTTATGATCATTTTGAATTGGTTTTGCCAAAGATACTCGACGTGCAAGCATGGCCCGTTTTGGAAGGCAACATGTGGGATTACCCTAGAGGGTGCAAGTGTGATTGTGTATTGATTTCATGTATTTGTCTTGTATTAGGTTATCTAGCGTTTGATTTTATGTACATACAAACCCTAGGTCTAACCATGGTATAATTGGAAAACTGTAAATTGCGGAAATGTAAAGTCTACGCTATTACAAAATAAGTATCCGAGAGTGGGGGTACATGTGTATGAATGGGGATGAGACTTATAGTATCCAATAAGTTACAACCAAATCGAATTTGCGATCAAATGTAAATGATGTATATCAATGTATAAGATAATCAAATGTGTATAGGAGCAATATAAATGTGTTGTGTAAGTGTACAAGTATATGTGTACGTGATTATTTACAGGTTAGGATGTGAAATTGAACATGTATTAAGTATTATTAACTTGAAGAAAAATCAAATGTTTATTTAATAATCTTGTATTTTCTTAATACGTATAAAAAGAAAGTTTTAATCAAATGCTTTAAATTCTATTTAAATGATGTATAAAAATAATGTTTTGAGAAAAGAAAATATTTCTAAGTTTTAATTATGTATACAAAAAGTATTTTTCATTTGTTATGTACAAAAAATATCTTAATTAAAAGAAAAAGGTATTTTCAATTTTATTACATGGTATAATAAAAAATGGTTCTTTATTTGTATGTACAAAAAAGTATTTTAATGAAAAAGGGTTTAACATCCTAATTACATTAAATTTTGTATTAAAATATTAGTATGTTATTGTCATGGTGTATTTCTATTTAACTATGTTAATATAAGAAAAGGTATAGTTTAGTGTAAAGAAAAGTAAAATGAAATTAGTATTGAAATAAAAGAGTGGTTAATGTTAAGATGTTAAAAATGTTTTGAAAAGAATGGGCTTGGGCATTCAGAATGGGCAAGGCCCACGTTTGGGCTCAGAAAGCTTTAGGGTTTGCTTGTATTTTCATTTGGGACAAAGCTTTAGGGTTTGTGTACAGCGACGCTCATGGAGGTCTTCTTCGTCTTCCTCGTTTACGCGTTTCTGAATTCGACTCTTCCGTCTAGCCACCAGCACTACCTCGTCCTCCCCCTTACGTTCGCTCAGGCAACAGTGAAACAAGGTAACGGCATGTCTCAAATTCGTTAAACATTTTAGATTTGCATGTTAAGGTTCTTTGATTTGTTGAATCCGATTCTATGTTTTAATGCGTTTTTGCTTGTCTTGTGTGAGGTATGAAAGGAAAGGAGAAAACGAAAACTACCTTGACAGAGGGGAGGAAGAAAATGGAAGTGCTCAGGAGGCTTGACGAGCGGAGGAAACGTGATGCTTGCTTGGACGACACTTGGTACTTCTGTATCTGTATCTTTCTTCTTCTTCTTCGTTGGCTTGAGCTTGCCTTTGAAACTGTTGAGCTTGTTTAATGGCCCATGATGATGTTGTCTGAGGCTTGCCTGTGTTGTTGCCTTTGTTGGATGCCTGGGTTGCCTTTGACTTTCTTCTTCTCTTTTGCCTTAATACCTCCGTATGCTTGCCTTGAATGATTTGTCTTTGGATTGTTTATTGTTTTTGAAATGTTGGTTGCTGGCCCAATGATGGTATCCTGAGGGCCTTGGTGTTGGGGTTTGGAAATTGTGTTTTGATGTTGCCTCTGATTCCTGGAGCTTCCTTCTATCTCAACTTGCTACTGTTGCTTTGTTAGGGCCAATGATGCTATGCTTTGTATGTTTCTTCTGGTTCTTTGAAAAGCTTCTGCTTATGTTGAGTTGCTACTGTTGAAATGCTATTTTGACTAGCTTCTTTTATTGCCTAATGATGTATTCACTGAGGGCTTGATGTTTGGGTGGTATTATGCAGTATGCTCTGATTTCACTGGTTTTAGGCAGTATGATTGCAGGTCTGAGGCTTTTTGGTGAGATAGGTTTATGGTATTGGACTTGGTTTGGTCTTTTGGCAGTAGGCAGGTTTTATTAGGCCATTGCAGGCTTATGCTTCAGCTGGTGAGGTTTTTGACAGGTTTCAGGTTATTATGGTTTAGGCCCTTAGCATGTTGTTTCAGGTTTTGCATATGCAGGTGTTTTTAGTGGTTAAGGTTTTTTATGGTTTGACAGTAGGGTGATTGCAGGTTTTTCTTGTGGTTAAGCTTTGGTTTTGACAGAGGTTTGTATGATTTCAGGCTTGAGGCCTAGCAGGTTTGGTAGTTCAGGTTTTGCAAATGGTAAGGCTTTAAAAAATGGTAAGGCTAATGCAGGTTAATCATGTTTGGCTTCATGTTAGGCTTGCTTCAAAGCTTCAGGCAGGTTTTTTAATGTTTGACAGGGGTTTGTATGGTATATGCTGGTAGGACTTTTTGGCTTAGATTTTGCATATGCAGGTTAGGCTTTTGACTTGCTTCAGCTGGTTTGTATGTTGAGGCCGGTTTAAGCCAATGCAGGTTTTGTGAAGTCTTAAGGCCTAGGTTGAAATGCAGTAGCAGGTTATATCAGTTTGTATATTTCTTTTTACTTTGGTGAAAGTTCTGCTTCTTTTGCATCTATTGGTATGGCCCCCTTTCTTTACTGTATTCAGTCCCTTTGTATATCTTTCTTTCTGCCTAAAAGCCTAAAAACCTGCTCCTTATCTCTTCTTTTTCTCTCTTTGGTACACTTCAAAGAATATTAAATGTTTTTCTTGTGTACTTTCTGAAAGGGTCACATGGGGAAATGATGATAAATATAGCTTGCTTGCATATCTTATCTTTTCTTGACATCTTTTGTACTTTTATCTTCTTTGACATCTTTGTCAAATCCTCTTCTTGACAGCTTTGAGTAGACTTTTTGGCATTTGACAGCAAGTTTGACACTTTTGGATTTTGACAGAAAGTTTGACACTTTTGGATTTTGGTTGGGTTTGAACTTGGAGTTTGAGATTTTGAATTTATGCAGTTTGACACTTTGAATTATGCAACTTGGCTTTTGTGCATTCATACTTTAGCAAATAAAACTCGTCCCTCTTTGTGAACCGGGAGCAATCCCGTGATTTGCAGAGAGGGTTAACTGATCCCCATCAGTGGCCCTTAATGATGAATTTCCTTTATCTGTCTTTATTTATTTATCAGTCACTGACTTTTCTCCTTTTCTTTTTGTAGATGAATATTTGGATGGAGAGGGATAAAGTGAAGAATGAAGAATTGGGGACTTAGAAGATATTTAGAAAAATATGATAGTTTTATTTTCAATTTAATCATTGTAACTATTATTATTTTAAATACTTTGTAAATGCATACTTGTATCTAAATAATAATTGTAACAAATGTTTAAATATGAAATAAAAATTCTATTGATCCATTTAATTCTTTTTATCCCTTTTCAATTATTTACTTATTATTTATAGTTCCTTAAATTAAATAAATGAAAATTAAATTTCAGATATTTAATCCTTAGAATAATAAATAATCAACTAAACATTGATTCTACGTTGATCAAAATAAATGAACTTGGCGCCTCCATCATCCAAAGCAACACACAGTCAAACGCAATAACTGATCAGACGCATTCCTTTCTTACTGATTTCTTACCAAGTACTGTAAATCCAAACTGCATACTTCTTTTGACTGGCTCAAACAAACCAACGTGAATTCAAACCAACTGCCTCTTTTACTGATTAAATCAAAACAATGCGAATTCAAACCGAATCTCGGAATAACTTGCAAAGTGCCGTGGAATTTTAACCTTTCTGAGAATATGCCCACAAAAACCTTAATTCCTGATTAAATGCCAAAAAATGTTCACCTGGTCAAAAATTGAGTCAAAATCAACTAAAACCCTAAGCCAACTGTGTGAACTGTTCTAGAGCCATGAAAACCAGTAAAACCCTAATTGTGTCTGACTGACGAGAAAAGTCCGTTTGACCGATTCTTGAGCCAATCTGAAACATCAGGAAACGCCTGAAGCTGTGATTTCTTGTGGAAAAATGCGAGGGCAAATTTTGGGGTACAACAGTTGCCCCTGTTCAATCTTCTTGGACCTGAAGAGTTAGATTGGCAAGTTTTCCTTTCGCGACTTGAAGGTAAAAGAAGATTGGACACTAAAGTACCCAGAAAATTTACGCTCGGCGATATGATGGTAGAGGTGAATGGGCTTAAAGATGCCATTTGGTGATGGGCTTAAAGATGCCATCTGGTTATGGGCTTAAAGATGCCATCGGGTGCGATAGAATCTTGTCGGGGAATGGGCTTAGAGATGTCATTTGGTGATGGGCTTAAAGATGCCATCTGGTTATGTTGAACTGTATGTCAATGGTGAGTGGACAAGTGTCAGAAAGGCATCCATGCTTTGGAACATCTCTGAATTGGGGGTCCGAATAAGCAACAGATTGACGTCCATGTCTGGAGAATCCGTAAACTATTTTCAGGAGTTGAGATTGAATAAGCAATAGAGCAGCATCCGTTGTTGGGAAGCGTCCGTAAACTGTTTTCAAAAGTTGAGAAGAGTCTGAACAAGTTGGTAGATTAACATCCGTTGTTGGGAAGAATCCGTAAACTGCTTTCAGAAGTCTTGAGAAGAATCTGAACAAGTGATAGGTTAACATCCGTTACTTGGAGAACCCGTGAATTGTTTTCAGAAATCTTGAAGTTGAATAAGCAATAGAGCAACATCCGTTGTTGGGACGCGTCCGTAAACTGTTTTCAAAATTGCCCCTGAACAAGTTGGTAGATTAACATCCGTTTTTGGGAAGAATCCGTAAACTGTTTTCAGACGTCTTGAAGAGGAACCGGTGTAGGGTTTCCTGATGATGAGCTCGTGTAGAACTGCATCTGGATGAATCTGGAATAAGTATCAGAATGTCGCCGTGTCCGGGTCACATCTGAGTGAACTTGGAAGATGATCTTTGTCTGCCGACTGATCTTACCTGAAAAGGTAAAGGGTTAGTTGTATGCAATGTTATGATGCATGATGCAATGTATGTGACATCAATGTTTATGACATGAATGTGATGAATGCGCATGTAAGCTGATGAGCTATCTCGCTGAGGATAGACGAATTTTAGACGGCTGAAGATAAAAGAATCTTGATTGCTGCCGGGGAAAATAAATCCTTGGCTGCTGCTGTGGAGGGCAAGAGTCTTCAATTGTTGAAAATGAGAAGTCTTGGGACCACTGTCGGGAGAATCAGAAGCTCGGGTTGTATGCCAAACTACTGGGGTCTTCCTATTTTGAGGAGATCTGTGTAGGATTTCCTGACGATAAGTCCGTGTAAAACTGCACCGGGTTTTTGAACACTTTTGACATTCGAATGCCCCAAGTGGTGATGTAGATAAATTCCTGGCTTGTTACAGGTGTTGATCTGGAATTCTTCAGACGTGCCCTGGCTGGATACAGGAGTCGAGTCTGGAAATAGTCGTCAACAGATATGCCCTGGCTGGATACAGGAATCGAATCTTCGAACTCTTCAGACGTGCCCTGGCTAGATACAGGAATCGAGTCTGGAAATGTGATCAACAGATATGCCCTGGCTAGATACAGGAATCGAATCTGGAATTGTGATAGTTGATAGATATTCCCTGGCTGGATATAGGAATCGAATCTTCGTGCCCTGGCTAGATACAGGAATCGAGTCTGGAAATGTGATCAACAGATATGCCCTGGCTGGATACAGGAATCGAATCTGGAATTGTGATAGTTGATAGATATGCCCTGGCTGGATACAGGAATCGAATCTTCGAACTCTTCAGACGTGCCCTGGCTAGATACAGGAATCGAGTCTGGAAATGTGATCAACAGATATGCCCTGGCTGGATATAGGAATCGAATCTGGAATTGTGATAGTTGATAGATATGCCCTGGCTGGATACAGGAATCGAATCTTCAAACTCTTCAAACGTGCCCTGGCTAGATACAGGAATCGAGTATGGAAATGTGATCAACAGATATGCCCTGGCTGGATACAGGAATCGAATCTGGAATTGTGATAGTTGATAGATATGCCCTGGCTGGATACAGGAATCGAATCTTCAAACTCTTCAGACGTGCCCTGGCTAGATACAGGAATCGAGTCTGGAAATGTGATCAACAGATATGCCCTGGCTGGATACAGGAATCGAATCTGGAATTGTTGTAGTTGATTTGTTGAACAACTTTGACATTCGAATGCCCCAAGTGGTGGTGAAGGAGTCTTGAATCAGATTACCCTGCATATTGAGAGATTTCTTGAAATCTTGACTGGACTGCCCCAGGTTAACTGAACTTTGAAAGATCTGTTGGACCTTGACTGGACTGCCCCAAGTTAATTGAATTGTGACATGTCATGCCCCTTGCTGATAGGAGATTTGTAATGGAAGTGTTATCCTCTTGAAGTGATCTTTACTTACTGAGAGAATTTTCGTTCCTCCGAACATTCGCTGTATGAATTTCTTCGCTGTCAAACAAAAAGCCAAATGCAGACAGTGATATTCAAATAATGCAAAGTTTATGTTTGTCTCGAAGTTTTGAAAAATGCGTTTTTAGCAGAAAACTTTTCATAAGACAAGTCAACACAAGATTTAGAGCAAAGCCCTACAGGAGTCAGGATACCTTTTGTAACAGTATGCTTTCGAACTAACCCATGCTTCAATTAGGACTTTTGAAGGGTTGTAACGTGGCCTGGTTCACGGTTTAAGAAACAAAGGATAAAGGCTCAAAGTATATTTGTACCCACCCGCTCTTCGTGATGTCCTTCAACCTAAGCTCAGTTAATTGTGTGTCACACTCTGTTTTGAGTTTGGAACGACTTTTGGGCGATGGTTCACCAGTTGAATTTGGGAAGACAGTCATCATCTCCTTTTTCTTTTTCAACATTTTTCATATTGTTGAGGATTTTGTAATGGCTTCACTATTTTGATTTTGATTTGTTATCCCTAACTTTTGCCTGACTGTTACCGTTTTCCGGGATTACTGTCAGCGGGATGCCCCAGTTTTCTTAAGCCTCCTTTATAGGTTTTGGCTTGGTGGGCTTTTCTCTTTTGAGAGATTGACTGTCTATGTGATAGGGAACCACCCTTGTCTTTTGATTCCAAGGGAATGCTTTCTTTTTTGACGTCGTTCATTGTATTAAGAATTGAGAGTTTGCGACTTTAATGCGCATTTTCTTTTGAATTAACTGAGATACTACCCTGCCCCAGGTTTATATCAAAGATTTTGATCGTTTAGAACAGAAAACTCCTACTTCTTTGGCTCGAAGGGGTTGACTAGGGATTAACTTCCTTATAACTCCAGTGTTTGGGGATTGAAAGAAATGCTTGTACATCATCAGCAAGGTCTGTTCAAAAGCATATTGTATAAGATCATGGTATTGTTTCTTCATCCTCCCTCTAAAGGCTTACAACTTTTTATCAAGAGTCAAATATCATAAAGAAAAGCATAAGAGTAGTGAAACGAATGGATGAATTCAAGACAAACATATGCAATGCATTAATGAAAACAAAGTTTAACATCAACAGATAATTGTTTGACAGCAAAAGAAATTACAACTTTGAAAATTCAAAAAGAAGCAAAAGTCTTTCAGCTTGAGCTTCGTCACTTCAAGTGGAGAACCCTTTAACAGAAGATTTTCATCTCGCCGTCTGGCATGAATTCCAGCACCCCAATGTCGATCAGATCTTGAATCTTGTTCTTCAAGGCCCAACAGTCGTTGGTGTCGTGTCCCGGGCTGTAGGAGTGGTAAACACAGAATGCGTCGGGATGATAGTTAGGAGAGGAGGTATTGAGCTTCTGAGGAGAGTCCTTTAAGGTAAGTAAGTTGACCTCCAACAGGCGCTTCAGTATGAAAAATGATGGTATTTCAGTCTCCGTGAACTGTCTTCCCGACGTTTCTTGCTTACGCCGATTACCCCGTTGACGCTGGCGAGGTTGTTGAATGGCTTGTGACCCTGAAGCAAGCAAAGGAGCTTTCCCCTTGTCTTCTTGAGTGGATGGAGGCTGAGCGGTGACTTGCTCTTCGACCTCAGATGTTTTCCCCAGTTGGTTGTTCGGAAGCAGTTGGCGAACAAGAACTCTGAGTTCCTCTTGTCTTTGAGATAGGTTTTGGATGAGAGCCATCTGGCCCACCAACTGTCCCATCACCTGGGTCCTTAATGTTGTCAGATCAAACTGCAGCTCCGCAACCTGATCACTCCTGGCATTGTTGGAATTCTCCAAGCCCTTTGTGAGGAGAGCTTTCATCTCTTCTTGCCCCAGAGACAAGTTCAGGAACATCTCCTGTAGCTGAGCAGTCTGGTCTCGAATGTCTTTGACAGACCTTTCTAGAGCCATCTCTTGCTGAAATAAACAGCAGGAGAGTAAGGAAACCTGAAAAAGGAAAGACTGTCAAAATGCAATGCATGATATGTGGATGCATGCTTTCAAGGATCTCTCGGGGTAAACACAAGAAAATGTTAGAGGTTGAACTCTGCTCTTGGATCGGAGATCTCTGCACCGGTGGACGTCTTTCCACGAGAATCAAGCTCACCATGTCAAGTGGGTCATAGCCACTGATTCAAGTTGTTGTATTTGAACTTTGACTGGAGAACTTTGTATCGGTGGATGTCTTTCCACGAGAATCAAGCTCACCATGTCGAGTGGGTCATAGCCATTGATTTAAGTTGTTGTACTTGAACTTTGACTGGAGAACTTTGTATCGGTGGATGTCTTTCCACGAGAATCAAGCTCACCATGTCGAGTGGGTCATAGCCACTAATTCAAGTTGTTGTACTTGAACTTTGGTTGCATTGGTTAGAGGAGAAACCCCTTGCCCCTTGATAGACGTCTGATTCAACGTAACCCTGCATCCAAAGAACCCTCGAGATCCTTGAAATGGTTATTGAAAATGTTATGGTATGATGTTATGATGTTATGTACATGTATGCACAAGCAAGTGAGTGTATATACAGACAAACATATTCACACAAAGCAGACAAGTCCTTAGGTTTAGGTTTGCATGAGGTTCAGGTACTACCCTCTTTCAGTTTGTTGGTTAAAACCTGTCCTATCAAAAGTAACTGGGTTCTAGAGGATCTCAAATCATTGGCTACCCTCGATCGGTCATAACTCCAACATCGCTATCTTTTCTTGCGGCCGGAACCATCGCGAGAGTTTAGCCTCAATGAGTGTAGCATACTTCTACTGTTCTAATGGCCAAGTTGGGTCAATTTAGGGTTCTAAGGTCGGTTGGTGCTTAATGACTCCTTGGAAGACCCATATTCTCCCCGTTTCAACACGAGGGATATCGGTACAGACCAAGGCGCCACACCAATGTAGCCACTGCTTCACCCATGTCGGTATACCCCGGACAGGTCCCTCGCAGATTATGCTACCTAAAAAGGTTTTCCCCAGATCCGGGTTAGGATCTATGAAACTCCGATACAAAGCCCACAAATGTAAAAGCAAACAAAGCAATCAATTGAAAATAAAGGTGATCTAAACCCTAAGGTAACCCCACTTTAAAATTCTCCCCAGCAGAGTCGCCAGTTCTGTGATACGGTGGGAGAACTAACTGTGAGTTTTGCGTTCGTATTCGCACTTGTGCGGTTGAGCAAGAGTCGCCACCGACTTTTTATTTTATCCTAAAGGAAAGGTTGAAAAAGCACAGCAAAAACCTTTTGAGATATTTCGTGGGTCCGGGGGGTAGATTATGAAAAGGGAAGGTATTAGCACCCTTTTCATCCATGGTTATCCATGGGCTCTTAGTTACTTGGTTTTTTAGATCACTTGCCTTGATTTTTGATTGCTTGAAAATGGTGTGTGTGTGGGTGTTTTTGAAAATGTTTTTGAAGAGATGCCTTGTCTTAGGCGACCAATGTATTTGACTCGTGTTTGAGTGTTTTACAAAAGTGTGGATCTTTTCGAAAAGATGTTTCAAATGTTTTTTGAGAGTTTGTTTGAAAGTGTTGTGGATTGTGGTTTTTGAAAAGAAGGCAAGTGTTTTCGCAAATTGATCTCAAGTAACTAAGAGTTTTGTCTACCCTATTGTACTCAAAGGTTTTCTCTATGTTTTCAACCCTTTTAACAATTTTGTTCCACCATTGAATTTGGTAGACAATCTTGCGTTTAGGAAGTTTATTCGGGACGGGCGCGGGTCATCGTATGGACCACGAATGCAATGGTGCCAAGTGTCTTTGGAAACTCGCTTTGAAGGGACTATGATCATTTCGTTTAGGCAACATTCGAAAGCGTCATCGAGGGACTTATGATCATTTTGAATTGGTTTTGCCAAAGATACTCGACGTGCAAGCATGGCCCGTTTTGGAAGGCAACATGTGGGATTACCCTAGAGGGTGCAAGTGTGATTGTGTATTGATTTCATGTATTTGTCTTGTATTAGGTTATCTAGCGTTTGATTTTATGTACATACAAACCCTAGGTCTAACCATGGTATAATTGGAAAACTGTAAATTGCGGAAATGTAAAGTCTACGCTATTACAAAATAAGTATCCGGGAGTGGGGGTACATGTGTATGAATGGGGATGAGACTTATAGTATCCAATAAGTTACAACCAAATCGAATTTGCGATCAAATGTAAATGATGTATATCAATGTATAAGATAATCAAATGTGTATAGGAGCAATATAAATGTGTTGTGTAAGTGTACAAGTATATGCGTACGTGATTATTTACAGGTTAGGATGTGAAATTGAACATGTATTAAGTATTATTAACTTGAAGAAAAATCAAATGTTTATTTAATAATCTTGTATTTTCTTAATACGTATAAAAAGAAAGTTTTAATCAAATGCTTTAAATTCTAATTAAATGATGTATAAAAATGATGTTTTGAGAAAAGAAAATATTTCTAAGTTTTAATTATGTATACAAAAAGTATTTTTCATTTGTTATGTACAAAAAATATCTTAATTAAAAGAAAAAGGTATTTTCGATTTTATTACATGGTATAATAAAAAATGGTTCTTTATTTGTATGTACAAAAAAGTATTTTAATGAAAAAGGGTTTAACATCCTAATTACATTAAATTTTGTATTAAAATATTAGTATGTTATTGTCATGGTGTATTTCTATTTAACTATGTTAATATAAGAAAAGGTATAGTTTAGTGTAAAGAAAAGTAAAATGAAATTAGTATTGAAATAAAAGAGTGGTTAATGTTAAGATGTTAAAAATGTTTTGAAAAGAATGGGCTTGGGCATTCAGAATGGGCAAGGCCCACGTTTGGGCTCAGAAAGCTTTAGGGTTTGCTTGTATTTTCATTTGGTACAAAGCTTTAGGGTTTGTGTACAGCGGCGCTCATGGAGGTCTTCTTCGTCTTCCTCGTTTACGCGTTTCTGAATCCGACTCTTCCGTCTAGCCACCAGCACTACCTCGTCCTCCCCCTTACGTTCGCTCAGGCAACGGTGAAACAAGGTAACGGCATGTCTCAAATTCGTTAAACATTTTAGATTTGCATGTTAAAGTTCTTTGATTTGTTGAATCCGATTCTATGTTTTAATGCATTTTTGCTTGTCTTGTGTGAGGTATGAAAGGAAAGGAGAAAACGAAAACTACCTTGACAGAGGGGAGGAAGAAAATGGAAGTGCTCAGGAGGCTTGACGAGCGGAGGAAACGTGATGCTTGCTTGGACGACACTTGGTACTTCTGTATCTGTATCTTTCTTCTTCTTCTTCGTTGGCTTGAGCTTGCCTTTGAAACTGTTGAGCTTGTTTAATGGCCCATGATGATGTTGTCTGAGGCTTGCCTGTGTTGTTGCCTTTGTTGGATGCCTGGGTTGCCTTTGACTTTCTTCTTCTCTTTTGCCTTAATACCTTCGTATGCTTGCCTTGAATGATTTGTCTTTGGATTGTTTATTGTTTTTGAAATGTTGGTTGTTGGCCCAATGATGGTATCCTGAGGGCCTTGGTGTTGGGGTTTGGAAATTGTGTTTTGATGTTGCCTCTGATTCCTGGAGCTTCCTTCTATCTCAACTTGCTACTGTTGCTTTGTTAGGGCCAATGATGCTATGCTTTGTATGTTTCTTCTGGTTCTTTGAAAAGCTTCTGCTTATGTTGAGTTGCTACTGTTGAAATGCTATTTTGACTAGCTTCTTTTATTGCCCAATGATGTATTCACTGAGGGCTTGATGTTTGGGTGGTATTATGCAGTATGCTATGATTTCACTGGTTTTAGGTAGTATGATTGCAGGTCTGAGGCTTTTTGGTGAGATAGGTTTATGGTATTGGACTTGGTTTGGTCTTTTGGCAGTAGGCAGGTTTTATTAGGCCATTGCAGGCTTATGCTTCAGCTGGTGAGGTTTTTGACAGGTTTCAGGTTATTATGGTTTAGGCCCTTAGCATGTTGTTTCAGGTTTTGCATATGCAGGTGTTTTTAGTGGTTAAGGTTTTTTATGGTTTGACAGTAGGGTGATTGCAGGTTTTTCTTGTGGTTAAGCTTTGGTTTTGACAGAGGTTTGTATGATTTCAGGCTTGAGGCCTAGCAGGTTTGGTAGTTCAGGTTTTGCAAATGGTAAGGCTTTAAAAAATGGTAAGGCTAATGCAGGTTAATCATGTTTGGCTTCATGTTAGGCTTGCTTCAAAGCTTCAGGCAGGTTTTTTAATGTTTGACAGGGGTTTGTATGGTATATGTTGGTAGGACTTTTTGGCTTAGATTTTGCATATGTAGGTTAGGCTTTTGACTTGCTTCAGCTGGTTTGTATGTTGAGGCCGGTTTAAGCCAATGCAGGTTTTGTGAAGTCTTAAGGCCTAGGTTGAAATGCAGTAGCAGGTTATATCAGTTTGTATATTTCTTTTTACTTTGGTGAAAGTTCTGCTTCTTTTGCATCTGTTGGTATGGCCCCCTTTCTTTACTGTATTCAGTCCCTTTGTATATCTTTCTTTCTGCCTAAAAGCCTAAAAACCTGCTCCTTATCTCTTCTTTTTCTCTCTTTGGTACACTTCAAAGAATATTAAATGTTTTTCTTGTGTACTTTCTGAAAGGGTCACATGGGGAAATGATGATAAATATAGCTTGCTTGCATATCTTATCTTTTCTTGACAGCTTTTGTACTTTTATCTTCTTTGACATCTTTGTCAAATCCTCTTCTTGACAGCTTTGAGTAGACTTTTTGGCATTTGACAGCAAGTTTGACACTTTTGGATTTTGACAGAAAGTTTGACACTTTTGGATTTTGGTTGGGTTTGAACTTGGAGTTTGAGATTTTGAATTTATGCAGTTTGACACTTTGAATTATGCAACTTGGCTTTTGTGCATTCATACTTTAGCAAATAAAACTCGTCCCTCTTTGTGAACCGGGAGCAATCCCGTGATTTGCAGAGAGGGTTAACTGATCCCCATCAGTGGCCCTTAATGATGAATTTCCTTTATCTGTCTTTATTTATTTATCAGTCACTGACTTTTCTCCTTTTCTTTTTGCAGATGAATATTTGGATGGAGAGGGATAAAGTGAAGAATGAAGAATTGGGGACTTAGAAGATATTTAGAAAAATAGGATAGTTTTATTTTCAATTTAATCATTGTAACTATTATTATTTTAAATACTTTGTAAATGCATACTTGTATCTAAATAATAATTGTAACAAATGTTTAAATATGAAATAAAAATTCTATTGATCCATTTAATTCTTTTTATCCCTTTTCAATTATTTACTTATTATTTATAGTTCCTTAAATTAAATAAATGAAAATTAAATTTCAGATATTTAATCCTTAGAATAATAAATAATCAACTAATCATTGATTCTACGTTGATCAAAATAAATGAACTTGGCGCCTCCATCATCCAAAGCAACGCACAGTCAAACGCAATAACTGATCAGACGCATTCCTTTCTTACTGATTTCTTACCAAGTACTGTAAATCCAAACTGCATACTTCTTTTGACTGGCTCAAACAAACCAACGTGAATTCAAACTAACTGCCTCTTTTACTGATTAAATCAAAACAATGCGAATTCAAACCGAATCTCGGAATAACTTGCAAAGTGCCGTGGAATTTTAACCTTTCTGAGAATATGCCCACAAAAACCTTAATTCCTGATTAAATGCCAAAAAACGTTCACCTGATCAAAAATTGAGTCAAAATCAACTAAAACCCTAAGCCAACTGTGTGAACTGTTCTAGAGCCATGAAAACCAGTAAAACCCTAATTGTGTCTGACTGACGAGAAAAGTCCGTTTGACCGATTCTTGAGCCAATCTGAAACATCAGGAAACGCCTGAAGCTGTGATTTCTTGTGGAAAAATGCGAGGGCAAATTTTGGGGTACAACAATCACATTTTCATACATCATGATACATGCATATACGCATCATATCATACAATCTCATTTATGTTGAGAACATAATTGCTTGATCCATGTCATGCATTGCATGTGACTGGCCTTTACCTTTCAGGAAAGATGCAGTTAAATTCTCAATTATGTCAATGGAGACAAAATCAGTTAAATTGATTCCTAAAGATTTTTCTGAGGCAAACCCAGTCAATGGAGACAAAATCAGTTAAATCGATTCCTAAAGATTTTTCTGAGGCAAAGCCATTCAATGGAGACAAAATCAGTTAAATCGATTCCTAAAGATTTTTCTGAGGCAAAACCTGTCAATGGAGACAACCCTTCAATGGAGACAACCCGTCAATAGAGACAACCCGTCAATGGAGACAACCCGTCAATGGAGACAACATGTCAATAGAGACAACCTTTCAAAGGAGACAACCCATCAATGGAGACAACCCATCAATAGAGACAACCCGTCAATGGAGACAACCTGTCAATGGAGACAACCCGTCAATGGAGACAACCCGTCAATAGAGACAACCCGTCAATGGAGACAACCCGTCAATGGAGACAACCTGTCAATAGAGACAACCTGTCAATGGAGACAACCCGTCAATGGAGACAACCTGTCAATGGAGACAACCTGTCAATAGAGACAACCCGTCAATGGAGACAACCTGTCAATGGAGACAACCTGTCAATGGAGACAACCTGTCGATAGAGACAACCCGTTAACGAAGACAAAACCACCTACCAACAATCTCCAAATGGCATCTGTAAGCCCATTCCCGACACCACCAGGCTGACACCACTTCATGCGAGTGCAAATTTCTGGGCACTCTAGTGTTCAATCATCTCCCACCTTCGGATCACGAAAGGCCCGAACACCAATATATATCCTCAGGTTTAAGAAGATTAAACAGGGGCAGATGTTGTACCCCAAAATTTTCCCTCCCATATCTCTCAAGACTTATCAAGAATAATCTTCAAGTTGCTCAAGATGGCTCAAGAGTTGGACAGTCAAATCATCTCCTAAGGCAGTCAATTCAAAATTAGGGTTTTGTGTTGCATCAAGGTCCTTACATCCAAATGACCTAAAGTGCTTCCCAATGTCCTAATATGTTCTTAAGGTCATCCATGTCAAATTTCAAGCCTTGCATAGAAAGTTTGGTCAGTCAATTGCTCAAGAGGCCCAAAAATCGACTGTGTTAGGGCAAAAGTCAACTATGACCTACAAATAGTCAAACCTCAAGATTTTTTGTCAACATTCTCATTTTGAAGGATAATTCATCATTTGATCAAGGGTTTACCATGATTCATCAAGGATTGCTCAAGATTCATCAAGATTCAAAAGTTGCTAAATTAGGGTTTATTAGGAAAAGTCAACTCAACTTTGACCAAGCATAACTTTCTCATAATTTATGATAAATGACCAATCAAAAGCTCATTTTTAAGAGGATGTAATTTCCTACAATCCATCTTCACACCCCAAGATCAAGAAATTCTCTCACAAAAAGTTACAAATTTGGACATTATAGGTCATTTTTGAAAGTCAACAAAAACACCTTTTTTCCAAAGCTTATAACTTGAGAATGGAATATCAAAATGATATGAGACAAAAAGGGTTGGTTAAAGGACATCTCAAGATTTATAAAAAGTCCAAGAACACCTCCAAAAGTTCAAAATTGAAGAAGTTATGCATTGTTGAAGTTGGGCATTTTTCCAAAATTGCCAAAAGTCAGCTATCCCCAAAACTTCAAATTTTGTCAAATGGACCCACTTTTTTCCACTTGATTTGGTCTTTTCACACCACACACGTGTCCCATCTTCAATTTCATGGCCATTCATTTATTTTTCTATTTTATTTAATTTTTATTGAATTAATTCATTTTAAATCAATATTAATTCAAATAAAATCCAAAAATTGATGGAATGATATCTTTTTGATCATTGCAGCTTTCAATTATCATGATTCACATAATCAAATTCGTATCAAGCATTGTTGTGCAGAAAAAATCAGATTTGGTACAATTTTGGAAACTTGTTAATGGAAGATCATATCAAATCTCCAATCTTCAATACTCATGGATTCAAGGCCCAAAGATTAACCTAATTCATTCCCTTATACACACACAAGCTGTACATATCAAGAACATGACCGAATTATTGCAGAAACGGCCAGAATTTTTTTGAAAAAAGCTTGGAAAAAGTGGAATCTAAAAACGATCTTAGGGCTCGATTCAAAGCAAAAACTTGACACTAATCTCTTGTTGGACGTCTGCTGAAGCGATTGGAATCAAAACCAAGTCCTAAAACCTCCTAAATCGCGCTGTAAGTACTCAAGAACGTGGCCCTGAACACGAAATCCAACCCTCTGATTCTTGCATCCTTTCACTAAAATCTTTGCATATTTGTGTTTGTCGCTTCATTTAGAACATTTTTGCAATATTTAATTTTGTTTTGATAGCCTGTACAGCCATGCCCAAAGCTAGGGTTTTGGTTTTTGCTTTTTAGGCGTTTGAGTTACAGGGAAAATTGGAACAAGCCATGGCCATGGATGGATTTAGGAGAACGAAACGAGCATGGGGATGAATTTAGTTTGCATTTATATTGCCTGGAAGTTGTTTTAGAAGGAACCTACGGATCTTGCTGCGGATAAAAATCCGCAGGTAAGAAACCAGTGGCTCAACGAAGAAGACGCTGACGCGTCTCCCTCTCATTCGCTAGTTCAAATGCTTCGCGCTTTTTATTTTTTATTCCAGGCGTGTTAATTGTTTTCCAATATTATATTTAGTGCTTATTCCATTAACAAAGAGATGTAGTGGTTGAGTTGGTAAGGGAGGCGTGTAAAAGTCGAACCCAGGTCCCCCAATATTTGTTATGATTTTTCTCCAGGCAATTGTATGCAGCATCATAGGCGTGGACCATCATGTTCTTCCAGATCTCAAACGCCAAGTGGCCCACAAATCAAATCCAATGGCTTAGGTTGGACATCCACCATGGTCTCTGGTCAACGGGCGCATATGGAATCACAGAGGTCAACAAAGGCCAACGTTAATGGGCTTGGAGATTTGCTGATTTCACCTTCAAATTGGGCCCAGCACCCCCCTTTGGTTATTTCTTTCCTTTTAATATTTTATTTATTTACTTGTTTTATTTTTATTATTCTTAATTAATTACTAACCAAAATAATTAATAATTTTCTTCATAAAATCAGAAAACATAAAAAATAATATTTTATTAATTTCACTATTTCATTATTTTTGTAAATAAACTTTAATCAATTAATTTAGTTTTAATTAGGGACAATTTTAATATTTTTTGCAATAAATTAAAATTAATGTAGAATTAGGTTTTTAATAATTTTAATCATTTTATTTTATTTCCTTAAATATTAAAATCAAAAAATATATTTCTTCATTTGATTAATTAATTAACTTAGTTTTAATTTCTTTAAATTCAAAATAACGAAAAAACATGCTTTCTTTCAAAAAAGGGTCAAAACCCTAAAAATACGTCGATCTAATTTTCTTCGCACGCGATTTATATTTCCAATATTGTAATTGCTTCTAGTATGTAATAGCTTTTAATTAGGACTTTATTTATTTATCGCTTTCTTTTATTTTCCGCAATTTAAATTAAAGGGTTTGTTTTTGGCGATGTAAATACCCGACGCCTTGTAATAGCTTAGATTTAATTTCCCGCAATTTAATTTCCGCACAATATTAACTGTTAGATGTCTGATAATAGGGAATGCATGACAAGATCCAATGTATGAACTTAAAATCAACATAGCTCGCCCATAACATGTACAGATAAAATTAATCGAAATAACACACTTGCACATGCCACTCTTAGGGTACACCTCACTTGGTTGCCTCGAATGTGGTCATTGAGCATAGGAAGTTTTAGAGGTCGCCCTCTTGTCCAAAGATCATAGTTTTCTCGAAACGGTTGCCTCGGAAAAATGATCTAGGATATTAGGGTTACCGCTAAGGCGTCCTAACGTTGCTTTAGTGACCACACGTCCCTTAATCGAATTGACCCGAAAACTCCAACGACGTTGCTACCTACTCCTCAATAGTTGGATAGCATTGTCTAAAGGACATTTGTACAGATTAATTCCTTTTTCGAGTAGGTAGATGGTTCTTAAAGTACTTGCTCCTTTTAAAAACAAAACAAAACTTCTCGCACTTACACTCCTTTCAAAACAAAAACTCTTTTCAAACCCACAAACACAAAGAAAAGCAAAATTTTGAAAACACAATGAGCAGGTACCTAAGAGCCCGTGGATAACCACGGATAGAAAGGGTGTTAACACCTTCCCTTTCTATAATCTACCTCCCGAACCCGAGAAACATCTCAAAAAGGAATTTTTCTGTGCTTTTGTCCTTTCCTTGTTGGATAAAATAAAAGACGGTGGCGACTCTTGCTTACCGCAATATTTTGCGAAAACAAACGCAAACGCGAACCAGCATTCTAAAACAGTCAGTTCTCATTCCCACCGATCACAGCGGGGAACCTTGATGTGCTGTGCTCCATTATTGGCGAGGTGGTTTATTTCGCACCTCCCCAAATTAGTGCTGAAGAACAAAGAAGGCATGGGCTGGGCCTATAGGGTTATGTCTCTCTCTCATAATGACCTCATCTGGACTACCAAGGGTATGGACGAGGTGGCTATTATTGATCGATGTGGGGAGTACCCCAATGTTCCACTGATAGGAACCAATGGAGGAATTACTTATAATCCATGCTTGGCCTTACGTCAGTTTGGGCGAGCTAGAAGAGAAGGTCCTCATGAATTGCTGATGCCTAGTATTATCTTTGATTTTCAAGGGGATAGTGACGAGCAACGCCGCAGATTCATACAAAATATCTAATGAGTAAGTGCACTAACATAAGAGACTAAAGTGAAACCTTAAATTAAATTAAGAGATCAAAAGACAAGTGAGGGGGATATGTTGGAGTAAGTATAATTTCTCTATTTTTTTTTTATATTTAGTTTTTTATATTATAATAATATTCTCCTAAATTATTATTGTAGAATATTACTTGTAGTTGTAATTTCTTTATTTACATCTGTAATTGCTGAAGAATAAAATATTAGGGTATTTTTTCTTTTCTAATAATAAGAAAAAATAATCAACTTCATCTTTAAAAAATTTAATTAAGTATATAACTAATTTTCTTCATCTAGTAAAATGTAAAATAGACAAGTGCATTTTCAAAAGTGCAACAATTTTTTCCGTTATATATTAGATATCATAGACAAGCTTGGTTATATCTGAGAGAAAAAAATATGAACGCATTTTTTTGTTGCTTATATTCATACTCGTGATAGCAAGTAGTAATTGATTAATATTTTTTTCTCCAAGTGAAGATAATCTTACATAAGAAACTGTCAGGTATATTTTGATACTCTACACACTCTTGATCAAGAGTTCTTATAAATATTAAATACATACACATAAAACTATCATCCTCTTGAGGGCACATGTAGTTATATTACATCAAATTCATCACATAAAATAAGAAAACTGTTCTTTTCTCAGGTTATGCAGGTTCTATGAACAATGTATCCTGTCATTTATTGAATAGTTAGATTATAGGTAATAAAAATTCAAAAGAAAACTTTAAAGAAAAGCTATAAAATTAGATACTATTTGAAATACTATACTCACTCCGGTGAAGATTGTTCCAACAAAGAAGTTTTCTCTTTCAGTTGGTGACATGATTATTGAATGGTATTGCAGATCAATTTTAGCACACTGCATATACACATTAAATACTTAAGACTAGGTACAATTTTTTTTTTGAATTCTTGTGTATAAAAGTGTGTGTGACTCACCAAATATTTGCTTTTCAAGTGCTTGTACAAATCAACATTGTTGTACTTAAGCACATGGAAGATGACTTTATCTATTGGATGGGAAAACCTGAAAATTTAACATTATTAGAATATGTAAGCAAGTATAATACATTAAGCAATTCTACTTGAAAGCAACCAAACATGTCAAAATCAATTCTAAGTGTTTAAACCCTAGAACCAAACATATAATATTAATTGAAATAGGCATCATTGTGCTTAAATAAAAATTACTTCTTGGTATGGTTAACAGCCTTAAGTGGCATCAAGTGGTTTATCTCCAACCTATTACTCCACCTAAGAGTAAGCCTGCAAAATGCACCAAAAAGTTAACAATTATGCATGTTTATTTGAGAAGTGTAACACCAAAGCTTTGTTACAAACTTTATGGTTATATACAAAGCAGAATTCTCTTACGTGAGTGGTGTTGTTGTTTTTCTGAAAGCCTGTTACATGAAAGCAAAAGGAAAATTTTAAGCTATTTATACATTTTCATGTCAAATATTTCCATAGAAACTAGATTTTGTCATACCCTTGCTTTAACGACAGTTACGCGGCTTGAGTTAATTTTTCCTGTTAAATTTCCCTGGATGATTATTCATATATTATCAGCAACCTCGTAGATGCGGAGAATCTAAATCTATAAGAAGAAAGATAAATGTTTTTTTCTGTTAAACAGTGAACATAGTTTAACTTACCTCCCAAGTAAGAACGTAGTCTTGTAAATTGTCGAGGGAAGAGAAGGCATACAAATTTGAGTTCCAGTTCGAATTTGCAGACATACTTTGTGTAGAATGACACCAAGAATTTAATGGAGCCATATTATCCCTCGGATACTGGTTGTAAGCTTGAAAATGTTGTCTCGTAGGTTGCGCGGAAAAATTTCTGATTGGTTCTCTAGGAAAACTAGGAAACATTGGTAATTGACTTATTGATAAGTATGACTGAGGTTGCATTTGTGAGTTTCTTATTACATTAGGAAATGTAAAATTCCCATTGGAAACACCAGCTTGGAATTGACAAGAAGAATCCAATGTTGATGTGTTGGCCGTTATCGCGCTCGGATTATACCATGATTGTGAAATGTTTTCATAAAATAGTCCTGTTGAATTTCCTTCTTTTGTATTCGAAACTGGAGCTTGTACTTCGAACGGAGTAAAGTTTACAATGTTCGATGAACTTGCGGTCCATTCAACATTTGATGTTTGATCATCTGGTGTATTGTTTGAAACAACATTCAGGGCTTTTTCCAGTTCATTTTCAACCTCTAATAGAGCTTCAGCCGAAACCTGTTTTTCGAACGAGATTCCTTGATCTTGTCCAAGAGAATGGTTGATGCCATCAAAAGGGTTTTCATCCAGTGTGAAAAGGTTTATCAGATCATTGTCTTCTTCTAATGGTGTAAATGTTCTCGACCTTTTCATCGGTGGAAAAATATTGTTGTCACTATTAAGCTCGGCCATGATATCTTCATATAGATTTATCTGATTTTGAGAGTTAAGGGATGCAACATTTTCCTGGTCCGTGCCATTTGATAAAATCAAGTCCGGAAAATCGATAGGCTGTAAGGTGCTTACACTCTCCTGAACAAGAATGTATTGTATGTCAATATAATAAATAAATCGATCCATAATCAGAAACATAAATATATATACATAGACTAATTCCCTCATACTATACACAGTACTCAGTCTCAGACATATTTTTAATGTGAAGTGTTATATAACACTTCACACTAAAAAGTGTCTAAGAGGTATCGGTGTAGGACATCAACATAAGACAGACGCATGTAATTACAATCAATTTCCTCTACTTTTACATTACAAATACAAAAGAGGTACATTACCGGCGTTAAGTCCTTGCAAGCTTCGCTTATGTTCGCTCCTATCATCGCTTGAGATGCTACGGATTCTTCTGAAAATATCGCAATAGTATGAAGAATGAGAAAATGCTAAAAGAATTGAATCAAATATTTATGTTGTAAGAGAAATAAATAACCTTGGACATTGAGAACTCTGAAAAGTGTTGAATCAGGTGTTGTATTAATTGACCCAACACTTGTTGAAGGAAATTCCACTATTCTTTTTTCTTTAAGTGCAGTGTGTGCTTCTCTAAAGTTTTTTGACAGTAAAATCGTCAATTGACCAGTGCTGTAACTAGAGATTGGAGCCTTTGACCATGTTAATACATTATTTCCCTACAAAAACAAGAAACATATCATCATAAATATACTCTTAGGTGCATTTAATGCTTGAATTACAAAATTATCTCTCCATTAATCACTTGATATTGCTAGTGGATAACAATTTAATTTAGGATATATTAGTAATTATATTATCTCTCTTACATGAAATCAAAAAAATAATTACACTCAATTGTCTTTCTTAATAAACGTGAAATATATTTTTTTTTAATTTATAAATCACGTCGAACTAATATCAATATTGAACATCAACACAAGACTAACGCATATAATTACAATCAACATCTCTATTTTAAAATTATTATAAGTATCAATGTCGTGTCTAATGGTAGAGTCTTTATAGGCCTCCAACATCTTTATGAAATTTTAGAGGATAATAATTCAAATATTTCGTATAAGGGAGAATAACACTTACCAAGTTAAATATGACTCCAAAAATTGGAACTGGATTAGGACTTATCACTGACAGGGACACAGCTAGCTGTGTGGAGCAACATGAGCATTAGTCAATATTAGAAAGTTACATTTATCCAACTACTCGGTAATCTTTTCTAGTGTCTGCAGAATCGTTTTAAGATTTAACGGCTCTGCAATCACTGCATAAAAAATATAAATATGTATTGTTTGAGCATATTACCGGGACACATTTTTTGGCAACTTCAAGAAAATCGATCTGACAAGCTTGTAATCTTCGACCAATAACTTGACTTCTTTGAATCATAGGTACACAGACAAGCATTGTCTTAGGAACAGGTTCACCTGAAGCCACTAGAATACAATGTCTTTCTGCATTGTAGTATTCTCTTTCTGTCATTGTATCACATGGCTTTGGATACATCTAAACAATTCAACCACTTTTTAATTTGCTAACTTACTTTTATTTCCTCTATATTGTTTCATGTATAAAATAGTTAAATTAATAATTGAATAATGAGAATAAAAATACCACAAGAGCCTCTGCTAAACCTTCTGCCATGCTAGATTGATTTAGATCATTTCCATTGAATGATAAATGTGACAAATGTTGCATGTATTTATTCACATCTTTTGTCCAGTTTATGAATTGCATGTCATAGCCTGCTTCCACTGAATACAAGTTAAAATGTTCAGATATATGCATTCAATAAATTGACATATAAATTTTATAGAAAAAAAAAGTCTTACCTAGTTCAGAGTTTGCATTATAAAACACCAGCCCAAGATAATTTTCCTGTAGAGAAAAAATATATGATGTAAGAGAAATTATATTATTTAGTAGAGACTTAAAAATTGGATTATATTTGGATAAAATTTAAAGAAAAATATTATTAAAATTACATGGTCTTGTCTTTCACCAATGAAGCACCTGCATAACCAACAACCAACAAAGGAAAAAGTGATACACATGTACATTGTTGGTTCATATATAACATGAAATAGTTTGAGTATTGCAACTATATAACTAGGGTGTGTGGTTGTTTCAAAGTTACAACAAATATTCATAATATAATTAGACAATGGAATATGAGAATTTTTCTCCACCACTATGTTTTTTTAGGAATTTTTGGCGAAATTTCAAAAATATTTTATATTTTCGGATATGCATCTTCGAATGTATCATTATTCCATAAAAATTTATAAAAAAGATATTTTTGGATATGCATCTCCGAATAAATCTTATTTTTTATAAAAAAAAATAATTTCGGATATGCATTTCTGAATTTTACTTTGTTATAAAAATTTAAAAATACAACTAAAAATCAAATGAAGTTAAATTAATTGTCTACAATTTTTTTTCGAAAATATGAAAGGTTAGTGATTTTTCAGAAAATTAATTTTTTTTTTATGTTAGATCGCATAAAGGTTAGTGATGCAGGAACGCAAGGTCTAGATCACCGAGATTATTTAGTTATATTTTATTTTGTTATAAAATATATTAATTAATGCAATTGATACACCTTGATTCTAATTAATACAAATATTAAAATATTTCGGATATGCATATCTGAAAACCTTTGAAAATAAAATATTGAAATATTTCAGATAAGCATATATCTGAAAACCTCTGAAACTAAATATTGAGTGCGTTCGAATATGTATATCTCAAAGGTATTTTTGAATTTTCAGAGGTTAAACTCAACATAGGTGGAACAATATTTTCATGTTTGATTCAAGTCTTACAAAATTATTCCAAATAATTTTTTATTCTAAGAAATAATATTTACATATGATTTTTCTATTCTTATTCTAAAAATATAAAGAATGAAAATAAAATATTCTCTAGAAATAACTTCAATTAACTATAATTTTCCACTATCATTCATATTTAATATTATTTTTTTTATTTTTTTTTAATTTAAAATTGAATAAATTTTATAGTTATTCTTAAAAATTTAAATTCCTACTAAATACATAAGTTAAAACAATATTTTCAAAAATAATAATCTTAAAAATATCATTCTAAAAAAATATAATTTTAAATCATGAAACAAGCCCACCTTAAATTTTGTAAGCAATGAAATTTTAATTCATTTAAAACCATGATAAATTGTCTCCTTAAATTATGTCAATTGGTAGTTTGGTAACTGTGCATCACAGACATGACATCTAATTGTAAGGATAAAAATTCGAATATATGACATATTATTTATTCATATTTAGGAGATGAATTTCTAACAACTCAATTACTTGCCAAAAAGAATTCATGATTATATTAAGCTTTAAGTATAGATTGTGATTATAATATTTAATAATGAAATTAAATATTTTATATGGTTAATTTCGATTTCGATGAAAGTTAATGCCTAACTACAATTTTTTTTGTTTGTTTGAGATTTGAATTTACTACTAATAATTATTGGTGTACAAGGAAGATAAAAGGTAAAATGAATATTTACTGACAACTTTAAATAAGGATTTACAATGAATTACAATAACTTACTCCACTAGGTTATTTATACACAAAATTAAATCTAAAATATATCTTTTAACAAAGATATAAGAAGATCTAAGATATATATCTTCGAATAAAGATATAAACAATCTAAAAGATATTCCTAAATATAAATTAATATCTAATTAATTATAAAATCTAAATTAATTCTAACACTATCCCTTAATTTATATTTACCCAAAACTGACAACACAAATTCCATCCCTTAAACCAAGAAATTGATCAGTTTTGATAGCCTTTGTCAGAACATCTGTCAGCTGCTTCTGGGTGCTACGGTGCACAACTTCTAAAATTCCATTAAGAACTTGATTCCTCAGAAAATGATACTTGGTCTCAATATGCTTGCTTCTCCCATGCAACACTAGATTCTTGGCAAGATTGATTGCAGACTTGTTATCAATCATCAGTTTCAGAGGTTTATTTACCTCAATCTTCAGATCTTTCAGCAAGTTCAGAATCCACACAGCTTGACATGCAGTCAGAGCGTCTGCAATATATTCAGCTTCACAAGTTGACAGTGCAACAACAGGTTATTTCTTGGAACACCAAGAAATAGGACCTCCCAGAAATTTGAATAAGTACCCAGAAGTACTTCTTCTGTCAACTCTATCTCTGCACCAATCAGAATCAGAATAACTCAAAAGTTCTGATTCGATCTTTCTTCCAGACAGAAATAACACTTCATATTTCAGAGTTCCATTTACATACCTCAGAATCCTGACAACAGCTTGGTAATGAGACCACTTTGATTTGCTCATAAATTTGCTAACCATTCCAACTACATAGAAAATATCAGGTCTGATATTACACAAATACCTTAGAGAACCAACCATCTGTTTGAAGGTTGTAGCATCCACATCCTCTCCATCAGAATCAGAGTCCAACTTCTGATTTGTATCAACAGGTGCGATAGTAACTTTGCGATTTTCTAGCTCAAATATCTTCATAAGTTCTAGTTCATACTTCATCTGATGGAAAATGATTCCTTTCTCAGAGTACATAAATTACATCCCTATAAAGAAACTCATTTTTCCAAGATCTGTCATCGCAAATGCATTCATCAGAACTTCCTGTGAGTAATATGTCATCAACATACAAACAGACCAAAATCATATTACCTTCTGAAGTATGCTGAACATAAACACCATACTCCATCTCACACTTCTGAAACCCTTGTTCCTTGAAAAACGAATCAGTTTTCAAATTCCAAGCTCTGGGCGCTTGCTTCAATCCATACAATGCTTTGTGTAATTTAAACACCATCCCTTCCTGATTCTTTTTCTCAAATCTAGGAGGTTGTGAAACATACACCTCTTTTTATAATGGATCATTCAGAAATGCACATTTTATATCTAAATGAATTAGAGGCCAATTCCTCTTAGTAGCTATTGCAATTACTAGTTTGATTGTTTCATGTCTCGCTACAGGTGCAAACACTTCAAAGTAATCCAGCCCAGGCTTCTGTAGAAAGCCTCTTGCTTCTAATCTCGCTTTGTGTTTGCCAATTGATACATCCAGATTTAGCTTCTGCTTGAAAACCCATTTGACGTTGATGGCTTTCTTTCCTTTTGGAAGTTCTGCCAGCTTCCAAGTCTTCTTTCTCTCTATAGCATCAAGTTCTTCTTTCATGGCCTGCAACCAAACTTGCTGCTTAAGAGCCTCTTCTGTGCTCACGAGTTCAGAGTCCACTAACATTGCACACTGAATAACTTCTCCTTCAGAGTCTACTTCAGTGTCTTGCAATATGTCAAACTCTACAAATCTTCTTGGGATGCTTCTGACTCTTTGTTGCCTTTGAACTAGACCTTCAGAACTTTGGACACCATAACTTTCCCCTTCAAAAGCACTTGCTTCAGAAATCAGACTTTCTCCAGAACCTTGACTATCTTCAGAGTCTGGATCACCATCGAAGTCAGAGTCAGAATCATCTTCTCCTTATGTATCTTATTCAGAGTCAGAGTCTTTACCAGCTTCAGAAACATGTATTTTTGACTTTTCTTCAGAAGTTCTCTCATCAGAGTCAGGACGAGACTTTTCCCAATTCCAAACTTCTGATTCTTCTACAATGACGTCTTTGCTGAACTCAACTTTTTAGTTTTTGGACAATAAATTTTGTATGAACCTGTACTGTGGTACCCCACCAGCAATATCACTTTATTTCTATCATCTAACTTTTGTCTTCTGGCTTCCGAGACATGTTTATAACATACAGAACCAAACACTTTCAAATGACTAATATTTTGCTTATCTCTAGTCCGCTTCTGAATATGAACTATTTCCTTTAATTTCTTTGTTGGACATATGTTGAGCACATAACATGCAGTTGCAACAACTTCTCCCCATAGAGTATGAGGAAGTTTCTTCTCTTTCAGCATGCTTCTCACCATATCAAGAAAAGTATAGTTTCTTCTTTCAGCAAGACCATTGTGTTTAGGAGTATAGGGAGCAGTAACCTCATGCTCAATTCCATTCTCCTCACAGAAACTTCTGAATTCTGTGGAGTTATACTCACCACCACCATCAATTCTAAGAATTTTCAGAGTTTGGTCACTTTAATTCTCAGCCTTCAGTCTGAACTTCTTGAATTCAGCAAACACCTGATGTTTGAACTTTATGAGAGATACCCGTGTCATTCTGGTGAGCTCATCATTAAATGACATAAAATATTTATTCCCTCTAGTTGATGCTACTGGAAAAGGACCGCACACATTAGAATGCATTACTCCCAAGGCATGTTTTGCTCTTGGAGCTACTTCTGATGCAAATGGTAATCTTGGTTGCTTCCCTTCCATGTACACCTTGCATGCTTTTTCAGGCTTCTTGATTGTAGGGATTCCATGTACCAGATTCTTTGATTTCAGATGTCCTAAACTTCTGAAATTCAGATGACCAAATCTTCTGTGCCACAGATCACTCTCCTTGACAACACTTGTTGCACGAAAACATTCAGAGTCTGCAGTTCTAACATTCATCTTGAATGTTCTGTTCCTTCCTTGTTCTGACTCCATAATCAGCTTCTGATTACAGTCATACAGCTTCAGAAGATTGTCCTTCATGGTCACTGAAAAACCTTTCTCAATCAGTTGTCCCACACTCATTAGATTGCTTTTCATGCCAGGTGCATACCATACATTCTGGATCACTGCTGTTTTCCCATTGCTTAGAATGATTCTGACATTTCCCATACCTTCTACATTAAGGTATTTAGCATCAGCGCATCTGATCTTTGTACTCTTCCCAGAGTCAAAATCAACCAACCATTTCTTGTTTCCAGTAAGATGGTTTGAACACCCTGTGTCCATATACCACCATTCTGATGAATTCAGATCACCAGGTTCAGAAGCCAACAATAGCACAGGTTCATCATCAGACTCTCCTCTTGCTATATTTGCTTCTTTTGACTTATTTTCTTTGTTGGACCAACAATCTCTGACATAGTGACCAAAGTTCTTGCAATAGTAACGTTGAACATTCTTCTTGTCAGACTTCTCCTTTCCCTTCTGGACATTCTTCTGCCTATCAGAGTTTGAAGCTTATGACCTTTGACCATCATTAGTTTTGTTTCTGACTTCTGACCAAGTCTGCTTCTGATGCTTCTTACCAGAAGTTACCTTCAGATCCTGCTACTCTACTTCCCTCTCAGAAGTTCTTGCAGTCATACGCAACTCATACGCCTCTAGACTACTTTGTAGCTCTTCAACTCTCATGGTGCTCAAATCTTTGGAATATTCAATTGCTACCACAATGTAATCAAACTGAGAAGTTAAAGATCTCAAGATCTTCTCAATAATTACTTATTCAGACAGAGTTTCTCCACAAGCTTTCATCTCACTAGTGATCAGAATCACTCTAGAGATGTATTCAGAAACATTCTCGTTGTCCTTCATGTTAAGATTCTTATATTGCTTTCTGAGAGACTGAACCTTCACCTTCTTCACTGATGCGTCACCACCGTAACATCTGACCAGTGTGTCCCACGCAACCTTTGCTGTTTCAGAATCAGCAATCTTCTCAAACACATTTGCATCCACATATTGATGGATGTAGAACAACGCCTTCTGATCTTTCTTTCTTAGCGCCCTATGTGCTATCTTCTAGGCCTCTGTTGCATCTGCTTCTAACAAATCATAGCTATTAGTGACAAGATCTAATACATCTTGAGCACCAAATAACACGTGCATCTGGATCTTCCAACGATTCCAGTTTTTGTCATCAAATACTGGAAGCTTGGAATGAATATCGTCACAGTTTCCGTTCATCTTCTACCTTGTGCAATTTACTCAGAAACTCAATGAAAAACAATGTTTCCCAAATTCCAGAATTTCTATCAATGAAACAATGTTTCCCAAATTCCAGAGTTTCTAACCAGGAGCTCTGATACCAATTGTTGGTGCACAAGGAAGATAAAAGGCAAAAGGAATATTTACTGACAACTTTAAATAAGGATTTACAATGAATTACAATAACCTACTCCACTAGACTATTTATACACAAAATTAAATCTAAAATATATCTTCTGACAAAAATACAAGAAGATCTAAGATATATATCTTCTAACAAAAATATAAACAATCTAAAAGATATTCCTAAATATAAATTAATATCTAATTAATTATAAAATCTAAATTAATTCTAACTACAGTAAAATCTAGATTCTTTTACTTGTCTTACCTAACTTGTGATTATCAAGTTTCTTGACAAGTTTTGGACACATAAATGTTATTTCTACATTAGATAAATTTTGTGTAATGAGCAATTTGTCAACCATTTTTTTTAAAGTTGTAGTTGGACGATGTAACTATATTTGTTTGCTTTTTATAATTTATTTTTGGATTTTCTCTCTTTATATTTTTTTTTGTGATGTTTTTGTGAGTCATTTTTGTGTTTGTGTGGATTTCTATGAAATTAATGAAGGTGACAAATTGTACTCTTAAGAGTGAAGAGAAAAGAAAGAGATGTGAATACAATATATAGATTATAAAATTTGAAAAATATAACATTATAGTTTATATTACTAATTTATAGACGTTATTTTAAAACAATGTTTTAATTTATATTTTATTGTTTATTATTTTTTCTTCTATTATTATTTTTATAAATTTTAATTATTTTAAATATATATTTAATTATTAATAAAAAATATTTTTTATGTCACTCTGTTAATTTTATTAAATATTTTAATTACTTTAACCGCTATCGGTTATTAGTTATTATTTATAAATTATAAATTATCAATTATTAACTATTATTTCTAAACTATAAATTATTAATTAATTTATCATTTAATTGTTAATTTTATCAAATAGAGCCATAATGAGAAGACATGTGTTTTAATTGTTAATTTTATCAAATAGAGCCATAATGAGAAGACATGTGTTTTTTCTGTAGCTAAAGTTAAAGAATATTTTCACATTACATAGATGATAAAGACGAGGGAGAAATTTAAATAAAGAGATATAAAAAGAAAACAGGTGGTTTTTCAATTCTTAAAATTATAGAATATTTTATTAATATTTGAAAGAATGATGTCATGTTTTTCTTTCTTAACTACAAAGAAATTTGTTTACACTATTTTAAATTTCAACATCATTTAATGACAATTTTGTTGATTTGCAAGACATGTCTATGTACTAACAGAAATTCATTGTTTATTGAAAAAATAATAACTAATTTGTGGTTAGAAGTTAGAATGAACAATAAATTATGCAAAATATTTTGCCAAAATTTACAATGTATATATGATGCAAAATTAAATATTTTGTAAAAAAAACAAACTATTTAAAACATCATATATCTTATAAAGTCGACATCTTAGTAAGTAATTCAAAAATAATAATATTTATTATTTTAATTCTTTTACAACAAAGTCAAACTTTACACTCATCTTTAGATAATTTACATATAATTATAAGAAAAAAATGTTCCTTGTAATCTTTTGACTAAAAGGAATTAAATCAAAATTAAAAGTTAAAAAAATCCAAGTATATTAAGAAAGCGCTCTCAGATCTATATAATTTAACTTTTTTTTACATGAAAAGTGTTACCACTATGTTACTTAAAAGTTTTATTTTTACTTTTTACAATTTAAATATTTTTGATTAAAATAATAATAATAATCATAACAACAACAATAATAATAAAAATAAAAATAAAAATAATAATAATAATAATAATAATAATAATAATTAACAAGTCATACATTCTTATCAATTTGAGATACAAAAAGGATTATAATAAATTTTAAAAAGCAAATAACAAAATAATATTTAAAAATAGCAGTCCAATAAAATTTAAGAATTTTTTTCAGTATCATCTTGTGATAAGGATTTGACCACTTTTTTTTTAGAGTTTTGACTTTTTATTGGCAAATTTTGACCATATTTAATTCTATATTATACTCAATTAAAATTTATTAAAATACATTTTTCTTTTTGATAGGCATTAAGATATTTTCTAATAAGTATATTGCATATTCAGTTATGTTCTTTTAGGTAAAATTCAATCATCTTATTCAATTAACTAATCATATTAGTGTACCTGGGTTCAAAGAATTTCATTACCCATTAAAATCACATGCTTCATAAGTTCTTAACTTTGAGTAACCTTCACTCGTTTGCATTCAATGAGAGTATGAATCATCATGTGAAAGAATGCAACAATAACTTTGGTTAATAATTTTTAAATAAATATAGAAGGATTTGAACAATTTTATATAATATTAATTATATTTTAATTACATCCTTCAAATTACTAGAGTTTCTTTTTTCACGAAACTGTGTTAAGATCAGAAAATACTAGAATTTTCAATTAAAAAAAAAACTAACATAACTGAAATTTTATCATGTGTAGCAATTATCATACAAAAATCAAATCAAATGATAAGAGAATTATCATCATACCTGACAATTTTTTCAAGATAATTTGAAACAATATCAGTCCAATACTGCTCCATGGCTTTGTTTCCATCAACTACTATGTTCAACCATCTCTTATTCTCCATTGATCAAATATAGGATAAATAAGTGATCAAATAATTGAAATAATCTACAAACAGAAAAGGAAAAAAAATCTAATTAAAAAGACAAACATAAATAAAATAAAATAAAAAGATAGAGGATGTAACAAATGGGAATTGAAATGCTTATAAAAAAAGGGATTTGAAATTATTCAGTAATGCATATTGTTTATTTTCTATGTATTTTACCTCCTCTTAAATTGTCACAATGTAAACGTAAATGTTTCACACCTATAACATTGTAATGCATATGAAAAAATGTTCTATATATACCTTACACACATCCATATTTACAAAGAGAAAATAATATATACATTACATTCATCCCCGATTTTAAAATGTTTCATTGGAGTAATGAAATAGAATTTTTTTAATTATAGTTTTCCTAATTAATTTTGTTGACCAACTTTAGTTACTTTATAAGGTTTCTATATATATATATATATATATATATATATATATATATATATATATATATATATATATATATATATATATATATATATATATATATATATATATATATATATATATATATATATATATATATATATATATATATATATATATATATATATATATATATATATATATATATATATATATATATATATATATATATATATATATATATATATATATATATATATATATATATATATATATATATATATATATATATATATATATATATATATATATTCATCACCCCTATCCTTAAAAAGCTTTTAAGGAAAAATAATAAAAATAAAAATACAAAAAACCAAATTATAAAATAAGAAAAAAAAACTTAAAAAATCAAAGAAGACCTTCTTCTCTCACATTTTTTAATGTATCATCTTTCTCCTTGCGGTTTTGCCTCTGTTAGAGCATTTTGATCTCATACAAAATTTATAAGTTTTCTCATCAAAATTTTTGTTGCAAAATAAATTAAATAGATCTCATGAAATTCTAATCATTTTTTATAATAAATATGATTTTTGAAAATTTGTACAATTAAGATCTTTTGCAGTAACAAAAAGTTATACCAAAGAGAAAAAGACATGAAGTTGGTTTGTATAAATATTAAATTATTTAAACTTGTATTTATTTCTCTCTTCAATTGAAACTTTTTATGCTAGATAAGATCTAAACTCCAATACATTAAGGAAATTTCATAATGACTTTTTAACTTTTTAAGTATAATTTTTACTATGATAAAAATTTTTAAATATTATTTAAAGAGTGAAAATATGAATAATTTATATATGTGTAAAAAAATATTATATATTTATTATACTTTTATGGAAAAATAGTAAAAATTACAATTAAAAAATTATACTAAATTTTACCTTTAACATTAACTACTAAATTAAATATCAATAGTTTTTTTTTAAATTTCTGAATCAAAAGGATAAGATGAAAGGGGAAAAAAATTATTTTATATATATATATATATATATATATATATATATATATATATATATATATATATATATATATATATATATATATATATATATATATATATATATATATATATATATATATATATATATATATATATATATATATATATATATATATATATATATAAATATATATATATATATATATATATATATTTATTTTTATTTTATTTGTTTAATTATTTGGTTGGTTATGTTTAAGAATGAAGGATTTGATTAATGTTCGCCCAAAAATTTTTCAAACAAATCTTATATTTGATTTAATTGTATATAGTTATGAGCACTTTCTAAAACAAATTTAATAAATATCGCATCATCAATCCTATTTCATATCTAGAATTAAAGAAATTAAATCGTAGAATATGAAGCTTAGGCACCTAAACATTAAAAGCATGAGGAAGATTACTACAGACAAAGTTTATTGGTATATCTGATTTTAAAATCGAAGAAGGTGAAATTTGTGGAGATTGTCGGGTTAGAAAGCAAAACCAAGATGTCTCAAGTGAAGGCTCAATATTTTTTCACTACTCATGTTCTTGAATTACTTCATATGGATCTTATGAGACTTATACAAGCGGAGAGTTTGGATGGAAAGAGATATGTTTTGTATGTGTTGATGACTACTCCAAATACACATGAGAGAAGTTTATTCGTAAAAAGTATGACATCTTCACTATTTTCGAAATTCTTGGTCATCGCTTACAATATGAAAAAGGGAGAAGATATTGACAAGATCATTCACATTTTAAGCGATTATGACAGAGAATATGAGAACTCCAACTTCTCTTATTTCTCCACTGCTGAAGGGATTTTCTAGTTCTTTTGCCCTATAAGATCTGAGTAGAACAACATTATCGAAAGGAAGAATCTTATTTTGCAATAAATTTGAAAGTTATGCTCCATGCCAAACATCTTCTATATCACTTTTGGGAAAAATCAAAGAATATTACATGTGATATTCATAATCAAGTAACAATTCTGCCAGATACCAAGGTTACTCGGTATGAGCTATGGAGGTGAAGGAAGCCCAAAATTAGATATTTTCTTGTGTTTGGCCGTATATGTTATATTCTTTCTAATTGTGAATAAAGAAGAAAATTTGATCTAAAGGACAATGAAGGATTTTTTTGGTTATTGCATTCACAACAAGGCATATCGGGTGTTTAACAAGAGTACAAAATCTAAGAGAATTCATAAATGTGATTGTTAACGATGATTAAGCTAAAGTGATTATCGACGAAGACAAAGACCATTGTCTCACTGGTCCAAATATTTAGTAACATGTTCTAAACAATATGGAGAACAACTAACAGTCAACTTAAGAAGATGGAGATTCAAAGGATGATGAGAATATTGCTTGTGAAAGAAAAAAAACATCATACAGGATCAAGAAGAATAATTATGTTAAAAATATTATAGGAAATCTAGATGAAGGAGTCACCACGTGAAGAAAAGAACCAGTTACTTATAGAGAAATGATATCTAATATGTGCTTTATTTTAAACATTTAACCCAAGAATGTCAAAAATCCATAATTGATGAATTATATGTCAATGTTATGCATGAAGATCTTGTTCAATTTGAGAGAAATAAAGTATGGGAACTTGTCCTAGACCTAATTCTGCAAGTATCATTGGCACAAAATGGACTTAGAAAGATAATACTGATGAGAATGGGTATGTTACTAGAAATAAAGCTCGTCTTGTGGCTATCAGACTACTACTTGGTTTGTCTCGTTTCCTCAAATTTAAACTATATCAGATAAATGTGAAAAGTGTCTTTCTTAATGGGTATTCAAATGAGGAAGTATATGTTGAGAATATAAAAAGGTTTATTTCTCCATGTCTTCCTAATCATGCCTTCAAACTCATAAAGGCTTTTAATAGCCTCAAACAAGCTTCAATGTCTTGGTGTGAGAGACTCGCGAAATTTCTTACTATGAATGGTTATGTTAAGGAAATAATTTACAAGACTTTGTTTACGAAGAAGGACAATGGGAATATTATGATTTCCCACATATATGTTAATGATATTGATTTTGGGAAGGATGCCAGCCAAGTTGGTGGATTATTTTGTCTAACAAATGCAAGCCGAATTTGAGATGAGCATGGTTGGTGAATTTTCCTATTTTCTTGGCTTTCACGTGAAACAAATGGAAGATGATGTATTTATTTCCAAAATTAAATATGCTAAGAACATTGTGTAGAAATTTGGCTTAAATAATGCACGAAACTAGGGCAGACCTATTGCCATGCAAATCAAGTAATCAAAAGATAAACAAGGAGTCTTTGTTGATGAAAGAATTTATAGGAATATGATTGGTATCCTATTGTATCTCACTTCTAGTCGCCCTGACATTAATTTTTTTTATAGGTGTATGTGCTCTCTATTAAGTCAATCCTAAGATTAGTCACCTTATTCAGGTTAAATGTATCATTAAATACATAAGTGGAGTATATGAATATGGACTTTTTTACTCCTTCAATACAAACTCATATCTAGTTGGATATTATGATGTTGACTGAGAAGACAATGTCAAAGATAGGAAAATCACTTCTGGTGGATGTTTCTTCCTATGAAACAATGTAATCTCTTGGTTTAGTAAAAAATAGAATTGTGTATCCCTTTCAACTGTAGAATTAGAGTAAATTGCTTCTGGAAGCAGTTGCACTAAACTATTATGGATGAAAAAAAATTCTCAAAGAATATATTATGATAAAATATGTCATGATATTATACTGTGACAACATGAGTGCTTCCAATATCTCTAAAAATCCTATCCAACACATCTCAATCAAACATATTGATATTTGTCATCTTTTTAGAAAGGAACTAGTTGAAGAAAAGAGAATAACCCTTGAGCATGTTCAAACTGACAAATAATTGGTTGATATATTCACAAAAGCTCTTGATGCTATCTAATCTGAAAATCTTCTATCAACTTTAGGAATTTATATTATTAAATTATGACAATTTTAAAAGTGTGACTGAATATTTTTTGGTCCTAGTGAGATCTTTATCGACCTAAATGTATCAGGAATAATGTCACATGTTTACTCCAGCTTAACACGTAAAAAGTATCTTTATATAAATATAAAAAATGTCCACTTTTTTATTTTTTTCTTATGTGTCCCAAACCTCTATCTGACCTTTCACTTACCTCAGTGAATATGTTGTGTCTTTCTGAAAACATGGTGGAAACAAGGCAAGGGACGAACACTTATAGAAAACATAAAAAAGACCTCAGAGAAGAAAGCCTCCAAAAATATGTTGTTATTAGGAACGTTCATGGAGTTTGCGTGAAGAGTCTAGAAATTGAAAAAAAAGGTCAATGGTAAGTCTGAATGTGTTTCTCCTCTCATCAAGCCAAATGAGTTCAAGCATAAAAATATAAAGAAGGCACATAATTTTATTCATGTTTCCATGTATGACCTAAATGGTAGTGTCATTGAACCTCTTGGGAACATTGAAGCAATCGCGGAACCTGAAGCAACTCATAATCCTTCTTCTGGTGTTGTCAACACTGAGAGCTATCATATTGAAGGTCCTCTTAATGTTATTCCAGGGAAAGCCTTTGAATTTATTATCATTGTTGAGACTACTATTGCTGGTAATAAGAATTGGGTTGTAGATGGTCAAATAGAGGTCATAAATGAGGTTATATAATAGTATGATAACTCAGATCAGTCGGTAGAGGCTTTTAATGAGTCTGATAATCCCCTTGACAATGTCTATTTTATTATGAAGAAAGTGTAGCCAAAGTAAAGTTTGTATATTATAGGAAGTTGGTACCATAAGGATAATGAATTGTGGATGCACATTAGTGTACTGAACTCATTGAGCTCCTTAGTGATTCTCAACTAATGAAAGCATTGATGAATGTTGTGCCATATCATCCAAAGATGGTGAAGGAATTTTTTGTTAATCTTCCTAGTTGGTTTAATAATTCTGAGAGTATAAAATATAATAAATTCCATGTTAGAGGATATTGTTGTGCATTTTCTCCTGCCATCATAAATGAAAATATTGGTTGTGGAAATGTGATAATTATTAACTGTATTCCCTATTCAAAGACCATGGATAAATAAATTACTGGAAATTTTATGAAGATTGTCCTTCAAAATTCCTTTTGGTAGCTAAAAAATATGAGTGTGAAGTATTCCATCTTGTAAAAGATTGGAGTAGAAAACTAGGCTCCCTCATCTCTCGGATCAGGTATCACTCCTAGCCTCACTGGTCTTTTGTACCAATTAGGAACTTAAGTTTCCTTTAATTTTGGAGAATATTGTGATACGGTAGGAGAACTGACTTGAAGATTTTGCGTTTGATCGTAAATGTTGCGGTTAGCAAGAGTCGCCACCGACTTTTCTTTTATCCAAAAGGAAAGGTGAAAAAGCACAGGAAAGACCTTTGAGATTGTTTCTTGAGTTCGGGGGTAGATTATGAAAAGGGAAGGTATTAGCACCCTTTTCATCCATGGTTTTCCATGGGCTCTTAGTTACTTGCTTGATCACTTGCTTTTGTTTGAAATTGTGCTTTATGTGGTTTTTGAAAGTATTTTGTAAAGAGGCCATTGTTTAGACAAACTTTGTAATAATTCTCGTTCGTAAGAATGCATACAAAGTGTTTGATCTTTTGAAAATGTTTTCAAGTTTGTAAGATGTTTTGAAAGTGTAAGTGTTTATTTTTGAAAATAGCAAGGATGTTTTGTTTTAAAATTGAGCAAGTAACTAGGAACATTCTACCTACTCAAAAGTCTTTCATGTTCATTTCCTTTTTTCCTTTGACATTGTTATCTTACCATTGATTTGGTAAGTAACCCTATCTTTGGATGTAAATAGGACGGGCGTGGGTCATCGTATAGCCATGATTAGAAATGTTGCAAGGTATCTTAGCATTCTATTTTAGGGACCAAGATCATTTGATAGGCAACATAGATAGCATCATCGAGGGACTATAATCTTATGTTTTGCTTGTTTTTGCTAAGATACCTCACATGCGTGATATGGCCATTTTGTAAGGCAACCAAGTGGATTTTATCCTAGGGGTGCTTGTGTGCAAGTGTATTGTTCTTCATGCTTGATTTTGTCTTTGATTAGGGTTTTCTACTTGATTGGTTTTAGTCTTTCCATACAAACCCTAATTACTAGCATTTGTATATAAAGCGATAAATTGCGGAATTTAAAATTACTACGCTATTACAATACTTGTGGGAGGGGGGTGTACAAATTACAAATGAGGATTGCAAGAAAATAAAGCATAATTATCTATTACAACCATATTGAATTTGGATAAATAATGTACAAGAATGAATAAATATACAAGAATGTAAATGTAAAGAAAATGGATATTTTGTTTGGATTTTTTTAGAGAAAAGGGGTTTTGTTTTAACCTAATTAACTAAAATAAAAATAATTAAGTAGATTAGTAAAAAGTAAGACCTAAATTTACTAGGAAAAGAATTTAAATAAAACCCTAATCTATTAATTGATTAAAAAGAAAATAAGTTTATAAGAAGAATATTTTTTTGGCATTTTTGTCTTAAAAATAAATTATAGTATTATAAAATATTTTTGGTCTTTTTTGGTTTTAAAATAATATATTTTAAGTGTGTAAAAGTAAATAATAATAATAAAACTAGTTTCTAATTAAATTTATAAATCAATTAGTAAAATAAGTAAAGTATGATTAAATAAAATATTTTTTTTTGTGTAAAAAATAAATAAACTATATCAAAATATAAATCTAATGTATTTGTATTTTTTTTTATTTTTAGTATTAAATAAAATATTTAAGAAAACAAATAAATAAAAAAAGAAAATGAAATAGGCCAAAGTGTGAATAGCCAGCAAGGGGGGTCAACAGTAAGAATAAAAAGTAAAAGCCCAAGACTGTTAGGCCCAGGCGCCTGTCCAAAAAAAGTCAGAATATGAGAAATATGCAAAAAAAATCCAAAAGGGTACCACTGGGGCTCGAACCCAGGTCCCTATAGTCACAGGCGCGTGCTTCTACCACTGGGGTGGCTATACATTTGTTTATATAAATCAAACCATATATATATATATATATATATATATATATATATATATATATATATATATATATATATATATATATATATATATATATATATGGTAAACACGTCCCTAAGGCCAACTTCATCTTCAATCTCACGCCCAACTTGAACCTCTATATCTCATTCAATTCTCAACAAAAATGAAAAATGTAAACAGGAAACTTGTAGTAAATTTCCTCACGATTTCAGAAATGCAAAGCAATAAAATTATAGATCAAAGACAAGCATGAATTTTAATGGCCCTAATCTGAACCCTAAAAATTTCAGAAACTTCAATCTTAAAATTCTCTAAGCTCAAGAAAAATAAATGAAAACTATGGACATGGTTAGCTTTAGGGCAATGATATCTATATTTTTTATTCACAAATAAACTATTAATGATGCATGTATGAAGAGTTCAAAAGTCAGAAAACTTAACTTGCAAGAGGGTATCATGTTTGGAGTTTGAGTTGCTTTTCAGTGAGTTCCAATGATTGGATTAGCTTCCTCAAGTTCCCAGGAAGCTATTGTGATGCTTAACTTGAGCTGAAAGTGCCTGAGGAGTTCTGGAGAAGTCAAGGTGAAAGGTGCTGTTTTTGAAAATGGTGGATGCTGATGGAGGTGTTACAGTGGTGTTGCAGGTGTTGGAATTGTTTGTGTATGTTATTTAGAAGCTTTTGAAAGTAAAAGGCCAAGAAACGCACGAGTAAATTTGGAGATTGGATTCAAAACTCAAAAATGGCAAGTTTTGAGGTGTTTTTGGTGATTCTGTATTCTTGGTGTTTTCAGGGGTCAAGCATGCGTCAGATTTGTGGCAAATAACTTGTGTATGTATAGGCAAAAGGGTTTGAGTGCTTTGGAGAGTCAAAAGTACAAGTTACAAGCTAATTGCTAGGTTACTTGATTTTCAAGAAAAAGTGGAAAGCAAGTTTCAAGAGGAAGTACAAGCATGGGATGGGTGATTGTAAATGTCTAAACAAGTTTCTCTTGATTTATGGGACTTGTGTGATCAGAAGAGAGAAATTTCAAGGCTCAAGAACAAGTTTTGCACAAAAATCTACTTTATCAAAATGGCATTGTGCACTTTCTTCCCAAATGGATATAAAGCATGACCTTGCATTGAATGCTTGAATTGAGACCTCTAACAGCCGTGCAAGCAATTAATTATGGAGTGACTAACAAGTTTGAGGCCTGAAAAGTAGAGGTTATGCAACATAAGTTTGAATTTTGAATCTTGTTCATCACAAAATGACTTGTAATTCAAGTGTGAAAACCCTAACTTCATCTCTTCGATTCTCCCTACTAAAAAATGATCTCAAGGAGTTCTTGGACATTTTGAAAAACTTGCAATGTGCTATACAACCCATCTTTGAATTAATTTTGACAATTTACCTTGTAACTATATGAAAAAGCGCCATGAAGTTGGGTCGAAATCATGACCAAATTAGGGCAAAATTTCACTAAGTGTTTTGTTTCATGACCATGTGTTCTTAAAATTATAACTTGAGATCCAAGAACTTTTGGAAGGAGTTGTGTAAAGAAATGTTTTATATTTCATGGATATCTACAACTTTCATGTTGGAAGTTTCTTTTGAATCATCTTGTATCATGGTGAAAATTTTGCTCAAAGTTGTGAAAAAATAAGAAATTTCCAACACTTAGAAAAATTTCTAAGTTTAGAAATTTTAACTTTTCAAAATGAAATCTTGAACTTTTGATTTCTTGATGAATAATTTTCATATTTTGACATGCTTTGATGAATTGTGATCTTTGGCATTTGATTTTGACCAAAAATTCAAAGTTTGACTTTTCAGTATACAATTGACTTTTGATTAGTTGACTGAAAATTCATCTGTCAATCCATTGGACTTGAGCAATGTTTTGAGCCATATCATTAGGTTAAAATTATGCAATTGGACTCTTGAGATCATTCCTTAAACCAATTGATCATTTTGTAAGTCAAAAATCAGAAATTGCCCTTTCCCAATCAAAACCCTAATTTTGACCATTTTGCCCTTTTGAAGATTTGATCAAATTTCTTGAGGAAATGTGATTCAAACTTGATAAATGATACATATGAGTTTAAAATGTTTATGTGGATAAAAAATTATGAATTTTGACTGTAAATTGGCCATAGTTGACTTTTTCCCCAATACAACTGATTTTTAGGCCAACTACTCAATTGACTGAGCAAAAGTGTGATCCAAAGCTTGAAACTTGACATGAGTAATCTTGAGGGTCCATAATGATCCATGAAAGTCATATGAAGCATTGAAAGTTCAATTATCCTTGTGCAATCTCAAACCCTAATTTTGGTCATCAGTGCTTAAGGAGATGTCTTGAGCTGATCAACCCCAGTGCAGTCTTGAGCCAAAGGAGATCTCGTGAGAAAATTATTGATAAGTGAGAGGGAAAATTTTGGGGTACAACAGCTGCCCCTGTTCAATCTTCTTAAGCCTGAAGAGTTAGATTGGCGAGTTTTGCCATTCACGACTCGAAGGTGGAAGATGATTGGACATTAGAGTGCCCAGAAATTTGCACTCGGTGATGTGATGATTGATGTTATAGGGAATGGGCTTAAAGATTAAATTTGGAGGGATGATGGAAAGTTGTTAGAGATGGGCTTATAGATTCCATCCAGAAATAATTGTTGAACCGTATCTGTAAGCTGGAACTGAATGAATATCATAATGGCGTCCATGTCTGGAGCGTATATGAACTGTATCTGAAAGTTGAATCTGAATGAGTATCAGGATGGCATCCGTGTCTGGAGCGTATCTGAACTGTATCTGAGAGCTGAATCTGAATGAGTATCAGAATGGCGTCTATGTCTGGAGCGTATCTGAACTGTATCTGAAAGTTGAATCTGAATGAGTATCAGGATGGCATCCGTGTCTGGAGCGTATCTGAACTGTATCTGAGAGCTGAATCTGAATGAGTATCAGACTGGAATCCGTGTCTGGAGCATATCTGAACTGTATCTGAGAAGCTGAATCTGAATAAGTATCAGGATGGCATCCGTATTTGGAGCGTATCTGAACTGTATCTGAAAAGTTGAATCTGAATGAGTATCAGGATGGCATCCATGTCTGGAGAGTATCTGAACTGTATCTGAAAGTTAAATCTGAAGAACCCGTGCTGGATTGCTTCAGTTGGTCGTGTAGATAATTATCCTGGCTTGTCTTATGTATCAATCTATGACCTTTGTAATTTGATGATAGCCATTGATTAATCTTATCCTGAAAAGGGTAAAACATTAGCTGTATGCAATGTCATGATGTATGAAATGCATGGTACAATGAGATTGTGATATATACATTCGTGTTATCGATGTTTATGATATATGGATGCGATGTATGCGTATGTGAGCTAATCTGCTGCACTGCTGTTGGATTGGGGAAAATAAATCCCAGACTGCTGCTGAGGATGTGGAGTGTAGGTCTTCATGTTGTGAAGTTGATGACTTTCCACTTAGAGAAATAAACTATGTTGTAAGGGAAACGCCATGTACTGCTTGTGAAATCCCGTTGGGGAATCTATAGAAAATTGGCGACTTCTACCGGGGAGTGATAACTGGAAGTTTTATTCTGCTGGGGATTAAACTGCATACTGTGGGGGATTTTATGGAAATAGCTTAGATATATTTCCTTATTTCTTAAATCCATTAGTGATTGTCTTTCTATTTTTGTTCATTTGTAAACGGTAGTTACGTTCAAATGCATATGTTCAAAAATAAATCATTGGACGTTTTTGTAAACAAAACACAAGAGTAAAGAAAAACAAATAGTTTTGCACTTTCAAAGGGATATATTTGTATTGACTTTGAGTAAGTATCTTTGTACAAGGAGACAAACATTCTAGTAACAAAATGTCGTCGTAAAAAATGAAAATTTGATACAAAGAAAAGATAGCTATGTGAAATAATCCCATGGGGTTCCCATTCTGCTATAGCCTTCGTGTCTCTGAGAGTCTTATCTATTTGTTTCCTTGTCCGAAGCTGATTGAATTGATCAGAACCGCTGAGTTTGTCAGTTGAAGCCAAAGGTTGTCCGTAAGGTGATCCAACGGGACATAGTCATACGCTTTAATTCCCTACCTTTTGCCTGGACCTCCCTTTCGGGTTTTCAGTCCACCGGGATACCCTTTGTTGTACCCCAAAATTTTCCCTCTCATTTATCAAGAATTTTCTCACAAGATCTCCTTTGACTCAAGACTGCATTAGGGTTTGATCAGCTCAAGACACCTCCTAAGCACTGATGACCAAAATTAGGGTTTGATTTTTCACAAGGATTTTTGAACTTCCAATGCCCCATATGACTTTCATGGATCATTATGGACCCCCCGAGATCACTCATGTCAAGTTTCAAGCCTGTGATCACACTTTTGCTCAGTCAATTGAGCAGTTGACCTAAAAATCACCTGTATTGGAGAAAAAGTCAACTATGGCCAATTTACAGTCAAACTTAATAATTTTTTATCCACATCAACATTTTAGACTCATATGTATCATTTGATAAGGTTTAGACCACAACTCCTCAAGAAATTTGATCAAATCCCCAAAAGGGCAAAATGGTCAAAATTAGGGTTTTGATTGGGAAAGGGCAATTTCTGATTTTTGTCCTAGAAAATGATCAATTGGTTTAAGGCATTATCTCAATAGTCCAATTGCATCATTTTTACCTAATAACATGGCTCAAAATATTGCTCAACTTCAAAGGATTGATAGATGAATTTTTAGTCAACTGTATACTGAAAAGTCAAACTTTGACTTTTTGGTCAAAATCAAATGTGAAAGATCACAATTCATCAAAACATGTCAAAATATGAAACTTATTCATCAAGAAATCAAAAAGTTAAGATTTCATTTTGAAAAGTCAAAATTTCTAAACTTAGAAATTTTTCTAAGTGTTAGAAATTTCATGTTTTTTCACAACTTTGAACAAATTTTTCACCATGATGCAAGATGATTCAAGAGAAACTTACAACATGAAAGTTGTACATCTCCATGAAATATACAATATTTCTTTACACAACTCATTCCAAAAGTGCTTGGATCTCAAGTTATAATTTTAAGAACATGTGGTCATGAAACAAAACACTTAGTGAAATTTTGCCCTAATTTGGTCAGGATTTTGACCCAACTTCATGGCACCTTTTCATATAGTTCCAAGGGGAATATTCAAAAGAAATTAAAATATGGCTTGTATAGAATATTTCAAGATTTATAAAATGTCCAATAACTCCTTGAGATCATTCTTGAGTAGGGAGAATCGAAGAGATGAAGTTAGGGTTTTATCACTTGAATTACAAGTCATTTTGTGATGAACCAAATTCAAAATTCAAACTATGCTGCATAAACTCTACTTTTTCGGACTCAAACTTGTTAGGCACTCCATAATTAATGGCTTTCACAGCTTTTAGAGGTCTCATTTTAAGCATTCAATTCATGGACATGCTTTATATCCATTTTTGGAAGAAATGTTACATTGTCATTTTGATAAAGTGCTTTTTTACACAAAAATATTTCTTGAGCCTTGCACTTGTGCTCTTCTGATCATACATATCTCATAACACATGAGAAATGTTTTAGACACTTACAATCACCAGCCCATGCTTGTACTACACATTGAAACTTGGTTTCCCTCTTTTCTTGAAAATCAAGTAACCTAGCCAAAAGCTTGTAACTTGTACTTCTGACTTGCCAATGCACTCCAATCCTTTTGCTTATACATAGACAAACTATTTTCCATAAAATACACGAATGCTTGAGCCTTGAAAACACCTAGAACTCAGAATCACCAAAAACACTTCAAAACTTGTCATTTCTGAGTTTTGAAGCCAATCTTCAAATCTACTCGTGTGTTTCTTGGCCTTTTGTTTTCAAAAGCTTCTAAACAACATACACAAATAATCCCAACACCTGCAACATCATTGTAACACCTCCATCATCATCCACCATTTTCAAAAACAGAGCTTTGCACTTGGACTTCTCCAGAACTCCTCAGGCCCTTTCAGCTCAAGCTAAGCATTCCATTAGCTTCCTGGGAACTTGAGGAAGCTAACCCAACCATTAGAACTCCTTGAAATCTGCTCAAACTTCAAACCTGACACCCTCTTGCAAGGTAGGTTTTCTAACTTTGGAACTCTTCATACATGCATCATCAATAATTTATTTGTAAACAAAACATGTAGATATCATTGCCCTGAAGCTAACCATGTCTATAATTTCCATTAATTTTGCCCGAGCTTAGAGAATTTTAAGTTTGAATTTTCTGAGATTTTTAGGGTTCAGATTAGGGCCAATGAAATTCATGCTTATCTTTGATCTATAGTTTTAATGTTTTACATTTCTGAAACCGTGAGTAAATTTGCTACAAGTTTCATGTTTACAATTTTCATTTTTGTTGAGGATTGATTGAGTTATAGAGCTTCTGGCTGGGCGTGAGGTTGAAGATAACGTTGGCTGATCAGTGCATTTTGATGCACATTACTCTACGGTTGTACTTATACATTTCCATGATTTGCTTGTCTTATTTTTGTATTTTATAATGTTTTTATATTTTAATTTATTTTTATTGTTATTTGATTTTCGTATTTAATTTTCAGCTTTAGAAGTCTGCACGGAAATGATTTTAACTGGAGTTCCAGAAGTCCGATTGAGGCGTTCTAATAATCGACGGAAAGCTAAGAGAAAGAGCTACAATTCTTATGTTGGAGTCGAAGTCAGGATCGGACTGTAGAAGGGCCATAAAATTCGTTGAAGTTGCAGCACTAGTTTTAGTTAAGTTTCGGGTCAATTAGTTTTGGGCCTGGGTCGTATGTTTGACCCAGTTGGATTGTAAAACGGGTTGTACTCTTTCCCCTTAGGGTAGTAGCCGCGGTACTGTAGCAACAATCTTCCATTCACGATTTTGATTGTAAGCTTGTACGAATGGCCATGGAGAACTAATCACTTTTGGTTGATCTACCGAATTCAGGTTCCGAAACTATGAGATTATTATAAGTTTTGCAATAGAATTCCTTTTCCTTCAATTATATATTTTGTTTATCTTTTGCTTAATTTGATATTCGTAATATATATTGTTTGGTTCGATTGATTTATGTTTTTCAATTTATCTGCGTGTTTATCGTATGCTTAATCGTTAAACCGTTTATCGCTTAACCGAATGCTTAATTCGGCAAACGGAAAATATAATTCGTATAATATTGTTGCGCTTGTTAATTATATTGTAATCGAACGGGAAAGGAATCCGCTTAGGATAGTGAGATTTTAATAATCGATGATTGGTAGGAACTGAATCGGTAGATTGACTTATTTTCATAATCACTTTTTCAAAACAGCTTATTTTCATAATCACTTTTGATAATCATTTTTTCGACCAAACCAACCCCCCCCCCCCCCCCCAATTTCGTTTTTAGTTAGTAAAACCCAAGAGTCCTTGAGAGACGATACACGAGTTACCGTTACCGTCGTTACTACAGTTTTGCAATTTAACTCGTTTTTGACCCGCGCGCGACAGCGAATCAAATTGGCGCCGCTGCCGGGGACTCTTGTGAATATTAACTGATATTAAAGTCTTAAGTGTAGTGTTTGTGCGTTTTGGCCATAGGTTCCTCGCGGTTTCGGCCATAACGCCTTTTGAGTCGAAAAGTCGGTTTTCGGAAAAATTGCACCGTTTTGAAAATCTGTCCCGACAGTTAGGTGTGAAAAAATTCCCTGATCAAAAGTCACTTACTACAGAGTAGTATGTGAAAAAAATTTTCGAATCGCGAAAAAGCCTTTTTACTATTTTTAAAGATTTATTTTCTGTTTTCATAGAGTCAAAAAAATCCAAAAAAATTATCAAAATTTTATTTTTACGTCATTTGATTATTTTCGGTGTCAGTTTATTTTTTTGAATTGTTTTTAATCAATTTGCTTCATTTTGTTTGTTTTAGGGACATAGTTGGCATTTTCACGATTGTTGCTGCATTGCTGTGCACTAGTCCTGACTACTAGATCTTCTTGTCCTGAACTTGTTGCTTTTGATCCTGAGGTAGAAAGAACCTTGCACACACTTCGTAGAGCAGGCCAGGCTAGCAATAGTTCACCTTCACCGACCATAGTTGAGTCTGATTCTGAGTCCGACTGTTTGCATAACTTGTTTGCTTCTGATTCTGAATTTGCTTTTGAAATGGATGACAATAGAACTCTAAGACAACTTGCAGCCCCTGATGTGAATTATAATGGCTTGTGTATTGAATATGGTGTTGTTGCTGTTCCTTTTGAATTAAAATCGGGTTTAATACACTTGTTGCCAAAGTTTAATGGTCTTGCAGGTGAGGATCCGCACAAACATTTGAAGGAATTCCAGGTGGTGTGCTCTACACCATTGAAGCCTGAAGGGATCATTGAAGATCATATCAAACTTCGTGCTTTTCCTTTTTCTTTGCAGGGTGCAGCGAAGGATTGGATATATGATCTCGAACCGAATTCAATCACAAGCTGGAATGCTCTGAAAAGAGTGTTCTTGGAGAGATATTTTCCTGCCTCTAGAGCTGCTTCAATCCGAAAAGAGATTTGTGGCATTAGACAAGATAACGAGTCATTGGCTGAGTACTGGGATAGGTTCAAGAAGTTAGTTTCAAGCTGCCCTTAACATCAGATTACCGAGCAACTTCTCATTCAGTACTTTTATGAGGGGTTGTTACCTATGGATAGAAACATTCTTGATGCTGCTAGTGGTGGAGCACTTGTTGACAAAACTCCAGCTGCTTCCAGGGCCCTCATTGAAAATATGTCCTTAAATTCCCAGCAGTTCACCACTCGAACCAATTCTGTCCAGACCAAGGGTGTACATCAAATTCAAGGTTCCTAGAACAGAGCTTTAGAAACCAGAATTGATGAGCTGACCGCTTTAGTCAAACAACTTGCAGTAGCGAAACCTCAAACAGCAACTGTATGTGGCATTTGTACAGCTCATGATCATCCCACTGATACTTGTCCTCTTCTGAAAAATGATACTGTTACCGAGCTGCCTCAAGCTTATGCGGCCAACCTTTACAACCAGAACAGGTACAACAACACCCCTGACTTGTCCACCAACAAATATCACCCCAATTGGAGGAATCATCCCAACCTTCGATATGGAAATCAACAGCCCTCACAACAACAACTCACCGTTCCACTACCCCAGCCACATCACACCCCTCCAGCTACTACTTCTGAACCATCCTTGGAAGATCTTGTTAAACAAATGGTCGTGAACAACCTTCAGTTCCAACAAAGAACCGACACTAGCATTCATACCTTGACCACACAGATGGGACAACTTGCTACTCAAATAAATAATATGCAAGCTCAAGGTTCGAACCAACTTCCAGCACAAACTGTTGTCAATCCGAATGGTAATGCTAATGTGAGCGCTATTTCTTTAAGATCCGGAAAAGTTACAGAACCAGCCCCTGAAAAAAATAAAAAGTCATTGAGGTAACTTCTGAACTTTCTCCATCTGAACCTTCCCCTGCTGCACTTTCTTCTCCTTCTTCTGTTATGGTCGAAACTGAAAAAATTAGAGAAAAGGAGTATGTGCCACCAGTCCCCTTCCCACATAGAGTTCTGAAAAATAAAAGAATTGAGGAGGGAGACAAAGAAAGAGAGATTTTGGATGTGTTTCGAAAGGTGGCGGTAAATATTTCGCTACTTGATGTTATAAAACAGGTTCCTAAGTATGCAAAGTTTCTGAAAGATTTGTGTACTAACAAGAGGAGGATTAAGGGAAGTGAAAGAGTGAACTTAGGACGAAATATTTCTGCCTTTATTCAGCCCAAACAATCATCTGACAAGGCTGTAAGTGAGCAAAATGTTTCAGCCCTCACTACTCAGGTGCTGCCACAAAAGCAGAAGGATCCGGGAACATTTGTTATTCCTTGTACCATCGGGGATAGTAAATTTGAGAATTGCATGCTTGATTTGGGAGCGGGCATTAATGTTATGCCTACTTCTGTTTATAATAACCTTTGTCTTGGCCCTTTGCAGCATACAGGTTTAATCATTCAATTGGCAAACAGGAGCAACGCTCGACCCGCCGGGGTTGTCGAAGATGTCCTTGTTCAAGTTAACGATTTGATTTTTCCTGCAGATTTTTATATTCTAGACATGGAAGGCGAAACCAAGACAACCAGAGCTCCCATAATTTTAGGCAGACCGTTCATGAAAACGGCAAAAACGAAGATTGATGTTGACGATGGAACCATGTCCATGGAATTTGGTGACATTGTCGCAAAATTCAACATTTTTGACGCCATGAAACATCCCTTGGAGGAGCATTCCGTTTTTCACATTGAGTTGATTTCTGAACTAGTTGATGATAGTTGTTCTGAATTATTTGCACTTGATTTTCCATCTCTCTCTGATTTTGATGATACTTATTCATGTCCTGATTGCACTGACACTAACGTTTGTGTTCTTTGTGCTGAGATTGATGCTTCCTTGCAGCCTGATACATTTCCTCCAGGTGAAGTTGTTACCGATGAGGCTGTTTTTGTCGTCGATGATCTTGACATCCCGGCTGCCCCAAGCATTCCATCCATCGAGAAGCCCCCGTCCTTAGAGCTAAAAGAGCTCCCCGGGAACCTGAAATATGCTTACTTGGAGCATAATGAAAAACTTCCTGTTATTATCTCTTCTAACCTTGATTTCAATCAAGAAGACAGACTTTTGCAGGTATTGAAGAGGCACAAGAAAGCAATCGGGTGGACATTAGCCGACCTTCCAGGTATTAGTCCTTCGATGTGCATGCACAAGATTTTACTTGAGGATGGAGCGAAAACAGTAAGGCAGCCCCAAAGGAGGCTTAATCCTTTGATTCTTGATGTTGTAAAGAAAGAGGTAACCAAACTCTTGCAAGCAGGTATCATTTATCCTATCTCTGACAGTAAGTGGGTAAGTCCAGTGCAGGTTGTACCTAAGAAATCTGGACTCACAGTGGTAAAAAATGAAAAGAATGAACTTGTTCCCACTAGAGTCCAGAATAGCTGGAGAGTTTGTATTGATTACAGGAGACTGAACCAGGCTACTAGAAAGGATCACTTTCCTTTGCCATTCATTGACCAGATGCTTGAACGGCTAGCTGGTAAATCACATTATTGTTTTCTTGATGGTTTTTCAGGTTACTTTCAGATTCATATTGCACCTGAAGATCAAGAAAAAACCACTTTCACGTGCCCATTCGGTACATTTGCTTACAGGAAGATGCCTTTTGGCCTTTGCAATGCTCCTGGCACTTTCCAACGATGCATGATGAGTATTTTCTCTAATTTTATTGAAAATTGCATGGAAGTGTTTATGGATGACTTTACTGTCTATGGTTCTTCTTTTGATGCATGCTTGAACAGTTTAAGCTTGATTTTAGAAAGATGCATCGAGACTAACCTTGTGTTGAATTATGAAAAGTGTCATTTTATGGTTGAGCAGGGAATTGTCCTTGGTCACATTATTTCTGAAAAAGGAATTTCTGTTGACCCTGCTAAGATTGATGTGATTTCTACACTTCCTTACCCTTCTTGCATTCGCGAGATTCGTTCTTTTCTTGGTCATGCAGGTTTTTACAGGCGTTTCATCAAGGATTTCAGCAAGATAGCTCTTCCGTTGTCGAACTTGTTGAAGAATGACGTCACTTTCGATTTTGATGACAAATGCAAACAAGCGTTTGACTTCTTGAAGAAAGCATTGACCTCCGCTCCCATCATTCAGCCCCCTGACTGGACACTTCCTTTTGAGCTTATGTGTGATGCTTTGAATTATGTTGTTGGGGCTGTCCTTGCACAAAGAGTTGACAAGGCTGCCCATGTTATTTACTATGCTTCTAGGACTTTAGATTCTGCACAGTCAAATTACACTACCACTGAAAAAGAACTGCTAGCTATTGTTTTTGCTCTTGACAAATTCAGATCTTATTTGCTAGGTTCCAAGGTTGTTGTTTTTACTGACCATGCAGCTTTAAAGTACTTGCTGAAGAAGCCAGATGCAAAACCGAGATTGATTCGGTGGATGTTGTTGCTCCAGGAGTTTAATGTCGAGATTAAAGACAAAAGTGGAGCTGAGAACCTAGTGGCTGACCACCTAAGCAGGATAGAGAGAGATGAAGACCCTTTTCCTATTCAGGATGACTTTCCTGATGAGCAATTGTTTCTTTTGCACGGGATTACACCTTGGTTTGCTGACATTGTTAATTTTCTTGTTGCTGGTGTTTTTCCCACAGGTGCATCGAGAGCACAGGTTCACAAACTCAAGAGTGATGCCAAGTATTATGTTTGGGATGATCCATATCTATGGAAGTTTGGTAGTGATCAGGTAATCAGGAGATGTGTCCCCGACAATGAGATTGAATCTATTTTGAAATTTTCTCATGCATCTCAAGTCGGCGGACACTTCGGTCCTCAAAGGACTGCGAGAAAAGTCCTTGATTCAGGTTTCTATTAGCCAACTATTTTTAAGGATGCTTTTGAGACTTACCGCACTTGTAAAGAGTTCCAGATAGCAGGTACAAACATCACTCGCAAGAGTGAAATGCCTCAGCAGCCGATGCTTTTCTGTGAGGTATTTGATGTATGGGGAATCGATTTCATGGGTCCTTTTCCTGTATCATTTGGTTTCCTTTACATTTTACTTGCTATTGATTATGTTTCAAAGTGGGTGGAAGCTATCCCCACTAGGACTAATGATTCTCGAGTTGTTGCAGATTTTGTCAGGTCTAATATCTTTTACAGGTTTGGAATACCGCGAGCCATCATAAGTGACCAAGGCACTCATTTCTGTAACCGCACCATGGAAGCTTTACTCCGAAAGTATGGAGTTGTGCACAGAGTCTCTACTGCATATCACCCACAGACTAATGGGCAAGCTGAGATCTCAAACAGGGAGATCAAACAGGTTTTAGAGAAAATGGTGCAGCCAAACAGGAAAGATTGGAGCCGTCGTCTAGAAGACGCACTTTGGGCTCAAAGGACAGCTTTCAAGACACCCATTGGGATGTCTCCTTATCGACTTGTTTTTGGTAAGGCATGTCATCTTCCTGTTGAGATAGAACACCGTGCTTTTTGGGCGGTGAAAAGTTGTAATTTGGAGATGCAACAAGCAGGTATTGAAAGAAAACTCCAATTACAACAGTTGGAAGAGCTTAGATTAGAGGCTTATGAGAGCTCTAGGATTTATAAAGAGAAAACTAAGCACTTCCATGATAAAATGATTTCTAGGAAGGAATTTTCTGTGGGCCAACAGGTTTTACTGTTTAACTCCCGCCTTAAGCTTATGGCTGGGAAACTTCGATCCAAATGGATTGGCCCCTTTGTTGTTACTAATGTTTTCCCTCATGGTGCAGTAGAAATAAAAAGTGCAGGTACTGGCAAAATCTTCAAGGTTAACGGGCAGCGGCTGAAGTTATTCCATGAAAGTTCGGTGCTTGAAAATGTCAGCATAGAGGAGCTTTCTTTGGAAGCACCTAACTACACTGCAACTTGATCAGGGAGTCCTTCTTTCCTTCTCTCTGCTTTATTAATAATGTCCTTTCATTGAGGGCAATGCTTAGTTTAAGTGTGGGGGAGGAAATCGTGTGTTTTATTTGTTTTTGTTTGTTAGTTTTTTTTAATTTAATTTCAACCAATAAAAAAATGCATCTTCTTGAAAGTTTTAGGCTATAGACTGATTTGAGTCGGGTTTGCGGAGACGTGGGAAAAATTCACAAGATCGGTATCGTTCTAACACCGTAAGTCTCCTACATATGGAAATTGATTTGAATTTGTTATTATGTTTTAGCCTTAATTTCTCATTCTTTGACAGCTCTTGAGTAGTTTATTTCAGCAGTCGGCACCATCTCTCACACACTTTACGCAGGAAAATCGATGAATATAAGTGAATGTTCCGAAAAGAAAAAAAAAAGAGAGAAAAGAAAAAGAGAATACACCTTCTAAGTTTGGTGACCCTCACCCGGTCACTTAACCCAACGGTTGTGTAATCTTCAAAAAAAAAAAGTTTTTAAAACTCTTTGTTAGTTGGTTCAGCGGTTTCTGGTGCTGAACTTGGTAGGGAGGATTACGGTCCGATCCCCCGCAACTACATCTGAGTAAATAAAGGGTTATGCCACGTAAGTACCGGAACCCCGTGCAAAAGGATCAGAGTCACTAACCGGTCGTCCTGCTATAAGTGTGTGGAGATAACGGGCTTAATGTGATTGCGCCTGAATGAAAAAGAGCAAAAAGGATGAGTAAGTTAGGCTATGGTATAATAATATGATTTGAAATTGGTTTGTGTATTTAGGAGGCTTATGTCTGCAGATCTGTGGTTAGTGTTCTTACGATGTCCTTAGTGTGCAAGATTAGTACCTGTTGATGCAAACTTACCCGAAGAAGATTTGTAGCCTAGGATAAGTAACTGTTGATGTATTTGTGCTTTCTTTGTTTTGTTTTTCATTTTGCTCGGAGTGCTAAAGTTCAAGTGTGGGGGAATTTGATCAGTGCATTTTGATGCACATTACTCTACGGTTGTACTTATACATTTCCATGGTTTGCTTGTCTTATTTTTGTATTTTATAATGTTTTTATATTTTAATTTATTTTTATTGTTATTTGATTTTCGTATTTAATTTTTAGCTTTAGAAGTCTGCACGGAAACGATCATAACTGGAGTTCCAGAAGTCCGATTGAGGCGTTCTAATAATCGATGGAAAGCTAAGAGAAAGAGATACAATTCTTATGTTTGAGTCGAAGTCAGAATCGGACTGTAGAAGGGCCAGAAAATTCGTTGAAGTTGCAGCACTAGTTTTAGTTAAGTTTCGGGTCAATTAGTTTTGGGCCTGGGTCGTATGTTTGACCCAGTTGGATTGTAAAACGGGTTGTACTCTTTCCCCTTAGGGTAGCAGCCGCGGTACTGTAGCAGCAATCTTCCATTCACGATTTTGATTGTAAGCTTGTACGAATGGCCATGGAGAACTAATCACTTTTGGTTGATCTACCGAATTCAGGTTCCGAAACTATGAGATTATTATAAATTTTGCAATAGAATTCCTTTTCCTTCAATTATATATTTTGTTTATCTTTTGCTTAATTTGATATTCGTAATATATATTGTTTGGTTCGATTGATTTATGTTTTTCAATTTATCTGCGTGTTTATCGTATGCTTAATCGTTAAACCGTTTATCGCTTAACCGAATGCTTAATTCGGCAAACGAAAAATATAATTCGTATAATATTGTTGCGCTTGTTGATTATATTGTAATCGAACAGGAAAGGAATCCGCTTAGGATAGTGAGATTTTAATAATCGATGATTGGTAGGAACTGAATCGGTAGATTGACTTATTTTCATAATCACTTTTTCAAAACAGCTTATTTTCATAATCACTTTTGATAATCATTTTTTAGACCAAACCAACCCCCCCCCCCCCAATTTCGTTTTTAGTTAGTAAAACCCAAGAGTCCTTGAGAGACGATACACGAGTTACCGTTACCGTCGTTACTACAGTTTTGCAATTTAACTCATTTTTGACCCGCGCGCGACAACGGATCATTGGCCTTAGGAACATGTTTGCCTTATGTATTTATTGTTTGATTTTATATAAACGGATGTATAGCCACCCAAGCGGTTGAAGCGCACGCCTGTAACCTTTGAGACCTGGGTTCGAGCCCCAGTGGTACCCTTTTGGATATTTTTGCATCATTTTGACTTTTTTTGCAGGCGCTGGGCCCTGATTGGGCTTTTGTTGTTTTATTTGGTTTTACTTTCTAACCCCCTTGCAGACTATTTGCACCCTGACCCAATTTTATTTTATTTTTTTATTTTTCTTAATTATTTTTTCTAATACTAAAAAATCATAAAAAATACAAAAATAGTAGATTTATATTTTAACTTAGTTTATTTATTTTTTCTCACAAAAAATATTTTATTTAACCACACTTTGTCTGTTTTACTAATTATTCTTGTAAATTTAATTAAAATTAGGCTTAGTTATTTTCTTTTACACCAATTAAAATATATTATTTTTAATATAAAAAAGGCCAAAAATACTTTATAATACTATAATTTATTTCCAAGACAAAAATACCAAAAATAATTTTCTTACAAACTTATTTTCTTTTAATCAATTAATAGATTTAGGGTTTTGTTTAAAAATATTTTCTTAATAAATTTATTTTAATTAATTATTTTCTTTTAATTAATTAGGTTAAAACAAATTCACTTTTCCTCAAAAATTCAAACAAAAATATCCATTTTTCTTTATATTTGCATTCTTGCATATTTAATCATCTTGTACATTATTTATTTCATTTCTTGTACAAATTAAATTTGGTTGTAATAGATTAACTAGGTTTATATTCTTGAAATCCCCATTTACAATTTGTGCACCGCCTCCCACAAGTGTTGTAATAGCGTAGTAACTTTAAATTCTGCAATTTATCGCTTTATACATAACATGCTAGTAATTAGGGTTTGTATGGAAAGACTAAAACCAATACTTAGAAAATCCTAATCCAAGACAAAATCAAGCATGAAAATAATACATTTGCACACAAGCACCCCTAGGGTAAATCCACTTGGTTACCTTACAAAATGGCCATATTACGCATGTGAGTCATCTTAGCAAAAACAAAGCAAAATACAAGATCATAGTCTCTCGATGACGCTATCTAAGTTGCCTTTCAAATGATCTTAGTCCCTAAAAGAGAATGCTAAGATACCTTGCAACATTGCTAATCATGGTTATACGATGACCCACGCCCATCCCGTTTACATCCAAAGATAAGGTTACTTACCAAATCAATGGTAAGATAACAATGTCAAAGGAAAAGAAAATGAACAAGAAAGACATTTGAGTAGGTAGAATGCTCCTAATTACTTGCTCCATTTTCAAAACAAACATCCTTGATATTTTCAAAACAAACACCTACACTTTCCAACATCTTACAAACTTAAAAACATTTTCAAAAGATCAACATCTGTGTATACATTCTTACGAACGAGAATCATTACAAAGATTGCCTAAACAATGGCCTCTTTACAAAGTACTTTCAAAAACCACACAGAGCATAATTTCAAACAAAAAGCATGTGATCTAGCAAGTAACTAAGAGCCCATGGAAAAATATGGATGAAAAGGATGCTAATACCTTCCATTTTCATAATCTACCCCCCGAACTCAAGAAATAATCTCAAAGGTATTTCCTGTGCTTTTTCACCTTTCCTTTTGGATAAAATAAAAGTCAGTGGCGACTCTTGCTAACCGCAACATTTGAAATAAAACGCAAAACCCTCAAGTTAGTTCTCCCACCGTATCACAGAACTGGAGACTCTTCTGAGGATACTCTAAATGTAGGGTTACCTTAGGGTTAGATCACATTTACTTGGTTTCATTGTTTGACTTGTTTGCTTTACATTATGGTTCTTTGTTTGGGTTTGAATCCACTACCCGGATTTGGGATACCTTATAGGTAATTAGCAATACGTTGTGGAAACTGTGCGAGGTATACCGACATGGTCTAAGCAATAGCTATGTTAGTGTGACATATTTGTGGGTACCGGTAGCCCTTGAGTTAATCAAGGAGAATACGGGGCCGCTGAGTGATGTCATGAAGCACTAATGAACTTTTAGAACCTTTACTTAACCAACTTGGCCTTTAGGACATAATGAAATGACCAGCTTTGATACAGTCTGAAGTTGGTAGATACTCGATACTACACTCATTGAGGTTTGGTTTCTTAGGATATTTCAGTCGCCATTAAAGAGGCTTGTGCTGAAACAATGACCAAGGAAACAAATCGGTGATATTGAGCTCCTTAGAACCCGGTTACTATTACTAGGACAAGTTTGAGCCAACTAAACTTCAAGAGGGTACTTACCTATGAGACTCCATGCAAGCCTAAACCTAAGGACTTGTTTGCTTTGTTTGTATATACATACTTGTACATAACATCATGAACATCATAACATCATAACATCATACTCATTCACTAACCATTTTAAGGATTTTGGGATTTATCTTTGTTTTGTTTTGTAGGACATGGATTCTATTCACAGGAAAACTATTCAAGTCAATCTTGTGAGGATTCCTCCACAACTTAAGGAGCTAGCTTCAAGGATTCCTGAAAACTCTTCATTCACCAAGAGACATGGTCGCCTACTCAACTTGGTCACCTCCAACACTGATGAATACATAATGAAGGTTCTCTTTCAGTTCTTTGATCTTTTACACCATTGCTTCACATTTTCCGATTATCAACTTGTGCCAACTTTGGAATAATCCTCCTAACTCTTGAGGATTCCCATTCTCAATCAACTACCCTTCAATGGTACGAAAAGAGACCCAAAGCCAAAATAGGTTGCTCAAGATCTACGCTTGCAATCATATGATGTCACAACTAATTGGGAAATAAGGAGTGGTGTCAAAGGTTTCCTAGCAAAGTTCTTGTTTAAGAAAGCTCAAAACTGTTGGAACTCCTTAGATTTGAAAGCCTTTGAGGAAATTGTGGCTCTCCTCATCTATGGGATGGTTTTGTTTCCAAATCCTGACCAACTCATAGATGTGAACGCCGTCAAAATCTTCATATCTCGCAACCCAATGCCTACTTTACTAGGGGACATTCTACATTCTTTTCACACTCGCACTATGAGGAAAAGAGGTGTCCTTATGTGTTGCACTCCTCTCTTGGCAAGATGGTTTATTTCGCATCTTCCCCGACCTGTATTGAAGAACGAGCAAGGTTCAAGGTGGTCACAAAGGCTGATGATGCTCAAACATTCAGACATCCATTGGTGCTCCAGATCTATAGAGAATGTTATCATCGTCGACCGTTATGGAGAGTTCCCTAATGTCCCCATACTTGGAATTAGGGAAGGTATCACCTACAACCCTTGCTTAGCCTTAAGACAGTTTGGTTATGCCCGAAGGGATGGTCCACATGAGATGCTGATTCAAGGTTTGGTATTTAACTACGAGAACGACAATCAAGGTCTTCGCCAGAGATTCATCCGAGCTTGGAGAATGTTAAACAAGATAGATAGCAAGTCATTGAGGCATAATAATTCCATCCCTCTTGAGCCTTACCTCAAATGGGTACAAACTCGCGCTCAAAGTCTTATGATGCCTTATCCTTCCATTCTCCCGGTAATCATTGAACCTGTTATGGAAGGAGATGTTCCACACACTATCCTACATCCTGACATGCCCACCTATCTTGAAGACCCACAAAGAGATTGGATACAACTCAAGGGGGAGCGAGACACTTTCGAAACCCAATTCTACGCAAGCGAGAAGAAAGTTTTGGAACTCACTAAGCAACTTCATGAGGAGAGGAACTTGAATACCTACATTTCACCAAAGAGGATGCGTACTACCTTTTTATCTTAGAGTTTTTGTATTTTTATGGCCCAAAGAGGCATTGATGTACTCAAGCTTTAATTTATTAATATAACATGTGTTTCCTTTTTGTCTAAAACAAATTTGAATCTTTAAAATCCTTGAAATCATTGCATATGCATCTACCATTCATCATAACATAAGAAGGTTTCTTGCAACAAGTCTCCTCATCTTTCTACTGTTTATTTCAGTAAGATGGATCTTGAGCAGACGGTGAAGGACCTCCAAGCTCAGAATGCACAGTTTCAACAGATGTTCTTAACTCTAGCCAAAGGACAACAAGAGTTGAAGACCTTGCTGGTTGAAGAGAAAAAGAAGAAAACAAAGAAAATAAATAGAGTTCTAAACATGGGAAGAAGATTCCAAGGGCAAACAAGAAGGGCCTTAGACTTTGCAATGACATCCGGTGAGAAAGACAATCAAGATGGGAAGGGCAAAGAAACAATTGTCCAGTCAGAGTTAGAAGAGGAAGAGGAAGAAGAAGATTATTCTGAAGAACAATACCCTTTAGCCGACGACAAGTATAAGCATCTAGAAGAACGGTTAAGTGCAATGGAAATACAAAAAGTGCCTGGATTGTACTTTGAGGAGTTGGGATTAGTATCTGGCATAGTCATTCCTCCAAAATTCAAAGCACCGGTGTTCGCCAAATATGACAGAGTTTCATGTCCCAAAATGCATCTCCGGTCCTACGTGAGGAAAATCCAGCCTCATACCGCTGACAAGGATTTATGGGTACACTTCTTCCAAGATAGTCTGTCTGGAACTCAACTTGATTGATTTTATCAGTTAGAAAGAGCCAATGTTCATAACTGGGAAGATCTTGCTGCTGCCTTTTACAAACAATACCAATACAATGATGATCTTGCGCCCACCCGTACTCAACTCCAGAGTATGGCCATGGCTTCAAATGAAGGCTTCAAAGACTACGCGCAAAAATGGAGGGACTTAGCAGGAATAGTCCAGCCTCCTCTATCTGAAAGAGAATTAGTAGACATGTTCTTGGGCACCTTGTCTGGACCTTTATTCAATCACTTAATTGGGAGTTCATCGGCAGGTTTTACTGAATTGATATTGACCGGAGAAAGGGTGGAAGCCAGAATAAAGAGTGGGAAGATTTAAAAAGATGCATCCTCTGCTGCTGTAAGGAAGCCATTCATTGGAAAGAAAGAAGTGGTTGATGCATATCCTCATAGAAATCAAGATAGGGTTGAACGCCGTCCAATGGTGGGGGCTTTCATGATTCCTAAACCTGCGCCTGATCAGCAAAGAAACAACCAACCAAGAACGGAAAGACCAGTCAAACAGTTCACCCGAATTAATATAACACGATCTCAAGTATTGCCATATTTGTTAAGATCCAATCTAGTGACCTTGAAAGAAGCTCCAAAGAATCCTAACACAACATCTCCTCACTACCATCCTAATGCCCGCTGCGCATACCATTCTGAGAGTCCCGACCATGACACTAACAATTGTTGGGCTCTAAAGAACAAAGTACAATATCTTCTTGAAGCCAAAGAGATCTAATTTGACGTGCCAGAAAATCCCAATTTCATTACTGCCCCTATTGCCAAGCACAACCATAATGCCAACGCCGTTGAGGAAGATACTTTTTTTACTTCAGTTGATGAACTTGTGACTCCACTCCTGACTATCAAAAAGAACTTGTTGAATGCCGGTGTTTTCCAGGGCTGTGATGACAACTGTCATTTCTGTTTGTCCTCACCAACCAGCTGTCCTTTGTTGAAAGCAGGCGTTCAGTGCCTAATAGATAACAAGGAAATTTTGTTTGAAAAACTTCTGTTCCAACTGTTTCTTATAATGATGTTTCCATCGTGACCATTTCCGACAATTCTTCCAGGGTCTCCACCAAAAGACCCATTAGAATTACATCAGTTCCTAAAGTAGCTCCTTTGATAATTACAATGCCTGGACCAATCCCATATTTGTCAGATAAAACCGTACCATGGAATTATGGAGGGGATGTCTACTACCACGGTATCAAGCAAGATTGACCAGCTGCTGAAGATTCAAATTCTGAGAAAGTTGACTCTGATGTCAGTAATATTTCAGGGACTAGTAAGATAACCCAAATTGGAAGGGTTTTCTCTCCAGAAATTGCTCCTCCAAAATCTATTTCTGGACCCGTAATCATTCTTGTTGTTGTTGCTCCTCCAAAGGTTATTCCCAGTCCTACAATCATCTCTGCTAATACTCCTGTTGACAAAACTATTACAATCCATGTTACCACCCCTACTGACATTCCTGCTGCCAAGTCAACCGAGACTCGAGGTAAAGGTATTCTGGCTGAGCCTGTCTGGACGAAGGCACAACAGTAGCTATCCCTGAGACCTCCCAGAAAGAGATGGAGAGATTCTAAAGATCATAAAAAGAAGCAACTACAATGTAGTCGAGCAACTGGGGCAAACTCCATCAAAAATTTCCATGCTGGCTTTATTACTATGTTCTGAGGCTCATGCAAAAGCCTTGGTAAAATTCCTGAAAACTGCCCATGTACCCCAAGAAACATTTGCCGATCAGTTCCAAGACTGCATAACCATCTTAACTACAAATAATGGCTTAGGTTTTTCAGATGCTGATTTAACACCAAGAGGAAGGAAGCATAATGAGGCATTGCATGTCTCAGTTGAATGCAGGGGCATAACCTTGGCTTATGTTTTGGTCGACACTGGTTCGTCTCTGAATCTTTTGCCTAAAAAGGCTCTTGATAGGCTTGACTGTGAGGGATTGACATTGAAACCGGGCAACATAGTAGTGAGGGCTTTTGAAGACTCAAAAAGGATGGGACATGGAGAAGTGGATATCCCCTTAAAGGTTGGAACCCAAACATTTTATTCAACCTTTTATGTAATGGATATTCACCCTTCATATTCCTGCTTGTTAGGCCGACCGTGGATTCACAATGCTGGCGCTGTTACCTCCATGTTGCATCAAATGCTGAAATATCCAATTCAGGGGAAAATCATCATCATTCATGGAGAAGAAGAGTATATGGTCATCCATCTAAATTCCTTCAGATATGTGGAACTATATGGTGAATTTATTGAAACTCCATTCCAGCACTTTGAAGAATTTCCGCAAGATATGGCAGTGACCAAGGCTGTGTCTCAAGTTCCCAAGATTACAAGGCCTCTGCTCAAGATGTCGTCTTTTAAAGATGCCAAGGCAATGATAGAAGAAGGTGGGTGCACTATTTGGGGACAACTCCCAGATATCCCATACAAATCTGACAAATTTGGTATGGGTTTCACTTTAGGTGCCTAGAAAGTTGTACACCGCGCTCGTGCCGGAGGACCGCCCTTGAAGATCAGCAACCGCGAAGTCAATACAATAGAGGATGATGAAGACAACTATGACTTGGAGGATTGGATCTTCCCAAATGTCAGTGGAGGGCTCAGCAATTGGGAAGCTAGAGATTTCATCCTGATCACTTTTATCCCGCAGTAATTTGTCTTTAAATTTTGTCGGATCTGTAATATTAAAACAATTTAGACTCTTAAAACCTTGTGCCTTACCCGAGGCACAATGGTCCATTTGTAAGGGTTATTATCTCATTTCCGTATGACATCAATGAATCATGGACGTTTTGCATACAAACTTTATTCTCATTGTTTTTCTTTTTACATTTTTATTCCTTTCAAAGACAGTTATACTCTTACAGACACTCACACTCACACTCACAATGCAGGTCTACATCCATTCGGGATCCCATGGGTAACAGTTCTGTTATGTCTTTATGTGACTCTGAAAATCTAATCTACCAAGCCGAAGACGAACGTGAGGAAGATTGCGAATTACCAGGGGAACTCGCCAGGTTACTACAACAAGAAGAGAGGACCATTCAGCCCCACGAGGAACCAGTGGACACAATCAACCTAGGTACCGAAGAAGACAAAAGAGAAGTCAAGGTGGGTGCCAATATGGAACCCAGTGTCAAAGAGCGTCTGATTCAGTTGATGCACGAGTATGTTGAGGTCTTTGCCTGGTCGTATGAAGATATGCCAGGACTTTATGCAAATATCGTGGTACATCGTCTACCAACAAAAGAAGACTGTCCACCGGTAAAACAAAAGTTCCATCGCATGCGACCGGACATGTCAGAGAAGATCAAAGTAGAAGTCATAAAACAATTCAACATCAGATTCTTGACCGTCACTTCCTATCCGCAATGGGTTACCAATGTTGTTCCCGTGCCCAAAAAGGACGGCAAGGTACGAATGTGCATGGACTACAGATATTTGAATAGGGAAAGCCCTAAGGATGATTTCCCATTACCCCACATTGATGTTCTAGTTGACAATACGGCACAATATAAAGTGTTTTCCTTCATGGACGATTTCTCAGGTTACAACCAAATCAAAATGGCGCCTTAGGACATGGAGAAAACAACCTTTGTCACACAGTGGGGCACATTCTGCTACAAGGTTATGCCATTCGGACTAAAGAATGCTGGGGAAATCTATCAGCGTGCCATGGTAGCTCTATTTCGCGACATGATAAATCACGAAATAGAGGTCTATGTGGGCGACATGATAGCTAGATCTCAAACAGAAGAAGAGTGTGATACGGTGGGAGAACTGACTATGGTTTTGCGTTTGTTTTCGCAAATGTTTCGGTTGAGCAAGAGTCGCCACCGACTTTTTATTTTATCCTAAGGAAAGGTTTAAAAAGCACAGCAAAAACCTTTGAGATTTTTCTTGGGTTCGGGGAGTAGATTATAGAAAGGGAAGGTATTAGCACCCTTTCTATCCATGGTTATCCATGGGCTCTTAGGTACTTGCTTAGATCAACTTGCCTTGGTTTTCAATTGTTTGAAATGGTGCTTGGTGTGTGATTTTGAAAATGTTTTGAAAAGATGCCTTGTATAGGCTACCCTTGTAACAATTCTTTACTCGAATGTTTTACAAAAGGTGTTTTGTCTTTTGAAAAGATGTTTCAAGGTTTTTGTTTTGAAAAAGTTTGTGAAGTGTGGTTTGAAAATAGGCAAGTGTTTTCTTGGCAAATTGACAAGTACCTAAGAGTTATCTACCCTAAAGTTTTCTCGAAGATTCTTGTTATGTTTTAAACCTTTTTGACAATTTTGTTCCACCATTGCATTTGGTGGACAATCTTGTATTAGGAGGTGAAAGGGACGGGCGCGGGTCATCGTTTAGACCATAATTGCAATAGTGTTAAATGTCTTTGGGCAATTTTTCTTTGAAAGGGATTTGATCATTTTAGGCAACTTTTTTGAAAGCGTCATCGAGGGACTTATGATCATTTGATTGTTTGTTTTACCCAAAGAAACCTAACATGCAATATGGCCCAATTATTTGAAGGCAACAAAGTGGAATACCCTAGGGGTGCAAGTGTGAGATGTGTTGTCCATTTTCATGCTTGTTTATCTTGAGATTAGGTCAAACTATTTTGTTCGTTTTATTCGCGTACAAACCCTAATTCTAGCATGGTATATTTAAAGTGCGAAAAATAAAATTCCTACACTATTACAACACAATAATATGGGGAGGGGGTACAAATGTTCAAATGGGGGGATATTTAGACAAGAAATTAAATCTAGCTATTACATCATTTTCTTTGAATATTTACAATATAATTAAAGGCATAAATTAAATGGAAATAAAACAAATATGCAAGAATGCAAAAAAAAGTTTTTATATGTATGAAAAAAAGTATTATTTATGTAAAATAAAAAAGAAATAAAAAGGTATTATTTTTGGAGTATTTTCATATTTAGGGCAAAACCCTAATTTTAATCAAAAGGGTATTAATTATTTAATATATATAATATTTACTATTTACATACAAAAATAAAATAAAATATAGTATATTTATAAAAATGTATTTTTAGTGTTAAATATTAATATTAATAAAAATATGTATATTTTTGGTATTTTACCCTAAGTGTATTAATATATATATATATATATATATATATATATATATATATATATATATATATATATATATATATATATATATATATATATATATATATATATATATATATATATATATATATATATATATATATATATATATATATATATATATATATATATATATATATATATATATATATATATATATATATATATATATATATATATATATATATATATATATATATATATATATATATATGTATATTTATATTATTTGCAAAATATATTAAATATGCACAAAATGATAATATTTAATTTTATAAAAAAAGTATTTTTTATACAAAATGTTTCAAAAGGGAAAAATGAAATAAAAATCAGAAATACAATATGTTTACGTTATTAATAATATTTCTAAATAATAGTATATATATATTTATGTATAATAGTATATATAAACAAATAAATACTTAAAAAATGCAAAAATGGTGTAAAAATGATTTTTCAGGTTTTAAACATTATTAGAAAAAATAAATGAGTCAACATAAAAAAAGAAAAATAAAAAAAAACATTAAATCAAGCAAATGGGCTCAGGGGGTATGAATCACAAAGTATGGTGCAAAAAGCAGAATCAAAGCTGGCCCAGCCCATGAGGCACCTTCTTCAACCTTTGAACAACATTATTCAAAAAAAACGCGCGCCTTGTTCTACCATCCAAACATCCTGATTCCTGTCTTAATAATGAAAACTCATAACATAGAAAATGTTCAGCATCAAGAGACGAATCCAACCATATGCAGAACTTGATCTAACTCTCTAAGATGAGAGAGAATTTCTTCTCCCCCAAATCCTGACCTAGATTTTCTTCCATGTTCAGACTCAAAATTCTTGCAACACACATAATATAAATAAAATCTAATTATATGGGCATGTTCAGGGCAATGATTGTGACATATTCTCTTCACAAACCTAAAGCTAACAATGCCTAATAAGAGAGATACGAATTCAAAAACTTACCTGTTCAGTTGAAGTTCTATCTGGCAATGGAGAAGCTTTCAATGCAAGGTGATGATTGGGATAGTTTCCTTGAGGTCCAGGGATGCTAATCCAAGCTTTACTTTGTCTTGAAAGCTCTTGAATCGTGCTAGAGCACTTCACCTGCAAATCAGAAAAGTGAAAATGGTGGAACCAGTTAGAGGAATTACAGGTCGTGTTTTAGGTCTTGGTTAGCTTGCACTGATGCTAGGGAATATGTGTGAACTGGTTTGGGCAAGAAAGCTTTAGAGGAATGAAAGATGGCACTCAAACTGCAGGCCTTGCCCTATTCTTGCAGTTTGAAGGTGATTCTAGGATTGGGAGTGTATGAGGGATGTTAGGGTCGTGTACTAGCTTGGTTGGGATATCTTGGATGTGTTTTACAAGTTTGCTTTAGTGTTTGTAAGCTGATATGAGAGTTGTCTTTCAAAATGCCAAGTTACTTACACTTTAAGCAACAAATGCCCAAGTTGTGTTCTAGGTCAGTAGAGGCCCCCTAATGTGCTGCATAATCTCTCCTTGATCAGAGTGTTTTTCTCATAATCTTGTGCCAAATAGATCTCATCTGTACTTCTTGGATTTCCAATTGGACATAAAGCTTATCTTTTCAAAAATGGTTATTTTGCTTTTTCCATAAATGGATTAAACTTGTATGTAATGCTTGAACTCAAAGAACAATGCTTTAGCACAATGAACATACATTAAATTATTGAGTGTTGGATGGTTTAAGGACCTGTAATCAAGGGGCATGCTGGTTTGAGAAGTTTGCACAAATCATGAACATGGAAAATAGCCAATTCAAAAGTGAGTTTTTGCCATATTGTGAAATTCGATTCTCTCAAGTTATGAGGTTGTTTGAGAAGTTCTTGGACATTTTGGAAAGCTTGGAATGTTTACTACAATACATCTTTGAAATGAAAATTGAAATTCCAAGTGGAAGTGTATGTAAAATGGCCTTGAAGTTGGGTAGAAAACCTTGTCAAAATAGGTTAAAATTTCACTAAGTTAAGAATGGTTTAGTGCCCTTATTCAAAAATTTGTAACTTGAGATACAAGCCTTATTTGGGAAAACTTTGTGAATCAAAGTTGTAGATTATGCAACAAGCTACAACTTTCATGTTTTGACTTTTGTTTGAATCCAAATGAATCATGGTGAGAAAGTGGGGTAAAGTTGGGAAACAATTAGGGTTTTTCATAACTTAGAAAAATTCTAAGTTATGAAAAATTCTCATTTCTAACCCTAATTTGCATTTTTTGATTTCTTGGTGAACAAGTTTCATGATTTGGCATGTTTTGATAAAAAATGAATCTTGACCATTGATTTTGACCAAAAAGTCAAAGTTTGACTTTTCAGTATACAGACAAAATTGATCAATTGACTGGGAAATTCAACTGTCAATCTTGTGTACTTGGGATCTTTTGAGTTTGTTGAGCATGTCAAGATAATTCCATGGGGTCCTTGAGTCCATATGTGAGCTTGGTTTGCCATTGGCTAGGTCAAACAGTCAAAAATTGCCTTTGTGCAGTCAAAACCCTAAAAATGACCATTTTGCCCTTTTGGTGATCTGATCAATTTTCTTATGGAATTGTGATCCAAACTTGATCAAATGGTTCATATGAGTTCATAATGTTGATGTGGGTCAATTTTCATGAGGTTTGACTGTCAATTGGCCACAGTTGACCTTTTCCCCAATACAGTTGATTTCTAGGTCAACTGTCCAATTGACTGGGCAAAACTTGGAATCAAGACTTGAAACTTGATGAGGATAAACTTGGGAGTCAATATGAAGCAAGGAGGTCATCTTAGGCATTTTGGGTCAAAGCATCTTTGTGCAAACACAAACCCTAATTTGGGTCAGCAGTGCAAGGAGAAGTCTTGAGCAGATGAAACCTTAACTGGATCTTGAGCTTCAAGGGCTCTGTGGTGAGAAATTAATGAGAAATGGGAGGGAAAATTTTGGGGTACAACAGTTGCCCCTGTTCAATATTCTTGAATCCGAAGAGTTAGATTGGCAAGCTTGCCTTTCGTGACTCGAGGGTAAAAGGAGATTGGACACTAGAGTGCCCGGAAATTTGCACTCGTCAAAGTAATGGATGCGGGAATGGGCTTAGAGATGCCATTTGGAGATGGGCTTAGAGATGCCATCGTGAGGGGTGACAGTAACTTGTCGGGGATGGACTTAGAGATGCCATCTGGAATGAGTATCAGGAAGGCGTCCGTGCCTTGGACCATCTTCGAACTGGGGGTCTGAATAAGCAATGGATAGACATCCGTATCTGGAGGCATCCGTAAACTGTTTTCAGAAGTTTGAGAAGAGTCCGAACAAGCGATAGGTTAACATCCGTTACTTGGAGGACCCGTGAACTGTTTTCAGAAATCTTGAAGTTGAATAAGCCATAGAGCAGCATCCGTTGTTGGGAAGCGTCCGTAAACTGTTTTCAAAAGGTTGCATCTGAACAAGTGATAGATTAACATCCGTTGTTAGGAAGAATCCATAGACTGTTTTCAGAAGTCTTGAGAAGAAACTGAACAAGCGATAGGTTAACATCCGTTACTTGGAGAACCCGTGAACTGTTTTCAGAAATCTTGAAGTTGAATAAGCCATAGAGCAACATTCGTTGTTGGGAAGCGTCAGTAAACTGTTTTCAAAAGGTTGCATCTGAACAAGTGATAGATTAACATCCGTTGTTGGGAAGAATCCATAGACTGTTTTCAGAAGTCTTGAGAAGAAACTGAACAAGCGATAGGTTAACATCCGTTACTTGGAGAACCCGTAAACTGTTTTCAGAAATCTTGGAGTTTGAGGAGGAACCGGTGTAGGGTTGCCTGATGATGAGTCCGTGTAAAACTGCATCTGAAAATGTTAAGGATGGCTTTTTATTCTTATCCTGAAAAGGACAAAATGTCAGCTAAACACAAAATTATGTTGCATGAAATGTGTGATGCAATATATGTTATATCAATGTTTATGATATGAATGTAATGAATGCGCACATAAGCTGATGAGCTGTCTTGCTGGGGATGACTGAAGATAAAAGCATCCTGACTGCTGCCGGGAAGAATAATTCCTTGGCTGTTACTGGGGAATAAGGAGCTAGGGTTGTATACCAAGCCTCTGGGGAATTCCTGATGACTTCTACCGGGGAGTACCAATCTAGTAGACTCATGCTGGGGATGCAAGACCGAGAATCTTCAGTTTGGCGGGAAACATCTCTGGCGACTTCACTGGGGAACTCAAGATTTGTTCTCCTAAAACTCTGTGGGGAGAAGGTTCATTAGTCTGGCTTTGCTGGGGATTCTGAAACTAAAACTTTGAGGGGGAATGAATTTCGGAGGATCCTCTGGCTGGGGATAACAAAGATAAACTCCTCTGGGGATTGTATTGATAAGTTATGTTGGGGAACTTTGATGAACTCCGCCGGGGATAGGAATAAATTTGGCGAGTGCGATCTTCCGTGGCAATAAGCTGAGGATAACCCAGTTATAAGCCCTTGTGAGGAATAACCTTGAATAAAGCTTGGGAGAGACGTCCGTACTCTGTAAGGGATAAGCTTCCAGAACCTACTGGGGATAAGCTTCAAAACTTGCTGGTGTCAGCAGTGGGATATGGATTCCAAATCTCCTGGGGATTTCCTTTGAAGGGGTATCAGGATATCCAATTGTACCTTTGACTTATCAGTAATCCTCTTTCTTGGTTCATAAGGAAATGATTATGTTCAAATGCATATGCCTATTTAACAAAACATTGGACGTTTCTCAAGATAAAACAAATAGTGCAAGAGAAAAGAAAAGGAAATGACACAGATTTCTGGGAAAAGTATTTGTATTGATTTTTATGAGTATATTTGTACAAAGGAGACAATCATCCTAGTAAGAGGATTTTGTCGTAAATATTTGAAAGATTTATACAAAATAAGGATGGCTATGTGAAATAATTCCGTGGGATTCCATTCCGCTATAGCTTTCACAACTCTGAATATCTGTCCATTCAATGCTTCGTTTGACGACGACTAGATTGATCAGAAGCCTGGAACCGGTTGATGAGGAGATTGTCTTTGAAGTGATTCGACGAGACATAATCATACGCTATAATTCCCTAACTTTTGTCTGAATCGCCCTTTCGGGTTTTCGATCCACCGGGAAACCCCTTTTTGCCCAAACCGCCCTTTCGGGTTTTCAACTTGCCGGGTGTACAGATTTTTTTTTATTTTTATCCCTAACTTTTGCCTGAACCACCCTTTCGGGTTTTCGGTTCACCGGGATGCCCATTTTTGCCCAAGCCGCCCTTTCGGGTTTTCGACTTATCGGGTCATTTTATGCGTAGTATCTTTTGACTATGTCTGCGTTCGCAGGGTGCGGCAAATCGTCGCCGTCCATGGTGGTCAGAATCATTGCACCACCAAAAAATATGCTCTTGATCACAAATGGTCCTTCATATGTAGGAGTCCATTTGCCCCTGGGATCACTTTGCGGTAAGATGATCCGCTTGATTACGAGATCTCCGACTTGATACACTTGACTTCTGACTTTCTTATTGAAGGCCTTGATCATCCGCTTTTGATACGTATGACCATGGCATATAGCAGCAAGTCGCTTTTCGTCGATCAGATTAAGTTGATCAAGTCGGGTTTGCATCCAATCATCTTCATTCAAACCTGCATCCTTCATAATCCTTAGAGAAGGGATCTGGACTTCCATAGGCAAAACAACTTCCATGCCATAAACCAAAGAAAATGGGGTTGCCCCAGTTGAAGTACGTGTCGTCGTACGGTATCCATGCAGAGCAAACGGTAACATCTCATGCCAGTCTTTGTAAGTGACTGTCATTTTCTGAATGATCTTCTTAATGTTTTTGTTCGCAGCTTCAACAGCACCGTTCATCTTCGGCCGATAGGGAGATGAATTATGATGATAAATCTTGAACTGCTCGCATAATGCAGTGATCATTGTGTTATTCAGATTTGTACCGTTGTCTGTGATGATCCTGTCTGGAACACCATACCGACATATGAGATTTTGCTTGATAAAGCGGGCAACCACATTTTTAGTAACAGAGGCGAAGGAAGCTGCTTCGACCCACTTGGTGAAATAGTCAATGGCAACCAGGATGAAGCGATGTCCATTGGAAGCCGTGGGCTTGATCTCTCCAATCATATCAATGCCCCACATTGCAAAGGGCCACGGAGCAGTCAGGACGTTGAGAGGGACCGGAGGGATATGAACCTTGTCAGCATAGACTTGACACTTGTGGCAAGTACGGGAATGTTGATGGCAGTCAGCTTCCATGGTAGACCAGTAATAGCCTGCCCTTAGGATCTTCTTAGCCATTGTTTGCCCGCTCAAGTGAGTGCCAAATGTGCCGCTGTGTATATCAGTCATGATCAACTCTGCTTCAGCTTTGTCTACGCATCGGAGTAATACACAATCATGGCTTCGTTTGTAAAGGATGTCGTTGCTCAGGAAGAATTTGGCAGCAAATTTCCTTAAGAACTTCTTGTCATTTACTGAAGCTCCTTCAGGATAATCTCTGGTCTCGAGATACCTTTTGATTTCATGGAACCAGGGTTGTTCCACTACTTCTTCGGTATTAATCTCGTGACAATGCACATGTTCATCCATTCGCTCTTAGGTGATTTGGGGAGCCTCGTTATCCCAGTTGAGTTTAAACATGGAGGACATTGTGGCTAGAGCATCTGCTAGCTGATTCTCTTCTCGCAGGAAATGCTCGAAGGTAATTTGCTCGAAATGAGGCAACAATGTCAGGACATGTTCTTTGTATGGGATAAGATTAGGATGCTTGGTATCCCACTCTCCTTTGATTTGACTGATAACCAAAGCCGAGTCCCCAAATACGATCAAAGATTTGATCCCCAAGTCTATAGCAGCCTTGAGACCAAAGATGCAAGCTTCATACTCAGCCATGTTGTTCGTGCAGCTGAAGCAAAGTCGGGCCGTGAAAGGTGTGTGACAACCTTCCGGAGAAATGAGTACTGCGCCAATACCATTTCCAAGTGCATTTGAAGCACCATCAAAGTACAGGGTCTATCGGGATCCCTTTTCGGGTCCGTCATACGGTCCGTTACCTTCGATGTTGTCCAAATTCATGATGTCCTCGTCTGGGAAATCAAATCTCATGGGTTGATAATCTTCGATAGCCTGATGAGCCAGATGGTCAGCTAGTACACTCCCTTTTATAGCTTTTTGGGTGGTGTACTGGATGTCATATTCAGTTAAGATCATTTGCCATCTAGCTATCCTTCCAGATAGAGCGGGCTTTTCGAAAATATACTCGATAGGGTCCATTTTGGAAATCAACAAGGTAGTATGAGTCAACATATACTGTCTTAGTCGGCGAGCAGCCCATACCAAAGCGCAGAAAGTTTTCTCGAGCAGTGAGTAGCGAGTCTCACAGTCGGTAAACTTTTTGCTAAGGTAATAAATAGCATGCTCTTTTCGACCAGACTCGTCATGCTGGCCCAAAACACATCCCATTGAGTTATCCAAGACGGTCAAATACATGATCAGTGGTCTTCCTTCGATGGGTGGCATCAGAATAGGAGGTTCTAGCAGATACTCCTTGATTCTATCAAAAGCAGCTTGGCAATCGTCGTTCCATTTAACTACCTGATCTTTCTTCAAGAGTTTGAAAATTGGCTCACAGGTAGAAGTCAGATGGGAGATGAATCTGGCAATATAGTTCAAGCGCCCTAAGAACCCTCTAACCTCCTTTTCAGTACGGGGAGCAGGCATATCTTGTATTGCTTTCACTTTTGCTGGATCGACTTTAATGCCTTTGTTGCTTACAATGAATCCCAGGAGTTTACCAGACCTAACTCCAAAAATGCATTTACTTGGATTCAGCCTGAGCTTGTATTCTTTTAACCTGGAAAACAGCTTCTCCAGATGTTCAAGGTGCTCTTCCTCTGTTTGTGACCGAGCTATCATATCGTCTACGTAAACTTCAATCTCATGATGTATCATATCATGAAATAAAGCTACCATGGCGCGTTGATAAGTTGCCCATGCGTTCTTCAGCCCGAACGGCATCACCTTGTAACAGAAAGTGCCCTATTGTGTGGCAAAAGTTGTTTTCTCCATATCCTCGGGAGCCATTTTGATTTGATTGTAGCCCGAGAATCCATCCATGAAGGAAAACAATTTGTGCTGAGCTGTATTGTCGATCAAAATGTCAATGTGAGGTAGCGGAAAATCATCTTTGGGACTGGCCCTATTCAAATCCCGGTAGTCCACACACATCCTGACTTTGCCATCTTTCTTAGGTACTGGCACAATGTTAGCGACCCATTGAGGATAGGACGTAACAGCCAGAAAGCCAGCATCGAATTGCTTCATTACTTCTGCCTTGATCTTTTCGGACATGTCAGGCCTCATTCGGCGCACTTTTTGCTTGATCGGTGGACAATCCTCTCTTGTGGGGAGACGGTGAACCACGATGTTTGTGTCTAAACCCGGCATGTCTTTATAAGACCAAGCGAAGATCTCAACATACTCATTCAACAACTGTACCAGGCGCTCCTTGACTCTTGGTTCCAGATTGGCACCCACTTGCACCTCCTTCCGGTCTTCCTCGGTTCCCAAGTTAACAGTTTCCAATGGCTCTTCATGCGGTAAGATGGCCCTTTCCTCTTGTTGCAGAAGTCTGGCTAGTTCCCCGGGTACTTCACAACCTTCGTCATCTTCATACTCGACTAGATTGACCAGATCCTCAGAGTTATTGAAAGATATAGTAGAATAGTCACCCATGGAATCCGGAGTGGATGGGTACCTGCATTGGTGAGTGTGGGTGTGTGTAAGGGATAACCATCCTTAAACAAAAAATGCAAAAGGAAAGAAAATGAACACAAGCAGTTTATCAAATGAGAAACGTCCAATGAGTCATTAAACATGGCATATGGATATGAAAAATAATCAAAACCCTTACAAGTGGACCTACATGCCCCGGGCAAGGCATGAGGTGAAAAGATAGTGTACGGATTGTTTGAAAGTAAATATTACAGACCAAATAAGAAATGTTTAATAGATAAATTACTGATGAATAAAAGTGATGGGGACAAAGTCTTTTGCCTCCCAGTTGCTCAATCCTCCTTTGATAGTTGGATAAATCCACTCTTCAATGTTGCTCTCCTTGTCTTCATCTTCCAAAGCGTTGATTCCGTAGGGAGAAATTTTGACTGGCGCCCTCTCAATCTTCGCACGGTGCATAGCTTTCTGGCCAGCGGCTGTGAACCCTAATCCAAATTTGTCTATCTTATGTGGAATGTCAGGTAACTGCCCCCATGCTGAATTCTTCCCTTCTTTTATTGCGGCCCTTGCGTCCTCCAGAGATGCCATCCTGGCCATCTGTCTCGGTGTCTCAGCTGCCGACTTTGCTACTGCTATTTCAGGAAGGACTTCTTCGAAATGTTGAAACGGCGTCTCAATGAACTCTCCTTCGACCTCCACATACCGGAAAGAATTTAAGTGGCTAATCATGTACTATTCTTCGCCATGGACAGTGATGATCTTTCCCTTGACAGGATACTTCAACATCTAATGTAAGGAGGAGGTGACTGCCCCAGCATGGTGTATCCAAGGCCTACCCAGCAGGCAAGAGTATGATGGACGGATGTCCATCACATAGAAAGTGGATTTAAATACCTCAGTGCCTATCTTGATGGGAATTTCAACCTCTCCATGGACCATTCTCTTAGAACCATCGAAAGCTCTGACAACAATATCACTCGGCTTCAACTCCAACCCTTCACAATCTAGTCGGTCCAAGGCCTTCTTAGGCAAAACATTCAGCGACGAACCAGTGTCGACCAAGACGTGCGCGAGAGTAGTTCCTCGACACTCAACCGAAATGTGCAAAGCATCATTGTGGTTTCTGCCTTTAGGAGTTAGGTCGGCGTCGGAAAAACCTAATCCATTGTCCGCAGTTAGGCTAGCCACGCAATTTTGAAATTGATCCGCAGAGGTTTCCTGGGGCACATGGGCTGCCTTCAAGAATTTTATCAGGGCTTTAGCGTGCGCTTCTGAGCAAAGTAGTAGTGCCAGCATGGAAATCTTGGAGGGGGTTTGCCCCAGCTGTTCTACTACATCATAATCACTTCTTTTGATTATCCTCAAAATCTCATCCATTTCCTTCTTGGAGGTTTCCGGGATTACCAAGGGTTGAGCCCTCGTCCTGACGGGCTCATCTTGGATTCCCTTACCTTTGTCAACAGCGGTAGGAGAGACAGTACTAGGAACAAAAACATCTTCAATCAAAGGGGCTCTAGCAGAGAGTTTTATTGGTGCAGGGATGACCTTATCAGCTGATGAGGGTCCAAAGATTGCTCTTGGAGGGGCAATCTCTGGAGAAAATATTCTCCTGCTCCTGGTGATTTTGCTAGTGCCTGCAATGTTACCAATGCTGGCTTCTTCGTCATCCGAACTTTCTTCAGTTATTTCGATTTGTTTAATACCATGATAGTAGACGTCACCGCCATAGTTCCATGGTATCGACTTCTCAGAAACATAGGGGACAGGCCCTGGCATTGTTATCTTCAAAGGAACAGATTTTGTAGCTGGTGTAATCTTAACAGACTTTTTGACGGCCTTGGAAAGATTGGCGTGAATGGTTATGATTGAGACATCTTCAATATGAACTGGAACAGCAGAAACTTTTTCAAACAAAATTTGTCGACTATCCATAAGGCTTTGGATGCCTTTCTTCAGTAACGGACAATCAAACGGCAGAGAGTAACAACAATAGCAGTCTTCTTTACATCCCGGGAAGATCCCGGCCCTTAACAGATTCAACTTAATGGTTAACAAAGGAGTTACCAGATCATCAACGTCAGCAACATACAAATCTTCTTCAATGGCATTGACATTTCGGCCGTGCTTCGGCATGGGTGCAGATATCACATTAGGCTTCTCTGGAGCGTCAAACTCTACCTCCTTAGCCTCTATCAGGTCTTGGATTTTATGCTTGAGTGCCCAACAATCATTGGTGTCGTGTCCAACATTGTCTGAATGGTAGGCGCATTTAGCATTGGCATGATAATGCGGAGAGGACGTATTCACATTCTTTGGTGCCTCCTTGATGGTGGCGAGATTCAACTTCAATAGATGGGGAAGCACTTGCGCTGGAGTCATATTAATACGGGTGAACTGCCGTTGTGGCTGTTCCACCCGTTGCTGATTTGGTCTGGATTGGTTATAGCGAGGCTGCTCACTTGGAGTGTTTTGAATCATTACGGCCCCCACAGTTGGCCGGCGCTCAGTCTTCCCTGCTCTTCTCTGAGAATATACCACATCCGTCTCCTTCTTAAAAGGTTTCTTCTCAACACTTGCAGTAACAGCCTTCTGAATCTTTCCTGACTTGATGCCATCCTCTATTCTTTCGCCTGTTAAGATCAAATCGGTAAACCCCACGGAAGAGTTACCAATTAGATGATTGAAAAATGGCCCAGATAGGGTCCCAAGAAACATATCAACGAGTTCACGGTCGGTTAAAGGAGGCTGCACCCTGCCAGCCAAATCCCTCCATTTTTGTGCATATTCTTTGAATCCCTCGCCTGTTCCTAACGACATACCCTGAAGTTAGGTACGAGTAGGAGCAAGGTCAGAATTATACTGGTATTGCTTGTAGAAAGCGGTGGCCAAATCTTCCCAATTTCTGACACTGGTTCCTTCTAGCTGATAAAACCACTCCAACTGAGCTCCCGAAAGGCTGTCTTGAAAGAAATGAATCCAGAGGTTTTTATCTGTCGTATAGGGTTGAATCTTTCTCACGTAGGACCTGAGATGCATTTTTGGACAGGACAACCCATCATACCTCACAAATACTGGCACTTTGAATTTCGGGGGAATCACAATCCCGGCAACCAAACCTAAGTCTTCAAAATCCAAACCCGGTACTCTTTGTAATTCCATGGCGGCCAATCTGTCTTCTAAACCCTTGTATTTATCATCAGCTGGAGGGTATTGCTGGTCAGAATAATCTTCATCCTCTTCTACCTCTTCTTCTTCCGCATCAGACTCGGAAGGCACCGCAACTCCATCTCTTTTACTAGTCCCTTCATCAGAAGTAGGAGGAAATTCAAGCACTCTCCGAGCTTCTCCGTCAAATCTTCTCCCCAAAGTAGCCACCCCAATCCTTTTTTTCTTCTTTTTCACTGGGTCCTTATTCCCCAATTGAGTCTTGATATCCTCCTGACCTTTAGCCAAGGTCATCAGGAGTTGCTGGAACTGTGCATTCTGAGCTTGCAGATCTTTGACTGTTTGCTCGAGATCCATCCTACTGAAATAAACAGCAGACAGATAAGGAAACCTGGAGTGAGACCTGCTTATGCACATGATGAATGGTATGCTTATGTATGCAATGCATTCAAGGTTTTAGGACATTTAAAATTGTTGCAAACAAAGAAAAACGCACGTCATATTAATAAGAAGAAATTTGTTAGTACATAAATGCCCCATGGGCCAAATATTACAAAATAACTTCTTATGGCAGAAAGACATTGCGCATCCTCTTTGGTGAGATGTAGGTGTTGAGGGCCTCTTGCTCATGGAGTCGGCGGGTAAGCTCTAGAACCTTCTTCTCACTGGCGTAGAAGCTAGCTTCAAAAGTATTCCATTCCTCCTTGAGCTGAATCCAACTTTTCTGCATTTCCTCCCACGATGTAGGCATGTCTGGATGTAGGATGGTATAGGGAACCTCTCCTTCATTGACGGGCTCTTTAATCACTGGGAGTACATGAGGATAAGGCATCATTAGACTTTGGGCTCAGGCTCATACCCACTTGAGATATGGCTCAAGAGGGATGGAATTCTTGTGTCCCAGAGTCTTGCTATCAACTTTGTTGAGTTTTCCCCAAGCTCTGATGAATCATTGGAGAAGTCCTTGCGCATCGTTGTCGAAGTCAAAAACTAGGTCAGGAATCAACATGTCATGGGGGCCATCCCTTCGTGCATATCCAAATTGCCTCAAAGCTAGGCAAGGGTTGTAGGTGATACCTCCTCTGATTCCAAGTAAAGGAACATTAGGAAATTCTCCGCAACGATCGACGATGATGACATTTTCTCTGGACCGAGAACACCAATGTACATCAGAGTGAGTAAGAGTCATCAACCGTTGGGACCACCTTGAGCCTTGGTCATTCTTCAGGACAGATTGTGGAAGGTGCGAAATAAACCACCTTGCAAGGATAGGAGTACAGCACATGAGAACACCCCTCTTTCTCATTGTTCGTGTGTAAAATGAGTGAAGGATGTCCCCAAGCAATGTTGGTATTGGATTTCTGGACAAGAAGATTTTGACGGCGTTGACATCTACCAATTGGTCAGGATTTGGGAACAAGACCAACCCATAGATAAGGAGTGCCACAATCTCTTCAAAGGCTTGTAGGTCCAATGAATTCCAACATTCTTGTGCCTTCTCAAACAAGAATTTTGCTAAGAATCCTTTGACGCCGCTTCTGGTTTCCCAATGCCTCTTGATGTCGGATGGTTGTAGATGTAATGCTCGAGCAACATCTTCCGACTTTGGTTCCTTTTCCGTACCGTTGAAGGGTAGTTGATTAAGGATAGGAATTCTCAGGAGTTGAGAAAACTCCTCCAAAGTGGGTACCAACTGATAATCAAGGAAAGTGAAGCAGTGGTGAAGAGGGTCAAAGAACTGGAATAGCACTTTCATCATGTCTTCTTCAATGTTGGTGTTGACCAAGCTGAGCAGTCTACCATGTCTTTCACTGAAGGATGAGTTTTCCGGAATTCTTGAGGTGAGCTCTTTGAGTTGAGGTGAGATTCTCACAAGGTTGACTTGAATGGTATTTCTGCGAGGAATTTCCATGTCCTACAAAACAAGAACAAAGATGAAGATCCAAAACCCTTGAAATGGTTAGTGAATGCATATGATGTTTTATGATGTTCATGATGTTTATGATGTATGCACAAAACATATGTACAAGCAAATCACACCAAACCCTAGTTTCAGGCTTGCATGGGGTTTCATAGGTAAGTACCCTCTTGAGTGTAGTTGGCTTAAAAACCTGTCCTATAAATAGTAACCGGGTTCTAAGGAGCTCAATATCACGGGATTGTTTTCATCGTTCATTGTTTTGGTTTATCCACTTAACTAGCGACCAAAATATTCCAAGAAAACAACCCTCAATGAGTGTAGTATCGAGTATCTACCAACTTCGGACTGCACCAAAGCCGGTCATCTCACTACCCCTAATAAAAGGCCAAGATGGTCAAGTAAGGTTCTAGGTCATTAGTGCTTAGTGACATCACTCAGCGGCCCCGTACTCTCCTTGATTGAACTCAAGGGTTACCGGTACTCACAAATATGTCGCACTAATATAGCTATTGCTTCGACCGTGTCGGTATACCCCGCACAGTTTCCACAACGTATTGCTATCTATGAAATGTTTCCCAAAATCCGGGTGTAGGATTGCAAACCCAAACAAGAGAGCCAAAATATAAAGCAATCAAATCAAACAATTAAGAATTCAAGAGGGTGATCTAAGCCCTAAGGTTACTCCACTTTTAAAATTTTCCCCAGCAGAGTCTCCAGTTCTGTGATACGGTGGGAGAACTGACTATGGTTTTGCGTTTGTTTTTGCAAATGTTTCGGTTGAGCAAGAGTCGCCACCGACTTTTTATTTTATCCTAAGGAAAGGTTTAAAAAGCACAGCAAAAACCTTTGAGATTTTTCTTGGGTTCGGGGAGTAGATTATAGAAAGAGAAGGTATTAGCACCCTTTCTATCCATGGTTATCCATGGGCTCTTAGGTACTTGCTTAGATCAACTTGCCTTGGTTTTCAATTGTTTGAAATGGTGCTTGGTGTGTGATTTTGAAAATGTTTTGAAAAGATGCCTTGTATAGGCTACCCTTGTAACAATTCTTTACTCGAATGTTTTACAAAAGGTGTTTTGTCTTTTGAAAAGATGTTTCAAGGTTTTTGTTTTGAAAAAGTTTGTGAAGTGTGGTTTGAAAATAGGCAAGTGTTTTCTTGGAAAATTGACAAGTACCTAAGAGTTATCTACCCTAAAGTTTTCTCAAAGATTCTTGTTATGTTTTAAACCTTTTTGACAATTTTGTTCCACCATTGCATTTGGTGGACAATCTTGTATTAGGAGGTGAAAGGGACGGGAGCGGGTCATCGTTTAGACCATAATTGCAATAGTGTTAAATGTCTTTGGGCAATTTTTCTTTGAAAGGGATTTGATCATTTTAGGTAACTTTTTTGAAAGCGTCATCGAGGGACTTATGATCATTTGATTGTTTGTTTTACCCAAAGAAACCTAACATGCAATATGGCCCAATTATTTGAAGGCAACAAAGTGGAATACCCTAGGGGTGCAAGTGTGAGATGTGTTGTCCATTTTCATGCTTGTTTATCTTGAGATTAGGTCAAACTATTTTGTTCGTTTTATTCGCGTACAAACCCTAATTCTAGCATGGTATATTTAAAGTGCGAAAAATAAAATTCTTACACTATTACAACACAATAATATGGGGAGGGGGGTACAAATGTTCAAATGGGGGGATATTTAGACAAGAAATTAAATCTAGCTATTACATCATTTTCTTTGAATATTTACAATATAATTAAAGGCATAAATTAAATGGAAATAAAACAAATATGCAAGAATGCAAAAAAAAGTTTTTATATGTATGAAAAAAAATATTATTTATGTAAAATAAAAAAGAAATAAAAAGGTATTATTTTTGGAGTATTTTCATATTTAGGGCAAAACCCTAATTTTAATCAAAAGGGTATTAATTATTTAATATATATAATATTTACTATTTACATACAAAAATAAAATAAAATATAGTATATTTATAAAAATGTATTTTTAGTGTTAAATATTAATAAAAATAAAAATATGTATATTTTTGGTATTTTACCCTAAGTGTATTAATATATATATATATATATATATATATATATATATATATATATATATATATATATATATATATATATATATATATATATATATATATATATATATATATATATATATATATATATATATATATATATATATATATATATGTATATTTATATTATTTGCAAAATATATTAAATATGCACAAAATGATAATATTTAATTTTATAAAAAAAGTATTTTTTATACAAAATGTTTCAAAAGGGAAAAATGAAATAAAAATCAGAAATACAATATGTTTACATTATTAATAATATTTCTAAATAATAGCATATATATATATTTATGTATAATAGTATATATAAACAAATAAATACTTAAAAAATGCAAAAATGGTGTAAAAATGATTTTTCAGGTTTTAAACATTATTAGAAAAAATAAATGAGTCAACATAAAAAAAGAAAAATAAAAAAAAACATTAAATCAAGCAAATGGGCTCAGGGGGTATGAATCACAAAGTATGGTGCAAAAAGCAGAACCAAAGCTGGCCCAGCCCATGAGGCACCTTCTTCAACCTCTGAACAACATTATTAAAAAAAAACGCACGCCTTGTTCTACCATCCAAACATCCTGATTCCTGGCTTAATAATGAAAACTCATAACATAGAAAATGTTCAGCATCAAGAGACGAATCCAACCATATGCAGAACTTGATCTAACTCTCTAAGATGAGAGAGAATTTCTTCTCCCCCAAATCCTGACCTAGATTTTCTTCCATGTTCAGACTCAAAATTCTTACAACACACATAATATAAATAAAATCTAATTATATGGGCATGTTCAGGGCAATGATTGTGACATATTCTCTTCACAAACCTAAAGCTAACAATGCCTAATAAGAGATATACGAATTCAAAAACTTACCTGTTCAGTTGAAGTTCTATCTGGCAATGGAGAAGCTTTCAATGCAAGGTGATGATTGGGATAGTTTCCTTGAGGTCCAAGGATGCTAATCCAAGCTTTACTTTATCTTGAAAGCTCTTGAATCGTGCTAGAGCACTTCACCTGCAAATCAGAAAAGTGAAAATGGTGGAACCAGTTAGAGGAATTACAGGTCGTGTTTTAGGTCTTGGTTAGCTTGCACTGATGCTAGGGAATGTGTGTGAACTGGTTTGGGCAAGAAAGCTTGAGAGGAATGAAAGATGGCACTCAAACTGCAGGCCTTGTGTTGTACCCCAAAATTTTCCCTCCCATTTCTCATTGATTTCTCACCACAAAGCCTTTGGAGATCAAGATCCAGTTAGGGTTTCATCTGCTCAAGACCTCTCCTTGCACTGTTGACCCAAATTAGGGTTTGTGTTTGCACAAAGATGTTTTGACCTAAAATGCCTAAGATAAATTTCATGCTTCATATTGGACTCCCAAGTTTATCCATGTCAAGTTTCAAGTCTTGATTCCAAGTTTTGCCCAGTCAATTGGACAGTTGACCTAGAAGTCAGCTGTATTGGGGAAAAAGTCAACTGTGACCAATTGACAGTCAAACCTCATGAAAATTGACCCACATCAACATTATAAACTTCCATGAACCATTTGATCAAGTTTGGATCACAATTCCACAAGAAATTTGATCAGATCACCAAAAGGGCAAAATGGTCATTTTTAGGGTTTTGACTGCACAAAGGCAATTTTTGACTGTTTGACCTAGCCAATGGCAAAACAAGCTCACACATGGACTCAAGGACCCTATGGAATTATCTTTACATGCTCAACAAACTCAAAAGATCCCAAGTACACAAGATTGACAGTTGAACTTCCCAGTCAATTGATCAATTTTGACTGTATACTGAAAAGTCAAACTTTGACTTTTTGGTCAAAATCAAGAGTCAAGATTCACTTTTCATCAAAACATGCCAAATCATGAAACTTGTTCACCAAGAAATCACAAAATGCAAATTAGGGTTAGAAATTAGAATTTTTCATAACTTAGAATTTTTCTAAGTTATAAAAAACCCTAATTTTTTCCTAACTTTGCCCCACTTTTTCACCAAGATCCATTTGGATTCAAACAAAGGTCAAAACATGAAAGTTGTAGCTTGTTGCATAATCTACAACTTTTATTCACAAAGTTTTCCCATTCGAGGCTTGTATCTCAAGTTACAAATTTTTGAATAAGGGCACTAAACCATTCTTAACTTAGTGAAATTTTAACCTATTTTGACAAGGTTTTCTACCCAACTTCAAGGCCATTTTCCATACACTTCCACTTGGAATTTCAATTTGCATATCAAAGATGGATTGTAGTACACATTCCAAGCTTTCCAAAATGTCCAAGAACTTCTCAAACAACCTCATAACTTGAGAGAATCGAATTTCACAATTTGGCAAAAACTCACTTTTGAATTGATCATGAACATGTTCATAACTTAAGCCATTTTCAAGTCAGCATAGTTTGTACTAAATTACAGGTCCTAAAACCCTTTGACACTCAATAATTCAATGCAAAACCTTTGTGCCAAGGCCTTGTTTCATGAGTTCAAGCATTGCCTAAAGGATTAATCCATTTATAGATAAAGCATTTTTTCCATTTTTGCAAAAGGTAACTTTATGTCCAATTGAAAATCCAAGCAGTACAAATGAGATCTAATTGGCACAAGATTATGAGCAAAACACTCTGATCAAGGAGAGATTATGCAGCTCATTAGGGGGCCTCTACTGACCTAGAACACAACTTGGGCATTGGTTGCTTAAAGTGTAAGAAACATTGCATTTGTGGACACAACTCTCATATCAGCTTACAAACACTTAAGCAAACTTGTCAAACAGATCCAGGACATCATAACCAAGCTAGTACACGACCCTAACATCTCTCATACACTCCCAATCTCAGAATCACCTTCAAACTGCAAAAACAGGGCCAAGCATGCAGTTTGAGTGCCATCTTCCATTTCCCTCAAGCTCTCTTTCCCAAACCAGTTCACACACATTCCCTAGCATCTATGCAAGCTGACCATGACTTGAAACACGACCTGTAACTCCTCTAACAAGTTCCACCATTTTCATTTTTCCATTTTGCAGTTGAAGTTCTACAGCTCAGTTCAAGGTGTCTCAAGGCAAAGTAAATATTGGAACAGCATCACCACACCTCAAGGAAGCTATACCAACCATTATCTTGCACTGAAAGCTCCCCATTTGCCAGATAGAACTTCAACTGAACAGGTACCTTGGTGAACTTCTATATCTCTCATTAGGCATCATTAGCTCTAAGTTTGTGAATAAGCAATGTTCTACTCATGCCACTGAACCTGTACATGCTTTTACTTTTCATTTCTTTTGCTTGAGTTGTGAGAATTTAAGGTTTGAAAATGGCAGAAAACTTAGGTTAGGATTTGGGATTGTTAAAATTCTCTCTCATTTCTGAGAGTTAGGAGATGTTCTTTATATATTTGGAATCGTGGTTCCATGCTTAACATTTTTAGTGTTGAAAGTTTGTGCAAAAGATCAAAGAATCAGGATGTTGGGATGGAAGAACAGGGCGCGCATTTTTTTTTAATATTGTTGTTCAGAGGTTGAAGAAAGGTCTTCATGGGCTGGGCTTATGTTGACTTTCCTTTTTGCACCATATAATTTGTTCTGAACCCCCTGAGCCCATTTGCTTTATTTTTATTGTTTTTTGACTTTTTCTTTTTTTTATTGACTCATTTATTTTTTCTCAGCATATTAAAAATATAAAAATATTTTTTCTCATCATTTTTGAATTTATTAGGTATTTATTTGATTTTTCTTTTAGTTTATACATAAATAAATGAATATATACTTTTTGTTTAAAATACTAAAATAGCACAAATATATTTTATACATTTTTATCTTATTTTTACTTCCTGAAAATATTTTATAGAAAAATACTTTTTTTTATTTAAATATTAGATATTATTAATTAATATATATAATACATATTTTGTAAATAATATAAATAAATAGGTATATATTAATACACTTAGGATATAAATGCCAAAAAAATGTACATATTTTATTTTTTAATATTTAATACTAAAAAATACATTTTTTACAAATATACTATATTTTATTTTATTTTGTATGTAGATAGTAAATATTATATAAATTAAATGATTAATATCCCTTTTTGATTAAAATTAGGGTTTTGCCCTAAATATGAAAATACTTCAAAAATAATACCTTTTTATTTCTCTTTTTATTTCACATAAATAATACTTTTTTTTCATACACATAAAAATTCTTTTTACATTTTGCATATTTATTTCATTTCCATTTAATTATGCAATTTTTGTCTTGTAAATATTCAAAGAAAATGATGTAATAGTTAGGTTTAAATTCTTGTCTAAATAATCCCCATTTGAAACATTTGTACCCCCTCCCCATATTATTGTGTTGTAATAGTGTAGGAATTTTATTTTTCGCACTTTAAGTATACCATGCTAGAATTAGGGTTTGTATGCGAATAAAACGAACAAATTAGTTTGACCTAATCTCAAGATAAACAAGCATGAAAATGGACAACACATCTCACACTTGCACTCCTAGGGTATTCCACTTTGTTGCCTTCAAATAATTGGGCCATATTGCATGTTGAATTTCTTTGGGTAAAACAAACAATCAAATGATCATAGTCCCTCAAAATGTTGCCTAAATGAATGATCAAGTCCCTTTTTTAAAGAAAAATTGCCCAAAGACATTTAACACTATTGCAATTATGGTCTAAACGATGACCCGCGCCTGTCCCTTTCACCTCCTAATACAAGATTGTCCACCAAATGCAATGGTGGAACAAAATTGTCAAAAGGTTTAAAACATAACAAAAATCTTTGAGAAAACTTTAGGGTAGATAACTCTTAGGTACTTGTCAATTTGCAAAGAAAACACTTGCCTAATTCCAAACCACACTTCACAAACACTTTCAAAACCAAATTTCAAAAACTTTGAAACATCTTTTTTAAAAGACAAAACATCTTTTGTAAAACATTCGAGTAAAGAATTGTTACAAGGGTAGCCTATACAAGGCATCTTTTCAAAACATTTTCAAAGCCACACACCAAGCACCATTTCAAACAATTGAAAACCAAGGCAAGTTGATCTAAGCAAGTACCTAAGAGCCCATGGATAACCATGGATAGAAAGGGTGTTAATACCTTCCCTTTCTATAATCTACTCCCCGAACCCAAGAAAAATCTCAAAGGTTTTTGCTGTGCTTTTTAAACCTTTCCTTAGGATAAAATAAAAAGTCGGTGGCGACTCTTGCTCAACCGAAACATTTGCGAAAACAAACGCAAAACCCTAGTCAGTTCTCCCACCGTATCACAGAACTGGCGACTCTGATGGGGAGAACTTTTATAAGTGGAGTAACCTTAGGGCTTAGATCACCCTCTTGCATGACAAATTGTTTGAATTGTTTGCTTTATATCTTGGCTCTATTGTTTGGGTTTACAATCCTACACCCGGATTTTGGGAAACATTCATAGATAGCAATACGTTGTGGAAACTGTGCGGGGTATACCGACACGGTCGAAGCAATAGCTATATTAGTGCGACATATTTGTGAGTACCGGTAACCCTTGAGTTCAATCAAGGAGAGTACGGGGCCGCTAAGTGATGTCACTAAGCACTAATGACCTAGAACCTTACTTGACCATCTTGGCCTTTTATTAGGGGTAGTGAGATGACCGGCTTTGGTGCAGTCCGAAGTTGGTAGATACTCGATACTATACTCATTGAGGGTTGTTTTCTTGGAATATTTTGGTTGCTAGTTAAGTGGCTAAACCAAAACAATGAACAATGAAAACAATCCAATGATATTGAGATCCTTAGAACCCGGTTACTATTTATAGGACAGGTTTTTAAGCCAACTACACTCAAGAGGGTACTTACCTATGAAACCCCATGCAAGCCTGAAACTAGGGTTTGGTGTGATTTGCTTGTACATATGTTTTGTGCATACATCATAAACATCATAAACATCATAAACATCATAAAACATCATATGCATTCACTAACCATTTCAAGGGTTTTGGATCTTCATCTTTGTTCTTGTTTTGTAGGTCATGGAAGTTCCTCGCAGAAACACCATTCAAGTCAACCTTGGGAGAATCTCTCCTCAACTCAAGGAGATCACTTCAAGAATTCCGAAAAATTCATCCTTCAGTGAAAGACATGGTAGACTGCTCAGCCTAGTCAACACTAACATTGAAGAAGACATGATGAAAGTGCTATTCCAGTTCTTTGACCCTCTTCACCACTGCTTCACTTTCCCTGATTATCAGTTGGTGCCCACTTTGAAGGAGTTTTCTCAACTCCTAAGAATCCCTATCCTTAATCAACTACCCTTCAACGGTATAGAAAAGGAACCAAAGCCGGAAGATGTTGCTCGAGCATTACATCTACAACCATCCGACATCAAGGGGAATTGGGAAACCAGAAGCGGCGTCAAAGGATTCTTAGCAAAGTTCTTGTTTGAGAAGGCACAAGAATGTTGGAACTCATTGGACCTACAAGCCTTTGAAGAGATTGTGGCACTCCTTATCTATGGATTGGTCTTGTTCCCGAATCCTGACCAATTGGTAGATGTCAACGCCGTCAAAATCTTCTTGTCCAGAAATCCAATACCAACATTGCTTGGGGACATTCTTCACTCATTTTACACACGAACAATGAGAAAGAGGGGTGTTCTCATGTGCTGTACTCCTATCCTTGCAAGGTGGTTTATTTCGCACCTTCCACAATCTGTCCTAAAGAATGACCAAAGTACAAGGTGGTCCCAACGGTTGATGACTCTTACTCACTCTGATGTACATTGGTGTTCTCGGTCCAGAGAAAATGTCATCATCGTCGATCGTTGCGGAGAATTTCCTAATGTTCCTTTACTTGGAATCAGGGGAGGTATCACCTACAACCCTTGCCTAGCTTTGAGGCAATTTGGATATGCACGGAGGGATGACCCTCATGACATGTTGATTCCTAACCTAGTTTTTGACTTCGACAACGATGCGCAAGGACTTCGCCAAAGATTCATCAGAGCTTGGGAAAAACTCAACAAGGTTGATAGCAAGACTCTGGGACACAAGAACTCCATCCCTCTTGAGCCTTATCTCAAGTGGGTACGAGCCCGAGCCCAAAGTCTAATGATGCCTTATCCTCATGTACTCCCAGTGATTAAAGAGCCCGTCAATGAAGGAGAGGTTCCCTACACCATCCTACATCCAGACATGCCTACATCGTGGGAGGAAATGCAGAAAAGTTGGATTCAGCTCAAGGAGGAACGAAATACTTTTGAAGCTAGCTTCTACGCCAGTGAGAAGAAGGTTCTAGAGCTTACCCGCCGACTCCATGAGCAAGAGGCCCTCAACACCTACATCGCACCAAAGAGGATGCGCAATGTCTTTTTGCCTTAAGAAGTTATTTTGTAATATTTGGCCCATGTGGCATTTATGTACTAACAAATTTCTTCTTATTAATATGACGTGCGTTCTTCTTTGTCTGAAACAATTTTGAATGTTCTAAATCCTTGAATGCATTGCATACATAAGCATACCATTCATCATGTGCATAAGCAGGTCTCACTCCAGGTTTCCTTATTTGTCTGCTGTTTATTTCAGTAGGATGGACCTCGAGTAAACAGTCAAAGACCTACAAGCTCAGAATGCACAGTTCCAGCAACTCCTGATGACCTTGGCTAAGGGTCAGGAGGATATCAAGACTCAATTGGGGAATAAAGACCCAGTGAAAAAGAAGAAAAAGAAGATTGAGGTGGCTACTTTGGGGAGAAGATTTGACGGAGAAGCTCAGAGAGTGCTTGAATTTCCTCCTACTTCTGATGAAGGGACTAGTAAAAAAGATGGAGTTGCGGTGCCTTCCGAGTCTGATGCGGAGGAAGAAGAGGTTGAAGAGGATGAAGATTATTCTGACCAGCAATACCCTCCAGCTGATGATAAATACAAGGGTTTAGAAGACAGATTGGCCGCCATGGAACTACAAAGAATACCGGGTTTGGATTTTGAAGACTTGGGCTTGGTGGCCGGGATTGTGATTCCCCCAAAATTCAAAGTGCCAGTGTTTGTGAGGTATGATGGGCTGTCCTGCCCCAAAATGCATCTCAGGTCCTACGTGAGAAAGATTCAACCCTATACGGCAGATAAAAATCTCTAGATTCATTTCTTTCAAGACAGCCTTTCGGGAGTTCAGTTGGAGTGGTTTTATCAGTTAGAAGGAACCAGTGTCAGAAATTGGGAAGATTTGGCCACTGCTTTCTACAAACAATACCAGTATAATTCTGATCTTCCTCCTACTCGTACCCAACTTCAGGGTATGTCACTAGGAACAAGCGAGGGATTCAAAGAATATGCACAAAAATGGAGGGATTTGGCTGACAGGGTGCAGCCTCCTTTAACCGACCGTGAACTCGTTGATATGTTTCTTGGGACCCTATCCGGGCCATTTTTCAATCATCTAATTGGTAACTCTTCCGCGGGGTTTACCGATTTGATCTTAACAGGCGAAAGAATAGAAGCTGGCATCAAGTCAGGAAAGATTCAGAAGGGTGTTGCTGCAAGTGTTGAGAAGAAGCCTTTTAAGAAGGAAACGACTATGGTATATTCTCAGAGAAGAGCAGGGAAGACGGAGCGTCGGCCAACTGTGGGGGCCGTAATGATTCAAAACACTCCGAGTGAGCAGCCTCGCTATAACCAGTCTAGACCAATTCAACAACGAGTGGAACGGCCGCAACGACAGTTCACCCGTATTAATATGACTCCAGCGCAAGTGCTTCCCCATCTATTGAAGTTGAATCTCGCCACCATCAAGGAGGCTTCAAAGAATGTGAATACGTCCTCTCCGCATTATCATGCCAATGCTAAATGCGCCTACCATTCAGACAGTGTTGGACACGACACCAATGATTGCTGGGCACTCAAGCATAAAATCCAAGACCTGATAGAGGCTAAGGAGGTAGAGTTTGACGCTCCAGAGAAGCCTAATGTGATATCTGCACCCATGCCGAAGCACGACCGAAATGTCAATGCCATTGAAGAGGATTTGTATGTCGCTGATGTCAATGATCTGATAACTCCATTGTTAACCATCAAGTTGAATCTGTTAAAGGCCGGGATCTTCCCGGGATGTAAAGAAGACTGCTATTGTTGTTACTCTCTGCCGTTTGACTGTCCGTTACTAAAGAAAGGCATCCAAGGCCTTATGGATAGTCGACAAATTTTGTTTGAAAAAGTTTCTGCTGTTCCAGTTCATACTGAAGATGTCTCAATCATAACCATTCACGCCAATCTTTCCAAGGCCGTCAAAAAGCCTGTTAAGATTACACCAGCTACGAAATATGTTCCTTTGAAGATAACAATGCCAGGGCCTGTTCCCTATGTTTCTGAGAAGTCGATACCTTGGAACTATGGCGGTGACGTCTACTACCATGGTATCAAACAAATCGAAATAATTGAAGAAAGTTCGGACGATGAAGAAGCCAGCATTAGTAACATTGCAGGCACTAGCAAAATCACCAGGAGCGGGAGAATATTTTCTCCAGAGATTGCCCCTCCAAGAGCAGTCTTTGGACCCTCATCAGCTGACAAGGTCATCCCTGCACCAATAAAACTCTCTGCTAGAACCCCATTGATTGAAGATGTTGTTGTTCCTAGTACTGTCCCTCCTACCGCTGCTGATAAAGGAAAGGGAATCCAAGATGAGCTCGTCAGGACGAGGGCTCAACCCTTGGTCATCCCGGAAACCTCCAAGAAGGAAATGGATGAGATCTTGAGGATAATCAAAAGAAGTGATTACGATGTAGTAGAACAGCTGGGGCAAACCCCCTCCAAGATCTCCATGCTGGCACTACTACTTTGCTCAGAAGCGCACGCTAAAGCCCTGATAAAATTCCTAAAGGCAGCCCATGTGCCCCATGAAACCTCTGCGGATCAATTTCAAAATTGCGTGGCTAGCCTGACTGCGGACAATGGATTAGGTTTTTCTGATGCCGACCTAACTCCTAAAGGTAGGAATCACAATGATGCCTTGCACATTTCAGTCGAGTGTCGAGGAACTACTCTCGCACACATCTTGGTCGACAGTGGGTCGTCGCTGAATGTTTTACCTAAGAAGGCCTTGGACCGACTAGATTGTGAAGGGTTGGAATTGAAGCCGAGTGATATTGTTGTCAGAGCTTTCGATGGTTAGAAGAGAATGGTCCATGGAGAGGTTGAAATTCCTATCAAGATAGGCACTGAGGTGTTTAAATCCACTTTCTATGTGATGGACATCCGTCCATCATACTCTTGCTTACTGGGTAGACCTTGGATACACCATGTTGGGGCAGTCACCTCCTCCTTACATCAGATGTTGAAGTATCCTGTTAAGGGAAAGATCATTACCGTCCATGGCGAAGAAGAGTACATGATTAGCCACTTAGATTCTTTCCGGTATGTGGAGGTTGAAGGAGAATTCATTGAGACACCATTTCAACATTTCGAAGAAGTCCTTCCTGAAATAGCAGTAGCAAAGTTGGCAGCTGAGACACCGAGACAGATGGCCAGGATGGCATCTCTGGAGGACGCAAGGGCCGCAATAAAAGAAGGGAAGAATTCAGCATGGGGGAAGTTACCTGACATTCCACATAAGTCAGACAAATTTGGATTAGGGTTCACTACCGCAGGCCAAAAAGCTATGCGACGGTCGAAGATTGAAAGAGCGCCAGTCAAAATTTCTCCCTACGGAATCAACGCTTTGGAGGATGAAGACAAGGAGAGCAACATTGAAGAGTGGATTTATCCAACTGTCAAAGGAGGATTGAGCAACTGGGAGGCAAAAGACTTTGTCCCCATCACTTTTATTCATCAGTAATTTATCTGTTAAACATTTCCTATTTGGTCTGTAATATTTACTTTCAAACAATCCGTACACTATCTTTTCACCTCCTGCCTTGCCCGGGGCATGAAGGTCCACTTGTAAGGGTTTTGATTATTTTTCATATCCATATGCCATGTTTAATGATCCATTGGACGTTTTTCATTTGATAAACTGCTTGTGTTCATTTTCTTTCCTTTTGCATTTTTTTGTTTAAGGATGGCTATCCCTTACACACACCCACACTCACCAATGCAGGTACCCATCCACTCCGGATTCCATGGGTGACTATTCTGCTATATCTTTCAATAACTCTGAAGATCTGGTCAATCTAGCCGAGTATGAAGATGACAAAGGTTGTGAAGTACCTGGGGAACTAGCCAGACTTCTGCAACAAGAGGAAAGGGCCATCTTACCGCATGAAGAGTCATTAGAAAATGTCAACTTAGGGATCGAGGAAGACCGGAAGGAGGTGCAAGTGGGTGCCAATCTGGAACCAAGAGTCAAGGAGCGCCTGATACAGTTGTTGAACGAGTATGTTGAAATCTTCGCTTGGTCTTATGAAGACATGCCGGGTTTAGACACGGATATTGTGGTTCACCGTCTCCCCACAAGAGAAGACTGTCCACCGATCAAGCAAAAAGTTCACCGAATGAGGCCTGACATGTCTGAAAAGATCAAAGCAGAAGTAATGAAACAATTCGATGCTGGCTTTCTGGCTGTTACGTCCTATCCTCAATGGGCCGCTAACATTGTGCCAGTACCTAAGAAAGATGGCAAAGTCAGGATGTGTGTGGACTACCGGGATTTGAATAGGGCCAGCCCTAAAGATGATTTCCCGCTACCTCATATTGACATTTTGATCGACAATACAGCTCAGCATAAAGTGTTTTCCTTCATGGATGGATTCTTGGGCTACAATCAAATCAAAATGGCTCCCGAGGATATGGAGAAAACGACTTTTGTCACACAGTGGGGCACTTTCTGTTATAAGGTGATGCCGTTCGGGCTGAAGAACGCAGGGGCAACTTATCAACGCGCCATGGTAGCTTTATTTCACGATATGATACATCATGAGATTGAAGTTTACGTAGACGATATGATAGCTCAGTCACAAACAGAGGAAGAGCACCTTGAACATCTGGAGAAGCTGTTTGCCAGGTTAAAAGAATACAAGCTCAGGCTGAATCCAAGTAAATGCATCTTTGGAGTTAGGTCTGGTAAACTCCTGGGATTCATTGTAAGCAACAAAGGCATTGAAGTCGATCCAGCAAAAGTAAAAGCAATACAAGAGATGCCTGCTCCCCGTACTGAAAAGGAGGTTAGTGGATTCTTGGGGCGCTTAAACTATATTGCCAGATTCATCTCGCATCTGACTTCTACCTGTGAGCCAATTTTCAAACTCTTGAAGAAAGATCAGGTAGTCGAATGGAACAACGATTGTCAAACTGCTTTTGATAGAATCAAGGAGTATTTGCTAGAACCTCTTATTCTGATGCCACCCGTCGAAGGAAGACCATTGATCATGTATTTGACCGTCTTGGATAACTCAATGGGGTGTGTTTTGGGCCAGCATGACGAGTCTGGTCGAAAAGAGCATGCTATTTATTACCTTAGCAAAAAGTTTACCGACTGTGAGACTCGCTACTCACTGCTCGAGAAAACTTGCTGCGCTTTGGTATGGGCTGCTCGCCGACTAAGACAGTATATGTTGACTCATACTACCTTGTTGATTTCCAAAATGGATCCTATCAAGTATATCTTCGAAAAGCCCGCTTTATCTGGAAGGATAGCTAGATGGCAAATGATCTTAACTGAGTATGACATCCAGTACACCACCCAAAAAGATATAAAAGGGAGTGTATTAGCTGACCATCTGGCTCATCAGGCTATCGAAGACTATCAACCCATGAGATTTGACTTCCCAGACGAGGACATCATGAATTTGGACAACATTAAAGGTGACGGACCGTATGACGGACCCGAAAAGGGATCCCGATGGACCCTGTACTTTGATGGTGCTTCAAATGCACTTGGAAACGGTATTGGCGCAGTACTCATTTCTCCGAAAGGTTGTCACACACCTTTCACAGCCCGACTCTGCTTCAGCTGCACAAACAACATGGCTGAATATGAAGCTTGCATCTTTGGTCTCAAGGCTGCTATAAACCTGGGGATCAAATCTTTGATCGTATTTGGGGACTCGGCTTTGGTTATCAGTCAAATCAAAGGAGAGTGGGATACCAAGCATCCTAATCTCATCCCATACAAAGAACATGTCCTGACATTGTTGCCGCATTTCGAGCAAATTACCTTCGAGCATTTCCCACGAGAAGAGAATCAGCTAGAAGATGCTCTGGCCACAATGTCCTCCATGTTTAAACTCAACTGGGATAACGAGGCTCCCCAAATCACCATCGAGCGAATGGATGAACCGGCGCATTGCCACGAGATTAATACCGAAGAAGTAGTGGAACAACCTTGGTTCCATGAAATCAAAAGGTATCTCGAAACCCGAGATTATCCTGAAGGAGCTTCCGTAAATGACAAGAAGTTCTTAAGGAAATTTGCTGCTAAGTTCTTCCTGAGCAACGACATCCTTTACAAACGAAGCCATGATTGTGTATTACTCCGATGCGTAGATAAAGCTGAAGCAGAGTTGATCATGACTGATATACACAGCGGCACATTTGGCACTCACTTGAGCGGGCATACGATGGCTAAGAAGATCCTAAGAGCAGGCTATTACTGGTCTACCATGGAAGCTGACTGCCATCAACATTCCCGTACTTGCCACAAGTGTCAAGTCTATGCTGACAAAGTTCATATCCCTCCGGTTCCTCTCAACATCCTGACTGCTCCGTGGCCCTTTGCAATGTGGGGCATTGATATGATTTGAGAGATCAAGCCCACGGCTTCCAACAGACATCGCTTCATCCTGGTTGCCATTGATTATTTCACCAAATGGGTCGAAGCAGCTTCCTTCGCCTCTGTTACTAAAAATGTGGTGGCCCACTTTATCAAGCAAAACCTTATATGTCGGTATGGTGTTCCAGACAGGATCATCATAGACAACGGTACAAATCTGAATAACACAATGATCACTGCATTGTGCGAACAGTTCAAGATTTATCATCACAATTCATCTCCCTATCGGCCGAAGATGAACGGTGCTGTTGAAGCTGCGAACAAAAACATTAAGAAAATCATTCAGAAAATGACAGTCACTTACAAAGACTGGCATGAGATGTTACCGTTTGCTCTGCATGGATACCGTACGACGGTACGTACTTCAACCGGGGCAACCCCATTTTCTTTGGTTTATGGCATGGAAGCTGTTTTGTCTATGGAAGTCCAGATCCCTTCTCTAAGGATTATGAAGGATGCAGGTTTGAATGAAGATGATTGGATGCAGACCCGACTTGATCAACTCAATCTGATCGACGAAAAGCGACTTGCTGCTATATGCCATGGTCAGACGTAGCAAAAGCGAATGATCAAGGCCTTCAATAAGAAAGTCAAACGTCAAGTGTATCAAGTCAGAGATCTCGTAATCAAGCGGATTATCTTGCCGCAAAGTGATCCCAGGGGAAAATGGACTCCTACATATGAAGGACCATTTTTGATCAAGAGCATATTTTCTGGTGGTGCAATGATTCTGACCACCATGGACGGCGACGATTTGCCGCACCCTGTGAACACAGACATAGTCAAAAGATATTACGCATAAAATGACCCGACAAGTCGAAAACCTGAAAGGGCGGCTTGGGCAAAAAATGGGCATCCCGGTGGACCGAAAACCCGAAAGGGCGGTTCAGGCAAAAATTAGGGATAAAAACAAAAAAATATGTACACCCGGCAAGTCGAAAACCCGAAAGGGCGGCTTGGGCAAAAAGGGGTTTCCCGGTGGATCGAAAACCCGAAGGGGAGATTCAGGCAAAAGTTAGGGAATTAAAGCGTATGACTATGTCTCGTCGGATCACTTCAAAGACAATCTCTTCACCAACCGGTTCTAGGCTTCTGATCAATCCAGTCATCATCAAGCGAAGCAGTGAATGAACAGATATTCAGAGTTGTGGAAGCTATAGCGGAATGGAATCCCATGGAATTATTTCACATAGCCATCCTTATTTTGTATAAACCTTTCAATTATTTACGACAAAATCCTCTTACTAGGATGATTGTCTCCTTTGTACAAATATACTCATAGAAAATCAATACAAATACTTTTCCCAGAGATTTGTGTCGTTTCCTTTTCTTTTCTCTTGCACTATTTGTTTATTTTGAGAAACGTCCAATGTTTTGTTAAATAGGCATATGCATTTGAAACATAATCATTTCCTTATGAACCAAGAAATAGGATTACTGATAAGTCGAAGGTACAGGTGGATAACCCGATACCCTTTTAAAGGAAACCTCCGGGAGATTTGGAATCCATATCCCTAGCAAGTTTAGAAGCTTATCCCCAGTAGATTCTGGAAGCTTATCCCCCCCGCAGAGTACGGACGTCTCTCCCGGGTTTTATTCAAAGTTATTCCTCACAAGGACTTATAACAGGGTTATCCTCAGCTAACAACCACGGAAGATCGCACTCGCCAAGATTCTTCCTATCCCCAGCGGAGTTCATCAAAGTTCCCCAGAAGTAACTTATCTTTACAATCCCCCAGCCAGGGGATCCTCAGGAATCCAATTTCCCTCAGAGTTTAAGTTTCGGTACCCCCAGCGAAGCCAGACTAATGAATCTTCTCCCCACAGAGTTTTAGGAGAACAAATCTTGAGTGCCCCAGTGAAGTCGCCATAGTTGTTTCCCGCCAAACTGAAGATTCTCGGTCTTGCATCCCCAGCATGAGTCTACTAGATTGGTACTCCCCGGTAGAAGTCATCAGGAATTCCCCAGAGGCTTGGTATACAACCCTAGCCCTTTATTCCCCAGTAACAGCCAAGGAATTATTCTTCCCGGCAGCAGTCAAGATGCTTTTATCTTCAGTCACCCGGAATTCATCATCCCCAGCAAGACAGCTCATCAGCTTACATGCGCATTCGTTACATTCATATCATAAACATTAATATAATATATATTGCATCATACATTTCATGCAACATAATTTTGTGTTTAGCTATCATTTTGTCCTTTTCAGGATAAGAACAAAAAGCTACCATTAACAGTTTCAGATGCAGTTTTACACGGACTCATCATCAGGCAACCCTACACCGGTTCTTCCTCCAAATTCAAGATTTCTGAAAACAGTTTACGGGTTCTCCAAGTAACAGATGTTAACCTATCACTTGTTCAGTTTATTCTCAAGACTTCTGAAAACAGTTTATGGATTATTCCCAACAACGGATGTTAATCTATCACTTGTTCAGATACAACCTTTGAAAACAGTTTACGGACGCTTCCCAACAACGGGTGCTGCTCTATTTCTTATTCAACTCCAAGATTTCTGAAAACAGTTTACGGGTTCTCCAAGTAACGGATGTTAACCTATCACTTGTTCAGTTTCTTCTCAAGACTTCTGAAAAAAGTTTATGGATTCTTCCCAACAACAGATGTTAATCTATCACTTGTTCAGATACAACCTTTGAAAACAGTTTACGGACGCTTCCCAACAACGGACGCTGCTCTATTGCTTATTCAACTCCAAGACTTCTGAAAACAGTTCACGGGTCCTCCAAGTAACGGAAGTTAACCTATCACTTGTTCAGTTTCTCCTCAAGATTTTTTTTTGAAAACAGCTTACAGATTCCTCCCAACAACGGATGTCAATTTATTGCTTATTCAGACCCCCAGTTCAGAGATGGTCCCAAGCATGGACAACTTCCTGATACTCATTTCAGATGGCATCTCTAAGCCCATCCCCGACAAGTTTCTGTCACTCTTCCAGATGGCATCATTAAGCCCATCTCCAAATGGCATCTCTAAGCCCATTCCCGCATCCATTGCTTTGACGAGTGCAAATTTCCGGGCACTCTAGTGTCCAATCTCCTTTTACCCTCGAGTCACGAAAGGCAAACTTGCCAATCTAACTCTTCGGATTCAAGAAGATTGAACAGGGGCAACTGTTGTACCCCAAAATTTTCCCTCCCATTTCTCATTGATTTCTCACCACAAAGCCCTTGGAGATCAAGATCCAGTTAGGGTTTCATCTGCTCAAGACCTCTCCTTGCACTATTGACCCAAATTAGGGTTTGTGTTTGCACAAAGATGTTTTGACCTAAAATGCCTAAGATAAATTTCATGCTTCATATTGGACTCCCAAGTTTATCCATGTCAAGTTTCAAGTCTTGATTCAAAGTTTTGCCAAGTCAATTGGACAGTTGACCTAGAAGTCAGCTGTATTGGGGAAAAAGTCAACTGTGACCAATTGACAGTCAAACCTCATGAAAATTGACCCACATCAACATTATAAACTTCCATGAACCATTTGATCAAGTTTGGATCACAATTCCACAAGAAATTTGATCAGATCACCAAAAGGGCAAAATGGTCATTTTTAGGGTTTTGACTGCACAAAGGCAATTTTTGACTGTTTGACCTAGCCAATGGAAAACCAAGCTCACATATGGACTCAAGGACCCTATGGAATTATCTTGACATGCTCAACAAACTCAAAAGATCCCAAGTACACAAGATTGACAGTTGAACTTCCCAGTCAATTGATCAATTTTGACTGTATACTGAAAAGTCAAACTTTGACTTTTTGGTCAAAATCAAGAGTCAAGATTCATTTTTCATCAAAACATGCCAAATCATGAAACTTGTTCACCAAGAAATCACAAAATGCAAATTAGGGTTAGAAATTAGAATTTTTCATAACTTAGAATTTTTCTAAGTTATAAAAAACCCTAATTTTTTCCTAACTTTGCCCCACTTTTTCACCAAGATCCATTTGGATTCAAACAAAGGTCAAAACATGAAAGTTGTAGCTTGTTGCATAATATACAACTTTGAATCACAAAGTTTTCCCATTTGAGGCTTGTATCTCAAGTTACAAATTTTTGAATAAGGGCACTAAACCATTCTTAACTTAGTGAAATTTTAACCTATTTTGACAAGGTTTTCTACCCAACTTCAAGGCCATTTTCCATACACTTCCACTTGGAATTTCAATTTGCATTTCAAGGATGGATTGTAGTACACATTCCAAGCTTTCCAAAATGTCCAAGAACTTCTCAAACAACCTCATAACTTGAGAGAATCGAATTTCACAATTTGGCAAAAACTCACTTTTGAATTGATCATGAACATGTTCATAACTTAAGCCATTTTCAAGTCAGCATAGTTTGTACTAAATTACAGGTCCTAAAACCCTTTGACACTCAATAATTCAATGCAAAACCTTTGTGCCAAGGCCTTGTTTCATGAGTTCAAGCATTGCCTAAAGGATTAATCCATTTATAGATAAAGCATTTTTTCCATTTTTGCAAAAGGTAACTTTATGTCCAATTGAAAATCCAAGCAGTACAAATGAGATCTAATTGGCACAAGATTATGAGGCAAACACTCTGATCAAGGAGAGATTATGCAGCTCATTAGGGGGCCTCTACTGACCTAGAACACAACTTGGGCATTGGTTGCTTAAAGTGTAAGAAACATTGCATTTGTGGACACAACTCTCATATCAGCTTACAAACACTTAAGCAAACTTGTCAAACAGATCCAGGACATCATAACCAAGCTAGTACACGACCCTAACATCTCTCATACACTCCCAATCTCAGAATCACCTTCAAACTGCAAAAACAGGGCCAAGCCTGCAGTTTGAGTGCCATCTTCCATTTCCCTCAAGCTCTCTTGCCCAAACCAGTTCACACACATTCCCTAGCATCTATGCAAGCTGACCATGACTTGAAACACGACCTGTAACTCCTCTAACAAGTTCCACCATTTTCATTTTTCCATTTTGCAGTTGAAGTTCTACAGCTCAGTTCAAGGTGTCTCAAGGCAAAGTAAATATTGGAACAACATCACCACACCTCAAGGAAGCTATACCAACCATTATCTTGCACTGAAAGCTCCCCATTTTCCAGATAGAACTTCAACTGAACAGGTACCTTGGTGAACTTCTATCTCTCTCATTAGGCATCATTAGCTCTAAGTTTGTGAATAAGCAATGTTCTACTCATGCCACTGAACCTGTACATGCTTTTACTTTTCATTTCTTTTGCTTGAGTTGTGAGAATTTAAGGTTTGAAAATGGCAGAAAACTTAGGTTAGGATTTGGGATTGTTAACATTCTCTCTCATTTCTGAGAGTTAGGAGATGTTCTTTATATATTTGGAATCGTGGTTCCATGCTTAACATTTTTAGTGTTGAAAGTTTGTGCAAAAGATCAAAGAATCAGGATGTTAGGATGGAAGAACAGGGCGCGCATTTTTTTTTGAATATTGTTGTTCAGAGGTTGAAGAAAGGTCTTCATGGGCTGGGCTTATGTTGACTTTCCTTTTTGCACCATATAATTTGTTCTGAACCCCCTGAGCCCATTTGCTTTATTTTTATTGTTTTTTGACTTTTTCTTTTTTTTATTGACTCATTTATTTTTTCTCAGCATATTAAAAATATAAAAATATTTTTTCTCATCATTTTTGAATTTATTAGGTGTTTATTTGATTTTTCTTTTAGTTTGTACATAAATAAATGAATATATACTTTTTGTTTAAAATACTAAAATAGCACAAATATATTTTATACATTTTTATCTTATTTTTACTTCCTGAAAATATTTTATAGAAAAATACTTTTTTTTTATTTAAATATTAGATATTATTAATTAATATATATAATACATATTTTGTAAATAATATAAATAAATAGGTATATATTAATACACTTAGGATATAAATGCCAAAAAATGTACATATTTTATTTTTTAATATTTAATACTAAAAAATACATTTTTTACAAATATACTATATTTTATTTTATTTTGTATGTAGATAGTAAATATTATATAAATTAAATGATTAATATCCCTTTTTGATTAAAATTAGGGTTTTGCCCTAAATATGAAAATACTCCAAAAATAATACCTTTTTATTTCTCTTTTTATTTCACATAAATAATACTTTTTTTTCATACACATAAAAATTCTTTTTACATTTTGCATATTTATTTCATTTCCATTTAATTATGCAATTTTTGTCTTGTAAATATTCAAAGAAAATGATGTAATAGTTAGGTTTAAATTCTTGTCTAAATAATCCCCATTTGAAACATTTGTACCCCCCTCCCCATATTATTGTGTTGTAATAGTGTAGGAATTTTATTTTTCGCACTTTAAGTATACCATGCTAGAATTAGGGTTTGTATGCGAATAAAACGAACAAATTAGTTTGACCTAATCTCAAGATAAACAAGCATGAAAATGGACAACACATCTCACACTTGCACTCCTAGGGTATTCCACTTTGTTGCCTTCAAATAATTGGGCCATATTGCATGTTGAATTTCTTTGGGTAAAACAAACAATCAAATGATCATAGTCCCTCAAAATGTTGCCTAAATGAATGATCAAGTCTCTTTTTTAAAGAAAAATTGCCCAAAGACATTTAACACTATTGCAATTATGGTCTAAACGATGACCCGCGCCTGTCCCTTTCACCTCCTAATACAAGATTGTCCACCAAATGCAATGGTGGAACAAAATTGTCAAAAGGTTTAAAACATAACAAAAATCTTTGAGAAAACTTTAGGGTAGATAACTCTTAGGTACTTGTCAATTTGCAAAGAAAACACTTGCCTAATTCCAAACCACACTTCACAAACACTTTCAAAACCAACTTTCAAAAACTTTGAAACATCTTTTTTAAAAGACAAAACATCTTTTGTAAAACATTCGAGTAAAGAATTGTTACAAGGGTAGCCTATACAAGGCATCTTTTCAAAACATTTTCAAAGCCACACACCAAGCACCATTTCAAACAATTGAAAACCAAGGCAAGTTGATCTAAGCAAGTACCTAAGAGCCCATGGATAACCATGGATAGAAAGGGTGCTAATATCTTCCCTTTCTATAATCTACTCCCCGAACCCAAGAAAAATCTCAAAGGTTTTTGCTGTGCTTTTTAAACCTTTCCTTAGGATAAAATAAAAAGTCGGTGGCGACTCTTGCTCAACCGAAACATTTGCGAAAACAAACGCAAAACCCTAGTCAGTTCTCCCACCGTATCACACCTTGCCCTGTTCTTGCAGTTTGAAGGTGATTCTGGGATTGGGAGTGTATGAGGGATGTTAGGGTCGTGTACTAGCTTGGTTGGGATATCTTGGATGTGTTTTACAAGTTTGCTTTAGTGTTTGTAAGCTGATATGAGAGTTGTCTTTCAAAATGCCAAGTTACTTACACTTTAAGCAACAAATGCCCAAGTTGTGTTCTAGGTCAGTAGAGGCCCCCTAATGAGCTGCATAATCTCTCCTTGATCAGAGTGTTTTGCTCATAATCTTGTGCCAAATAGATCTCATCTGTACTTCTTGGATTTTCAATTGGACATAAAGCTTATCTTTTCAAAAATGGTTATTTTGCTTTTTCCATAAATGGATTAAACTTGTATGTAATGCTTGAACTCAAAGAACAATGCTTTAGCACAATGAACATGCATTAAATTATTGAGTGTTAGATGGTTTAAGGACCTGTAATCAAGGGGCATGCTGGTTTGAGAAGTTTGCACAAATCATGAACATGGAAAATAGCCAATTCAAAAGTGAGTTTTTGCCATATTGTGAAATTCGATTCTCTCAAGTTATGAGGTTGTTTGAGAAGTTCTTGGACATTTTGGAAAGCTTGGAATGTGTACTACAATCCATATTTTAAATGAAAATTGAAATTCCAAGTGGAATTTTATGGAAAATAGCCTTGAAGTTGGGTAGAAAACCTTGTCAAAATAGGTTAAAATTTTACTAAGTTAAGAATGGTTTAGTGCCCTTATTCAAAAATTTGTAACTTGAGATACAAGCCTTATTTGGGAAAACTTTGTGTATCAAAGTTGTAGATTATGCAACAAGCTACAACTTTCATGTTTTGACTTTTGTTTGAATCCAAATGAATCATGGTGAGAAAGTGGGGTAAAGTTGGGAAAAAATTAGGGTTTTTCATAACTTAGAAAAATTCTAAGTTATGAAAAATTCTCATTTCTAACCCTAATTTGCATTTTTTGATTTCTTGGTGAACAAGTTTCATGATTTGGCATGTTTTGATAAAAAATGAATCTTGACCTTTGATTTTGACCAAAAAGTCAAAGTTTGACTTTTCAGTATACAGTCAAAATTGATCAATTGACTGGGAAATTCAACTGTCAATCTTGTGTACTTGGGATCTTTTGAGTTTGTTGAGCATGTCAAGATAATTCCATGGGGTCCTTGAGTTCATATGTGAGCTTGGTTTGCCATTGGCTAGGTCAAACAGTCAAAAATTGCCTTTGTGCAATCAAAACCCTAAAAATGACCATTTTGCCCTTTTGGTGATCTGATCAAATTTCTTATGGAATTGTGATCCAAACTTGATCAAATGGTTCATATGAGTTCATAATGTTGATGTGGGTCAATTTTCATGAGGTTTGACTGTCAATTGGCAACAGTTGACCTTTTCCCCAATACAGTTGATTTCTAGGTCAACTGTCCAATTGACTGGGCAAAACTTGGAATCAAGACTTGAAACTTGATGAGGATAAACTTGGGAGTCCAATATGAAGCAAGGAGGTCATCTTAGGCATTTTGGGTCAAAGCATCTTTGTGCAAACACAAACCCTAATTTGGGTCAGCAGTGCAAGGAGAAGTCTTGAGCAGATGAAACCTTAACTGGATCTTGAGCTTCAAGGGCTCTGTGGTGAGAAATTAATGAGAAATGGGAGGGAAAATTTTGGGGTACAACAATGAGCATCTTGATCATTTACAGAAATTGTTAGAGAGGCTAAAGAAATACAAGCCGAGGTTGAACCCAAATAAGTGCACATTTGGGGTAAGGTCTGGTAAACTCCCAAGCTTTGTCGTCAGCAATAAAGGTATCAAAGTGGATCCTGCCAAGGTGAAAGCTATACAAGAGATGCCTGCTCCTTGTACTGAGAAGGAAGTCAGAGGATTCTTAGGACGCTTAAACTACATTGCCAGATTCATCTCTCACCTGACAACTACTTGTGAACCAATCTTCAAATTACTGAAGAAAGATCAAGTAGTCAAGTGGAATGATGAATGCCAAACTGCTTTTGACAAGATCAAAGAGTACCTACAAGAGCCTCCTGTTTTAATGCCACTAGTCGAGGGAAGACCATTGATCATGTATCTAACCGTTTTGGAAAACTCAATGGGGTGTGTGTTGGGGCAGCATGACGAGTCTGGCCGAAAAGAGCATGGTATTTATTACCTGAGCAAAAAGTTTACCGACTGTGAAACAAGATATTCACTGCTCAAGAAAACTTGCTGCGCTCTGGAATGGGCTGCTCACCGGCTAAGACAGTATATGCTGACCCATACTACCTTATTGATATCCAAGATGGATCCAATAAAATACATCTTCGAGAAACCTGCTCTTTCTTGAAGGATAGTGAGATGGCAGATGATCCTGACAAAATATGACATACAGTATACTACCCAAAAAGCAATAAAGGGCAGTGTACTAGCTGATCTCCTTGCTCACCAAGCTGTGGAAGAATACCAGTCCATGAAGTTCGAATTCCCAGATGAAGACATCATGATGGTAAACAACTGTGAAGAATTCAGACCATATGACGAACCTGAACAAGGGTCCCGATGGACCCTGGTTTTTGATGGGGCATCCAACGCACTCAACAATGGTATTGGTGTTGTACTCATATCTCCTGAAGGATGTCATACTCCCTTTACGGTAAGACTATGCTTCAACTGTACAAACAACATGGCAGAATAAAAAGCATGCATTTTTGGTCTCAAAGCTGCCATAGACTTGGGGATCAAATCCTTAAATGTATTTGGAGATTCAGCTTTGGTCATCAGCCAGATCAAAGGGGAATGGGACACCAAACACCCTAACCAAATCCCTTAGAAAGAACATGTCTTGACATTGCTCCCATATTTTGAGAAGATTACCTTCTAGCATTTCCCGCGAGAAGAAAATCAGCTAGCAGATGCACTAGCCACAATGTCATCCATTTTTAAACTTAAATGGGATAACAAGGCTCCTCAGATCACCATAGAACGAATGGACGAACCATCTCATTGTCACGAGATTAATACTGAAGAAGTAGTGAACCAGCCTTGGTTTCACGAAGTCAAGAGGTATCTCGAGGCTGAAGAATATCCGGAAGGAGCTTCAGTCAATGATAAGAAGTTCTTAAGGAGATTCTCTGCTAAGTTCTTCCTTAGTAATTGCATTCTCTACAAATGCAATCATGACTCTGTTTTGCTCCGTTGCATAGACAAGGTTGAGTCGGAAAAGATCATGGCTGAGCTACATGAAGGCATTTTTGGCACCCATTCCAGTGGGCATACGATGGCAAAGAAAATCCTACGGATAGGTTATTACTGGTCTACCATGGAAGTAGATTGATATCAACACTCTCGAACCTGCCACAAGTGTCAGATCTATGCTGACAAGGTGCACGTACCTCCGGTTCTTCTGAATGTCTTGACGGCTCCTTGGAACTTTGCTATGTGGGGCACCGATATGATTGGGGAAATCAAACCAACAACCTCCAATGGACACCGCTTCATCTTAGTGGCCATTGACTATTTTACAAAGTGGGTTGAGGTAGCCTCTTTCGCTTCTGTCACCAAGAATGTTGTAGCCCGGTTCATCAAGCAAAATATCATATGTCGGTATGGTATCCCAGAGAGAATCATCACTAACAATGGTACGAATCTAAACAACACTATGATCACCGCCATGTGCGAGCAGTTCAAGATCCAACATCACAATTCTTCCCCTTACCGGCCGAAGATAAATGGTGTTGTCGAAGCCACAAATAAGAATATCAAAAAGATCGTACAGAAAATGACAGTCATATACAAAGACATGCATGAGATGCTACCATTTGCTCTCCACGGGTATCGTACCACATCACACACATCAACCGAGGCAACACCCTACTCTTTGGTTTACGGCATAGAGGCTGTCTTGCCAATCGAGGTCCAGATCCCCTCTTTGAGAATTATGAAGGATGCAGGGTTGAACAAAGACGATTGGATCTAGACTCGACTTGATCAACTAAACTTGATTGATGAGAAAAGGCTTACTGTTGTCTGTCATGGTCAAATGTATCAAAAACGGATGATCAAGGCCTTCAACAAAAAGGTCAGACGCTAAGTGTATCAAGTTAGGGATCTAGTGATCAAGCGCATCATATTGCCGCATGGTGATCCCAGGGGCAAATGGACTCCTACACACGAAGGACCATTTGTAATCAAAAGCATATTCTCTGGTGGAGCAATGATCTTGATCACCATGGATGGTGATGACCTGCCGCACCCTATGAATGCAGACATAGTCAAAATATATTATGCATAAAGAGACCCATTAGGTTGACACACCTAAGTAAAACAAGGACATCCTGGCGAACCAAAAGGTTCGGGAAAAAATTAGGGATAAAAAAAATATGTACACCCGACAAGTTGAAAACCCAAAAGGGTAGCTTGGGCAAAAAAGGGTATCCCGGTGGACCGAAAACCCGAAAGGGCGGTCCAGAGTCAGGGATTTAAAGCGTATGACTAGGTCCCGCTAGATTAACTTACGGACAACTTGCAAACTCGACGGTTCTAATCAATCAAATCAGCTTCAGACAAGGCATCAAATAGGCAAGATGCTCAGAGGCACGAAGACTATAACAGAACGGGAACCCCATGGGATTATTGCACATAGCTATCTTTTCTTTGTATCAAATTTCATTTTTCTTTACGACGACATTCTCTTACTAGAATGTATGTCTCATTGTACAAAAATACTTACTCAAAGTTAATACAAAGATATCTCTTTGAAAGTGCAAAACTATCTGTTTTTCTTTACTCTTGTGTTTTGTTTACAAAAACGTCCAATGATTTATTCTTGAACATATGCGTTTGAACATAATTACTGTTTACAAATAAACAAAATAAAAAACAATCACTGATGGCCTTAAGGTAGGGAAATTTCTCTAAGCTATTTCTATAAATCCCCCGCAGTGCAGTTTAATCCCCAGCAGATTAAAACTTACATCTATCACTCCCCAGTAGAAGTCATCCAATTTCTCAGGATTCCCCAACAGGATTTTGCAAGCAGTACACGACATTTCCCTTGCAACAAAGTTTATTTCTCTAAGCAAAAATTCGTCAACACTTCAATTACACAACATGAAGACTTACACTCCATATCCTCAGCAGTAGTCGGGGATTTATTTTCCTCAATCCAACAGCAGTGCAACAGATTAGCTCACATACGCATACATCACATCCATATATCATAAACATTGATAACACAAATACATTATGCTATGCATTTCATACAACATGACATTGCACATTAGCTAACATTTTACCATCTTCAGGATAAGATTAATCCACAACTATCATTTAACAATGTTCAAAGTTTTCAGATACAGTTCAGATATGCTCCAGACAAGGATGCCATCCTGATACTCTTTCAGACTCAACTTTTGATACAGTTCAGATACGCTCCAGACACGAATGCCATTTTGATACTCATTCAGATCCAACTTCTCAGATACGGTTTAGATACACTCCAGAAACGAATGCCATCCTGAAGCTCATTCAAATCTCGGATACAGTTCAGATACGCTCCATACACGGATGCCATTCTGATGCTCAATCAGATTCAATCTCCAGATACAGTTCAGATACGCTCCAGACGTGAACGCTATTCTAATACTCACTCCGTTTCAGCTTACAGATACAATTCAACAATCATTTCTGGATGGCATCTACAAGCCCATCTCCAACAACTTTCCATCACCTCTCCAAATGGCATCTCTAAGCCCATTACCCCAACCATCACATCACCGAGTGCAAATTTCTGGGCACTCTAGTATCCAATCATCTTCCACCTTCGAGTTACGAATGGTAAAACTCGCCAATCTAACTCTTCAGGTTTAAGAATATTGAACAGGGGCAACTATTGTACCCCAAAATTTTCCCTCTCATTCATCAATAATTTGCTCACAAGATCTCCTTTGGCTCAAGACTGCATTAGGATTTGATCAGCTCAAGACACCTCCTTAAGCACTGATGACCAAAATTAGGGTTTGAGTTTTCACAAGGATTTTTGAACTTCCAATGCCCCATATGACTTTCATGGATCATTATGGACCCCCAAGATCACTCATGTCAAGTTTCAAGCCTGAGACCACACTTTTGCTCAGTCAATTGAGCAGTTGACCTAAAAATCACCTGTATTGGAGAAAAAGTCAACTATGGCCAATTTACAGTCAAACTTCATAATTTTTTATCCACATCAACATTTTAGACTCATATGTATCATTTGATCAAGTTTGGACCACAACTCCTAAAGAAATTTGATCAAATCCCCAAAAGGGCAAAATGGTCAAAATTAGGGTTTTGACTGGGAAAGACAATTTCTGATTTTTGTCCTAGAAAATGATCAATTGGTTTAAGGAATTATCTCAATAGTCCAATTGCATCATTTTTACCTAATAACATGGCTCAAAACATTACTCAAGTTCAAAGGATTGATAAATGAATTTTTAGTCAACTGATCAAAAGTCAACTGTATACTGAAAAGTCAAACTTTGACTTTTTGGTCAAAATCAAATGTCAAAGATCACAATTCATCAAAACATGTCAAAATATGAAAATTATTCATCAAGAAATCAAAAAGTCAAGATTTCATTTTGAAAAGTCAAAATTTCTAAACTTAGAAATTTTTCTAAGTGTTGGAAATTTCATGTTTTTTCACAACTTTGAACAATTTTTAACCATGATGCAAGATAATTAAAGAGAAACTTCCAACATGAAAGTTGTATATCTCCATGAAATCTACAACTTTTCTTTACACAACTCCTTTCAAAAGTGCTTGGATCTCAAGTTATAATTTTAAGAACATGTGTTCATGAAACAAAACATGCCCTAATTTGGTTAGGATTTTGACCCAACTTCATGGAACTTTTTCATATAGTTCCAAGGGGAGTATTCAAAATAAATTCAATTATGGGTTGTAGAGCACATTTCAAGCTTTCCAAAATGTCCAAGAACTCCTTGAGATCATTCTTGAGTAGGGAGAATCGAAGAGATGAAGTTAGGGTTTTATCACTTGAATTACAAGTCATTTTGTGATGAACCAAAATCAAAATTCAAACTATGCTGCATAAACTCTACTTTGCAGACCTTAAACTTGTTAGCACTCCATAATTAATGGCTTGCACAGCTGTTAGAGGTATCATTTCAAGCATTCAATGCATGGACGTGCTTTATATCCATTTTTGGAAGAAAGGTTACATTGCCATTTTAATAAAGTGCTTTTTTACACAAAACTTGTTCTTGAGCCTTGGACTTGTGCTCTTATGATCATACATGTCTCATAACACATTAGAAATTTTTTAGACACTTGCAATCACCCAGTCCATGCTTGTACTACACATTGAAACTTGGTTTCCCTATTTTCTTGAAAATCAAGTAACCTAGCCAAAAGCTTGTAACTTGTACTTATGACATGCCAATGCACTCTAATCCTTTTGCTTATACATATACAAACTTTTTTCCACAAAATACATAAATGCTTGAGCCCTAAAAACACATAGAACTCAGAAATACCAAAAACACTTCAAAACTTGTCATTTCTGAGTTTTGAAGCCAATCTTCAAATCTACTCGTGCGTTTCTTGGCCTTTTGTTTTCAAAAGCTTCTAAACAACATACACAAACGATCCCAACACCTGCAGCATCCCTGTAACACCTCCATCATCATCCACCATTTTCAAAAACAGAGCTTTTCACTTGGACTTCTCCAGAACTCCTTAGGCCCTTTCAGCTCAAGCTAAGCATTCCATTAGCTTCCTGGGAACTTGAGGAAGCTAACCCAACCATTGGAACTCCTTGAAAGCTGCTCAAACTTCAAACCTGATACCCTATTGCAAGGTAAGTTTTATAACTTTGGAACTCTTCATACATACTTCATCAATAATTTATTTGTGAATAAAACATGTAGATATCATTGCCCTGAAGCTAACCATGTCTATAATTTCCATTAATTTTGCCTGAGCTTAGAGAATTTGAAGTTTGAATTTTCTGAGATTTTTAGGGTTCAGATTAGGGCCAATGAAATTCATGCTTATCTTTGATCTATAGTTTTAATGTTTTACATTTCTAAAAACGTGAGTAAATTTGCAACAAATTTCATGTATACAGTTTTCATTTTTGTTGAGGATTGATTGAGTTATAGAGCTTTTGGATGGGCGTGAGGTTGAAGATAAAGTTGGCCTTAGGAACATGTTTGCCTTATGTATTTATTGTTTGATTTATATAAACTGATGTATAGTAACCCCAGTGATATAAGTGCGCGCATGTAACCTTTAGGACCTGGGTTCAAGCCCCAGTGGTACCCTTTTAGTTTTTTTTCATATTTTTTGCATCATTCTGACTTTTTTTGCAGGCGCTGGGCCCTGATTGAGCTTTATTTTTTTTTTTACTTTCTAACCCCCTTGCAGACTATTTGCACCCTAGCCCAATTTTATTTTATTTTTTTATTTTTCTTATTTTTATTGTTTTATTAATTATTTTTTCTAATACTAAAAAATCATAAAAAATACAAAAATAGTAGATTTATATTTTAATTTAGTTTATTTATTTTTTCTCACAAAAAATATTTTATTTAACCACAATTTGTTTGTTTTACTAATTATTCTTGTAAATTTAATTAAAACTAGGCTTAGTTATTTTCTTTTACACCAATTAAAATATATTATTTTTAATATAGAAAAGGCCAAAAATATTTTATAATACTATAATTTATTTCCAAGACAAAAATACCAAAAATACTTTTCTTACAAACTTATTTTCTTTTAATCAATTGATAGATTTAGGGTTTTGTTTAAAAATCTTTTCTTAATAAATTTATTTTAATTAATTATTTTCTTTTAATTAATTAGGTTAAAACAAATTAACTTTTCCTAAAAAATTCAAACAAAAATATCCATTTTTCTTTATATTTGCATTCTTGCATATTTAATCATCTTGTACATTATTTATTTCATTTCTTGTATAAATTCAATTTGATTGTAATAGATTAACTAGGTTTATATTCTTGCAATTCCCATTTACAATTTGTACACCCCCCCTCCCATAAGTGTTGTAATAGCGTAGTAACTTTAAATTCTGCAATTTATCGCTTTATACATAACATGCTAGTAATTAGGCTTTGTATGGAAAGACTAAAACCAATACTTAGAAAACCCTAATCCAAGACAAAATCAAGCATGAAAACAATACATTTGCACACAAGCACCCCTAGGGTAAATCCACTTGGTTGCCTTACAAAACGGCCATATTGCGCATGTGAGGTATCTTAGCAAAAACAAAGAAAAATACAAGATTATAGTCCCTCGATGACACTATCTAAGTTGCCTTTCAAATGATCTTAGTCCTTAAAAGAGAATGCTAAGATACCTTGCAACATTGCTAATCATGGTTATACGATGACCCACGTCCGTCCCATTTACATCCAAAGATAGGGTTACTTACCAAATCAATGGTAAGATAACAATGTCAAAGGAAAAGAAAATGAACAAGAAATACATTTGAGTAGGTAGAATGCTCCTAATTACTTTCTCCATTTTCAAAACAAACATCCTTGCTATTTTCAAAACAAACACCTACACTTTCCAACATCTTACAAAATTAAAAACATTTTCAAAAGATCAACATCTTTGTATACATTCTTACGAACGAGAATCATTATAAAAATTGCCTAAACAATGGCCTCTTTACAAAGTACTTTCAAAAACCACACAAAGCATATGTTGTACCCCAAAATTTTCCCTCTCATGTTTTCAAAGGTCTTCCCTTACATGGTGGGTCACAAACTCTTACCTAAGAAAAATAAAGTTTTGTGAAGATGAACAAAGTGTCTTTCGATTGGCATCTGGGAAAAGTCTTCGATTGGGTATCCAAAATCCTTCGATACAGGCTTGACTCACCAGTCTTCGATTGGGCATTTGGCACTCTTCGATCAGGCTTTGATTAGTAAGCTTCGATTAGGTGTTTGGAACCCTTCAATCAAGCTGTGGTATGCAAGTCTTCGATTGAGCGCTGGACCCCCTTCGATCAAGCTGTGGTCTGCAAGTCTTTGATTGAGCGCTGGACCTCCTTCGATTAAGCTTTGGTGTGCAAGTCTTCGATTGAGCGCTGGACCCCTTCGATCAGGTCAATTTCACAATGCTTCTACTAGTACTTCAGAGGGTCCTTCGACTGGAACTTCATACTTTACCTCAATCAGAACATCAGAACGAAATGACCTTCGAATGGCATTTCAGTGCAGAGTTTCTCTTAATCTAAGATGCTCTGATGAAGGAAGTTCTGGACACTTCGAATCAGGACTTAGACTCATCACAAGGCCAAGGGCTGGTCGAAGTTGTCTAATAGGGAATGTTCTAAATATATTCGAATTGGACTTTGAAGCTGGCAAAGAAGGCGGATTCGAAGGAATGAAGTAGGCTGGCATGACTAAGCAAAAGCACATATCCTAATCTGTCCAGGTTCACCCAAAGTTCACAATGGCATGTGTCCCTTGAAAATATAGAAATAATTAAATGCTGATTGTAGACTCAATTATTTGAATTAAAGGCCAGATTCTTGCCTTATTTGCTCCCAACCCTACAAGAGCTGATTCGACCAGGGTGATCTTTTTCGAATCAAGCAATCGAAGCAGAGGCTATACAATTGAAGCTGGAGTAATTCGAATGGGATTTTGAAGCTATCGAAGAGAGCAAATTCGAAGGGAAGTGGATCTGAAAGGGCAAGTCAGCTTTCGATTTTCATCATGTTGGAGGCCCAAACAGCTCATAACAGGCTGGCAGTAACGCATGAAAATAGATTGGCACATGATTGAATCAAATATAACAAGTCTTTATGAAGAAATCAAATCAAATCTCTTCATCATAATGGACCAAGATTTGATACACAAATGTTGACCTAAATTCCTTGTCTATATAAACCTCATGCTCACAAACAAAAAAGACACGAGAAAAAACGCACAGAAACTCTGCAGAAACAGCGCCACAACTTTGAGAAAAAAGCTTGATAATCTTGGATCTGAAGTTGCGCTTAGAGACCTTTTCAGGATCAAACAAAGGTTCCAATCGCTTCCTTGGACCTCACTGAAGCAGTACCAATCATTATCGTGTGCTCTCCTGCCCCAAAAAGCCCTGTAAGTATCACTCTGAACCACCATATTCATGGAATCATAAAGCTTCAATCTTGCATTCATTCTTTAAAATAATTGCATATTTGAACTCCTGACATCATTTGCAAAGTTTCTGTATTATTCAACTTCATTATTATGCCCTATATCACAAAACGCCATGGTAGATTATTTTAGGTTTCTTTTAGGGATTTTCATTACAGGACAAACTGGTCAACAAAAGGACCATGGTTGGAACCAGGGCGGAGAGGCGAGCAGAACCATGCCTTTAGTTTGCATTTTAGTGGCTTGTGGCAGATTTTGAGGCAGCATGATGTACAGCTACGGACAATCGTCTGTTGGTATAGGCCAAAGGATTTTTAGCCACAGTCCCCATGACAAGGACGATAACATGGCATGGCCAGAATTGGCCTGTTTGAAATATTAGCGCGTTTTTTCTTATTTTCCAGCATATTCATTGATTTTCTCATATATTATTTATTTCTTATTCCAATGACAAATTGAACAAACTGGCTGGTTGGTGAACGTGTTAGTGCAAGACCCCTTGGGACCTGGATTTGAATCCCAGGTCCCCCAAACTTTGTTATCATTTTATTTCAGGCGTTCACATGCAGCGCTTCAGGCAGGGAGCACCATATACCTTAAAATCTCAAAGGCCAGGTGGTTCCAGATTCAGATCCAATAGTCCAGGATGGAGGTTCACCATGAACCTTGGTCAACAAACGCCCAGGCGATCTGAAAGTCAAACGAGGCTGAGCGAATATGGGCCTGGAATTGCTGAATCAATCTCCATTCTTCAGGCCCAGCGCCCCCCAAAGTTTGCTTATGTTTTTACTTTTCTTTTCATATTTCTTTTGCTTTTTATTATTATTATTAAAAACTAACTAATTAATTAACAAACTAACCTTTTTTTTATATAAAAATCAGAAAAACACAAAAAATAATATTTATTAACTTCACTATTTTATTTTTGTAAATAAACCATTAACCAATTAATTTAGTTTTTTAATTAGGTTTAATACCAACATATTTTGCAATAAATTAAAATTGACTTAGAAGTAGGTTTTTTTTAATATTTCTGATTTTATTTCCTCAATTAAAGTAAAATTCAAAAAACATTTTCTTTTTTTATTAATTAATTCCATTATTAATTTAGACTTAATTCTTAATTCAAAAAAGACCAAAAATATGCTTTCTTTAAATAAAAAGGGTCAAAACCCTAGGACATTCCGATTCAGTTTTCTCGCGCATATTATTTTTTATCCATATATTGTAATTGCTCCGAGGATGTAATAGTTTTAACTTAGGATTTTATTTACCACTTTTATTTACTTTTTCGCATTTAATTTCAAGGGTTTGTTTTTTGCGATGTAAATACCCGACGCCTTGTAATAACTTAGTTTTATTTTCCGCAATTTATTTTCCGCAACCATTAACTGCTAGATGTATGAATAATAGGCTATGCATGACAAGATCTATCTTAACTTAAAATCAACAAGTAGCTCACCATGACATGTAAAGATAACATAAACTGAAAATTGACACACTCGCACATGCCACTCTTAGGGTACGCCTCACTTGGTTGCCTCGAACGTGGTCATTGAGTATAGGATGTTTTAGAGGTCGCCCTCTTGTCCAAAGATCATAAGTTGCCTCAAAACAGTTGCCTCGGATAAAAAGGATCTAAGACATTAGGGTTACCGCTAAGGCGTCCTAACGTTACTTTAGTGACCACACATCCCTAAAATCGAATTGACCCGAAAACTCCAACGACGGTGCTACCTACTCCTCCATAGTGGGATAACACTGTCTAAAGGACATTTTCACAGTTTAAATCCTTTTTGAGTAGGTAGAGGTTCTTAAGTACTTGCTCCTTTTTAAAAAACAAAACTTTTCGCACTTACACTCTCTTCAAAAAAACAAAACTCTTTTCAAAACCAACAAACACAAAGAAAATCAAACTTTTTAAAACATAGTGAGCAAGTACCTAAGAGCCCGTGGATAACCACGGATAGAAATGGTGCTAACACCTTCCTTTTCTATAATCTACCTCCCGAACCCGAGAAACATCTCAAAAAGGAATTTTTCTGTGCTTTTGTCCTTTCCTTGTTGGATAAAATAAAAGACGGTGGCGACTCTTGCTTACCGCGACATTTTGCGAAAACAAACGCAAACACGAACCAGCATTCCAAAACAGCCAGTTCTATTCCCACGGATCACAGAACTGGCGACTCTGCTGGGGACATATAAGTGAGGTATACCTTAGGATTAGATCACTTATGTTTTCAATTGTATTGCTTTGTATGCTTTTAATTTTGTGGGCTTGTATCGGAGTTCTATAGATCCTAACCCGGATCTGGGGATACCCTTTAGGTAAGTAGCAATAAACTGTGAGGGATCTGTACGACGTAGATCGACACGGATGAAGCAGTAGCTACGTTGGTGTGGCACCTTAGTCTGTACCGATATCCCTTGTGTTGAAACAAGGAGAATATGGGTCTTCTAAGGAGTCATTAAGCACCAACTGACCTTAGAACCTTAAATTGACCAACTTGGCCATAGAACAGTAGCAGTATGCTACACTCATTGAGACTAAACTCTCGCGATGATTCTGGCCGCAAGAAAAGGTTGCTAAACTGGAATTATGACCGATTGAGGGTAGTCAGTGATATTGAGATCCTCTAGAACCCGGTTACTATTTTTAGGACAGGTCTTAACCAACTGAAACTGAAAGAGGGTAATGCCTAAACTCCATGCCAGCCTAAACTTAAGGCTATATGTGTGACTTGTGTGCCTTCAAACTTGAACTACTTGCACATTCTTGTTATCTGACAACATGGGTTCCTCGCAGGTTTTGTTTACAGTCCTTATCCAATAATCTGGATTTATTGCAGGGCTTACTTACATCACCTCACACTTGTGCTTAAACGCATAACATACACATCATAACATCATGCCTTAGCATTTCTTTAACCATTTCAAGGATCTCAAGGGTCTGTGATGCAGGTTATGGTAAATCAAATGGCTAGCAAGGGGAAAAGGGGATTTATTTTCCTCTAGCCAAAGTTATCTAGAAATCCAAGCACGATAACTTGAGTCAGGGGCTATGACCCACTCGATATGGTGAGCTTGACTCTTGAAGAAGGACTCTCAGTAACATGAAGTTCCTTCAATCAAGCTACCAGATTCAAATTCTAACAGTTTCTTGTTTACCCCGCGAGATCCTTGAAAACATTGCATACATATATCATACATATCATTGCATAATAGGTCTCCCAGTACAGGTCTCTTATCTTCTTCGCTGTTTATTTCAGCAATCATCATGTCTACTGAACCTTCCACTGAGCAAGCTATCGAGGCCCTCCAGGCCCAGAATGCCCAATTTCAAGAGTTGGTCATGAGCCTAGCTAAGGGTCAGCAGGACCTGAAGACCCTGATTCTGAAAGAGAGGAAGAAGAAGAAAAAGAGGACCATCCTGTTCAACACTGGACGCAGGTTTGGAAACGGGCTGCAGAATGAAGTTGATCTGACCACCTCATCTGGAGGGAAGGATAGTCCACAAGAAAGGAGGGCTCCTAGCCCTATGGTCTCCGACAACGAGACGGACTATGATGAAGAACAGTATCCTCCTGCTGAGGATAAGTACAAACAGTTGGAAGACCATTTGAGCGCTATGGAAATACAGAAGGTGCCCGGTCTAGACTTCGGAGATCTGGGTCTATCATCTGGGGTGGTGATTCCCCATAAGTTCAAGGCACCTACCTTTGCCAAGTACGACAGAGCTTCCTGTCCAAAGCTACACCTCCGGTCATATGTGAGGAAGATTCAACCCTATATTGCTGATAGAAATCTCTGGGTTCATTTCTTTCAAGATAGTCTGTCAGGGACTCAACTTGAATGGTTCTGTAAACTGGAAGGAGCTAACATCCGCAACTGGGAGGACCTTGCTGTTGCTTTTTACAAGCAATACCAGTATAATGCCGACCTTGCTCCCACGCGTACTCAGCTTCAGGGTATGTTTATGGGTACAGGCGAAGGCTTTAAGGACTACGCTCAGAAGTGGAGAGATCTTGCTGGAAGAGTCCAACCCCCTCTGTCTGATAGGGAGTTGGTGGACATGTTTCTTGGGACTTTGTCTGGTCCCTATTTCAAACACTTGATCAGAAGCTCTTCAGCCGGATTCACCGAGCTAATACTGACCGGCGAAAGGGTCGAAGCTGGCATCAAAATTGGAAGATTCAAGAAGAAACACCTTCTGATGCTCAGAAAAAGCCCTACAATGGGAAGAAAGAGTCCAACACTGTGTATGGTCAAAAGGGTCGTCATGACCAATAGGTAGGAGAAATCTTGATCTCTAATCCTACGCCTGCTCAACAAAGACAGGGGCATCAGCGTAAGGAGGTCATGCCTAAAAGACAATTCACTAAGATCAACATGTCACTGGGTCAAGCGCTACAACACATGTTGAAGGCAGAGCTGACTACATTAAAGGCTCCTCTCCGGAATCCAAATACTTCCGCTCCTACCTATCATCCCAATGAAAGGTGTGCATACCACTCTGACAGTCCGGGACATGACACAAACAACAATTGGGCTCTGAAGAACAAGATCCAAGACACGATTGATGCCAAGGAGATCAAGTTTGACCCTCCGGAGACTCCAAACATAATCACTGCTCCTATGACGAATCATTGAAAGCTTTTGTTCATTTGAATTTTCAAGTTGTAATCTCTTTGTTATTCAAACAATTATCTATTAATGCCAAACTTTGTTTCATTAATGCATTGCATATGTTTGTCTTGATTTGATCCAATCATTTTAATTACATTTATACTATGCTTTTTACTCACTTTATGACATTCAACTCTTGCTAAAAGTTACAAGCCTTTAGAGGGAGGATGACGAAACAAAGCCATAATCTCATACAGTATGCTTTTGGACAGACTTTGCTGACGATGTACAGGAGTTTCTTTCAAATCCTAAACACTGGAGTTATAAGGAAGATAATCCCTAGTCAACCCCTTCGAGCCAAAGAAGTAGGAGTTTTCTGTTTTAAACACAAATTGAAACCTGGGGCAGGGTAGTCTCTCAGTTAATTCAAAAAATGCGCATTGAAGTCGCAAAACTCTCAGTTCATAATACAACGAACGACATCAAAAGCATTCCTCTGGAATCAAAAGACAGTGGTGGTTCCTTATCTCATAGGCAGTCAATCTCTCAAAAGAGAAAAGCCCACTGAGCCAAAACCTATAAAGGAGGCTTAAGAATGCTGGGGCATCCCGCTGACTGTAATCTCGAAAACAGGAATAGTCAGGCAAAAGTTAGGGATAACAAATCAAAAGAACGAGGTCGCTAAAAATCCTCAACAACATGAAAAATTTTGCAAAAATGACCGCCTTCCAACAAATTCAACTTGTGTGAACCATCACCAAAAACGTCATTCCAGACTCATTTGAAGTTCAAATGCACAATTAACTGAGTTTAGGATTGAAGAACATCACGAAGAGCGGGTGGGTACAAATATACTTTGAGCCTTTATCCTTTGTTTCTTAAACCGTGAACCAAGCCACGTTACAACCCTTCAAAAGTACTAATTGAATCATGGGTTAGTTCAAAAGCATACTGTTACAAAAGGTATCCTGACTCCTGTAAGGCTTTGCCCTAAATCTTGTGTTGAATTTGTCTTATAAAGAGTTTTCTGCTAAAAAACGCATTTTTCAAAACTTCGAGATAAGCATAAACTTTGCATTATTTGAATATCACTGTTTGCATTTGGCTATTTATTTGACAGCGGAGAAATTCACACAACGAATATCCGATGAACGAAAGCCCTCCCAGTGAACAAAATCACTTCAAAAAGGATGACACTTCCATTGACAAATCTCCTTTCAACAAGGAGACTTGACATGTCACTATCCAGCACACCTGGGGCAGTCCAGTCAAGATTTCAAGAAATCTCTGAAGAAGTGCAGAGTAACCAGGGGCAAGTCTCCATCTCCGTCACTTGGGGCATTGAACATCAATCTCAGTGAAGGGTTACGTACAATTAAACATTTTCTGGAAATGTCACAAACACTTGCTACTAGGGGCAATGACAAATCTCCCTAAAATCCTTCTCATAGGACGACATCCCAGCAAGGGTTTAATCTCTGAAAACCTTTCCCCAGCTGAATCAACCTCAAGAATCCTCGAGGACTTCCCCCAACGAAGATGTCACCTCTCTAGTGGATTGACGACATGGTTTATTTCCCCAACAACACCAGGATTCCCCAGCTTGAGTTTGCCTCTTCGACTACTACAAATCAAAGGACCACAACTCCTCTTCCCTAGTAGACTACTCTACAATCCCCAACAAGTTACTGCGAAACCTAGACACGACCAAATATCAGTTCAACTTCGACTCCCCAGTAGAGCAACAGACGACTAAGACTCCTAAACTCTTTTCCCAAGAAGAAATAAGCATACTCCCCACAGAGTTTTCAATATCCCCCAGCAGAGTTCTCCTCAAATAACAAAGCAGGGATCCCCGGTGGAAACATTTTGAGCAAAGTCCAAGACAAAATTACACTTCAACAACATTCATAACATATGCATACAAAATACATATGACACAAATCTCATTTTATTTTGAGAACATCATTACACGATGCATACATCATGACAATGCATACATCATGAAATTGCATACAACTGACTCTTTACCTTTTCAGGAAAGATCAATCAACAGGCAAAGATCATCATCTTCTGAGATCCCTTCTAGAGACAGTTCAGATACGATCTAGAGACATATGTCATTCTGAAACTCATTCAATACATGTTTTATATACAGTTCAGATACGATCCAGAGACGGATGTCATTCTAACACTCATTTAATGCATATTTCAAATACAGTTCAGATACGATCCAGAGACGGATGTCATTCTGACACTCATTCAATACGTGTTTCAAATAAAGTTCAGATACAATCCAGAGACAGATGTCATTCTGACACTCACTCAATACATGTTTCAAAGATAGATCAGATGCGATCCAGATATGGCTGGCATGCTGATACTTATTCCAGACTCATTCAAAATACAGTCCAGATACGATCCAAATTCGGATGTCATTCTGTCACTCATTCAAATTACAGTCCAGATACGATCCAAATTCGGATGTCATTCTGTCACTCATTCAAATTACAGTCCAGATACGATCCAAATTCGGATGTCATTCTGTCACTCATTCAAATACATTTCAGATACGCTCCAGATGCAGACGCAATTCTGACAATCATCCAGACTCAACTCTATTCTCCAACATCTCCAGGATTTATTTTCCCAGCTAAAACATCATGCATCATGACATTGCATACAACTAACGTTTACCTGTTTCAGGAGAAGGTCAATCAAAAGATGGCTACCATCAACTTTTCCAAGTCCCAGTTTAATGCATGTAGCAAGCCAGGAAAATATCTGTGGACGACTGATTGTAGATTAATACCTGTAACAAGCCAGGAAAATTATCTACATGAAGAGATTGAAGATTAATACCTGTAACAAGCCAGGAAGACCATATTTCTTTCTCAGGTCAGAGATTAATACCTGAAACCGGCCAGGACAACTATCTCATCGGCCAACCTTTTTAAAGTTCCAGATTAATACCTATAACAAGCCAGGAAAAATATATGTGAACAAATGATTGTAGATTAATACCTGTAACAAGCCAGGAAAATTATCCACATGAAGAGATAGAAGATTAACACTTGTAACAAGCCAGAAAGACCATCTTTCTTTCTCAGGTATGCAAGTTCTCGCTAAGGAATCTCTTATGCGATCGACACTCCTGCATATGGCATCTATAAGCCCATCCTCCTACCAACAATCTCCAAATGGCATCTGTAAGCCCATTCCCGATGTCACAATGCTGATACTACACCATGTGAGTGCAAATTTCTAGGCACTCTAGTGTTCAATTATCTTCCACCTTCGGATCACGAAACGCTCGAAAGCCAATCTATATCCTCAAGTTTAAGAAAATTAAACAGGGGAAACTGTTGTACCCTAAAATTTTCCCTCTCATGTTTTCAAAGGTCTTCCCTTACATGGTGGGTCACAAACTCTTGCCTAAGAAAAATAAAGTTTTGTGAAGATGAACAAAGTGTCTTTCGATTGGCATCTGGGAAAAGTCTTCGATTGGGTATCCAAAATCCTTCGATACAGGATTGACTCACCAGTCTTCGATTGGGCATTTGGCACTCTTCGATCAGGCTTTGATTAGTAAGTTTCGATTAGGTGTTTGGAACCCTTCGATCAAGTTGTGGTCTGCAAGTCTTCGATTGAGCGCTGGACCCCCTTCGATCAAGCTGTGGTCTGCAAGTCTTCGATTGAGCGCTGGACCTTCTTCGATTAAGCTTTGGTGTGCAAGTCTTCGATTAAGCGCTGGACCCCTTCGACCAGGTCAATTTCACAATGCTTTGACTAGTACTTCAGAGGGTCCTTCGACTGGAACTTCATACTTTACCTCAATCAGAACATCAGAACGAAATGACCTTTGAATGGCATTTCAGTGCAGAGTTTCTCTTAATCTAAGATGCTCTGATGAAGGAAGTTCTGGACACTTCAAATCAGAACTTAGACTCATCACAAGGCCAAGGGCTGGTCGAAGTTGTCTAATAGGGAATGTTCTAAATATATTCGAATTGGACTTTGAAGCTGGCAAAGAAGGCAGATTCGAAGGAATGAAGTAGGCTGGCATAACTAAGCAAAAGCACATATCCTAACCTGTCCAGGTTCACCCAAAGTTCATAATGGCATGTGTCCCTTGCAAATATAGAAATAATTAAATGCTGATTGTGGACTCAATTATTTGAATTAAAGGCCAGATTCTTGCCTTATTTGCTCCCAACCCTACAAGAGCTGATTCGACCAGGGTGATCTTTTTCGAATCAAGCAATCGAAGCAGAGGCTATGCAACTGAAGCTGGAGTAATTCGAATGGGATTTTGAAGCTATCGAAGAGAGCAAATTCGAAGGGAAGTGGATCTGAAGGGGCAAGTCAGCTTTCGATTTTCATCATGTTGGAGGCCCAAACAGCTCATAACAGGCTGGCAGTAACGCATGAAAATAGATTGGCACATGATTGAATCAAATATAGCAAGTCTTTATGAAGAAATAAAATCAAATCTCTTCATCATAATGGACCAAGATTTGATACACAAATGTTGACCTAAATTCCTTGTCTATATAAACCTCATGCTCACAAACAAAAAAGACACGAGAAAAAACGCGCAGAAACTCTGTAGAAACAACGCCACAACTTTGAGAAAAAAGCTTGATAATCTTGGATCTGAAGTTGCGCTTAGAGACCTTTTCAGGATCAAACAAAGGTTCCAATCGCTTCCTTGGACCTCACTGAAGCAGTACCAATCATTATCGTGTGCTCTCCTGCCCCAAAAAGCCCTGTAAGTATCACTCTGAACCACCATATTCATGGAATCATAAAGCTTCAATCTTGCATTCATTCTTTAAAATAATTGCATATTTGAACTCCTGACATCATTTACAAAGTTTCTGTATTATTCAATTTCATTATTATGCCCTATATCACAAATCGCCATGGTAGATTGTTTTAGGTTTCTTTTAGGGATTTTCATTACAGGACAAATTTGTCAACAAAAGGACCATGGTTGGAACCAGGGCGGAGAGGCGAGCAGAACCATGCCTTTAGTTTGCATTTTAATGGCTTGTGGCAGATTTTGAGGTAGCATGATGTTCAGCTACGGACAATCGTCTGTTGGTATAGGCCAAAGGATTTTTAGCCACAGTCCCCATGACAGGGACGATAACGTGGCATGGCCAGAATTGGCCTGTTTGAAATATTAGCGCGTTTTTTCTTATTTTCCAGCATATTCATTGATTTTACCATATATTATTTATTTCTTATTCCAATGACAAATTGAACAAACTGGCTGGTTGGTGAACGTGTTAGTGCAAGACCCCTTGGGACCTGGATTCGAATCCCAGGTCCCCCAAACTTTGTTATCATTTTATTTCAGGCGTTCACATGCAGCGCTTCAGGCAGGGAGCACCATATACCTTCAGATCTCAAAGGCCAGGTGGTTCCATATTCAGATCCAATAGTCCAGGATGGAGGTTCACCATGAACCTTGGTCAACAAACGCCCAGGCGATCTGAAAGTCAAACGAGGCTGAGCGAATCTGGGCCTGGAATTGCTGAATCAATCTCCCTTCTTCAGGCCCAGCGTCCCCCAAAGTTTGCTTATGTTTTTACTTTTATTTTCATATTTCTTTTGCTTTTTATTATTATTATCAAAAACTAACTAATTAGTTAACAAACTAACCTTTTTTTTTATATAAAAATCAGAAAAACACAAAAAATAATATTTATTAACTTCACTATTTTATTTTTGTAAATAAACCATTAACCAATTAATTTAGTTTTTTAATTAGGTTTAATACCAACATATTTTGCAATAAATTAAAATTGACTTAGAAGTAGTTTTTTTTTAAATATTTCTGATTTTATTTCCTCAATTAAAGTAAAACTCAAAGAACATTTTCTTTTTTTATTAATTAATTCCATTATTAATTTAGACTTAATTCTTAATTCAAAAAAGACCAAAAATATGCTTTCTTTAAATAAAAAGGGTCAAAACCCTAGGACATTCCGATTCAGTTTTCTCGCGCATATTATTTTTTATCCATATATTGTAATTGCTCTGAGGATGTAATAGTTTTAACTTAGGATTTTATTTACCGCTTTTATTTACTTTTTCGCATTTAATTTCAAGGGTTTGTTTTTGGCGATGTAAATACCCAACGCCTTGTAATAGCTTAGTTTTATTTTCCGCAATTTATTTTCCGCAACCATTAACTGCTAGATGTATGAATAATAGGCTATGCATGACAAGATCTATCTTAACTTAAAATCAACAAGTAGCTCACCATGACATGTAAAGATAACATAAACTGAAAATTGACACACTCGCACATGCCACTCTTAGGGTACGCCTCACTTGGTTGCCTCGAACGTGGTCATTGAGTATAAGATGTTTTAGAGGTCGCCCTCTTGTCCAAAGATCATAAGTTGCCTCAAAACGGTTGCCTCGGATAAAAAGGATCTAAGACATTAGGGTTACCGCTAAGGCGTCCTAACGTTGCTTTAGTGACCACACATCCCTAAAATCGAATTGACCCGAAAACTCCAACGACGGTGCTACCTACTCCTCAATAGTGGGATAGCACTGTCTAAAGGACATTTGCACAGTTTAACTATTTTTTGAGTAGGTAGAGGTTCTTAAGTACTTGCTCCTTTTTAAAAAACAACTTTTCGCACTTACACTCTCTTCAAAAAAACAAAACTCTTTTCAAAACCCACAAACACAAAGAAAAGCAAACTTTTGAAAACATAGTGAGAAAGTACCTAAGAGCCTGTGGATAACCACGGATAGAAAGGGTGCTAACACCTTCCCTTTCTATAATCTACCTCCCGAACCCGAGAAACATCTCGAAAAGGAATTTTTCTGTGCTTTTGTCCTTTCCTTGTTGGATAAAATAAAAGACGGTGGCGACTCTTGCTTACCGCGACATTTTGCGAAAACAAACGCAAACGCGAACCAGCATTCCAAAACAGTCAGTTCTATTCCCACCGATCACAATATAATTTCAAACTAAAAGCAAGTGATCTAGTAAGTAACTAAGAGCCCATGGAAAACCATGGATGAAAAAGGGTGCTAATACCTTCCCTTTTCATAATCTACCCCCCAAACTCAAGAAATAATCTCAAAGATCTTTCTTGTGCTTTTTCACCTTTCCTTTTGGATGAGAGAAAAGTCAGTGATGACTCTTGCTAACCGCAACATTTGCGATAAAACGCAAAACCCTCAAGTCAGTTCTCCCACCGTATCATACCCTTTTTTTCCCAAGCCGCCCTTTCGGGTTTTCAGCTTGCCGGGTGTACAGATTTTTTTTGTTTTATCCCTAATTTTTGCCCGAACCTTTTTGGTTCGCCGAGATGCCCTTGTTTTGCCTAGGTGTGTCAACATAGCGGATCTCTTCATGCGTAGTATCTTTTGACTATGTCTGTGTTTACAGGGTGCGACAGGTCGTCACCATCCATGGTGGTTAAGATCATTGCTCCACCAGAGAATATGCTTTTGATCACAAGAGATCCTTCGTATGTAGGAGTCCATTTGCCCCTGGGATTACCTTGCGTCAGTATGATACGTTTGATCACTAGATCCCCAACTTAATACACTTGGCGTCTGACCTTTTTGTTGAAAGCCTTGATCATCTATTTTTGATACATTTAACCATGATAGACAACAGTAAGCCTTTTCTCATCAATCAAGTTCAGTTGATCAAGTCGAGTATGGATCCAATTGTCTTCGTTTAGACCTGCATCCTTCATGATTCTCAGAGAGTGGATCTGCACCTTAATAGGAAAGATAACTTCCATGCCATATACCAAAGAGTAAGGTGTTGCCCCAGTTGATGTGTGTGATGTGGTACGATAATCGTGGAGAGTGAATGGTAGCATCTCATGCCAGTCTTTGTAAGTGACTGTCATTTTCTGTATGATCTTTTTGATGTTCTTATTTGTGGCTTCGACATCACCATTCATTTTTGGTCGGTAAGGGGAAGAATTGTGATGCTGGATCTTAAATTTCTCGCACAGGGCGGTGATCATAGTATTATTTAGATTCGTCCCATTGTTTGTGATGATCCTCTCCGAGATACCATACCGAGAAATGAGATTCTGTTTAATGAATCGGGCTACAACATTCTTGGTAACAGAAGCGAAAGAGGCTGCCTCAACCCACTTTGTAAAATAGTCAATGGCCACTAAGATGATGCGGTGTCCATTAGAGGCTTTTGGTTTGATTTCCCCAATCATATTGATGCCCCACATAGAAAATGGTCAAGGAGCCGTCAAGACATTCATAGGAACCGGGGGTACGTGCACCTTGTCAGCATAAATCTGACACTTGTGGAAGGTTTGAGAGTGTTGATAGCAATCTGCTTTTATGGTAGACCAGTAATAACCTGCCTGTAGGATCTTCTTTGCCATCGTATGCCCACTGGAATGAGTGCCAAAAGTGCCTTCATGTAGATCAGCCATGATCTTTTCTGCCTCAACCTTGTCTACGCAATGGAGCAAAACAGAGTCATGGTTACGTTTGTAGAGAATGCCATTACTAAGGAAGAGCTTAGCAGAGAATCTCCTTAAGAACTTCTAATCATTGACTGAAGCTCCTCCTGGATATTCTTGAGCCTCGAGATACCTCTTGACTTCGTGAAACCAAGTCCAGTCCACTACTTCTTCAGTATTAATCTCGTGACAGTGAGTTGGTTCATCCATTCGTTCAATGGTGATCTGGGGAGCCTCGTTATCCCATTTAAGTTTAAACATGGATGACATTGTGTCCAGTGCGTCTGCTAGCTGATTTTCTTCTCGCGGGAAATGCTCGAAGGTAATCTGCTCAAAATGTGGGATCAACGTCAGCACATGTTCTTTGTAGGGGATAAAGTTAGGGTGTTTGGGTTCCCATTCCCCTTTGATATGGCTGATGACCAAAGCTGAATCTCCGAATACATTTAAGAATTTGATCCCCAAATCTATGGCAACTTTGAGACAAAAATGCATGCTTCGTATTCTGCCATGTTATCTGTACAATTGAAGCAGAGTCTTGTCGTGAAGGGAGTATGACATCCTTCAAGCGATATGAGTACATCACCAATACCATTACCGAGTGCGTTGTATGCCTCATTAAAAACCAGGGTCCATTGGGATCCTTGTTCAGGTCTGTCATATGGTCTGAAATCTTCACAGTTGTTCATCATCATGATCTCTTCATCTGGGAATTCGAAATTCATGAATTAGTAGTCCTCCACAGCTTGATGAGCAAGGTGATCAACTAGTACATTGCCTTTCATTGCTTTTTGGGTAGTATACTGGATGTCATATTCTGTCAGGATCATCTTCCATCTCGCTATTCTCCCAGAGAGAGCAAGTTTCTTGAAGATGTATTTTATTGGATCCATTTTAGATATCAATAAGGTAGTATGGGTCAGCATATATTGTCTTAGCCAGCGAGCAGCCCATGCCAGAGCGCAACAAGTTTTCTCGAGCAATGAATATCTTGTTTCACAGTCGGTAAACTTTTTGCTCAGGTAATAAATAGCATGCTATTTTCGTCCAAACTCGTCATCCTGCCCCAAACTGCCTTTGACTCATCATTCCATTTGACTACTTGATCTTTCTTCAGTAATTTTAAGATTGGGTCACAAGTAGCTGTCAGGTGAGAAATGAATCTGGCAATGTAGTTTAACTGTCCCAAAAATCCTCTGACTTCCTTTTCGATACGAGGAGCAGGCATTTCTTGTATCTCTTTTACCTTGGCAATATCCACTTCGATACCTTTATTGCTGACAACAAAGCCTAGGAGTTTACTGGACCTTACCCCAAATGTGCATTTATTCGGGTTCAACCTCAACTTGTACTTCTTTAACCTCTGAAACAGTTTTTGTAAATGATCAAGATGCTCTTCTTCTATTTGAGATCTGACTATCATGTCGTCCGCATAGACCTCTATTTCGTGATGTATCATGTCGTGAAATAAGGCTACCATGGCACGCTGATAGGTTTCCCCAGCATTCTTCATCCTGAATGGCATAACCTTGTAGTAGAATGTGCCCCACTGTGTGACAAAAGTTGTTTTTTCCATGTGCTCAGGCACCATTTTGATTTGGTTGTAGCCTGAGAAACTGTCCATGAAGGAAAACACCTTATGTTATGCTGTATGGCCAACTAGAATATCAATGTGGGGAAGTGGGAAATCATCCTTAGGGCTTTCCCTATTCAAATCTCTGTAGTCCACGCACATTCGTACCTTGCCATCCTTTTTAGGCACGGGAACAACATTGGAAACCCACTGTGGATAGGAAGTGAAGGCCAAGAATCCGGTGTTGAATTGTTTCATGACTTCCGCTTTGATCTTCTCTGACATGTCTGGTCGCATGCGACAGACCTTTTGTTTTACCGGTGGGCAGTCTTCTTTTGTGGTAGACGATGTACTACAATATCTGCATCAAGTCCTGGCATGTCTTCATACGACCAGGCAAATACCTCAACATAATCGTGTAGCAACTGAATCAGACGCTCATTGACACTGGGTTCCAGATTGGCACCCACCTTGACTTCTCTTTTGTCTTCTTTGGTACCTAGGTTAATTGTGTCCACTGGTTCTTCGTGGGGCTGAATGGTCCTCTCTTCTTGTTGTAGTAACCTGGAGAGTTCCCCTGGTACTTCACAATCTTCCTCACCTTCATCTTTGGCTTGGTAGATTAGATTTTCAGAATCACAAAAGGTCATAGCAGAATCGTTACCCATGGGATCCTGAATGGATGTAGATCTGCAATTTGAATGTGAGTGTGTGTAAGAGTATAACTATCTTTGAAAGAAATGAGAATGTAAAAAAGAAAAACAATGAGCACAAAGTTTGTATGCAAAAACGTCCATGATTCATTGATGTCATATGGAAATGAGATAATAACCCTTACAAATTGACCATTGTGCCTCGGGTAAGACACAAGGTTTTAAGAGTCTGAATTGTTTAATATTACAGGTCCGACAAAATTTAAAGACAAGTTACTGTTGGATAAAAGTGATCAGGAAAAAATCTCTAGCCTCCCAGTTGTTGAGCCTTCCATTGACAGTTGGGAAGATCCAATCCTCCAGGTCATAATTGTCTTCATCATCCTCCATGGTGTTGACTTCGTGGTTGCTGATCTTTAAGGGTGGTCCTCCGGCACGAGCACGGCGTATAGCTTTCTGGGCTCCTGAAGTGAAACCCAAATCAAACTTGTCAGATTTGTATGGGATATCTGGGAGTTGGCCCCAAATAGTGCACCCACCTTCTTCTATCACTGCCTTGGCATCTTTTAAAGACGACATTTTGAGCGGTGGCCTTGTAATCTTTGGGACTTGAGAAACAGCCTTAGATACTGCTGCAGCTTGCGGGACTTCTTCAAAGTGCTGGAATGGAGTTTCAATAAATTCACCATCTAATTCCACATATCTGAAGGAATTTAGATGAATGACCATATACTCTTCTTCTCCATGAATAGTGATGATTTTCCCTTGAATTGGATATTTCAGCATTTGATGCAACATAGAGGTAACAACACCAGCATTGTGAATCCACGGTCGGCCTAATAAGCAGGAATATGAAGGGAGAATATTTGTTACATAAAAATTTGAATCAAATGTTTGGGTTCCAACTTTTATGGGGATGTACACTTCCCCATGCACCATCCTTTTTGAGCCGTCAAAGGCCCTCACTACTATGTTTCTAGGTTTCAAGGTCAATCCTTCACAGTCAAGCCTATCAAGAGCCTTTTTAGGCAACATGTTCAGAGACGAACCAGTGTCAACCAAGACATGAGCCAAAGTTGTGCCCCTGCATTCGAATGAGACATGTAATGCCTCGTTATGCTTCCTCCCTCTTGGTGTTAAATCAACATCCAAAAAACCTAAACCATTATCTGCGGTCAAGCTGGCTACACAGTCTTGGAACTGATCGGCAGATCTTTCTTGGGGTACATGGTCGGTTTTAAGGAATTTTACCAAGGCCTTTGCATGAGCCTCGAAACATAATAATAAAGCCAACATGGAAATTTTTGATGGAGTTTTCCCAAGTTGTTCGACTACATTGTAGTCGCTTATTTTTATGATCTTTAGAATTTCCTCCATCTCTTTTCGGGAGGTCTCAGGGATAGCTACTGATTATGCCTTCTTCCAGACAGGCTCAACCAAAACACCTTTGCCTCGAGCCTCGGTTGACTCGGCAGTAGGAATGTCAATATGGGTTATAACAGTTTTGTAAACAGGAGTATTAGCAAAGATGATTGCAGGACTGGGAATAGCCTTTGGAGGAGCAACAACAACAGGAATGTTTACAAGTCCAGAAATAGATTTTGGAAGAGCAATTTCTAGAGAGAATACCCTTCCACTTCTGGTTATCTTGCTAGTCCCTGCGATGTTACTGATATCAGAGTCGTCTTTCTCAGAACTTGAATCTTCAGCAGCTGGCCAATCTTGCTTGATACCGTGATAGTAGACATCACCTCCATAATTCCATGGGACGGTTTTGTCTGATGAATACGGGATTGGTCCAGGAATTGTAATTATCAACGGAGCTACTTTATGAACTGATGTAATTCTAACAGGTCTTTTGGTGGAGACCCTGGAAGAATTGGTGGAAATGGTCACTATGGAAACATCATTATAAGAAACAGTTGGAATAGAAGTCTTCTCGAACAAAATCTCATTGTCATCTATTAGGCATTGAACGCCTGCTTTTAACAAAGGACAACTGGTTGGTGAGGATAAACAGAAATGACATCTTTCATCACAGCTTGGGAATACACCAGCATTCAACAAGTTCTTTTTGATAGTCGGGAGTGGGGTCACAAGTTCATCAAACAAAGTAACAAACATATCTTCCTCCACGGTGTTGACATCACGACCGTGCTTGGGCATAAGGGCAGTGATAACATTGGGATTTCTGGCGCGTTGAATTCAATCTCTTTGGCTTCAAGAAGATCTTGTACCTTGTTTTTTAGAGCCCAACAGTTGTTAGTGTCATGTCCGGGACTCTCAGAATGGTATGCACATCGGGCATTAGGATGATAGTGAGGAGAGGTTGTGTTAGGATTCTTTGGAGCTTCTTTCAAAGTCACTAGATTGGATCTTAACAAATGTGGCAATACTTGAGATAGTGTCATATTAATTCGGATGACCTGTCTGACTGGTCTTTCCGTTCTTGGCTGGTTGCTTCTTTGCTGAGCAGGTGTGGGTTTAGGAATCATGACAGCCCCCACCATTGGACGGTATTCAGTCCTATCTTGATTTCTCTGAGGATATACAGCAACAACTTCTTTCTTTCCAATGAATGGGTTCCTTACAGCAGCAGAGGATGCATCTTTTTGAATCTTCCCATTCTTTATCCCGGCTTCCACCCTTTCTCCGATCAATATCAATTTGGTAAAACCTTCAGAGGAACTCCCAATTAAGTGATTAAAGAAAGGACCGGACAAGGTGTCCAAAAACATGTCTACTAGCTCTCTTTCTGATAGGGGAGGCTGGACTCTTCCTGCTAAGTCCCTCCATTTTTGCGCGTAGTCTTTAAAGCCTTCACTTGAAACCATGGCCATACTCTTGAGTTGAGTACATGTGGGAGCAAGGTATGCATTGTATTGATATTGTTTGTAAAAGGCAGCGGCAAGATCTTCCCAATTACGAACATTAGCTCTTTCTAGCTGATAAAACCAATCAAGTTGAGTTCCGAATATGCTGTCTTGAAAGAAGTGTACCCATAAATCCTTATCATCAGTATGCGGCTATATTTTCCTCACATAGGACCGGAGATGATTTTGGGGCATGAGACTCCGTCGTATTTGGAGAACACCGGTGCCTTGAAATTTGGAGGAATGACAATCCCAGATACTAGACCCAACTCCTCAAAGTCCAGTCCAGGCACCTTTTAAATTTCCATTGCACTTAACCGTTCTTCCAGATGCTTATACTTGTCGTCGGCCGGAGGATATTTGTGGATACGGTGGGAGAACTGACTTGAGGTTTTGCGTTTGATTTTGCAAATGTTTCGGTTGAGCAAGAGTCGCCACCGACTTTTTATTTTATCCTAAGGAAAGGTTAAAAAGCACAGCAAAAACCTTTGAGATGTTTTCTTGGGTTCGGGGAGTAGATTATAGAAAGGGAAGGTATTAGCACCCTTTTTATACATGGTTATCCATGGGCTCTTAGTTACTTGCTTAGATCAACTTGCCTTGATTTTCAATTGTTTGAAATGGTGCTTTCAATTGTTTGAAATGGTGCTTTGTGTGTGGGTTTTGAAAATGTTTTGAAAAGAGGCCAATGTGGTGGCAACCTTTGTAATGATCCATGTTGGGATGCATACAAAGGTGTATATCTTTTGAAAAGTTTTCAATGTTTTTGAAAGTGGTTTTGAAAGTGTGTTGTGAAGTGTGGTTTTGAAAAATGGCAGGGATTTTTTTTTGCAAGTTTGATCAAGTAACTAAGAGTTGTCTACCCCTAAATTTACTCAAAGGTTTTCTCTATGTTTTAACCCTTTTTAACAATTTTGTTCCACCATTGTATTTGGTGAACAATTTTGTGTTAGGATGTGAACGGGACGGGCGCGGGTCATCGTTTAGACCATGATTGCAATAGTGCCAAGTGTCTTTGGCAACTTTTTCCTTTAAGGGACTTGATCATTTTTAGGCAACTTTCGAAAGCGTCATCGAGGGACTATGATCATTTGATATTGTTTTGTTTTGCCAAAGACACCAAACATGCAACATGGCCCATTATTGAAGGCAACAAGTGGAGTAACCCTAGGGGTGCAAGTGTGATTGGTGTTGTCCATTTTCATGCTTTGTTATCTTTGAATTAGGTCAAGCTATTTGTTTTGGTTGATTTTTGCATACAAACCCTAAGTCTATCATGGCATATTTAGAAAGCTTTTAAATGCGAAAAATAAAAGTCCTAAATTATTACAACACAAATATGGGATGGGGGGTACAAATGTTCAAATGGGGATATATAGCAAGAAAAATTAAATCTAAACTATTACATCCAAATTGAATATACAAAGATTAATTGTATAGTAATTGAATAAAAATACAATAAATATGCAAGATGCAAAAAATGATTTTTATATGTATGTAAAAAAGTATTTTTCATGTGACAAATAAACAAAAATAAAAAGGATTAATTTTGGATATTTTTATGGTTTAGGGCAAAACCCTAATTTTGCTAAATAAAAGGTATTAATTATTTAATATATACAATATTTATTAATTATGTACAAAAAATAAATAAAAAGAAAGTATATTGTAAAAAAGTGATTTTTGAGGTTAAATATTAATAAAAATAAAAATGTATTATTTTGTATTTTTATCCTAAATATTCTAATAAATATATAAGTATTTATATTATTTACTAAATATATTAAATATGTACAAAAATAAAAATATTTATTATTTATAAAAAAAAGTATATTTTTAGAAAATGTTTTCAAAAGATGAAATAAAATAAAATCAGAAAATAACAATGTATTTGTATTATTTTTAGTATTTTAAATAAAGGTAAATATCTATTTATTTACATATATATAGCAAATAAAACCAATAAATGTCTAATAAATACAAAAAAGGTGAAAAAATATTTTTTAATGTTTTTTATATTTTAACAAAAAATAACAAGTCAGAAACAAAAAGAAAAAGTCAAAAAATGATAAAAATAAACACAATGGGCCAAGGGGGTGCAAGTGGAAAATGAGTGGTGCAAATAGAAAGAACAACACAGGCCCAACCCAAAGAGGCTTCTTCAACCTCCAGCCACCTCTGTTTCAAAAAACGCGCGTTTCCTTGCTTGATTCAAACATCCTGATTCTTTGATTTTTAGCACAAATTTATAACACAAAAAATGTCAAGCATCAAGTCACGAATCCATACATACCAAGAACTTGATCTAACTCTCAGAAATGAGAGAGAATTTCTTCTCCCCCCAATTCCTGACCTAACTTTTTCCTAATCTTCAGGTTCCAAATTCTCTTAACACACACAATATAAATGAAAAGTGAGGATACAGGTAGCTTCAGGGCCATGAATAGAACATAACTTCTTCACAAACCTAAGCCTAAATATGCTTGGATAGAGAGATAGAAGTTCAAGAACTTACCTGTTCAGCTTGAAACGTGTACAACAATGGAGGCACTTTCAATGCAATGTGAGGACTTGTACAGCTTGCTTGAAGTTCAGGGATGCTTCTCCAATGCTTGGTGTGTTTTGAATCTTACTATATCAAGCTACAGAAGTCAACCTGCAAGAGAGAAAAGTGAAAATGGCAAACTTGTTTAGAGGTGTTACAGTCTGTTTCCAAGGCTTGGGATAGTTTGTATGGATGGTAGGGAATGTGTATGAAGTGGTTTGGATGAAAATGCACGATGGAAATGAGCTGGCCAAGTCAAAATGCAGAATGCCCTGTTTTGTGCAGCAAGATGGTGATTTTATGTATGAGGAGGGATCAAGGGTTCTTTGGTCGTGTTTTAGGTCTGTTAGGGAGTATGGAAAGTATGGAGAAAGTTTGTTTTAGTTCTTGCTTGCAGGAATGAGAGTTGTTGTTTAATATGCAAAGTTTCTTCTATCTTAAGTCAAAAATGCCAAGTTGGGTTACAAGCTTATGCAGGCCCCCTAAACATGCTGCAAAGTTAGTCTTGATCAGTGGGATTAGTTCAATAACTTGTGCCTCAGAGATTTGCATTGTACTTCTTGGATTTGTGTTTGACATAAAGTCATGCTTTACAAGAATGGATAACTTGCTTTTTCCAAATATGGCTTAATTCTTCATGTAATGTCCAAATGCACAAAATAATGCTAGAACACAATGGATTGGCATTTAATTATTGAGTGTAAATGAGATTAGAGGCCTGTAACTAGCTTGTGCAAGCTGATTTCAAAAATGCAAAGTGTATGAACATGCCTTTGGCCATGAATCAAAGTGACTTTTGCCCATATTGACAAATTCGATTCTCCCTAACCACAAGGGTGTTTGAGAAGTTATTGGACATTTTGGAAAGCTTGGAATGTGTACTACAATCCATCTTTGAAATGCAAGTTGAAATTCCAAGTGGAAGCATGTGAAAAGTGGCCATGAAGTTAGGAAAAAATCCTGCCTAAAATAGGTCAAAAAATTTCTAAGTTAAGAATGTTTTGCACCCTTGTTCCAAAAATTGTAACTTGAGCTACAAGCTTCTTTTGAGGAAACTTTATGAATCAAAGTTGTAGATTTTGCAATGGACTATAACTTTCATGTTTTGAGTTTTGTTTGAATCCAAATGTATCTTGATGAACAAATGGGACAAAGTTAGGAAAAAATTAGGGATTTTCATAACTTAGAAAAATTCTAAGTTATGAAATTTCTTCATTTCAAACCCTAATTTGTGATTTTTGATTTCTTGATGAACAAGTTTCATAATTTGGCATGTTTTGATGAAAAATGAATCTTGGCACTTGATTTTGACCAAAAAGCCAAAGTTTGACTTTTCAGTATACAATCAAATTTGGCTCAGTTGACTGGAAAATTCATCTGTCAATCTTGTGCATTTGGGATCTTTTGAACTTGTTGAACATGTCAAGACAATGCCATTGGGTCCTTAAGTCCATATGTGAGCTTGAATTGCCATTGGCTAGGTCAAACAGTCAAAAATTGCCTTTGTGCAGTCAAAACCCTAAAAATGACCATTTTGCCCTTTTGGTGATCTGATCAAATTTCTTGTGGAATTGTGATCCAAACTTGATCAAATGGTCCATATGAGTTCATAATATTGATGTGGGTCAAAAATCATGAGGTTTGACTGCCAATTGACCACAATTGACTTTTTCCCCAATACAGCTGATTTCTAGGTCAACTGTCCAATTGACTGGGCAAAGATTGGAATCAAGGCTTGAAACTTGATATGGATAAGCTTGTGAGTCCAACATGAAGCATGAAAGTCATATTGGGCATTTTAGGTCAAAACATCTTTGTGCAAACTCAAACCCTAATTTGGGTCAACAGTGCAAGGAGGAGTCTTGAGCAGAGTAAACCCTAACTTGATCTTGAGCTCCAAGGGTCTTGTGATGAGAAAATGTTGAGGAAATGGGAGGGAAAATTTTGGGGTACAACAATATTGTTCTTCAGAATAATCTTCTTCTTCCTCTTCCTCTTCTGAATCTGGTTGGACAACTGCTTCCTTGCCTTTCCCATCTTGATTGTCTTTCTCACCGGATGACGTTGCAAAGTCTAGGGTCCTTCTTTCTTTTCCTTGGAATCTTCTTCCCATATTTAGAACTTCGGTTATTTTCTTTTTCTTCTTTTTCTCTTCAACCAGCAAAGTTTTCAGCTCTTCTTGTCCTTTGGCTAGAGTTAAGAACATCTGTTGAAACTGAGTATTTTGTGCTTGGAGGTCCTTCACCGTTTGCTCAAGATCCATCTTACTGAAATAAACAGTAGAAAGATGAGGAGACTTGTTGCAAGAAACATGTTTATGTTATGATGAATAGTAGATGCATATGCAATGATTTCAAGGATTTTAAAGATTCAAATTTGTTTTAGACAAAAAGAAAACACACGTTATATTAATAAATTAAAGCTTGAGTACATCAATGCCTCTTTGGGCAGAACAATACAAAAAATCTAAGATAAAAAGGTTGTACGCATCCTCTTTGGTGCGATGTAGGCATTCAGAGTCTTCTCTTCATGAAGTTGCTTAGTGAGTTCCAAAACCTTCTTCTCGCTAGCGCAAAATTGGGCTTCAAAAGTGTCTCTCTCCCCCTTGAGTTGTATCCAATCTCTTTGTAAGTCTTCAAGAGAGGTGGGCATGTCAGGATGCAGGATAGTGTATGGAACATCTCCTTCCATAACAAGCTCAATGATTGCTGGGAGAATGGAGGGGTAAGGCATCACAAGGCTTTGAGCACGAGCTCGTACCCATTTGAGGTAAGGCTCAAGAGGGATGAAATTATTATGCCCCAATTTCTTGCTATCTACCTTGTTCAACATCCTCCAAGCTCGGATAAACCTCTGGCGATGACCTTGATCGTTGTTCTCGTAGTCAAATACCAAACCTTGAATCAACATCTCATGTAGACCATCCCTTCGGGCGTAACCAAACTGTCTTAGGGCTAAGCAGGGGTTGTAGGTGATACCTCCCCTAATTCCAAGTAAGGGGACATTAGGGAACTCTCCATAACGGTCGACGGTGATAACATTCTATATAGATCGGGAACACCAATGGATGTCTGAATGTTTGAGCGTCATTAGCCTTTGTGACCACCTTGAACCTTGCTCGTTCTTCAATACAGATTGGGGAAGATGCGAAATAAACCATCTTGCCAAAATAGGAGTACAACACATAAGTATACCTCTTTTCCTCATGGTGCGAGTGTGAAAGGAAAGTAGGATGTCTCCTAGCAAAGTAGGCACCGAGTTACGAGACATGAATATTTTGACGGCGTTCACATTTATGAGTTGGTCAGGATTTGGAAACAAAACCATCCCATAGATGAGGAGAGCCACAATTTCCTCAAAAGCTTGCAAATCCAAAGAGTTCCAACAGTTTTGGACTTTCTCAAACAAGAACTTTGCTAGGAAACCTTTGACACCACTCCTTGTTTCCCAATTAGTTGTGATATCAGATGGTTGCAAGTGTAGAGCTTGAGTAATCTCTTATGGCTTTGGATATTTTTCCGTACCGTTGAAAGATAGTTGATTGAGAATGGGAATCCTCAAGAGTTGGGAGAATTCTTCCAATGTTGACACAAGTTGATAATCAGGAAATGTGAATCAATGGTGTAAAGGATCAAAGAATTGAAAGAGCACCTTCATCATGTCTTCATCAGTTTTGGAGGTAACCAAGTTTAGGAGGCGACCATGTCTTTCGGTGAATGGAGAATTTTCAGGAATCCTTGAAGCTAGATCTTTAAGTTGAGGAGGGATCTTTACAAGATTGACTTGAATAATTTTCCTACAAGTAGAATCCATGTCCTACAAAACAGAATAAAGATAAATCTTAAGATCCTTGAAATGGTTATTGATTATGAGTATGATGTTATGATGTTCATAATGTTATGTACAAGTAAATATACACAAACAAAGCAAACAAGTCCTTAGGTTCAGGCTTGCATGGAGTCTTATAGGTAAGTACCCTCTTGAAGTTTAGTTGGCTCAAACCTGTCCTAGCAATAGTAACCGGGTTCTAAGAAGCTCAATATCACCGGTTTGTTTCCTTGGTCATTGTTTCAGCATAAGCCTCTTTAATGGCGACCGAAATATCCCAAAAAACCAAACCTCAATGAGTGTAGTATCGAGTATCTACCAACTTCGGACTGCACCAAATTCGGTCATCTCACTACGTCCTAATGGCCAAGTTGGCCAAGTAAAGGTTCTAAAAGTTCATTAGTGCTTCATGACATCACTCAACGGCCCCGTATTCTCCTTGATTAACTCAAGGGCTTCCGGTACCCACAAATATGTCGCACTAACGTACCTATTGCTTAGACCATGTCGTTATACCCCACACAGTTTCCATAATGTATTGCTACTTACCTATAAGGTATCCCAAATCTGGGTAGAGGATTCAAACCCAAACAAAGAACCATAATATAAAGCATACAATTCAACCAATGAAATAAAGTAAATGTGATTAGCCCTAAGGTAACCCCACTTTTAGAATTTTCCCCAGCAGAGTCGCCAGTTCTGTGATACGGTGGGAGAACTGACTTGAAGGTTTTGCGTTTGATTGCAAATGTTGCGGTTAGCAAGAGTTGCCACCGACTTTTCTTTTATCCAAAAGGAAAGTTGAAAAAGCACAGGAAAGACCTTTGAGATTGTTTCTTGAGTTCGGGGGGTAGATTATGAAAAGGGAAGGTATTAGCACCCTTTTCATCCATGGTTTTCCATGGGCTCTTAGTTACTTGCTAGATCACTTGCTTTTGTTTGAAATTGTGTTTTGTGTGGTTTTTGAAAGTATTTTGTAAAGAGGCCATTGTTTAGGCAAACTTTGTAATGATTCTCGTTCATAAGAATGTATACAAAGTGTTTAATCTTTTGAAAATGTTTTCAAGTATGTAAGATGTTTTGAAAGTGTAGGTGTTTGTTTTTGAAAATATAAAGGATGTTTTGTTTTGAAATTGAGCAAGTAACTAGGAACATTCTACCTACTCAAAAGTCTTTCATGTTCATTTCCTTTTTCCTTTAACATTGTTATCTTACCATTGATTTGGTAAGTAACCCTATCTTTGGATGTAAACGGGACGAGCGTGGGTCATCGTATAGCCATGATTAGCAATGTTGCAAGGTATCTTAGCATTCTCTTTTAAGGACCAAGATCATTTGATAGGCAACATAGATAGTATCATCGAGGGACTATGATCTTATGTTTTACTTGTTTTTGCTAAGATACCTCACATGCGTGATATGGCCATTTTGTAAGGAAACCAAGTCGATTTTACCCTAGGGGTGCTTGTGTGAAAGTGTAGTGTTCTTCATGCTTGATTTTGTCTTTGACTAGGGTTTTCTAATTGATTGGTTTTAGTCTTTCCATACAAACCCTAACTACTAGCATTTTTATATAAAGCGATAAATTGCGGAATTTAAAATTACTACGCTATTACAATACTTGTGGGAGAGGGGTGTAAAAATTACAAATGGGGATAGCAAGAAAATAAAGCCTAATTATCTATTACAACCTGTTGTACCCCAAAATTTTCCCTCCCATATTTCTCAAGACATTTCAAGAAGAATCTCTAAGTGACTCAAGATTGCTCAAGAGTTGGTCAGTCAAATCATCTCCTAAGGCAATCAATCTCAAATTAGGGTTTTGTGTTGCATCAAGGTCCTTGCATCCAAATGAACTCAAGTGCTTCCCAATGTCATAATAGGTTCTCAAGATCATCCATGTCAAATTTCAAGCCTTGCAGAGAAAGTTTGGTCAGTCAATTGCTCAAGAGATCCAAAAATCGACTGTGCTAGGGCAAAAGTCAACTGTGACCTATGGTCAGTCAAACCTCAATATTTTTTGTAAACATTCTCATTTTAAAGGATAATTCATCATTTGATAAAAGGTTGATCATGATTCATCAAGGATTGTTCAAGATTCATCAAGATTCAAAAGTTGCTAAATTAGGGTTTTGTAAAAAAAGTCAACGCAACTTTGACCAAGCATAACTTTCTCATACTTTATGAGAAATGACCCATCCAAAGATCATTTTGAATAGGATGCAATTTCCTACAATCCATCTTCACACCCCAAGATCAATAAATGCACTCACAAGAAGTTACAAATTTGGACATTATAGGTCATTTTTGGAAGTCAACAAAAACACCTTTTTTGCCAAAGCTTATAACTTGAGAATGGAATATCAAAATGAGATGAGACTAAAATGGTTGGTTAGAGGACATCTTAGGGTTTCTAAAAAGTCAAAGAACACCTCCAAAAGTTAAAAATTGAAGAAGTTATGCATTGTTGAAGTTGGGTATTTTTCCAAAATTGCCAAAAGTCAACTATCCCCAAAACTTCAAATTTTGTCAAATGAGCCCACTTTTTTCCACTTGATTTGATCTTGTCACACCACACACGTGTCCTATCTTCAGTCTTGTGTCCATTCATTGATTTTTCTATTTTATTTGATTTTTATTCATTTAATTCATTTTAAATCAATTTAAATCCAAATAAAATCCAAATATTGATGAAATAAGATCTTTTTTATTGATACAGGTCTTTAATATCATTATGGACATGATAAAATTTGAATCAAGGCATATCATGCATAAAATATTGGTTTTTGACATTTTTGGAAGCTTTGTTAATGGTGAATCATATCAAATCTTGAATCATCAATACACAAGGATTCCAAGCCCAAGACTTGACCTAATATAATGCTTGATACATATACAACACAAAAGGCACGAAATGAAGAACGAAAAGGCTGCAAAAATCACAAGAACAAACTTGAAAAAAAGCTTGAAAAGTTGGAATCTGAGATCCATCCTAGAGGCGTTTTCAAGGCCAAAACTCCACGCTACTCAATTGCCAGACATCCATTGAGTCTTAGGGAATCAAAAGCAAGCCATGAAACCTCATCAAACGCGTTGTAAGTCCTTTGAAAAACACCCCTGTACACAAAATCACATCCTCTGATTCTTGCATTCTTTTGCCAAAATCTTTGCATATTTGTGTTTGTCGTTCCATTTATAAGTGTTTGGCATAATTTGATTGCATTTTTATAGCTTGTGATGCCATACCCGAACCTAGGGTTTTGGAGGTTTGTTTTTGGGCGTTTGCTTTGCAAGAAAAATTGGAACAAATAAGGGGTATAGACGTGCTCAGGAGGAAGAGACGAACCTGTCCATGGTTTTCGTTTGCATTTTTATGGCCTACAGTTTGTTTTAGGATGAAGCCATGGATTTTGCTGCGGATAAAATCCGCAGGTAAATAACCAGGCTTTTCAACGAAGAAGACGATGATGCGTCCTCTTCCCATTGGCCCGTTCATAATTCGCGCGATTTTATTTCTTAATTCTGGCATTTGTTTTGTTTTTCCATATAATAATTGCTATGTAATATACTAACAAAAGCAACAAAGTGGCGTGGTGGTTAGTGCGCTTGTTCAGTGACTCATGGGACCTGGGTTCGAATCCCAGGTCCCCCATGCATTTGTGTTAATTTTTTCCAGGCTATCCAGTACATGCCAAGGCCTAAGATCCACCATATACCATCATCCAATCAGGCGCCAGATGGCCTCCAGGCCAAATCTAAAGGGCAAGATTGAACGTGCACCATGTTCTCTAGTCAACAGGCATATGTGGGAATCTGGAAAGTCAATCAGGCCAACGTAGATGGGCCTCTCAAAAATGCTGAGCACACCTTCAATCTGGGCCCAAACCCCCTATTGGGTTATTTCTTTTCTTCTTTATATTTCTTTTTATTTAATTGTTTTGTTAATTATTATTTTTATTATTACTAACCATTTAATTATTTTCCTCATAAAAATAAAAAACACAAAAAATATTTTATTTATGAAAATTAATTTCATCACTTTATTTTTTGTACATAAATTAATTAATTAATTTAGTTTAATTAGGTTTAATTTTTAATATCTTTTGCAAATAATTAAAATTAACATAGAATATTAGGTTTCTACTAACTTTTAATCAATTTTATTTTATTTCCTTAAATATCCAAAAAAATCCAAAAAAATATTATTTTCATTAATAATTAATTTATTTATTTAATTAACTTAGTTAATTCCAGTTAATTCAAAAACAACAAAAATCTTTTCTTTAATAAAAAAGGGTCAAAACCCTAAAAAATGCGCCGTTTTAATTTCTCGCACGCGATCCATATTTTCATATTATTGTACTTGCTTCCGAATGTAATAGCTTTAAATTAGGACTTTATTTTATCGCTTTATTTTACTTTCCGCTATTTAAATTAAAGGGTTGTTTTTAGCAATGTAAATACCCGACGCCTTGTAATAGTTTAGATTTAATTTCCGCAATTTATATTCCGCAACTATACACTGCTAGATATTTGATAATAGGGAATGCATGACAAGATCAAATGTATGAACTTAAAATCAACATAGCTCACCCATGACATGTACAAAGATAATATAACCGAAATAACACACTCGCATATGCGCACTCTTAGGATACACCTCACTTGGTTGCCTTCGAACGGGGTCATTGAGTATATGAAGTTTTAGAGGTCGCCCTCTTGTCCAAAGATCATAGTTGCCTCGAAACGGTTTCCTCGGAAAAATGATCTGACATTAGGGTTACCATTAAGGCGTCCTAACATTAATTTAGTGACCACACGTCCCTTAATCAAATTGACCCTTAAAACTCCAACGACGGTGCTACCTACTCATTCATAGTGGGATAGCATTGTCTAAAAGGACATTTGTACAGTTTAATTCCTTTTTCGAGTAGGTAGATGGTTCTTAAGTACTTGCTCCTTTCTAAAAACGAAACAAAACTTTTCGCGCTTACGCTTTTCAAACAAAAACTCTTTTCAAACCCACAAACACAAAGAAAAGAAAATTTTGAAAACACTTTGAGCAAGTACCTAAGAGCCCGTGGATAACCACTGATAGAAAGGGTGCTAACACCTTCCTTTTCTATAATCTACCTCCCGAACCCGAGAAATATCTCAAAAAGGAATTTTTCTGTGCTTTTTTCCTTTTCTTATTGGATAAAATAAAAGATGGTGGCGACTCTTGCTTACCGCGACATTTTGCAAAAACAAACGCAAAATGCGAACCTGCATTCCAAAAAAGTCAGTTCTCTCCCACCGATCACAGAACTGGCGACTCTACTGGGGAAATTATAAGTGAGGTGTACCTTAGGATTAGATCATTGTGTTTTCAATTGTATGCTTTGTATGATTTATATTTGTGGGCTTGTATCAGAGTTCTATAGATCCTAACCCGGATCTGGGGATACCCTTTAGGTAAGTAGCAATAAACTGTGAGGGAATTGTACGGCGTAGACCGATACGGTTGAAGCAGTAGCTACGTTGGTGTGGCACTTTAGTCTGTACCGATATCCCTTGTGTTGGAACGAGGAGAATATGGGTCTTCTAAGGGGTCATTAAGCACCAACTGACCTTAGAACCTTTAAATTGACAAACTTGGCCATAGAACAGTAGCAGTATGCTACACTCATTGAGACTAAACTCTCGCGATGATTCCGGCTGCAAGAAAAGGTTGCTAAATTGGAATTATGACCGATTGAGGGTAGTCAGTGATATTGAGATCCTCTAGAACCCAGTTACTATTTTTAGGACAGGTTTAAACCAACTGAACTGAAAGAGGGTAGTACCTAAGCTCCTTGCCAGCCTGAAATCTAAGGGCTCTCTGTGTGACTTGTGTGCCTTTACCATGTTTGCTTCTTGTGGATACTTGTGGTGTGCCTTTATCATGACATCATGACATCATAACATTTCATACATCTTGCATAAGACCAACCTATTTCAAAGACAGGAGGGATTCATCTTTGTTCTGTTTTGTAGGTCATCATGATGCCCATGCATAGGAATACCATCCGGATTAACTTTGTCTAAGTTCCCACCTTGCTTAAAGATCTGATTGCAAAGATGCCTGATACTACTTCCTTCCTCAAGAGGCATGGTTATCTTCTCAGTTTGGTCACCTCCAAATTGGACGAGAAGATGATGAGTGTCCTAGTCCAATTCTATGATCCGTTATACCATTGTTTTACTTTCCAGGACTACCAGCTGGTTCCCACCTTAGAAGAATTCTCTGATCTGCTCGGTATCTCCATTCTGGAGCAGACCTCGTTTACTAGTTGGGAGAAGGTTCTTAGGCCCGAAAAGATTGCTGCAACCCTTCATTTGACCAAGGAAGAGGTAATGACTAATTGGGATACTAGAAGTGGAGCAAAGGGCTTTCTGACTAAGTTTTTGGTTGGTAAGGCCAACTATTTCTGGGATAGCCTAGACTTCAAGGCATTCGAGGATATTTTGGCTCTTCTGATATATGGCTTGGTATTGTTTCCGAACTCTGACTCCTTTGTTGATGTTAATGCGGTAAATATCTTCATCTCTCGGAATCCGGTACCCACTCTCCTGGGTGACATTCTTCATCAGCTCTATGCTCGTACTTCCCGAAAGCGGGGAACCTTGATGTGTTATGCTCCTTTATTGGCAAGGTGGTTTATTTCACACCTTCCCAGGTCAGTGCTGAAGAATAAAGAAGGCATGGGCTGGGCTTATAGGGTTATGTCTCTTTCTCATAACGACATTATCTGGACTCTCAAGGGTATGGATGAGGAGGCTATCATTGATCATTGTGGGGAGTATCCCAATGTTCCACTGTTAGGAACCCATGGAGGAATTTCTTACAACCCGTGTTTGGCCCTACGTCAGTTTGGAAGAGCCAGAGGAGAAGGACCTCATGAGATGCTAATGCCTAGTATCATCTTTGATTTTCAAAGGGATAGCAACGAGCAACGTCGCAGATTCATAAGGGCTTGGGATAGAGTTCACAGATCTGATCCACATGAGCTGGGTCCAAAGACTTCACTGCTAATGGAGCCATATCTCAGATGGGTTCGCATCCATGCCCAAAAGCTGGGTATGCCATTTGAAGATGTCTGGCCTATCATTGTTGAAGTTGCTAATGAAGAAGGGGTTCTTCCAACCATCCTCCATCCTCATATGCCCACTGACATTGGGGCACTGAAAAGGTCTTGGATGCAACTGAGGGAGGAACATAATTCTTACCGAGAGAAGTTCAACGAGCAAGAGCAGAAGATCCAGAGGTTAACTAGGCAGTTAGAGAACAAGCAGATTCTCAACGACTATGTCCGCACTGATAAGAAGAGACCATGGGAGCACTGATGGACCTTTGATTGTTTCTTTTCCAGTTTTCATTTACTTTTCAGTATTTCCATTCTTGTAACGTCCTGAGGGAGTTAGTTGAATAATATTTTGAAGTTTATCTAATAAAGTGTGTTTCCTTTCTGGTTTAAAAATTTGAATCTCCTGATTGTATTTGAAATCATAATCATACGCATTTCATCTCATGCACTTCATAAACAGGTACCCATTACAGGTCTCTTATCTTCTTCGCTGTTTATTTCAGCACTCATCATGTCTGCTGAACCTTCAACTGAGCAAGCTATCAAGGCCCTACAGGCCCAGAATGCCCAATTCTAAGAGCTTTTCATGAATCTAGCTAAGGGTCAGAAAGACCTGAAGACCTTAATTCTGAAAGAGAAGAAGAAGAAGAAGAAGAAGAAGAAGAAGAGGACAATCCTGTTCAACACAGGGCACAGGTTTGGCAACAGGATACAAAATGAAGTTGATCTGACCACCTCATCTGGAGGGAAAGATAGTCAAGAGGAGAGGAGGGCTCCTAGCCCTGTGGTCTCTGATAATGAGATGGACTTCGATGAAGAACAGTATCCTCCTGCTGAGGATAGATACAAGCAACTGGAAGACCGGTTGAATGCTATGGAAGTTCAAAAGGTGCCTGGTCTGGACTTTGGTGATCTAGGTTTATCATCTGGGGTAGTAATTCCCCACAAATTCAAGGCACCAGCCTTTGCTAAGTATGACGGAGTTTCTTGTCCGAAGTTGCACCTCCGGTCATATGTGAGGAAGATTCAGCCGTATACCGTTGATAAGAACCTATGGATCCATTTCTTTCAAGACAATCTCTCAGGGACTCAGCTTGAGTGGTTCTATCAGTTGGACGGAGCCAGTATCCGCAGTTGGGAAGATTTGGCTACTGCTTTCTACAGGCAGTACCAGTACAACTTCGACCTTGCTCCCACGCGTACCCAACTCCAGGGTATGTAAATGGGAACGAGTGAAGGATTCAAAGATTATGCTCAAAAGTGGAGGGACCTCGCCAGTAGAGTGCAATCACCCTTGGCTGATCGGGAACTTGTTGATATGTTTCTGGGGACCCTGTCTGGTCCATTCTTCAACCATCTGATTGGAAGCTCTTCGTCTGGGTTTACAGAGCTTATTTTAACCGGTGAGAGGATTGAGGCTGGTAAGATACAGAAGGGTGCCTCATCAGGCACCAAGAAGAAGCCCTTTAATAAAGAGTCCAGTGTTGTCTACAGTACGAGAAGACATAATAGACCTGAACACCGCCAAGCTGTTAATGCGGTTGTTATTTCAAAACCTGCTGGTGCTCCTCAGCACAACAATCAACAGAAGGACGAGAGACCTCGAAGGCAATTCACCTGTCTCAACATGACCTTATCTCAGATTCTGCCATAGTTGCTGAAAACCAATCTGGTGATTCTAAAGGAAGCCCCGAAGAATCCAAATACAACATCACCAAGGTATAACCCTAATGCCCACTGTGCTTATCACTCTGATAGCCCGGGGCATAATACAAATGATTCTTGGACTTTGAAGAGTAAGATACAGGACTTAATTGATGCGAAGGAGATTGAGTTTGAGGCACCCGAGAGGCCTAACGTTGTGACTGCTCCTATGCCCAAGCATGGAGTAAATGCTCTAGAAGAAGACTTGTTTGTGGTTTCTGTGGATGATATTGTTACCCCTCTGATGACTGTAAAGAAGAACCTTTTGCTAGCCGGTTTATTTCCAGGCTGCGGCAAAGGTTGCCATATGTGTTCTGTTCTACCTACCGGTTTCCATCTCTTGAAGTCAGGTGTCCAACGCCTGATGGATAGTAAGGAAATTCTGTTTGAGAAGATTGTTGTTCCCTCCGTTCCTACTGAAGAAGTTGTCATCATTACCATTTTCGACAATTCTTCCAAGGCTCCCTCGAGAAAGCCTGTTAGAATTACATCTGTTCTAAGAATTGCACCCGTGATCATCACTGTTCCGGGGCCCATCCCCTATATCTCTGATAAAGTTGTCCCTTGGCACTACGGGGCTAATGTTTATTTTCATGGAGTTAAGCAAGAGTTGGATGATGATACTGACGTCAGCAATATTGTTGGACCTGCTAAAGTCACCCGCAGTGGAAGACTTTTCTCATCGGATATCTCTCCACCAACAACCCGAAGACCTGTTGTTATTACACCTTCCAGTGTACCTGCCACCATTCCAGTTCAGGTTCCTATTCTTACTCCTGTCGCCGAGTCATCTGACACTCGGGGCAAAGGGATCACCACTGATGTGCCTGCCCAGACGGAGGCATAGAAGACGATTACTGTTGAAGCTTCTAAACAAGAGATGGAAGAGATTCTGAAGATTATTAAAAAGAGTGACTACAATGTAGTTGAATAGCTGGGGAAAACCCCGTCCAAGATTTCTATGTTGTCACTATTGCTGTGCTCAAAAGCCCATGCAAAGGCTCTGATTACTTTCTTGAAGACTACCCACGTGCCACAAGAAACATCAGCCGATCAGTTTACGGATTGCATGGCCAATTTGACTGCTGATAATGGTTTGGGTTTCTTGGACACCGACTTGACTGCTAAGGGGAAAAATCACAACGATGCCTTGCATGTATCCATTGAATGCAGGGGCACTACTCTTGCACATGTATTGGTGGATACTGGTTCCTCTTTGAATGTCTTGCCTAAGAAAGCTCTAGACCGGTTGGATTGTGAAGGGTTGGAGCTGAAGCCGAGCAACATCGTCGTCAGGGCCTTTGATGGGTCTAAGAGAATGGTACATGGAGAGGTTCATATCCCGATCAAGGTTGGTTCTCAGGTCTTTAATTCTACGTTCTATGTGATGGATATTCGGCCATCCTATTCTTGTTTGCTGGGTCGCCCATGGATCCATAAAGCTGGGGCCGTAACCTCAACGCTCCACCAGAAGCTGAAGTACCCGGTCAAAGGGAAGATTGTGACAGTACAAGGAGAGGAAGAGTACATGGTTAGCCAACTCAACTCTTTCTGATATGTAGAGATGGATGGGGAGTTCATTGAAACCCCGTTTCAGCACTTTGAAGAGGTTCCCCAGACATTGGCGTCAGCGGAGACTGTTGTTGAAGACTCTCCTATGAAGATGACTTCCTTCAAGGATGCCCGGGCTGTTGTTGAGAAGGGTGAGTGTACAAATTGGGGCCGACTCCCTGATTTTACACAGAAGACTAACAAGTTTGGTTTAGGTTTCACTGCAGAAGCTCAAAGGGCTGTTCGGAACGCACGGATCGGAAAACCTCCCATATTCATCAGCAACTCAGGAGTGAACGCCATTGAAGATGATGTGGAAGAGTCTGAGTTCGACAGCTGGATCTATCCTACGACCGACGGTGGACAATGCAACTGGACAGCAAAGGACTTCATCCCTATTACTTTTGTTACCCATTAATGAAACTTTTTGTTTTAAATATGTAACAGACAATGTTTTAAACTTTACGGTCCGGTGTCTTACCCGGGGCACTGTGGCTTCATTTGTGAGGGCTTTATGTGTGTCATTTTCATATATCATTAATAAAAGCATTGGACGTTCTTGCATTTCAAATTTTGCGCTCCTTGTTTTTCTTTATTATATATTGCAAAACAGCTATTTTACATACACTCACATATACAGGTCCACATCCACTCTGAATCCTACTGGTAACGACTCTGCTACTGCCAGTTATGACTTCGAAAATCCGATCAACTTAGCCGAAGACGAAGGTGAAGATGATTGTGAAGTGCCTGGTGAACTTGCAAGACTACTACTCCAGGAAGAGAGGGTTATTCAGCCGCACGAAGAGCCAGTGGAAACAGTGAATCTGGGTACTGAGACAGACAAGAAGGAAGTTAAGGTCAGTGCAAATCTGGAGCTTAGTGTGAAGCAACGGTTGATTCAGATGCTGCGTGACTATGTTGAGATCTTTGTCTGGTCTTACGAAGATATGCCTGGGTTGGATACTAACATTGTGGTTCATCGCCTGCCTACCAAGGAAGACTATCCTCCCGTGAAACAGAAGGTCCGACGGATGCACCCAGAAATGTCTGAGAAAATCAAGGCTGAAGTTATAAAACAGTTCGACGCCGGTTTTCTAGCAGTTACTTCTTACCCTCAGTGGGTAGCCAATGTGGTTCCTGTGGCGAAGAAGGATGGTAATGTCCGAATTTGTGTTGACTACAGGGATATGAACAGGGCGAGCCCCAAGGATGACTTCCCTCTACCTCATATCGACGTTCTGGTTGACAACACTGCTCAACACAAGGTATTCTCCTTTATGGATGGTTTCTCCGGTTATAATCAGATCAAGATGGCTCCCGAAGACATGAAGAAGACAACCTTTGTTACTCAGTGGGGTACCTTTTGCTACAAGGTCATGCCTTTTGGACTGAAGAATGCTGGGGCAACATATCAGCGTGCCATGGTTGCTTTGTTTCATGACATGATCCATCATGAGATTGAAGTATACGTCGACGATATGATTGCAAGGTCCCAGACTGAGGAGGAACACCTTGACCATCTGCAGAAGCTGTTTGATAGGTTGAAGTTATACAAGTTAAGGTTAAACCCGAACAAATGCACCTTCGGGGTGAGATCTGGTAAACTGCTAGGCTTCGTCGTGAGCGACAAAGGTATTCAAGTGGATCCTGCAAAAGTGAAAGCCATACAAGAGATGCCAGCTCCTAAAATAGAGAAAGAAGTCATAGGCTTTCTGGGACGTCTGAACTACATTGCCCGATTCATCTCGCACCTAACTGCTACTTGTGAGCCAATCTTCAAGCTGCTGAAGAAAGATCAAGTAGTGCGTTGGAACGATGAATGCCAGGCCGCTTTCGAAAGGATCAAAGAGTATCTCCAAGAGCCACCTATTCTGATGCCTCCAGTTGAAGGGAGACCTTTGATCTTATAATTGACAATACTCGATAACTCAATGGGGTGTGTGCTGGGTCAGCATAACGAGTCTGGCCGAAAAGAGCATGCTATTTACTACCTTAGCAAAAAGTTTACCGACTGCGAGACTCGATACTCGTTGCTTGAGAAAACTTGCTGCGCTTTGGCATGGGCTGCTCGCTGGCTGAGACAATATATGTTGACTCACGCTACTTTGTTGATATCAAAGATGGATCCAATCAAGTATATCTTCGAGAAGCCTGCCTTGTCCGGAAGAATAGTGAGATGGCAGATGATCTTGACTGAGTATGATATCCAGTATACGACCCAAAAGGCAATCAAGGGAAGTGTGTTGGCAGACCATTTGGCACATCAAGCAGTGGATGATTACCAGTCTATGAACTTTGAATTTCGGGACGAGAATATCATGTTGGTAACTGATTGTGAGACACCTGGAATGGATGAAGGACCTGAGGAAGGATCCCGATGGTCTATGTACTTTGATGGAGCTTCGAACTCTTTGGGTAATGGCATTGGCGCCGTGATCATATCTCCTAAAGGCTCTCATACTCCGTTTACCGCCCGACTATGTTTCAACTGCACCAACAATATGGCAGAGTATGAGGCATGCATTATGGGTCTTCGAGCAGCAATTGACCTAAGGATTAAGTTTCTGAGTTTCTTCGGAGATTCTGCTCTCGTGATCAGTCAGATCAAAGGCGAGTGGGATACGAAACACCCTAATCTTATTCCTTACAAGGAGTATGTATTGATGTTGCTTCCCCATTTCGTGGAGATAACCTTTGAACACTTCCCTAGAGAGGAGAATCAGTTGGCGGGCGCGTTAGCTACGATGTCTTCTATGTTCAAAGTCAATTGGGACAACGAGGCTCCCCGGATCATCATTGAAAGATTGGACGAACCTGCACATTGCTGTGATCTTGAGACTGAAGAGGTAACAGAAAAGCCCTGGTTCCATGAGGTGAAGAGGTATTTGGAAGCTCAGGAATACCCCGAGGGTGCATCTGTTAATGACAAGAAGTTTCTGAGGAGATTCACAGCAAAGTTCTTCATCAGCAATGGCATTCTTTACAAGCGTAACCATGATTCTACCTTACTGCGTTGCGTGGATAAGAATGAGGCAGAAAGGATCATGGCAGATTTACATGAAGGTACTTTCGGAATTCATTCCAGTGGACACACCATGGCAAAGAAAATCTTACGGGAAGGATATTATTGGTCCACTATGGAAGCCGACTGTTATCAGCATTCTTGGACATGTCACAAGTGCCAAGTCTATGCTGATAAAGTGCATATACCTCCAGTTCCTCTGAACGTCTTGACGGCACCTTGGCCTTTTGCAATGTGGGGCATTGATATGATCGGCGAGATCAGACCTACGGTATCCAACGGGCATCATTTCATCCTGGTAGTAATCGATTACTCTACAAAGTGGGTTGAAGCAGCTTCCTTTGCTACAGTAACCAAGAACGTTGTGGCACGGTTCATTCGGAAAAATCTGATATGTTGATACGGTGTACCAGAGAGGATCATTACAGACAATGGTACCAATCTCAACAATAAGATGATCACCGAGCTCTGCGAGAAATTCAAGATACAGCATCATAACTCTTCTCCCTACCGGCCGAAGATGAACGAGGCTGTCGAAGCGGCTAATAAGAACATTAAGAAGATCGTGCAGAAGATGATAGTGACATACAAAGACTGGCACGAGATGTTACCATTTGCTCTTCATGGGTACCGTACCTCAGCACGGACGTCAACAGGGGCAACACCCTTCTCCTTGGTATATGGCATGGAGGCAGTCTTGCCCATTGAAGTTCAGATACCCTCTCTTCGGATCATGAAGGATGCAGGTTTGAGCGAAGACGACTAGATTTAGACCCGACTTGATCAGCTGAACCTAATCGACGAAAAGAGACTTACTGCTATTTGTCATGGTCAGACGTACCAAAAACGGATGATCAAGGCCTTTAACAATAAAGTCAGAAGGCAAGAGTATCAAGTTGGGGATCTGGTAATCAAGCGCATTATTCTACCTCAAGGTGATCCCAGGGGAAAATGGACCCCTACTTACGAAGGGCCATTTGTGGTTAAGAACATTTTCTCAGGAGGAGCTATGATTCTAACCTCCATGGATGGTGACGACCTTCCTCACCCCGTCAATGTAGACATAGTGAAAAGATACTACACATAATCAAAGACCCGCTAAGTCGACTGGCCTAGGAAAAAATAAGAGCTTCCCGGCGAACCAAAAGGGTTCGGGCAAAAATAAGGGATGAAAATTAAAAAAATATGTACACCCGGCAAGTCGAAAACCTGAAAAGGCGGTTTGGGCAAAAAAGGGTATCCCGGTGGACTGAAAACCCGAAAGGGCGGTCCAAGCAAAAGTTAGGGATCAAAGCGTAACACTATGTCTCATTGGATCACCTTGCATCCAGACTTCAGTATCAAATATCAAGCTCATACGTCACTAATCAATCTGATTCATCTTCAACCAGTAGCAAAGTGATGAGATGCTCGAGGTTATCAAGGCAATAGCAGAGTTGGAACCCATTGGGATTATTCACATAGATGTCTTGTTTTCTTTTCACAAATTGTGTAAATTTTGTTCGGCGGCGTTCTCTTACTAGGATGTCAGCCTCTTGTACAAATAATGCCTATTTACAGGCCAAACTTCAAAATCAATACAATTCATTTTCAGACAAATTTCGAACTATTTTTCCTTTATCTGTTTTGTTTTGCAAAGAACGTCCAATGTTCATTTTTGATATGTGCATTTGACATTAATTGTTGATCATAAATATTTACATGCGAAACAAAAGATGAATTACTGGTAATATCAGAAACAGGGGCAGTAAGAATTGTCTGAGCTGTATAGTTGCTCTGTCCATCAGGTACAAAGGTAGATTCAGCTGAAGAATATGGCTATGATACCTCCACTCCCCGCAGAGTAAGACAATAATGATAGCTCTCCCAGCTGATACTTGCAACTACGAACAAATCAACAATACTCTCTCCAAGCAGAGTTAGTCTACTATCAGCACTAAAAGGGTCTTAATATTCCCCAACGGAGTATAATAATATTCCCCAACAAGTATAAGAGTATCCTCGACAGTCTTAATATTCCTCAACAGAGTATAAGAATGTTCCCCAGCAGAACATAAGATACCTCAGTGGAGTCAATATTTTCCCAGCACGGTCTGAAAAAGCTTCCCCAACGGAGTTGAATCATCATCCCCAGTAGACTCTGGAAGTTTATCCCCAGCGGAGTACAAAATAAATCTCCCCAGCCAAATTCAGAGGGTTGTCCCCACAAGAGTCTAACAGGGTTATCCCCAGCAAGTTGCAACTGAAAGATCATCCCCAGTGAAGTTCTTTCCTTTCACAAGCAGGAATTCAGTCCTCAATAGATTTAATATCACCAGCAACGGTAATCCATCCCCAGCGTAGTTTAACATTGAAATCCCCAGCGGAGCTTATCAGTGGAATCCCCAGCGGATTTTGTCGTTAAAATCCTCAGCAGAGCATCTCTTCCCCACAGAGTAATTCCCCTCGGAGTAATCTCCTCATCAGTTTATTCCCTAACAGAGTTATCCTCTCCTGCAAGTTTATCACCTTCGCTCATCATCCCCAGTGGAAACGAAGAAGTCAACTCTTACTCTCCAGCAGCTCCGGGATTTATTTTCCCCAGCTAAAACATCACATTTCCATACATCATGATACATGCATAAACACATCATATAATACAATCTCATTGATATTGAGAACATCATTGCTTGACCCATATCATGCATTGCATATGACTGATCTCTACTTTTCAGGAAAGATACAGTTAAAGTTCTCAGCAGTCAAAGGAGACAAATCCAGTCAAAGGAGACAAATCCAGTCAAAGGAGACAAATCCATTCAAATGAGACAAATCCAGTCAAAGGAGACAAATTCATTCAATGGAGACAAATCCAGTCAAAGGAGACAAATTCAGTCAATGGAGACAAAATCAGTTAAATCAATTCCTAAAGATTTTTCTGAGGCCAATTCAGTCAATGGAGACAAAATCAGTTAAATCGATTCCTAAAGATTTTTCTGAGGCCAATTCAGTCAATGGAGACAAAATCAGTTAAATCGATTCCTAAAGATTTTTCTGAGGCCAATTCAGTCAATGGAGACAAAATCAGTTAAATCGATTCCTAAAGATTTTTCTGAGGCCAATTCAGTCAATGGAGACAAAACCAGTTAAATCGATTCCTAAATATTTTTCTGAGGCCAATTCAGTCAATGGAGACAAAACCAGTTAAATCGATTCCTAAATATTTTTCTGAGGCCAATTCAGTCAATGGAGACAAAACCAGTTAAATTGATTCCTAAAGATTTTTCTGATGCGAACGCAGTCAAAGGAGACAAAACCAGTTAAATCAATTCCTAAAGATTTTTCTGATGCGAACGCAGTCAAAGGAGACAAAACCAGTTAAATTGATTCCTAAAGATTTTTCTGATGCGAACGCAGTCAAAGGACACAAGACCAGTTAAATCGATTCCTAAAGATTTTTCTGATGCGAACACTGTCAAAGGAGACAAGACCAGTTAAATCGATTCCTAAAGATTTTTCTGATACCAATCCAGTCAAAAGAGACAATACCTCCCCTGGTTCAGTCAGATCGTCGACAAGATCTCCCTGATTCGTATTCCAGTTGAAGTTCAAACCACCTACCAACAATCTCCAAATGGCATCTTTAAGCCTATTCCCGACATCGCAATGCTGATACCACTTTATGCGAGTGCAAATTTCTGGGCACTCTAGTGTTCAATCACCTTCCACCTTCGGATCACGAAAGGCCCGAAAGACAATCTACATCCTCAGGTTTAAGAACAGGGGCAACTGTTGTACCCCAAAATTTTCCCTTCCATATTTCTCAAGACATTTCAAGAAGAATCTCCAAGTGGCTCAAGATTGCTCAAGAGTTGGACAATCAAATCATCTCCTAAGGCAGTCAATCTCAAATTAGGGTTTTGTGTTGCATCAAGGTCCTTGAATACAAATGACCTAAAGCTCTCCCCAATGTCATAATAGGTTCTCAAGATCATCCATGTCAAATTTCAATCCTTGCAGAGAAAGTTTGGTCAGTCAATTGCTCAAGAGATCCAAAAATCAACTATGCTAGGGCAAAAGTCAACTGTGACCTATGGACAATCAAACCTCAAGATTTTTTGTCAACATTCTCATTTTGAAGGATAATTAATCATTTTATCAAGGGTTGATCATGATTCATCAAGGATTGTTCAAGATTCATCAAGATTCAAAAGTTGCTAAATTAGGGTTTTGTAGGAAAAGTCAACTCAACTTTGACCAAGCATAACTTTCTCATAATTTATTAGAAATGACCCATCCAAATCTAATTTTGAATAGGATGCAATTTCCTACGATCCATCTTCACACCCCAAGATCAAGAAATGCACTCACAAGAAGTTACAAATTTGGACATTATAGGTCATTTTTGGAAGTCAACAAAAACACCTTTTTTTCCAAAGCTTATAACTTGAGCATGGAATATCAAAATGATATTAGACCAAAATGGTTTGTTAGAGGACATCTTAAGGTTTCTAAAAAGTCCAATAACACCTCCAAAAGTTCAAAATTGAAGAAGTTATGCATTGTTGAAGTTGGGCATTTTTCCAAAATTGCCAAAAGTCAACTATCCCTAAAACTTTAAATTTTGTCAAATGAGCACACTTTTTCCACTTGATTTGATCTTGTCACACCACACACGTGTCCTATCTTCAGTCTTGTGTCCATTCATTGATTTTTCTATTTTATTTGATTTTTATTCATTTAATTCATTTTAAATCAATTTAAATCCAAATAAAATCCAAATATTGATGAAATAAGATCTTTTTGATTGATACAGGTCTTTAATATCATTATGGACATGATCAAATTCGAATCAAGGCATATCATGCATAAAGTATTGGTTTTTGACATTTTTGGAAGCTTTGTTAATGGTGAATCATATCAAATCTTAAATCATCAATACACAAGGATTCCAAGCCCAAGACTTGACCTAATACAATGCTTGATACATATATAACACAAAAGGCACGAAATGAAGAACGAAGAGGCTGTAAAAAATCACAAGAACAAACTTGAAAAAAGCTTGAAAAGTTGGAATCTGAGATCCATCCTAGAGGCGTTTTCAAGGCCAAAACTCCACGCTACTCAATTGCCAGACATCCATTGAGTCTAAGGGAATCAAAAGCAAGCCCTGAAACCTCATCAAACACACTGTAAGTCCTTTGAAAAACACCTATGTACACAAAATTGCATCCTCTGATTCTTGCATTCTTTTGCCAAAATCTTTGCATATTTGTGTTTGTCGTTCCATTTATAAGCGTTTGGCATAATTTGATTGCATTTTTATAGCTTGTGATGCCATACCCGAACCTAGGGTTTTGGAGGTTTGTTTTTGGGCGTTTGCTTTACAGGAAAAATTGGAACAAATAAGGGGTATAGACGTGCTCAGGAGGAAGAGACGAACCTGTCCATGGTTTTCGTTTGCATTTTTATGGCCTACAGTTCGTTTTAGGATGAAGCCATGGATTTTGCTGCGGATAAAATCCGCAGGTAAATAACCAGGCTTTTCAATGAAGAAGACGATGATGCGTCCTCTTCCCATTGGCCCGTTCATAATTCGCGCATTTTTATTTCTTAATTCTGGCGTTTGTTTTGTTTTTCCATATAATAATTGCTATGTAATATACTAACAAAAGCAACAAAGTGGCGTGGTGGTTAGTGCGCTTGTTCAGTGACTCATGGGACCTGGGTTCGAATCCCAGGTCCCCCATGCATTTGTGTTAATTTTTTCCAGGCTATCCAGTACATGCCAAGGCCTAAGATCCATCATATACCATCATCCAATCAGGCGCCAGATGGCCTCCAGGCCAAATCTAAAGGGCAAGATTGAACGTGCACCATGTTCTCTAGTCAACAGGCATATGTGGGAATCTGGAAAGTCAATCAGGCCAACGTAGATGGGCCTCTAAAAAATGCTGAGCACACCTTCAATCTGGGCCCAAACCCCCCATTGGGTTATTTCTTTTCTTCTTTATATTTCTTTTTATTTAATTGTTTTGTTAATTATTATTTTTATTATTACTAACCATTTAATTATATTCCTCATAAAAATCAAAAACACAAAAAATATTTTATTTATGAAAATTAATTTCATCACTTTATTTTTTGTACATAAATTAATTAATTAATTTAGTTTAATTAGGTTTAATTTTTAATATCTTTTGCAAATAATTAAAATTAACATAGAATATTAGGTTTTTACTAACTTTTAATCAATTTTATTTTATTTCCTTAAATATCTAAAAAAATCCTAAAAAATATTATTTTCATTAATAATTTATTTATTTATTTAATTAACATAGTTAATTCTAGTTAATTCAAAAACAACACAAATCTTTTCTTTAATAAAAAATGGTCAAAACCCTAAAAAATGCGTCGTTTTAATTTCTCGCACGCGATCCATATTTTCATATTATTGTACTTGCTTCCGGAATGTAATAGCTTTAAATTAGGACTTTATTTTATCGCTTTATTTTTACTTTCCGCAATTTAAATTAAAGGGTTGTTTTTGGCGATGTAAATACCCGACACCTTGTAATAGTTTAGATTTAATTTCCGCAATTTAAATTCTGCAACTATACACTGCTAGATATTTGATAATAGGGAATGCATGACAAGATCAAATGTATGAACTTAAAATCAACATAGCTCACCCATGACATGTACAAAGATAATATAACCGAAATAACACACTCGCACATGTGCACTCTTAGGGTACACCTCACTTGGTTTCCTTCGAACGGGGTCATTGAGTATAGGAAGTTTTAGAGGTCGCCCTCTTGTCCAAAGATCATAGTTGCCTCGAAACGGTTGCCTCGGAAAAATGATCTAAGACATTAGGGTTATCGCTAAGGCGTCCTAACATTGCTTTAGTGACCACACGTCCCTTAATCGAATTGACCCTTAAAACTCCAACGACGGTGCTACCTACTCATTCATAGTGGGATAACATTGTCTAAAAGGACATTTGTACAGTTTAATTCCTTTTTCGAGTAGGTAAATGGTTCTTAAGTACTTGCTCCTTTCTAAAAACGAAACAAAACTTTTCGCACTTACGCTTTTCAAACAAAAACTCTTTTCAAACCCACAAACACAAAGAAAAGCAAATTTTGAAAACACTTTGAGCAAGTACCTAAGAGCCCGTGGATAACCACAGATAGAAAGGGTGCTAACACCTTCCCTTTCTATAATCTACCTCTCGAACCCGAGAAATATCTCAAAAAGGAATTTTTCTGTGCTTTTTTCCTTTCCTTATTGGATAAAATAAAAGACGGTGGCGACTCTTGCTTACCGCGACATTTTGCGAAAACAAACGCAAAACGCGAACCTGCATTCCAAAACAGTCAGTTCTCTCCCACCGATCACATAACCATATTTAATTTGGATAAATAATGTACAAGAATGAATAAATATACAAGAATGTAAATCTAAAGAAAATGGATATTTTGTTTGGATTTTTTTTATAGAAAAGGGGTTTTGTTTTAACCTAATTAACTAAAAGAAAAATAATTAAGTAGATTAGTAAAACGTAAGACCTAAATTTACTAGGAAAAGAATTTAAATAAAACCCTAATCTATTAATTGATTAAAAAGAAAATAAGTTTATAAGAAGAATATTTTTTGGCATTTTTTCTTAAAAATAAATTATAGTATTATAAAATATTTTTGGTCTTTTTTGGTTTTAAAATAATATATTTTAATTGTGTAAAAGAAAATAATAAAAAAAACTAGTTTCTAATTAAATTTATAAATCAATTAGTAAAATAAGTAAAGTATGATTAAATAAAATATTTTTTTGTGTAAAAAATAAATAAACTATATCAAAATATAAATCTAATGTTTTTATATTTTTTTCTTCTAATTTTTAGTATTAAATAAAATATTTAAGAAAACAAATAAATAAAAAAAGAAAATGAAATAGGCCAGGGTGTGAATAGCCAGCAAGGGGGGTCAATAGTAAGAATAAAAAGTAAAAGCCCAAGACTATTAGGCCCAGGTGCCTGTCCAAAAAAAGTTAGAATGTGAGAAGTATGCAAAAAAAATCCAAAAGGGTACCACTAGGGCTCGAACCCAGGTCCCTATAGTCACAGGCGCGCGCTTCTACCACTGGGGTGACTATACATTCATTTATATAAATCAAATCATAAATATATATATGGTAAACATGTCCCTGAGGCCAACTTCATCTTCAACCTCACGCCCAGCCTGAACCTCTGTATCTCATTCAATTCTCAACAAAAATGAAAAATGTAAACAGGAAACTTGTAGCAAATTTCCTCACAATTTCAGAAATGCAAAGCAATAAAATTGTAGATCAAAGACAAGCATGAATTTTAATGGCCCTAATCTGAACCCTAAAAATTTCAGAAACTTCAATCTTAAAATTCTCCAAGCTCAAGCAAAATAAATGAAAACTATGGACATGGTTAGCTTTAGGACAATGATATCTACATTTTTTATTCACAAATAAACTATTAATGATGCATGTATGAAGAGTTCAAAAGTCAGAAAACTTACCTTGCAAGAGGGTATCATGTTTGGAGTTTGAGTTGCTTTCAGTGAGTTCTAATGATTAGATTAGCTTCCTCAAGTTCCTAGGAAGCTATTGTGATGCTTAGCTTGAGCTGAAAGTGCCTGAGGAGTTCTGGAGAAGTCAAGGTGCAAGGTGCTGTTTTTGAAAATGGTGGATGATGATGGAGGTGTTACAGTGGTGTTGCAGGTGTTGGAATTGTTTGTGTATGTTATTTAGAAGCTTTTGAAAGTAAAAGGCCAAGAAACGCGAGTAAATTTGGAGATTGGATTCAAAACTCAGAAATGGCAAGTTTTGAGGTGTTTTTGGTGATTCTGTGTTCTTGGTGTTTTCAGGGGTCAAGCATGCGTGTGATTTGTGGCAAATAACTTGTGTATGTATAAGCAAAAGGATTTTAGTGCTTTGGAGAGTAAGAAGTACAAGTTACAAGCTAATTGTTAGGTTACTTGATTTTCAAGAAAAAGTGGAAAACAAGTTTTAAGAGGAAGTACAAGCATGGGTTGGGTGATTATAAATGTCTAAACAAGTTTCTCTTGAGTTATGGGACTTGTATGATCAGAAGAGAGCAATTGCAAGGCTCAAGAACAAGTTTTGTACAAAAATCTACTTTATCAAAATGGCATTGTGCACTTTCTTCCCAAAATGAATATAAAGCACGGCCTTGCATTGAATGCTTGAATTGAGACCTCTAACAGCTGTGCAAACAATTAATTATGGAGTGCCTAACAAGTTTGAGGCTTGCAAAGTAGAGTTTATGCAGCATAAGTTTGAATTTTGAATCTTGTTCATCACAAAATGACTTGTAATTCAAGTGTGAAAACCCTAACTTCATCTCTTCGATTCTCCATACTCAAAAATGATCTCAAGGAGTTCTTGGACATTTTGGAAAGCTTGTAATGTGATATAAAACCCATCTTTGAATCACTTTTGAAAATTCCACCAGGAACTATATGAAAAAGTGTCATGAAGCTGGGTCAAAATCCTGACCAAATTAGGGCAAAATTTCACTAAGTGTTTTGTTTCATGACCACGTGTTCTTAAAATTATAACTTGAGATCCAAGCACTTTTAGAAGGAGTTGTGTAAAGAAATGTTGTATATTTCATGGAGATCTACAACTTTCATGTTGGAAGTTTCTTTTGAATCATCTTGCATCATGATGAAAAGTTTGCTCAAAGTTGTGAAAAAATAAGAAATTTCCAACACTTAGAAAAATTTCTAAGTTTAGAAATTTTAACTTTTCAAAATGAAATCTTGAATTTTTGATTTCTTGATGAATAATTTTCATATTTTGACATGATTTGATGAATTGTGATCTTTGGCATTTGATTTTGACCAAAAAGTCAAAGTTTGACTTTTCAGTATACAATTGTCTTTTGATCAGTTGACTGAAAATTCATCTGTCAATCCATTGGACTTGAGCAATGTTTTGAGCCATGTCATTAGGTCAAAATTATGCAATTGGACTCTTGAGATCATGCCTTAAACCAATTGATCATTTGCTAGATCAAAAATCAGAATTGCCCTTTCCCAATTAAAACCCTAATTTTGACCATTTTGCCCTTTTGAAGATTTGATCAAATTTCTTGAGGAATTGTGGTCCAAACTTGATCAAATAATAGATATTAGTTTAAAATGTTGATGTGGATAAAAAATTATGAATTTTGACTGTAGATTGGCCACAATTGACTTTTCCCCCAATTTAGCTGATTTTTAGGTCAACTGCTCAATTGACTGAGCAAAAGTGTGATCCAAAGCTTGAAACATGACATGAGTAATATTGAGGGTCCATAATGATCCATTAAAGTCATATGAAGCATTGAAAGTTTAATTATCCTTGTGCAATCTCAAACCCTAATTTTGGTCATCGGTGCTTAAGGAGATGTCTTGAGCTGATCAACCCCAGTGCAGTCTTGAGCCAAAGGAGATCTTGTGAGCAAATTCTTGATAAGTGAGAGGGAAAATTTTGGGGTACAACAAATATGTTTTTGAACAATTTTTTAATCATGTTGAGTCTTATGTTTTCAAACTACCTATTGGTTTTCCTTATTTAATGTGGAATTTGTAGTAGTCAAAAGAATGGTATTATTACTAGTGAGGATGGGGTTAGTTTTTCCCCAAGTGCGTTAAACTTTAATTGCCAATTTTTTGTTAGGAAACATTTTTCTAACATTGAGATATCAACTGTTTCTCCTGTTGATGAAACTGGTATGGGCTTTGATGAAGAAATATTAGAAGTTGCTCCCCTTTTAGGGCCCGTGGGAAGTCGCATTCTCAAGAATTTAATTCATGAAGAAAAGAATCTTCAAGATATAATTGCCATTTCCAATTCAAGGAAGAGTGTGTGTGAAGGAATTATTAAAATGTTGACCCCCAAATTGTTGGAGGTTCCTCATCTCAAACTATTGTTCCTAGTATTGAAAAGGATGCACGTGACATGGATCAGTCTGAAGGTATGTACAACTCTATAAATGAAGATGTTGGTGATGACATGGATGAAAATACCTCTGTCAATGATTCTTCTACTATATATCTTTGATTCTTTATGTTGTTCTGGTTGACTGCAGTTAATTTTATGAATTGGTTATGGTTGATTGCACATGGTTGTTATTTTGTGTTTTTGTTGACTTTGGATTCTTTTTTCCCTTGAATATTTTGAGTTAAATAGGGGGAGAAAGGCACACTTCCATTCTATTTTAATGTTTAATATTTTCTATTTTGTTTTATCTATGGTGTATTTTATTTTTTTGGTTTTGTTGTACCATAAGAAGTGTTTAAATCTTTGTTTTGCCTAAAAATATTCAGGGGGGGGGGGGTTGTTATTATAGTTGGTTGGCTTTTTTTGTAGGCAGCATGTTTAGAAGGATGTCTCAAATTTTGTTGATACATCATGAATTGGTTTTCCTTTGACATGATTTTTGGAAATTGAAGTTCCTTTTAGATTGGCTGCATTATGTAAAACAACATGGAGATGTTCAAGCTAGTTCTACTGTAGAAGAGACACATATGGAACCCGATGTTTCAACACGTGCGTTGCAACATTAGGTCTCTTACAATAGACAAATGTTATTGCAATTATGGTTCTAAGTTATTATATACAACATGTTCTCTACAAATAAGATCTACATATTCAAGCTGAAGAGTTATTTTGGATGTACTGGTGCAACATGTTGAACATGATGCTTCAACATGTGTGCAGTGTAACATTTGTCCTTGACAGAAGATCATATGGATGTTGTTTGGTGCGTAGTTCTGATTAGGATTTGATCATATTTGTTGAAATTATTTTAGCAATGGTTTGTTAGATTTGTTTGATAGTTAGAGATGGGATTTAATTGATATTTAAGTTGGAATTAGAAACAAATCATATATTTTTGTTGGATACAATTATGTAGAAGATTATGTTCAACATAATCAACTATTTTATGGACTAAATCAAATTAGACATCAAAGGAAGAAAATACCTGAAGATGTTTCTATATAAGGAGGCTCAGTCTCACTCTTGATACATAGATTTTGTGCACAAGGATTAATATCATTACACTAGGGTTGAGTCTTTGTAACTTATATTCCATGTTAATGCCATAATAAGGGTTAGGGTAGAATCTTTATGTACACCACTATATGTTTCAGTAACTTGGCATATTTGTTAGTTTGTCTTATTTGAGTTATAATATTCAACATTCAATAGGGTTATTATTAAATTTGATCACTTGGGATAAGTGATTGAGAGAAAGTGATAGTGGTTCTTATATTTAGGGGGGATCCTAAATAGAAGTTCATTGGGTAGTGTTAGAAAGAGGCTTTTGGAAACACGGGCTTGTTGTTCTTGTAAGACTAAGTGTACTAAACTATTGATAGTGAGATTCCTTTCTTGGGTAGAGTACCATCTAGACATAGGTGTTGTTTGTACCAAACTAGGTTACCAATATCTTGTGTTATTTATTGTTTTTACATTGACTCTGCGTTACTATTAATATGTGTGCTATTTATTGTTTAACTTGTTAGACCAGTATTTCCAATATCGTGTCTAACATCTGTCCTCTCAGGAACAAAATTTCAATTGACATTAGATCAAGCACCATGTTCTGTTTGGGTGAGCTCCAGGGAGGATATTTTATATTCAAATGGACAAGACTAAAGATGGAGGTTCAATCAACAAGTCACTTGTTTTGGATGGCACAAATTATGACTATTGGAAAGCCATGATGGTTGCATTCTTAAAATCCCTAGGTTGCAATGCTTGGGAGACTATGGTTAAAGGTTGGAATCATCCAGTGATCACTTCTCAAGATGGTTCTACAAACTTAAAACCTGAAGTTGATTGCTCCAAATAGGGGTGTTCACTGGTTCGGGTAAATCCGAACCAAACCAGAATCCAAACCAAAGCAATGTGTTTGGATTGAGCATTTTTGTAGTTCGGGAAAAAACCAAACTGAATCAATAAAACTCGATGTTAATTATTTCTGGCAACGTATTTCTAATTTACTACCCGTAAGCCCAAACCAATAAAGTCAACATAATTAATTCATATATTAAATTATTAATTTTTATTGAGTTATAAGTTACTATTTGAATGAATATTAATATTAATACCAAATTGAAAAGAAAAAAATACGAAGAGTCTTAGTATCAAACCAAATTACTAATATGTACCAACAATAATTAGTACCATGTATGTACCAGCAATAATAAAAAAGAAAAACAAAGAGTCGGTGTATTTTCCAATAAAAAAATATAACGACAGTCAACAATTATCATTATCAAAACCAAAGGCAACATTCAAATTATCAAAATTATAATCAATGTCAATGATGGAATATAGAGAAACCAAACATCACATTACAACCATTATAAATCAAACCCACTCTCACAAATTGCGTATCAACTTAAAATCCCGAATCGCAACCTTCTTTTCAATTTTCGAATCGCAAAATAGCTTATCACTTATTGCAAATCGCAAATCCCTTATTGAAAATCGTAAAATCGCATATCCATTATTGCAAATCGCAAATCCACAAATCCTAAACTGCAAATCCTAAATACCAAATCGTAAATCCACAAGGTATGATTTAACAGATACAATATCTTTTATCATATACAAACTCTGTTTTAATTTTACTACTCGTTTCTATTACAAACTCTGTTTTAATTTTACTAATCGTTTATGTTTTAATTTTACTACTCGTTGATCATAATATTTTGTGAAGGATGACTGTTTTAATTTTAGTACTCCAGAAATTCAAAGAATTTATCCAAAATAATGAACTATTATTTATACTGTTTTAACTATGTATGTTATTTATAATGTTTTTCAAACATGGAAAGCATTTCCAATGGTGTTATTTCTCCTCAAATTCAAATGTCAGGTACTCAAAATCAACAAGAAACTGAAGTTGTTTTCACTGTGCAAACATGAGTTAAAGTTTTTGATTTGATTTATGAACAATGACTTGAAACTCCATCACCATCACCAACCAAGGTAAAGAAAACAAAACCTTCCAGACCTTCATCTAGTGCTTGGAGACATTTTACAAAGAAGAAATATTTTGCATTTTGTAACTATTGTTTCACATCTTATGCTGAAAATAGCTCTAGCCATGGAACTAGTAACATGCTGAAACATTTAAAGGTTTGTCTAAAAACCTTCTCATCGATCAGATTCAGTTGATCAAGTCGAGTCTGGATCCAATCGTCTTCGTTCAAACCTATATCCTTCATAATCCTCGAAGAAGGGATATGGACCTCAATAGGCAGGACAACCTCCATGCCATATACCAGAGAGTAGGGTGTTTCCCTTGTCGATGTTCGCACGAAGGGGTGGTACCCATGAAGAGCAAATGGTAACATTTCATGTCAGTCTTTGTACGTCACCGTCATTTTCTGTATGATTTTCTTAATGTTCTTGTTAGCAGCCTCCACAGTGTCATTCATCTTCGGCCGGTAGGGAGAAGAGTTATGCTGTTGTATCTTGAATTGCTTACAGAGTTTGGTGATCATTGTGTTATTGATATTCGTACCATTGCCAGTGATGATTCTTTCGGGGACACCATAACGACAAATTAGGTTATTCTTGATAAACCGCACCACAACATTCTTGGTAACAGTGGCAAAGGAGGCAACTTCAACCCACTTTGTGAAGTAATCAATGGCCACCAGGATTAAGCGATGTTCATTGGAAGCGGTAAGTCTAATCTCTCCGATCATGTCAATGCCCCACATTGCAAAGGGCCAAGGAGTCGTCAAGACATTCAAGGAAACCGGAGGTACATGCACCTTATCAACATAGATCTGGAATTTATGACAAGTTCAGGAGTGCTGATAACAATCTACTTCCATAGTGGACCAATAGTATCCTGCCCGTAGGATCTTCTTAGCCATGGTATGTCCACTTGAATGGGTTCCGTAGGTACCTTCGTATAGATCTGTCATAATCCTCTCTGCTTCGCTCTTGTCTATGCACCAGAGTAAAGTAGAGTCATGGTTGCGCTTGTAGAGGATTTCATTACTGAGGAAGAATTTTACGGCGAACCTTCTCAGAAACTTTTTGTCGTTGACAGATGCTCCCTCAGGATACTCTTGAGCCTCGAGATACCTTTTTACTTCGTGAAACCAACGTTTGTCTGCTACCTCTTCAGTATCAATCTCACAGCAGTACGCTGGTTCATCCAACCTCTCGATAGTGATTCAGAGAGCTTCGTTGTCCCACCTGACCTTGAACATAGATGACATAGTAGCTAGCATGTCTGCTAACTGATTCTCCTCTCGTGGGAAATGTTCAAAGGTTATCTCCTCAAAGTGTGGGAGCAATTTCAACACGTGCTCTTTGTACGGGATGAGATTCGGGGGCTTCGTATCCCACTCTCCTTTGATTTGACTTATCACCAAGGCTGAATCCCCGAAAAATTTTAAGAACTTAATCCTCAGATCAATAGCAGCTTTGAGACCCATGATGCATGCTTCATACTCCGCCATGTTATTGGTACAGTTGAAGCATAGTCGGGCAGTGAAAGGAGTATGACAGCCCTCAGGGGATATGATTATAACACCAGTTTCATTACCGAGTGCGTTCGAAGCTCCATCAAAAACGATAGTCCATCAGGATCCTTCTTCAGGTCCTTCATCTGGTCCAGGTTCTTCATAGTCAGTCACTAGCATAATATTCTCGTCCGGGAACTCAAAATTCATGGACTGGTAGTTATCCATGGCCTGATGAGCCAAATGATCAGCTAACACACTTCCCTTGATTACTTTCTGGGTTGTATATTGGATATCATATTTGGTTAAGATTATTTGCCATCTTTCTATTCTTCCGGAGAGAGCGGGCTTCTCGAAGATGTACTTGATCGGATCCATCTTAGATATCAACAAAGTAGTGTGGGTCAACATATATTGTCTTAGTCGGTGAGCAGCCCATGCCAAAGTGCAACAAGTTTTCTCGAGCAGTGAGTATCGTGTTTCACAGGCGGTAAACTTTTTTCTAAGGTAGTATATTGCGTGTTCTTTTCGACCAGACTCGTCATGCTGCCCCAACACACACCCCATTGAATTGTCTAATAATGTTAAGTACATTATCAAATGTCTTCCGTCAATCGGAGGCATTAGAATTGGTGGTTCTTAGAGGTATTCCTTTATTCTTTTGAAATCAGTCTGGCATTCGTCATTCCATTTTACCACTTGATCTTTCTTCAAAAGTTTGAAGATCGGATCACAAGTAGCAGTCAGATGTAAAATGAACCTGGCGATATAATTTAGGCATCCCAAGAAACCTCTAACTTCCTTCTCAGTACGGGGAGCCGACATCTCTTGTATGGCCTTCACCTTGGCAGGGTCTACCTGAATACCTTTGTCACTGACGATGAACACCAAAAGTTTACCAGACCTTACCCCGAAGGTGCACTTATTCGGATTCAACCTCAGCTTGTATGTCTTCAACCTGTCAAATAGCTTTTGTAGATGATCAAGGTGTTCCTCCTTGGTTTGAGACCTAGTTATCATGTCATCAACATAAACCTCTATCTCATGGTGAATCATATCGTGGAACTAAGCTACCATGGCTCGCTGATAAGTTGCCCCAGCATTCTTCAATCCAAAATGCATCACCTTGTAACAGAAAGTGTCCCACTGTATGACGCAGGTTGTCTTCTCCATGTCTTCGGGTTCCATCTTGATCTGGCTGTAACCATAGAAATCATCCATGAAGGAAAAGATTTTGTATTATGCGGTGTTGTCAACCAGAACATCGATGTGGGGAAGCGAGAAGTCATCCTTTGGGCTTGCCCTGTTCAAGTCTCTGCAGTCCACACACATTCGTACTTTACCATCCTTTTTAGGTATCAGAACGACATTATCAACCCACTATGGATAGGAGGTGACAACTAAGAATCCAGAGTTGAACTGTTTCATAACCTCTGCTTTGATCTTCTCTGACATTTCAGGGCGCATACGACGGACCTTCTGCTTTACCAGAGGTCAATCTTCTTTCGTCGGCAGACAATGAACCACTATATATGTGTCTAGCCCCGACATGTCTTCATATGGCCAGGAGAAGATCTCAACATAATCGTGCAACATTTGTATCAACCGCTGTTTGACATTAATCTCCAGATTTGCGCCGATCTTGACTTCTTTTCCTTCTACCTTTTTGCCCAAGTTTATTTTCTTGACGGGCTCTTCATGAGGTTGTATAGCCCTCTCTTCCCGCTGTAACAGTCTAGCAAGTTCTCCAGGTACCTCACAATCTTCCTCACCTTCGTCCTCGGCTTGGTTGATCGGATTTTTTAAGTTATAACTGGAAATAACAGAACTGTTATCAATGGGATCCAGAGTAGATATGGATCTGCAGTTTGATATGTGAGTGTGTGCAAGAGCATAGCTGTATTGATAAAGTGAAAAGCAGAAAATAAAAATAGAGAGCACACAATTTGTATGCAAGAAACGTACAATGTTTTATTGATGACATATGATAATGATATATAATGACTCTCACAAATAAACCATTGTGCCTCGGGTAAGACACAAGGCCGTAAAGTTTATATTGTTTATTACAAATTTGGAAAAAAAGTAAGACAATTACTGTTGAACAAAAGAAATTGGCACAAAATCCTTGGCCGTCCAGTTACTAGGTCCACCGTTGGTAGTAGGGTAGATCCAGTTGTCAATATCAGAATCCTCATCATCGGAATCTTCTGTGGCGAAGACAACCTCAATAGCATTGATTCTCGAGCCATGCTTGGGCATGGGTGCAGTTATGATGTTGGGAGTCTTAGGGGGATCAAATTCAATCACCTTTTCCTCAATCAGATCTTGCACCTTGTTCTTCAAATCCCAGCAGTTGTTGTTATCATGGCATGGACTTTCAGAGTGGTAAGCACACTGAGCGTTTGGATTGTAAAGAGGAGATGTGGTGTTGGGGTTCTTGGGAGCCTCCTTTAGAGTTACCAAATTGGTCTTCAATAATTGTGGCAAGATTTGAGACAGAGTCGTGTTTATCCGGGTAAACTGGTTTACCGGTCTTTCTGTCCTCGGTTGATTGTTCCTTTGTTGGGTAGGTTCAGACTTCGAGATTATGATAGCCCCTACCGCTGGATGGTGCTCGGTTCTATTCTGACTTCTGGGATTGTAGATATCATTGACCTCTTTCTTACCCATGAATGGCTTCTTCACTGTACTTGAAGAGGTGTCTTTCTGGATCTTTCCACTTCGGATCCCAGCTTCTACCCTTTCTCCAGTCAATATTAGCTCGGTAAAACCAACTGAGGAGCTACCAATCAAGTGATTAAAGAATTTACCAGATAGTGTACCAAGAAACATGTCCACCAACTCCCTATCAGACAAAGGGGTTGGACTCTCCCTGCCAAATCTCTCCACTCCTGGGCGTAGTCCTTAAAACCTTCGCTTGCACCCATGGACATACTCTGGAGTTGAGTACGGGTAGGAGCAAGGTCATCGTTATATTGATATTGCTTATAAAAAGTAGCATCCAGATCTTCCCAGTTGCGGACATTGACTCCCTCTAGCTGATAGAACCACTCAAGCTGAGTCCCGGACAGACTGTCTTAAAAGAAATGGACCCATAAGTTCCTATCAGCAGTGTGAGGCTGAATTTTCCTCACATAGGAACGAAGATAAAGCTTGGGACAAGACACCCCATCATACTTTGCAAATACCGGAGCCTTAAACTTCGGTGGGACGACAACCCCAGATACCAAACCCAACTCTTCAAAATCCATCCCTGGTACTCTTTGGATCTCCATTGCGCTCAGACGATCCTCTAACTGCTTGTATCTATCCTCAGTGGGAGGATAGTGTTCATCATTGTAATCAGATTCATCCTCAAAAACTCTTGGGCTAGGTTCTTCTTCCCTTGTCTCTCCCGCTTGATTCTCCCCTTCTTTGGATGAAGAGGTCAGATCAACCGGTTACTTCAACGGTCCCTTGAATCTTCTGCCCAGATTCAGGACACCAGCGGTCTTCTTCTTCTTCTTATTTCTATCTTTTAGAATAAGGGCCTTCAGATCTTCCTGTCCTTTAGCCAAGGCTACGAACATTTGCTGAAATTGGGCATTTTGTGCCTGGAGATCCTTGATACTTTATTCAGAAGTCATTACTGCTGAAATAAACAGTGAAGAAGATGAGAAAGCTGTTATTGAACCTGTTTATGCAATGTCATGGATGATATGCGTATGCAATGATTTCAAGGATTCTTAAAGGCTCAAATTTGCTTAACCAAAAGAAACACCCGTTAATTGTATTAATAAGTTCGAATTGTTACAAAGAGTGCCCTTTAGGCTTACAAAATAAAACTTAAAGAAAAAAGAAAAATTAAGTTTCCCATGAGTGCATCCTCTTTGGTGCAATGTAGGTGTTTATATTCCTCTCTTCATGAAGTAGCCTAGTGGGCTCTAGGACTTTCTTCTCGCTAGCATAGAATTGAGCTTCAAACGTACCCTGCTCCTCCTTAAGTTGAACCCAGGATCTTTGTAACTCCTCATGATCAATTGGCATGTCAGGATGAAGAACAAGATAAGAAGTGTCTCCTTTAGAAACTGGTTCCATAATCATGGTTAGGATGGCGGGGTAAGGCATCATAAGACTTTAAGCACGGGCTCGTACCCATTTGGGATAAGGCTCAAGAGGGATGGAATTCTTGTGCCCCAATGTCTTGCTATCAACTCTGTGTACCATGCCCCAAGCTCGCATGAACCTTTTACGGTAACCCTAAGCATCATTCTCATAGTCGAAGATGATTCCTTGGATAAGTGTATCATGAGGACCATCCCTTCTTGCATATCCAAATTGTCGCAGTGCCAAACAAGGATTATAAGTGATTCCTCCCCTAATGCCTAAGAGAGGGACATTAGGGAACTCTCTGCATCGATTAATAATGGTAACATTCTCCGAGGATCGAGGACACCAATGAATACCTAAATGTGTAAGAGTCATTAGCCTATGAGACCATCTCAAACCCTATTCATTCTTCAAGACGGATCAGGGTAGGTGAGAAATAAACCACCTAGCCAAAAGAGGGGTGCAACACAGAAGGGTCCCTCTTCTCTTTATAGTGCGAGTATGCAGAGAATGTAGGATATCTCCAAGCAGAGTAGGTACCAGATTGTGTGACAAGAAAACCTTAACCGTATTCACGTCTATGAGCTGGTCCGGATTAGGGAACATTATCAACCCATAGATGAGAAGGGATAACACTTCTTTAAAATCTTGTAAGTCCAGGGTATCCCAAAAATGACGAGCTTTCTCAAACAAGAACTTAGCCAAAAATCCCTTGACACCTCTCCCGGTTTCCCAATTTTCTACTACGTCAGACCATTGTAAGGACAGAACTTTAGCAATATCTTCAGGTGTAAGGTCTCTTTCCATACCATTAAAAGGTACCTTGTTAAGGATAGACACCCCCACTAATAGAGAAAACTCCTCTATAGTAGGCACTAACTGGTAACCCAAAAAAGTGAAGCAGCGATGTAAAGGGTCAAAGAACTGAAAGAGCACTTTTAACATTTCTTCATCAGGGTTTCAGGTGACCAAGCTGAGAAGTTGACCATGCCTTTCGGTGAAGGGAGAGCTTTCAGGAACCCTTGATACCAACTCTTTAAGCTAAGGAGGTACCTTTACCAGACTGACTTGGATAATGAATCTGCGGGCAAGGGCCATGTCCTACAAAACAAGACAAAAATAAACCATAAGAATCCTTGAAATGGTTAGTATGATATGCTATGTTATGATGTCATGGTTATGCTCAGATACAGAAGATATAGCAAACACAAGCAAATCACAGAGACCTTAGGTTTAAGGCTTGCATGGATTTTAAGGTAATACCCTCTTGAAGTTAGGTTGGTTCAACCTGTCCTAAATATAGTAACCGGGTTCTAAGGGATCTCAATATCACTGATCTTTCCCTCAAATTTTGTTCTGATAGACAATTGACTTGCCACCAAACAAAACTCAAGAGTCAAACCTCAATGAGTGTAGCATCGAGTATCAACTGACTTTGGGTTTACACCAAAGATGACTATCTCATTACGTCCTAAAAGTCAAGTTGGTCAATTAAGGTGCTAAGGTCAGTTGACGCTTTATGATACCACGCAGCGGCCCCGTATTCTCTTTGATTACTCAAGGGCTACCAGTACACACCAAAGTATCGCATCAACGTAGCTACTGTTTCAACTGTGTCGGTATACCCCGCACAACCCCCTCACAGTTTATTTGGATTTATTTGATTTTATTTGATTTTTAAATGAATAAAAATCAAAATAAATTAAATAAATAAGTGAATAAGGCATGGAGGGTCACATAGGTCGTGGACCATTCTAGGACTGAGATTCAATTTTTAAAAGATGGGCCCATGTGGGAAAAATGCAATTTTGGGCATTGTTGACTTTGTGCAAATTTCCAAAAATGGCCACCTTTGACAATGCATATCTCTCTTAATTTTGACCCTAAGAGGGTGTTCTTGGATTTTTTAGAAAGATTAGGGTGTTCTTGGCCACCTTTGACAATGCATATCTCTCTCAATTTTGACAATGCATATCTCTCTGAATTTATATCTTTTCATGAGTGCATTTCTTGAACTTCAGTGCTGAATATGAATTGTAGGGAATTGAATTATCTTCAAAATTAGCCTTGGATGAGAAATTTCTTATAAATTATGAGAAAGTTATGCCTGGTCAAAGTTTGGTTGACTTTTCCTATAGAAACCCTAATTTAGCAATTTTTGAGTTTTGATGAATTAGGAGCATTTCTTGAGGAATCATGATCAACCCTTGATCAAATGATGGATATCACTTCAAAATATTGATGTTGACCAAAAATCTTGAAGTTTGACTGTATATGGGTCACAATTGATTTTTGACCTAGTGTAGTTGATTTTCAGGCATTTGAGCAGTTGACTGAGCAAACTTCTTGTGCAAGGCATGAAAATTGGCATGGATGATCTTGAGAACATATCAGGGCAATGGAAAACATTTAGGACCCTTGGAACTCAAACATCTTGATGAGGAGTGAAACCCTAGTTTGAGGCTTATTGTCTTAGGAGAAGGATTTGTCTGGCCAATCCTTAGGCAACTTGAACAATTGAGGATCTCTAGGAGTATGTTTTGTGTGAAAATGGGAATGAAAATTTTGGGATACAACAAGTACAGTCTCCCTAACTCAACTCTATCCCTTTGACTGCTATAAATCACCAGGAAAATTCCTCTCCCCGGTAAAGGGTCGTCCAGACTACTATCCCCAGAGGGTTGTTATGAAATCTTAAACCGAACCAAATATCATTTAACTCTATCCTCCCAGACGAGTCGACATCCATATCAAAAACTCTGTCAGACAGCACTTCCGAAGTTTATCCATCTCTTTTATCCCTAGTCAGGGTATATAAGAATTAAATTCCCCAGTAGAGCGGTGAACGACCAATGTTCCTGAATTCTTCTCCCCAAGCAGAAATCGAATTCCCCAGCAGTGTTTCCTCAAACAGAAAGCAGGAATTCCAAGCGGAGACATTCTAGAGTAGATTGAAGATTACACACATTCTTCATCCCCAGCAACATTCAGGGATTTATTTTCCCTAGTCATAGATGTTATACAAAGCTACCAATACGCTTCAACGACATTTCACATTCATACATCACTTACAAATATCATAGCATATGCATATGAAACGAATATAGCACTCTCGTTCACTTTGAGAACATCATTACAAAATGTATTTCATACAACATGACATTGAATACAGCTAACTCTTTATCTTTTCAGGTAAAGTCTACAAACAGACAAATATCATCAACAATTTTCAAACAGGTCACAGATTAATTCCTGAAATAAGACAGGGAAACTATCTATGAAATCAAATTGTAGATCAATTCCCGAAATAGGACGAGGAGACTATCTACATGAACAGGTTGAAGATTAACTTAAACAAGACATGGAAACTATCTATACAATCGAGCAAAGATTAACTCCCGAAACAGGATGGGGAAACTATCTTTCTATCTTTATGGCCAGATGAAGGTCAATTCCTGAAACAGGACGGGGCGACTATCTTTATCACCAAGTGGTATGAACTCCTGAAACAGGACGGGTTTACCAACAAAAATAGATTGTGGATCAATTCCCGAAATGGGACGGGGGCGACTATCTACATGACAAACACTTCCCTTTAGAGACTGAATTCTGAAAATCATTTTCATTCATAGATTCATTCTGAAAAGCATTTCCCTTAAATAGGATCGGATAGATTCATTCTGAAAAGCATTCCTCAGATATAATCAAGCGTAGGCTCATTCTGATACTTCTATCAATAGTTACTTTGGATGATTTATATAAGCCCAAGTCCGAATACTCTCTGTCACCTTTAATAATGGAATATTTAAGCTCATTCAAGCAATACAATCAACTAACAAGTGTTACTTCGTGCACATGCGAGCGCAAATTTCTAGGCACTTAAGTGTTCAATCATCTTCTACCTTCAAGTCACGAATGGCGGACATGCCAATCTAACTTTTCAGGTTTAAGAATATTGAATAGGGGAAGCTTTTGTACCCCAAAATTTTCCCTCCCATTTACTTCAAGACATTCTCCTAGGGTTCTCAAATGCTCAAGGTGGCTCAAGAATTGATCAGATAAATTCTCCTCCTAAGCAATGGACTCACAACTAGGGTTTTGTATTTCTCCAGGAAGATTGGGTTTCCAATGTCTCAAGTGGTTTTCATGGTTCTTGATATGTACCTAAGAATGCTCATGTCAAATTTCAAGTCTTACATCACAAGTTTGCTCAGTCAATTGCTCAGATGACTAAAAATCAACTATATTGGACAAAAAGTCAACTATGGTCAACATACAGTCAAGCTTCAAGATTTTTGGTCAACATCAAAATTTTGAAGTGATATTCTTAATTTGATCAAGGTTTGATCATGATTCCTCAATAAAATCCTTCAAATCATCAAAAGTCAAAAGTTGCTAAATTAGGATTTCCTTAGGAAAGTCAACTGAACTTTGACCAAGCATAACTTTCACATGTTTCATCAGCTTTTCCCTAACCAAAGCTCATTTTGAAGGGAATTCAATTCTCTACAACTTTTTCTATCTAAACTCAAGTCAATAAAAATGATTCATTTTGGGCTATTGGGCTATTATTTCAGGGTCCAAGCGTGTTCTATACCCCTTATACATCTGAGAACTCATTCATACACCCCTTGACCTATTTTTATTTTAATTATTTTAATTATTTTTATTTATTCATTAATAATACAAAATAAATAAAATAAAATACAAAGTCCTTTAACACAAAGACCAAGCCCATATCTTTGCCCTAATTTTAACCTATATAGCCACGGAAACCTTGCCTCACAAACTCGTCAAAAAAGATCAAAAATTTTCAAGAACCCTAAAATCTTAAAACCCTTGTTACAAACCCTTTCACTACAAAACAACCCTCCCATTCACTCCTAACGATCATACATAGTAAGGTTGGGTCAGTTTTGATGTTCCAAAACACATGAAACCTCATTGCATGGCGTATCCAATTTCACATTTTTGTTAAATTCATGTTTTTTAATTTTGTTTTGTTTTAAGCCATATTGATGCTACTAACATACTTCTGAGATGTCTCTGAACAGGTTTAGATCATCATAGTGATCCCATGCATGCTAAATCGTAGATCACCATGTTAGCACTGATCCATGCATTTTTTCTCATTGCTCTTAAACTAGCCAGTTTTAGCCCATAATAATCCTTCCATTGAATTTGTAGCCCTCAATTTAGGGGGGTAAGGTGTTTTTCACTTGCTAACCTTTTGTATTTTATAGGTTTGGTCAAAACAGGCTACCGGAGAAGACGACCGGAGCTAGGGCTCCAGCGCCTCTCCGGTCAATCCATTCATGTTCATATTATATATTTATTGGTTCATTTAAATAAACGGAAGTATAGTCGCCCCAGCGGTAGAAGCACGCACGTTAAGTCATTTGTGTCAAAGGGCTTGGGTTCGATCCAGCATTTTCCACTTTGTTTTCCTAATATTTCATATTTTGCAGGTTTATTACATAACACGCTGAGGCCAGATCTTGACACCAAGGCGCGTTTGGCCTGGTGGTGATTGTGTTGCTGGAAAGTCTTGAGGGCGTGGATTCAACACCCACCCTTACCATTTGGTTATTTTTTTAACACCTTTTCTTCTTTTTTCATAAAACCTAATATTTTTCACAAACCTTTGATTTTTCTTAACAAACCCTAATTTAATTTTAGGTTTTTAATTTAATCAACCCTAATTTTATTTTTAGGTTTTCTTAATTAAATTAAAATCAACTTAGATTTTAGGGTTTTATTTAACTTAATTAAATAATTTTTTTAATTAATTTAAATCAATTAGGTTTTAGGTTAATCATCGAACTTTTTTATCAAACAATCACAAAACAATTTCTTTTCTTGTTTCTCATTATTTTACCGCTTTGCGTACTTTACTGTCGCGTATTTCATTATTTTTATTATTATGTAACTGCTTACGGTTGTAATAGTTTAATTAGGGTTTACTATTTCCCCTCAGTTTTATTGTTTGTACCCCCTTTTCCAAAGCTTTGTAATAGCGTATGACCTTTTAATTTCTGCCTTTACTTTATGCATTTACCGCTTTCTTTATAATTGTTTAGCTTAATAGGATTCTATGGCAAAACATAAAAAAATCGTAGAAAACCTTAATTGCAAGACTAAAATAACTAAACATGAATCACTCTTCACACACGCACCTCTAGGATAACCTTACTCGTTGCCTCAGAAAACAATCATGTCCCTCGAACGTGAGAATGCTTTAGCAAAGACCCCCGGTTAAAAAGATCGTAGTCCCTCGATGGCCCTTCGATGCTTCCTTTGGTAAATGATCTTAGTCCCTTATAATAAATTACTAAAGCGCCCCTACGAGTTACCTTTATGACTGTATGATGACCCGCGTATGTCCCTTCACATCCAAAGATAGGGCTTCCTACTAACTAATGGTAGGATAAAACTATCTAAAGGAGGAGGAAAATAACACGAAATACTTTGAGTAGGTAGATAGTTTTTAATCACTTGCTCGCGAACATTTCATAATATCTTTCACAAACACTTTCTCTGAAATATTTTCAAAAAAAACCAACACTTTGTACACACTCTTAACCGATACAAGAATCATTACAAAGTTGTTGTACTTAGGCATTTTTTTTAAAATATTTTCAAAACACATTCACAAAGCATTTTCAAAACAAAGTGATCTAGCGATTAAGAGCCTGTAGATAACTACGGATGAAAAGGGTGCTAACATCTTCCCTTTTAATAACCTACCACTCGAACTCAATAATCTCAAGGTCTTTCCTGTTCTTTTCACCCTTTGCTTATTGGATAAAATAAAAGTCGGTGGTGACTCTTACTATCCGCAACATTTGCGATAAAATGCAAAAACAAGTCAATTCTCTTATTGTATTACACTAACATAGAACTGAATCTTAAAGGTGTCCCGTTCTTATTTCAATTGAATACAATACTTTTGTAGCTCTTCAAGGTCAATAGGCATATCTGGATAAAAAATGGTATAAGGAATATCTCCTTGAACAATAGGCTCCACAATTACTGGTAGGACAACAGGATATGGCATTATAAGATTTTGAGCACGAGATCGCACCCATATGAGGTAAGGCTCCAAAGGGATGGAGTTTTTCTATCCCAAAGTCTTGCTATCAATCTTATTCACCATGTCCCAAGCACGTATAAACTTTTGACATTAACCTTGAGGATCATTCTCGTAATCGAATACGATACCCTGGATAAGCATATCATGAGGACCATCTCTTCGAGCATAACCAAATTGACGTAGAGATAGAGAAGGGTTATAAGTAATACCTCCCCTTATGAGAAGGAGTGGCACAATAAGGAATTTCCCACAGCGGTCAATAATAGTGATGTCCTTCTGAGATCGGGAAAACCAATAGATATTTGAATGAGAGAGTGACATCATCCTTCGAGACCATTTAAAACCTTGTTCGTTCTTCATCACTGATCAGGGAAGATGCAAAATAAACCACCTAGATAGTAAAGGTATGCAACACATGAGAGTCCCTCTCCCTATCATAGTACGAGTGTGAAGAGAATGTAAAATATCTCCAAGCAAAGTGGGCACGGGATTATGAGTAAGAAATATTTTGATGGCGTTCACATCTACGAGTTGGTCTGGATTAGGAAATAGTACCAAACCATAGATCATCAGAGCCAAGATCTCATCAAAAGCATGAAAACTCATTGCATCTAGAAACAACTGAGCCTTCTCTATCAGAAACTTAGCAAGAAGCCCTTTAACTCCACTTCTTGTTTCCCAATTTGACACAATGTCTGACCACTTCAGATGTAAGGCTGCTGCAATAACTTTAAGTTTTGGAATTTTCTCTAAACCGATGAAGGGTGTCTAATCAAGAATAGGTACTCTAAGTACCTTAGAAAAATCTTCCATTATGGGTACCAACTGATAATCTGGGAAGGTAAAACAGTGATGCTTAGGATTAAAGAACTGGAACAGAACACTCATCACGTCTTCTTTAAAACCTGAGGTAACCAAACTGAGTAGATAACCATGCCTCTTGGTGAATTGAGAGTTTTCGGGAACCTTTGAGACTAACTCATTAAGCTTGTAAGGTACCCTTACAAAGTTGATTCAGATAGTGTTTATGCGAGCGGAGGCCATAACTTGCAACAAGGAACAAAGATAAATCCCTAGGTCCTTGAAATGTTTAATGATATTGTTATGTTATAATGATATGATGTTATGTTCATGTTAAATAAGTAACAAAAACAAACAAGTCATACAAGATCCTTAGGTTTAAAGGCTTGCATGAAGTCCATAAGTAAATACCCTTCCCCACCGAAGTTAAGTTGTCTCAACCTGTCCTAAAATAGTAACTGGGTTAGAAGAATCTCATATCACCGATCTTTCTCGCAGGCTTTATTTTAGAATGGTAGCTGGATTGCCACCAAAAAATCTCGAAATTCGAATCTCAATGAGCGTAGCCTCGAGTATCAACCAACTTTAGACTCCACCAAAGCCAACTATCTCACTACTTTCTAATGGCCAAGATGGGTCAATTAAGGTTCTAAAAGTAAGTTAATATTAACGAAACCACGTGGAAGCCTAATGTTATCCTTTACTGACTCAAGGAACATTAGTACAAACCAAAGTGTCACACTAACTGTAGATATCATGTTAACCATATCGGTATACATCGTACAGTCTTTATGATCTATTGCTACTTACCTAAGGAATCACTAGATCTAGGTGTAGGATCTTTCACACAAGCAATAATACCCAAGCATGAACCATTAAAGTAAATCGGACAAAGCATACAATAAAATCAAGTGATCTAACTCTTAAGGTAACCCCTCTTTTTTAGCTCTTACCCAGTAGAGTCGCCAGTTCTATAATACGATGGGAGAACTAACTTACTGGTTTTATCGCAAATGTTGCGGTTAGCAAGAGTCGCCACCGACTTTTTTTATCCAATATTTAAGAAAGGTGAAAAGAACAGAAAAGACCTTTGATAGATTTTGAGTTCGGGGGGTAAGTTATGAAAATGGAAGGTGTTAGTACCCTTTTCACCCGTAGTTATCTACAGGCTTTTAATTGCTTAACTCACTTTTAAAACTTGCTTCGTGTGTGTGTGATTTGTTCGAAAATATTTTGAAATGCCAATGTAAGGATAACTTTGTAATAATTCTTGTATCAGTCCTCAAGAATGTATACAAAGTGTTTTTTTGAAAATATTTGTTTTGAAAGTGTAGTGTGAAAATGTATTTGTTTGTGAGCAAGCATTCGAGAGTTCTTACCCATTAAAGTCTTTCTTGTTATTTTCCTTCTCCTTTGGAGATCGTACCATCTATACCATAGTTGGTAGGTAATTCTATCTATTGGATGTGAAGGGACAGACGTAGAGTCATCATATGTTCATCAAAGGCAACATGTAAGTATACTTTAGCAATTGTATCGAAGGGACTATCATCATTTGACTCGTAGGGTCATCGAGGGACTAGATCATTTTATAGGCAACTCAAAGGATCATCGAGAGACTATGATGATATTGGTAAATCGAGGGTCTTTTGCTAAAGTATCCCCACTTTCGAGGGACATGACCAATGTTTTATAAGGCAACAAGAGAGGTTACCCTAGAGGTGCAAAGTGTGCAAAGTGTTTTGTTTCATTTATTTAGTCTTGAAATTTAGGGTTATCCATATTGCTTTTAGTCTTTCCATATAAACCCTAATTATTAACAGTCAATAAAATATAATGTGTAGAAAGTAAAACCTAAGCTATTACATCCTGTGAGCAGTTACATAATTGGAAAATGCGAGAAAATAAATCTACGCTATTACATTAGAGAGTGTGAACCTATACATTTGTTCTAGGAAAATTAAATAGCAAAAAAAGGAATAAGAAAAATGTTTAAATGCCTAAAATTCTAAATTAATGCTTTTGGTGTTTTTTGTAGAAAAATAATTTAAGTTAATAAATAGTAATTAAAACTTAATTATTTCTAATTAATTTTAATATTGAGAAAAATCTAATTAATAAATAAAAATATGTCAACATTTAATCACTAACTAAAAATAACCTAATCCTAATTTGTTATGGTTTTGAAAAAAATTTAGGTTTGTTAATGGTTAATTAGAAAATAATTAGTAAATAAGAGTGAAAAAACTAGGGTTAGAAAACAAAGAAACAAAATGCAAGGGGTGGAAGTTGAACCCACACCCTCAACCTCAAAGAATGCCCTTCTATCCACTGTGTCATGGTGTTGTTTGGGATTGAGAATAGGAACCAATTAACATATGATGAACATGCGTGTTATCCTGAAAAAATAAAAGAAATTGACAAAAGCTGGGATCGAACCCACACCCTTTGCAATACCGATCATCACTCTTACCACTTGGCCAATTATGTTACGCGTTCATATTACCACTATCATTCAATATATATTTTTAAAACCTGCTATAATATGAAAAAAAATTAATCTTGATCCACTAATTAGGGTCTTGCAATCTCAATGTAGTGTTAGTTTCATCTAAAATGACCTATACCTAGGGTTTCAAAACTTTGAGAGCTTTGAGCCCTAACAATGGTGTTTTGCTGTTCCTGCACTAAACCTCAAAGTTAATGGTTCAAAAAAAATTCTAAACATGGTTATGAACATATGTGAATGCTTAAAAACAATTTATATTGTACGAATTAAGAGTTTGAAATCGAAAAAATTTACCAAACCAGAGCAACTTGGTTGGCACGTTCTGGGATGCTTCAAGCTTGAATGATGGTTGGTATGAACTTCTAGGACCTTCAGGAGGCTAGTGTGATGCTTGAAATCGACTGAGAATGGATGGAGATAAGGGTTTGAGTTTTCTCTAGTTCTTGAAAATTTTGAGAGCATCAGGGTTTGTTCTTGAGGCAGCATGCACTTTCTGCTTGGTTTGAATATGCTAAGTATTTATAGGAGAAGAATTATGTTAACATTTGTGAGATGAATCTTTGCAATTCATTGTGAAGATATTTGATTTTAATTTTGCATGAAAAGTTTCTCTTTTAGGCCAATCTTGTGCCAATCAGCCTCACACGGTTTTGCTAGCTGGTTGTGAGCTTTTTGGGCTTCAAATATGATCCAAAACAAAAGCCTTGTGCCTTAATCCATTAGTTTTATATTTTATTTGATTTATTTTGAATAAAATCAAATTAAAAAGAAATAAAAATCACTAAAGTATGAGAATGGCTTTAGATATCTAATATGAGGTCATGAACACGTTTGAACCTAAAAACTTAGGCCCATTAGCCCAAAAATTCAAGTTTGCTCAATTTTAACTTCATGCATTTTCTCAAAATTTCCCAACTTGCACCAATAATAACTCTCTCAATATTTGTCATATGAAGATGATGTTGGACTTTTTGGAAACCTCAAGATGTCTCCTGAAACTTTCATGTTGGACATTTTTTCATTTGACACCTTTATATTTATGTAAATTTCTTTAATAAAAAATGTCTTTTTGTGGACTTTTAAAATGACATGTAAAGTTTTGGCTCATATCTCTCAAATGAAGCATTTTTTTCCTTGAGCTTAGAGAAACAAAGTTGTAGAGAATTAAATTTACTTCAAGTTAGGCTTTTTTTGAGGAATTTATGATGAAGTATGTGAGAGTTATGCTTGTTCAAAGTTCAGTTGAATTCTCTTTAAGAAAACCATAATTTAGTAACTTTTGATGAATCTTGAGTTTTCTTGATGAATATTACTTCAAAATGTTAATTTTGACCAAAATATTGAAGTTTGACTGTCAATTGGTTAAAGTTGACTTTTTATCCAATATAGTTGATTTCCAATCATCTGGCTAATTGACTGAGCAAACTTGTGATATAAAGCTTGAAATTTGGTATGAGAATTCTTTGAAGCATGTGAGAAACCATGAAATCCATTTGAGTCATTAGAAACTCAATTTCCTTTGAGAGAAAAAACCCTAGTTATAGTTCAATTGCTTAGGAGGAGAATCCATCTGATCAATCTTTGATAAGTCTTGAGCAATTGAGACCTTCATGAGCATGAGGATGTGTCTTAAATTAATTTGTATTGAAAATGGGAGGGAAAATTTTAAGGTACAATAGAGATAATCAAGGAAACTAATGATTTAAGTCCTATGATTTAGGAGATATTTTTGCTAATTTTCCTCAACAGATCAGCTGTTGTTCTGAAGCCCAAATCCAGTACCTTGAAGATTATAAAAGGAAGACTTAGTTTTAGGGAAAATTAAATAAAACAAGTGTATCAAAGTTAAAAGTAAAATAAGGGTTTATGGTTTTGAAAGTTTTGTAATTTCTTGGGTTGTATGTCACCCTTTGTATCGATTTGATACTGTGATCGGTGGATCTGGAACTGACTGTTTAACGCTGGTTCGCGAAATGTCGCGGAAGCAAGAGTCGCCACCGTCTTTTATTTTCTCCAAATGGAAAGGACAAAAGCACAGAAAAATTCCTTAAAGAGATTGCTCTCGGTTCGGGAGGTAGGTTATAGAAAGGGAAGGTGTTAGCACCCTTTCTATCCATGGTTATCCATGGGCTCTTAGATACTTGCTCACTTGTGTTTTCAAAATGGTTTGTTTGCTTTTCAACTGTGGGTTTTAAAAAGTTTCTTTGAAAATTCCAGTTCGACTCTTGTATCGGTCCTCAAGAGTGTTTGAAAAATTGCTTTCGAAAGCTTTTTGAAAAGGTGTCGGTGTGAAAAGTATTTTTTGAATTTGTTTTGAAATTAGAGCAAGTATCTAGAGTCGTCTACCTACCCTAAGGAATTCGTCTGTGTAAATGTCCTTTAAAGTAGTGCCATCCCACCATTGAGAGGTAAGTAGCACCACCGTTGGAGGTGTTCGGGTCAATTCGAGGTTCGGGACATGGTGATCACCAGAGCAATGGGAAGACACCTTAGAAGCTACCCTCATGCCAGGTTCCCGGATCATGAGGACTTACTAAGACACCCTCTACTCGACGATCACCTTTCGAGGCAAGGCAACAGTGAGGCGTACCCTAGGGGTGGTGTGTGATTTGTGTGTCGTTTTCAGATATTTTGTCTTGTCATGTCATGAGTGATCTACGCATTGCTTTTAATTTAGACATTCATTCTTGCATGCCATTATTAATCAGTTTAAAAGAGCGAAAAATGTAAAGTTCCTAAACTATTACAAAGGCGCGGGTCCACATCGCCAAATTAAAATCCAGGACCCGATTTGACATAAAAATAAAGAAGTAAAGTGCGAGAAATATAGAATGTCCGAGTTACATGGCTTTGGGGAGAATTACATAAATATTTAAAAGAAATAAAATAAAATGCGCGAATTGAATTAGGATTGAAAGCGAGGGCGTTGGACCCTTTTTAATGAAATCAAATTATATTATTAAATTAATGAAATTAAAATGAAAAAGAAATTATTTTTGAGGTTTTTTGTATTTATGGTTTTTTATGTGAATTAAATGAAATTTAAACCTAATTCTACAATTTTTATTTTATTAAGAAAATATGAAAATTACCTAAAATTAAACCTAATTAATTAATGCAATTTGATTTATAAAAATAAATAATTAATTATTAGTGAGGAAAAAAAATAAAAGAAAAAAAGTAATTAAAATAATTAAAACCTAATTCTACAAATTTTTTAATTTATTAAGAAAAGATATTAAAATTAACCCTAGAATTTAAAACTAAGTTAATTAATGAGTTTTATTTACAAAAAATATTAGTTGAATAAAATATATTTTGATTTTAGTCTTTTCTGATTTTTTTATATTATTTTTTATATTAAGAAAATAAATTAATTCAAGGAATAAAAAAAAAGAAATAAATAAAACAAATGAAAATAAGAAAGAAAAGGAATTACAAAACCTTGGGGGGTTCTGTCCCCAATTGGAGGTATGATCCTAGCAATTCTGGCCCAATGACCCTTTGGCCTTGTTGACTTTTTGGCTAGCGTGTGTGTGCATTGACTGCAGCATTCCATAGGCCTTGACTCTGGACCATTGGATTGAGATCAGTAGGCATGTGGCACGTCTGGATGATGAGTGTATGGTAGGCCTTTGAGGGGAAATTGCATGAGATCACGCTGAAACAAAAAATATTGAACAAGGTGAGGGACCTGGGAATCGAACCCAGGTCCCAGTGCTCATGTGACAACGCATCCACCATCTGCGCTATTGGCTTTCTTTGTAGTATTAGTGGACAACAAATAATGTATAGAATAAAACACGTTAATAACATTAACTCAAAAACGCGCTAAAATTTTAAATGAGCCTATCGTATGAAGACAAGTCATCGTCTTCCCCGTTTGAGCGTTTGGCCTGAAACAAAAATAAGCAAGATTGCGGGGGTTTTGAACCCCCACTATATGATATATGCCAAAATAGCGAATAGCACATGGTAGCTCATAAATTGAGCGCGAGGTGTGTGTCCAAATCGTCCAAGCCCCCTGAGTTGAATGGTCTAGGTCTCACGTCCTAATTTTTCCTTAACTGAGAAACCCCAATTCCAGGTTTTTAAATCCCTAGGTGTCGTTCATGGCAACTCTTCATATATGCAATGATTCTTCAATTAAATCATACTGCTAGCTTCAGAATCAACTCATTAGTATAAATCAAGAATAAAAATGCATGGATATGGCCTGAATAATAGAACACGATTATGCAAAAAGAGTGATACAGTCTGACTTATAATTACCAATTCTTGATGTTAGGGATGATGATTTTTATTCAAACACGTTCCTTGAAGCCTCAGGAACACAATGGAATGGTTGTTTGGCCTTTAATCGCACTGGAAGATGGTTTTCAGTATTTGAGTTTTCTTGAAAAAATGCAAACTTTGTTATGGTGTTCTTGCGCAGCTTTCTGGTCCTCAACACCAGGGTTAGCTTTGCACTTATGTATGGAATGATTAGGGTTGAGAATTGGATCAAAAAACCCTTTGCATTGATGAAGAGATATTTGATTTTCATGGCAAATATTTTTCAATCTTTTTCACATGTTTTTGATGCCAATCATATCCAATTGCCTTGATTCTTTCTATACCTAATAATGCACGAAAATCTGAAGTTATTCCATGCATAAAAAGATTTGATTGCATTGGTTTGGTATTTTCCACATATTTATTTTAATTAAATGAATTATTAGCAATTAAAAAATTCAAATAAATAAATAAAAATGATGAAAAACTTCCCTTTGGGCCAAATGGTCGTGCACATGCTTTGGATGATTAATTTTGGAAGAAAAAGAGGCCCATTAGCATTTTTAAGACATTTGAAGCAAAGTTGACTTTTCAAAATATCCAAAAATTTCCCAACTTCCACAAGGCATATCTTGCTCAATTTTTAAGCTTTGCTCATGTTCTTGGACATTTTGGAAAGGTCTTGAAGTCCTATAACCAATGCCTTTGGTCCCATGTCATTTTGATTTACCAATCTCAAGTTATGACCTTTGACTTAAAGTCCCTTTTTGTTGACTTTTGAAAATGACCTATAATGTTGAAATTGATAACTTTTTGTGAGAGCATTTCTTGGACTTGAAGTGTGAAGAGGATTTGTAGGAAATGTCTTTATCTTCACAATGAGCTTTGGATGGAATTTTCTGATAATCCATGTGAAAGTTATGCCTTGGTCAAGTTACAGTTGACTTTTTCAACTGTCCAAATATGGAAACTTTTGCATCTTGAGACTTTTTGAGCCAAGCTTTGAGAATCATGATCAAGCATTGATCAAATGATGTTTGTGGCTTCAAAATGAGATGTTGACCAAAAATTTGAACTTTTGACTGTCAAATGACCATTTTGCCCCTACAGTTGACTGTAGGGCAATTAGGGTTTTTGACTGTGCAATTTTGTGCTGTAAGTCTTGAAACTTGGCATGAGGATGCTTGACCATGTTTATAGGCATATGGGACTTGATTGGACCCTTGGAAACTTCATTTTCTTTGTCAGAACCAAAACCCTAGTTTTTGACTGTTAGGAGGCCCTTGAACTGTGCAACCCTTGGGGAGATTTTGAAGCATGCTCTTTGCAATTCTTGAAGAATATGGGAGGGCAAATTTTGGGGTACAACAGTTGCCCCTGTTCAATCTTCTTAGACCTGAGGATGCAGATTGGCTGACGTGCCTTTCGTAATCCGAAGGTGGAAGATGATTGAACACTAGAGTGCCCAGAAATGTGCGCTCACATAGTAGTGTGATGGTGGAATGGGCTTATAGATGCCATTTGGAGATTGATGGATAGGATGATGGGCTTATAGATGCCATGCTAGGAGGTGATAGATAGGTGGATGGGCTTATAGATGCCATCTGGGTGTTGATCGCGTAAGAGATTCCTTAGCGAGAACTTGCGTACCTGCAAAAGAAAAGGATTACCTGACCTGTTGCAGGAGCTAGTCTTCAAACTCTTTGTATAGATGCGCCCTGACTGGTTACAGGAATTGAATCTGGAGCTTCAAACGGTGATGAATGAACCAGGGATGGTTACTACCTCAACAGGAACGGTGAGAGAACCTTGGATGACTTCAACCTCAACAGTATCGCTGAGAGAATCTGGGGACGATTACTACCTCCGCAGTAACGGGGAGAGAACCATAGGCGACTTCAACCTCAACAGTAATCATTGAGAGAATCTTGGGCGACTTCAACCTCAACAGTAATCATTGAGAGAATCTTGGGCGACTTCAACCTCAACAGTAATCATTGAGAAAATCTTGGGCGACTTCAACCTCAACAGTAATCATTGAGAGAATCTTGGGTGACTTCAACCTCAACAGTAATCATTGAGAGAATCTTGGGCAACTTCAACCTCAACAGTAATCATTGAGAGAATCTTGGGCGACTTCAACCTCAACAGTAATCATTGAGAGAATCTTGGACGATTTCAACCTCAACAGTAATCATTGAGAGAATCTTGGATGTCTTCTACTGAGTCTTTATCAGGAAAATCTGTTAGGGATCGATTTAACTAGACTAGAGAAGGCCTTTGACTGGATAAGAAACAGGAAAATCTTAGGGTCGATTTAACTGAACCGGTCTAGGTCTTGAAATGTCTTCAACTGGATAAGAAACAGGGAGATCTTAGGGTCGATCTGACTGAACCAGAGAAGGCCTTTTGACTGGATAAGAAACAGAGAAATCTTAGGGTCGATTTAACTGAACCGGTCTAGGTCTTGAAATGTCTTCAACTGGATAAGAAACAGGGAGATCTTAGGGTTGATCTGACTGAACCAGAGAAGGCCTTTGACTGGATAAGAAACAGGGAAATCTTAGGGTCGATTTAACTGAACCGGTCTAGGTCTTGAAATATTCAACTGGATAAGAAACAGGGAGATCTTAGGGTCGATCTGACTGAACCAGAGAAGGCCTTTTGACTGGATAAGAAACAGAAAAATCTTAGGGTCGATTTAACTGAACCGGTCTAGGTCTTGAAATCTTTAACTGGATAAGAAACATGGAGATCTTAGGGTCGATCTGACTGAACCAGAGAAGGCCTTTGACTGGATAAGAAACAGAAAAATCTTAGGGTCGATTTAACTGAACCGGTCTAGGTCTTGGAATGTAGCTGAGAACTTAACTGAATCTTTCCTGAAAGGTAAAGTTCAGTCATATGCAATGCATGATATGGATCAAGCAATGATGTTCTCAACATAAATGAGATTTGTAAGACATGATGCGTATATGCATGCTATGATGTATGGAAGTGCGATGTTTATGAATGTGTGCTTTCGTCTTGGGAAAATAAATCCTTGACGGGTGCCAGGAAGTCACTCCTGGGCTGATGTTGGAAAATAGATTTTGCTTCCGCTGGGGATGATAGTTGCAAGAATACCGGTAGGAGAAGATGACTCCGTTGGGGAATGAACTTGGCGAATGGATTATTCTGCGGGGAGAAAAAGTATTCTGTCGATCTTGCTGGGAAGCAATACTCTGTGGGGAGAGAGATACTTTGCTGAAATGTTGATGGTAACCTTGCTGGGGGTACCATTGTTGTGTTGGAAGTGCTAATAGACTTCGCTGGGGATAAGAAGACTTTGCCGAGAACGATCTTTCCGTGGCTTTTGGATGAGGATAACCCAGTTATATCCCGGTAGGGAAATAACTCTTTGAATAAAGCCGGGAGACGCGTTCGTGTTCTGCGAGGATAAGCTTCCAGAATCTACTGGGGATAAGCTTACCGCTTGGGGAGATGGATTCCAACTTTCCTGGGGAAGCTGGATTGGACTCTCCTGGGGAAGTTTTGAGCTGTATCGGGGAAGTGACTCCACTGAATGTTTGATATACCTCTGGGGAACAATCTTTAGGTCAAGACTGCTGGGGATGCTTGTTAAGAATGTCCGTATATGCTGGGGAATGTTGAGATCTGCTGGAGGATACCCGACTTCCTTAAGGTTTGATTGTAACTTTGCTTGAGGAGAGTGTACTGACTCGCTGGTTCACTCTCTGGGGAACTAAGATGCACTGGTTATGTTCTTCAGCCGAATCTACCTTGATACCTCGATGGACAGAACAATTAGATCGTTTGGACAACTCATCATTGCCCCTGTTTCTAAGGTGGGAGAGGAAGACTTGTGAGGTGCTGATAGTTGTTGATAGACAAACCTTCTTCTGGTAGGTAGGTGACAGGACGACAGGACATAGTCGTACGCTTTGATCCCTAACTTTTGCCTGGACCGCCCTTTCGGGTTTTCAGTCCATCGGGATACCCATTTTTGCCCAAGCCGCCTTTTTAGGTTTTCGACTTGCCGGGTGTACAGTTTTTTTTTTCATTTCATCCCTTCATTTTGCCCGAACCCTTTTGGTTCGCCGGGAAGCCCTTATTTTTGCCTAGGTGTGTCAACCTAGCGGGTCTTTGATTTTGCATAGTATTTTTCGACTATGTCCGTGCTTTCAGAATGTAGGGAGTTGCCCCTGTTAGAAGTGTTTTGTCATACCCCCAGAAGATGTTTGACCAGACGAGATTCGTTGCTGGAGTGCCCCAAGTGACTCAGGCGGAGATTTGCCCCAGGCTATTTGGCCTTTGAGAGATTCTCCGAATCTTGATTGGACTACCCCAGATAATAGACCATGATTATATCATGCCCCTTGATTGGAAGTGCTTCTGTTCATTAGGCATTCGTCGTGCGAATTTCCATGTTGTTCAAACAAATAGTTATATGCAAACAATGTTATATCAAAAATGCAAAGCTTATGTCTGTCTTGAAGATTTTGAAAATGCATTCTTTTTCATAAAACAAGTGAATGTTTGTAAAACATGATGTCAACTCCGTATTTACCGTAGGCCTTAAGGAGTCAGGATACCTTTCGTGACAGTATGCTTTCGAACTAACCCATGCTTCAGCTAGGACTTTTAAGGGTTATAATGTGGCCTGGTTCATGGTTTAAGAAACAAAGGATAAAGGCTCAAATTATTTGTACCCACCCGCTCTTCGTGATGTTCTCCAAACCTAAACTCAGTTGATCATACGTTAGACCTTGTTTGAGTCTTTGCTCTGATTTTCCGGTGATGATTCGGATGTTGATACCTTATTTTGAATAGGCAGTCATTCCTTTTTTGTTAAGGGTTTGTAAGACCTCTTTCTTGTCTGATTTTTGTTATCCCTTTCTTTTTTGCCTGAATTGTTTCCTTTTTTGGAATTACAGTCAGCGGGATGTCCCCAGTTTTGTAAGTCTCCTTCATGGGTTTTGACTTAATGGGTTTTTTATTTTTTTAGATAATGACTGCCTTTCTTTATTATTATTCGGAACCATCACTGTCTTCTTCTTTTTTTTTTGTAAGGACCTCTTTGGTGCCATTCGTTATGCACTTGGATCAACTGAGAGACTACCCTGCCCCAGGTTATGATTAAGGGTTTTAATTTTTGAAAAGAAAAACTCCTACTTCTTTGGCTCAGAGGGGTTGACGAGGGATTATCTTCCTTATAACTCCAGTGTTTAGGATTTGAAACAATGCCTGTACCTCATCAGCGGGGTCTGATCAAAAGCATACTGTAAAGATCGTGGTATCGTTTTCGTCATCCTCCCTCAGAGGATTAGAATTATTAATTGAGAGTTGATCATCAGAAAAAATATGAAAATAATTTGCATATAGTGAATACGAATATATTGTTTCAGAACAGACATATGCGATGTATTAATGAAATAAAAATGTTTAACATGAGTAAATGTTTGAACAAAAGAAAATTACAACTTGAACATTCGAATGAACAAAAGTTTTCTAGTCTCAGGGTTTGTCACTTCAAATGGTGAGTCTTGGAGGGATGGTAGAAAAATTCAGCCTGACCATCTTGTGTGAACTCCAATGCCCCTTCATCGATCAGGTCCTGGATTTTGTTCTTCAGAGCCCAACACTCATTTGTATCATGTCCTGGACTGGCAGAGTGGTAGGCGCACCTTTTATTGGGATCATAGATAGGAGATGTTGTGTTGGGGTTCCGGGGATGAGCCCTTAATATGATCAGATTCAACCTCAACAGGCGTTGTAAAGCTTGAAATAGCGACATGTTGAGCTGGGTGAATTGCCTCCTGGGCTTGTCTGGCTGAAGCTGGTGAGGTTGATGCTGAATTTGTGACACTGGAGCCATTTGAGGAGCTCTCCCCTTATTTCCTTGTCTCAAAGGTGGTTGAACGATGACTGGCTCTTTACCCTTAGACGTTTGCCCCAGTTGGTTACCCCGAAGCAGTTGGTTGATGAGAACTCCGAGCTCTTCTTGTCTTTGAGCTAAGTCTTGGATGATGGTCACTTGCCCCAGCATCTGGGATCTCAATGCATCCACTTCAGTTTGCAGATGTTTCAGCCGTTCGTCTTCAGCGCTGTTCCTGACCAAAGTCTCCATGAGAAGTGTTCTCAGCTCCTCCTGCCCCTTGGATAGATTCAGGAGGATTTCCCCGAACCGAGTCTCTTGAGCAAGAAAGTCCTGGTTGTCTTGTTGGGAAGCCATTGCTGAAATAAACAACGGAGATGGTAAGCGACCTGTAACAAGGGTACCTGTTATGCAATGATATGTATGATATGCATGCAATGTTTTCAAGGACCTCGCGGGATAAACAAGAAACTTTGTTAGAATTTGGGTCCGATAGCTTGATTGAAGGAACTGCATATTATTGAGAGTCCTTCTTCAAAGGGTCAAAGGCTCACCATATCCAGTGGGTCGTAGCCCCTGACAACCTTGGCTAGAGGAAAATAAATCCCCTTTGCCCCTTGCTGGATAATTGGTTCAGCATGACCTGCATCACAAGCCCTTGAGATCCTTGAAATGGATTAGGATGTATGCAATGGTATGATGTTATGCTTATGCATGGGGTAACGTAGGTAAACCCTGTTATGAGTCCCCATTAAGGACTATAAACAAAACCTGCAAGAAACTCAGTACACTCTGTTATGAGTCCCAATTAAGGACTATAAACAAAACCTGCAAGAAACTTAGTAAACCCTGTTATGAGTCCCAATTAAGGACTATAAACAAAACCTGCAAGAAACTCAAGTGTCAGATAACAAGCATGCAAGTAGTCAAGTTGGAAGGCACACAAGTCACACAAGAGAAACCCTTAGAGTTCAGTCCAGCATGGGGTCTGGGTATTACCCTCTTTCAGTTTTTTGGTTCATACCTGTCCTATCAAAGTAACCGGGTTCTTAGAGGATCCCAATATCATTGACTACCCTCAATCGATCATAACTCCAGCATCGCAATCTTTTCTTGCGGCCAGAACCATCACGAGAGTTTAGCCTCAATGGGCGTAGCATACTGCTACTGTTCTAATGGCCAAGTTGTGTCATTTAAGGTTCTAAGGTTGTTGGTGCTTAACGACTCCTCAGAAGACCCATATTCTCCTCGTTGCAACACAAGGGATATCAGTACATACCAAGGCGCCACACCAACGTAGCCACTGTTTCACCCGTGTCGGTCTACGCCGGACAGGTCCCTCACAGCTTATGCTACCTAAACAGGGTATCCCCAGATCCGGGTTAGGATCTATGTAACTCCCATGCAACCCCCAAATTTAAAGCAGACAAGTCAATACAATTGAAAACACAGTTATGAACTAACCCTAAGGTACACCCCACTTTATAGATATTTCCCAGCAGAGTCGCCAGTTCTGTGATCGGTGGATCTGGAACTGACTGTTTAACGCTGGTTCGTGAAATGTCGTGGAAGCAAGAGTCGCCACCGTCTTTTATTTTCTCCAAATGGAAAGGATAAAAGCACAGAAAAATTCCTTAAAGAGATTGCTCTCGGTTCGGGAGGTAGGTTATAGAAAGGGAAGGTGTTAGCACCCTTTCTATCCATGGTTATCCATGGGCTCTTAGATACTTGCTCACTTGTGTTTTCAAAATGGTTTGTTTGCTTTTCAACTGTGGGTTTTAAAAAGTTTCTTTGAAAATTCCAGTTCGACTCTTGTATCGGTCCTCAAGAGTGTTTGAAAAATTGCTTTCGAAAGCTTTTTGAAAAGGTGTCGGTGTGAAAAGTATTTTTTGAATTTGTTTTGAAATTAGAGCAAGTATCTAGAGTCGTCTACCTACCCTAAGGAATTCGTCTGTGTAAATGTCCTTTAAAGTAGTGCCATCCCACCATTGAGAGGTAAGTAGCACCACCGTTGGAGGTGTTCGGGTCAATTCGAGGTTCGGGACATGGTGATCACCAGAGCAATGGGAAGACACCTTAGAAGCTACCCTCATGCCAGGTTCCCGGATCATGAGGACTTACTAAGACACCCTCTACTCGACGATCACCTTTCGAGGCAAGGCAACAGTGAGGCGTACCCTAGGGGTGGTGTGTGATTTGTGTGTCGTTTTCAGATATTTTGTCTTGTCATGTCATGAGTGATCTACGCATTGCTTTTAATTTAGACATTCATTCTTGCATGCCATTATTAATCAGTTTAAAAGAGCGAAAAATGTAAAGTTCCTAAACTATTACAAAGGCGCGGGTCCACATCGCCAAATTAAAATCCAGGACCCGATTTGACATAAAAATAAAGAAGTAAAGTGCGAGAAATATAGAATGTCCGAGTTACATGGCTTTGGGGAGAATTACATAAATATTTAAAAGAAATAAAATAAAATGCGCGAATTGAATTAGGATTGAAAGCGAGGGCGTTGGACCCTTTTTAATGAAATCAAATTATATTATTAAATTAATGAAATTAAAATGAAAAAGAAATTATTTTTGAGGTTTTTTGTATTTATGGTTTTTTATGTGAATTAAATGAAATTTAAACCTAATTCTACAATTTTTATTTTATTAAGAAAATATGAAAATTACCTAAAATTAAACCTAATTAATTAATGCAATTTGATTTATAAAAATAAATAATTAATTATTAGTGAGGAAAAAAAATAAAAGAAAAAAAGTAATTAAAATAATTAAAACCTAATTCTACAAATTTTTTAATTTATTAAGAAAAGATATTAAAATTAACCCTAGAATTTAAAACTAAGTTAATTAATGAGTTTTATTTACAAAAAATATTAGTTGAATAAAATATATTTTGATTTTAGTCTTTTCTGATTTTTTTATATTATTTTTTATATTAAGAAAATAAATTAATTCAAGGAATAAAAAAAAAGAAATAAATAAAACAAATGAAAATAAGAAAGAAAAGGAATTACAAAACCTTGGGGGGTTCTGTCCCCAATTGGAGGTATGATCCTAGCAATTCTGGCCCAATGACCCTTTGGCCTTGTTGACTTTTTGGCTAGCGTGTGTGTGCATTGACTGCAGCATTCCATAGGCCTTGACTCTGGACCATTGGATTGAGATCAGTAGGCATGTGGCACGTCTGGATGATGAGTGTATGGTAGGCCTTTGAGGGGAAATTGCATGAGATCACGCTGAAACAAAAAATATTGAACAAGGTGAGGGACCTGGGAATCGAACCCAGGTCCCAGTGCTCATGTGACAACGCATCCACCATCTGCGCTATTGGCTTTCTTTGTAGTATTAGTGGACAACAAATAATGTATAGAATAAAACACGTTAATAACATTAACTCAAAAACGCGCTAAAATTTTAAATGAGCCTATCGTATGAAGACAAGTCATCGTCTTCCCCGTTTGAGCGTTTGGCCTGAAACAAAAATAAGCAAGATTGCGGGGGTTTTGAACCCCCACTATATGATATATGCCAAAATAGCGAATAGCACATGGTAGCTCATAAATTGAGCGCGAGGTGTGTGTCCAAATCGTCCAAGCCCCCTGAGTTGAATGGTCTAGGTCTCACGTCCTAATTTTTCCTTAACTGAGAAACCCCAATTCCAGGTTTTTAAATCCCTAGGTGTCGTTCATGGCAACTCTTCATATATGCAATGATTCTTCAATTAAATCATACTGCTAGCTTCAGAATCAACTCATTAGTACAAATCAAGAATAAAAATGCATGGATATGGCCTGAATAATAGAACACGATTATGCAAAAAGAGTGATACAGTCTGACTTATAATTACCAATTCTTGATGTTAGGGATGATGATTTTTATTCAAACACGTTCCTTGAAGCCTCAGGAACACAATGGAATGGTTGTTTGGCCTTTAATCGCACTGGAAGATGGTTTTCAGTATTTGAGTTTTCTTGAAAAAATGCAAACTTTGTTATGGTGTTCTTGCGCAGCTTTCTGGTCCTCAACACTAGGGTTAGCTTTGCACTTATGTATGGAATGATTAGGGTTGAGAATTGGATCAAAAAACCCTTTGCATTGATGAAGAGATATTTGATTTTCATGGCAAATATTTTTCAATCTTTTTCACATGTTTTTGATGCCAATCATATCCAATTGCCTTGATTCTTTCTATACCTAATAATGCACGAAAATCTGAAGTTATTCCATGCATAAAAAGATTTGATTGCATTGGTTTGGTATTTTCCACATATTTATTTTAATTAAATGAATTATTAGCAATTAAAAAATTCAAATAAATAAATAAAAATGATGAAAAACTTCCCTTTGGGCCAAATGGTCGTGCACATGCTTTGGATGATGAATTTTGGAAGAAAAAGAGGCCCATTAGCATTTTTAAGACATTTGAAGCAAAGTTGACTTTTCAAAATATCCAAAAATTTCCCAACTTCCACAAGGCATATCTTGCTCAATTTTTAAGCTTTGCTCATGTTCTTGGACATTTTGGAAAGGTCTTGAAGTCCTATAACCAATTCCTTTGGTCCCATGTCATTTTGATTTACCAATATCAAGTTATGGCCTTTGACTTAAAGTCCCTTTTTGTTGACTTTTGAAAATGACCTATAATGTTGAAATTGATAACTTTTTGTGAGAGCATTTCTTGGACTTGAAGTGTGAAGAGGAGTTGTAGGAAATGTCTTTATCTTCACAATGAGCTTTGGATGGAATTTTCTGATAATCCATGTGAAAGTTATGCCTTGGTCAAGTTACAGTTGACTTTTTCAACTGTCCAAATATGGAAACTTTTGCATCTTGAGACTTTTTGAGCCAAGCTTTGAGAATCATGATCAAGCATTGATCAAATGATGTTTGTGGCTTCAAAATGAGATGTTGACCAAAAATTTGAACTTTTGACTGTCAAATGACCATTTTGCCCCTACAGTTGATTGTAGGGCAATTAGGGTTTTTGACTGTGCAATTTTGTGCTGTAAGTCTTGAAACTTGGCATGAGGATGCTTGACCATGTTTATAGGCATATGGGACTTAATTGGACCCTTGGAAACTTCATTTTCTTTTTCAGAACCAAAACCCTAGTTTTTGACTGTTAGGATGCCCTTGAACTGTGCAACCCTTGGGGAGATTTTGAAGCATGCTCTTTGCAATTCTTGAAGAATATGGGAGGGCAAATTTTGGGGTACAACAGATACATTGTGGTATGTTGTACCCTAATTTTTGCCCTAATATTCCCTTACCATACCATATTGATTCAATCACAACAAGATCACATTAGAGCTTTTGGTTCTCTTTCCTATCTTTAGCTTTGCTCTTTGTGGAATCACCAAGCACTTTGACTTTTTTTTCTTTTGTAATGATTCATGTTTTTGTTTTGACTTTCCTTTTAATTAATAAACTTCAATGTTGGTTTGTCTTACTTGTCAACAATGCAGGTAAAGGCATTGGGGCTTAGCAAGTTGATCCATGGGTTTATGAGTTTATTTCCATGACCTAGTCAATGAAGCTTGAGAAGTTCAAACCTCACCATGGAAGTTGTTTTGGAAGGGATGGCATGTCAAGGTTATTTTGTTTCACTATATTTCCAAATTATCAAGGTTGATTCAAAAGTACAAGGGGTTGATTGAAGGAGTTGTCATGCTTGGACAAGGTCTTGTTCCCATTGGTCACAAGTGCATATTTCTCTCAATTATCAAGATATGGAAGTGTTTGTGGTTTCTATGAGTTCTAATTATCATCCTCAATAACTTATATTTACAAAGAACTTGTTTTGGTACAAGGAGTTTGTTCAAAATTGTCAAAGTTCCTCAAAGCATGTTTCTTAATCTAGGAGCTAGGGTTTTGAACTTAAAAGGAGTATATCTTGCCCATCTTTTGTTATTTTCAAGTGATTCCAAATACATCCTTCTCTTCAAAGGGATATAAACAAATCACTTCAAAAGTTCCAATGAGTTTTCATGTGGAAGAAACTTGATGATGAAGAAAGATTACAAGTCCTCTAGATGAACCCCCAATTTCTCAAGTTTGATTTCAAATGATCATAACTTGGTCAATTTTTATCACCTTGATCCCATTATTTTTCCATAATGATCTTGAACATGTTAACTTTATGCCTTTTTATGTGCAAAGTGAGAAAATGGATGGAAGTTTCCTTAAGGATACTAAAGATTATAGGTCATTTTATGAAATTTTGCCAACTTCAACAAGTCATAACTTTCTCAATTTTTGGATATTGTGAATGTTTCAAGTTTCAAAATGTAATTCAAGAGATCTACTTCATGCCATATTTTTTGGTCAAGAGCAAATTCCAAGTGGAAGGCTATGTTTGGATGCAAGACATTATAGGTCACTTTTGAAGAAAAATTTGAAATATTTCTAAGTATGGAAAGTCAACCCTTTTTCCTCAACTTTGACTCAACACAACTTTCAGCTCAAGCATCCATTTGATTCCATTATTTTTTTTCATTTCAAAGCTTGAAACCTCACCTTTCTAAAGAATTAAGAATCATTCCCTAAGACCCCTTGAGTTGAAAATGCCATTGGTCAAAAGTTGGCACTTTGAAACTGAACTTCAATAGGTAGATTCCTTCATCAATTCTTCAAAACTTTGATATCATTGTGATGCTCTCATTGTCCTGGTTCTAGTTGCAACACTTTCTTTTTACTGGAAATACGTTTTGACCATGAAATTTTAAATCCCTTTTCAAAACTTTCTTTCCAAATTGCTTGAGCTGCAGTTTATATAAATTTAGCGCGAGGGTGTGGTTGTCTTCATCTTGAAGAGACGAAGCGAATGGCATAGTGTTTTACCCCAAAATTTACCCTCTCATTTTTATTCAAGATACTATCCTAGGTCTTCTCGAATATTCAATTTGGCTCGGAAGTTGGTCAGACAGATTCTCTTCCTAGGCAGTAAGTTAACAATTAGGGTTTGGCATTTCTCAAAGAAAACTGATTCTTCAAGGTTTCAAATGGTCTTCATAGATTTTCATGTATCCTCAAGGATGTTCATGCCGAGTTTTGAACCTCGCGTTACAAGTTTTCTCAGTCAATGGTTCAGGCGACTGAAAATGACCCCATTAATCCAAAAAATTGACCTTTTTTGAGACCAAGTTCAAGCAATTGTAACTTCTTCATTATTCGATATTTTTAAGTGGTCCTTCTTGCGTATGACTCTCCTCGATGTTATCTCCAATTTCTCTTCACAAATCAAGAGTTGATTACGTGTAGAAGATCACCAAAATTCAAATACGTTAAATGTCACTTCTTGGATTTTGACCTAATCTTAAACAACTATCGCCTGATTTCTAAGGTTTGTGATTTCCCCAAATTACGAGATCTTGAGACGATTATTTTTGTATATGGTCATAGGTGATTTTGCACACGAGTTTATCTTCAAAGATTGAAAGAAAATTGCATTGGGAAAACTTTAAAAGTCATCGAATCGTCGCAAGTCATTTGTTTGATTTCAAGTGTTCTTAATTTTCATTGTTCTTGAAATTGGTTGAGGTTGATGATGGTTCTCAAAGCATGATTTGCTTGGCAGTGAAGTTCCATTCTTAAACATTTATTTTGTTTAGAAATTTAATTGGAGTACAAGACGCATTGGTTATTTGACCATTTTTGTGATTGCTTGAAACCCAAGTTACCAAACCAAGATGTTTTAATCCAAAACATTCAATTGAGAATTGAAAAGTTTAAATAAATTCAAGTTTTGAATATTAAAATTCATTACCAAATTTATTCAAGGACTTTGTATTTATTACATTACAAATGGAATAATGTACAAGTTTTTGCTTTGTTACAAAGAATCACAAATTTTCTACAAAAGGGGAATATTTATTCTGTGTCTTCAAGTCTCTGTTGCTTCATCTTCAAGTAATCAATCCAAGCTTCGTTTGCATCCACGCCTTGTTCCCCTGAAACAAGAAAGGAAGTTAGCAAGCATGTGAAAATTCAAGAATTAACTGCTAAAACAAGTTTGAATATTCATCATTAGGGTTTGTATGTGGAATCAGATTTAAATGTTGATTGTTTTAATCATAGTCCATATTCTCCTATTTTGCAAACACAAGGTTTGGGCCTTGGTTCACAAAGAGGGAAAAGAAAAGTTGAAAACTTTTTCTACTGCAAAATAGCTTAAAGCCCAAGGCATCATCACAACAAACAAGTGTATACAGCAGGGCATCACAACAAACAAGTCAAACTGACAAAGCAACAATACAAGAAAAACAAGCATAAGCAGCAGGAGCGGGCTACCAAACAGCAGGCTTCTGTACAAGCAGCAAGCAACAACAAATTGTGAAAATAAACAAATATAGCAACAAGCCCGAGGCTGCAAAAGAGCAAGCTTCCAAGTAAAGCTACCAAGTCCTAGGCGGCCAATCAGCAACAATATATCAATAGGCAAGCTGCCAAGTCCAAGGTCAATATGCAAGCAGCATAAAAAAAATAACAACACTATCAAATAGCAGGCTGCTATACAAGCAAGCAAGTCAACAAGGCAAGCTGCAATGCAGCAGGGCAAGCAAGTTGCCCAACCTGCAACGAAATGCATAGGACAACAGCAACAAGAGGACAAAAGGAAATGGCAGCAATTCAAAAACAATGCAAGTAAACTTGCTCATCAAACCCAAACATGTCATCATTTTCCTATAATCATACAAACCCTTCAGAAATTTTCATAGAAAATAAGCAAAATTGCTTTTTCATTGAAAGAGGAAAGAGGAAAGAGAAAAAAGTCAGAAGGATATCACCTGCACAAAACTGTCAAACCTCCATCATCTGCTATACCAGCCTAGCATTTGCACACAAATAGAAATATGAAAATTGCACTTAAAGTGTTCAAAGTCAGTTTTCCAAAACAGTCCAAAAAACTGTCAAAAGCAACTGCCGTCTACAGCAAAAAAATTGCACACAAACAGACCAAGTCAAAGCTGCATAATAAAGACAGTAAAATAGCATATCCTTTATGTTCAAAGTCTCATTAGTTTCCCTCCAATTCCATCCCTTATCACAATACAAAGCCACGGTTTCAAAAGAGGAGAAGGGGGAACATTTTGACAGCACAAAAGCCACACCAGAAAAAAAAAACAGCAAAATATGAAACCAAGTCAGTATACCAAGAAACAAAATAACATAACCAACAAAAAACAAATCAAGAACAATAGCAAGCATAAGATAACAGAATCAACAAAAACTTCAACCATCATTCATCAACTCACAATCAATAAAAACTTCAACCATCACTCATCAACTCAGAACCAACAAAAACTTCAACCATCATTCATCAACTCAGAACCTCAAAACTTCCATTCATCAAACCATCGTCTTCCCAGAATCCTTCTGAATACTGCCTTCTATCAATGACCATTCACCCAATCCTAACATAACACCACTCCACTCACCTTCCATGTTCATATACAAACATTAACAACATCAAACAAAGGAGAATTATTAATCTTATGTTCAATCAATTCACCAATCAATATATAACCCTATCCAAATACATACGCATTTTAGAAGCAAAAAACCCTAGAAAAGTATCAACATCAGAAGCTTACCCGAAGTCTCACTGGTATGATTTCTTTTCGATTTCGCTACTTGAATCTGTGTGTGTTCATGTTGTAACTTATAAAATCTATTAAATTCATTGAAATCAAACTTGGGGATAAGGGTTTGCATCGGGTTCCTAAGTTTTGTTTCAATGTTGGGGGGTTTGATTCGTGATTGAGAGTGTGAGGTTAAGAGAGAGACCTAGGGGTTTTGCTTCCATGGTGAGTTACTGTTATGTTATGGAGAATAGAGAGATCGAGGAACAAGCAGAGAGGAAATTCGCGAGAGAGAGAAGAGGGACGGATGAGGTTTAGGGTTTCTACAACCCCCTCTCCTTGTGATCAGATAAATGGACCCGGGTCTGGCCCGACCCAGTCCAAGCCCAACTTTTTTTTAAAACCCAGCATCTATCTTTTTTTACAATCTGTTTTATTCTTTGGGCTTTGCTGTTTCAAAACCTTCTAAGCCCAATCTGTTTTCTGTTTCACACCCCAACATACTGGTTTACACCCTTGTTTAAATTATGTTCTTAATTTTTATCCATTTTATTTCTCATCAACTTAGTTAGTAAATTTAATTTAATAACTCTTTTAGTTTAGGTTTAGTTTAAATTCTAAAAAAAATCTAATTAAATAAAAAAGATATAACTTCAAAAGTAGTTAACTTTCGTAATAAGTTTAGTTTAGGACTTTGTAATTAATTTTACTAATTATTTTGTGCTTAAGCTTTGATTTTTTCATTTAGTTTCTAAATAACCAAAACTCTAAAAAGACAAAAAAAAATAGATCCATTTGATTTAACTTAGCTAATTAATAGAATAGATTTTTCTATTTTTCTTTTAAAACTCTTTTTTTAAACAAAAATACCAATAGTTTATGTACTTTGTCAATTAATTTTATTTCATAGACTGTTATAATTTTAATTATTTGTTCGATTCGATTTGGTTGTATTGATCTCTTATTTTATACCTTTAATAGCATTATTCCATCCCCATTTGTAAAGTTGTACCCCCATTCCCGAAAATCTGTAATAGCGTAGAATTTCAATTTCCGCAATTTACTGTTTTCCTTATACTGTATAGTAATTAGGCATGCATGGCAAGATTCAAAAAAAATCAATCGCTAGATAACCTAATCAAAGAACAAAATAACTTGAATTAAACACACTTTTTCACACGCATACCCCTAGGGTAACCTCGCCCGTTGCCTCGGAAATACAGTCATGTCCCTCGAATATGGGACACTTTAGCAAAGACCCTTCGATAAAAAAGATCGTAGTCTCTCAACGTTGAAACTACGCGGCCGGAACCTGTCATCTGGATGTAATGAAACATCAATGAAGTCGCCACCGAACGTCTTTTATCCCGCCGAGAGGGAAAGGTAAACATCGAGAAAACCTGAAAAGAGAGAAATCACGGTCTTTCAACCGAGAGATCGGGTAAGGGAGTATGTTACGCGAGGGGAAGGTGTTAGCACCCCACGCGCCTGTAGTACTCTACAGTATCCACTCTTGTTGTCTAATCTAATGGGTGTGGTCAAATCCTATGTCTATGGCTTACAACTGAAAAGGGAATGCATGCAAAAGGAAGAAGAAAATAATGTAGAGAAAATAAAAGATGTGCTCGGTTGGGCCCTACCCCAATGCCTACGTATCCCTTTTAAGGAATCAGAGCAGCCGTAGTTCAGCTTAAGTGTTTTGGTTGGTTTGTGTTTTTTAGTTAGAACAAACAAAGATAATCAAGATGGCAAAACATCAAGTAAAACAACAATCAAATGAGATGACAAAACATCGGTTAAGTAATAGCAAAGAAATATGTCAAAGATGGCGAAACATCAAATGGTAAATGAATGACAAAATATCACACCTAGCAATGATATTAGGAATCAAAGTAGGATAACAAAATGTGCGATGGCGAAACATCGACTTCAAACAAATGTGTGATGGCAAGACATCGATTAAAGGATAACAAGAAATCAGGGCAAAGATGGCGAAACATCAATAAAATAGATGATGAAACATCACACCTAACAATGATATTGAGAATCAAAGCAGGATAACAAACATGTGCGATGGCGAAACATCGACTTCAATAAATATGCGATGAAGAAACATAGATAAAATAGATGACAAAACATCACACCTAACAATGATATTGAGAATCAAAGTAGGATAACAAACATGTGCGATGGTGAAACATCAGCTTCAAGATAACAAGATATCATGGCAAAAGATGATGAAACATCGATAAAATAGATGACAAAACATCACACCTAACAATGATATTGAGAATCAAAGTAGGATAACAAAATGTGCGATGGAGAAACATCGGCTTCAACATAAACAAAGTATCATTGGTTTGTATCTTTTACTTTGAAGAAGAGTTTGGGTTCATTAGAGGTGTCTTATGATTTTCCAAGAAAACAAGCTTTTGTTTTAAGATGCAAGATGCAAAGAGAGAAAAAACAACTAATGGGAACTATCCTAGTACTATCCCTAGTGTTATCATACAATGATTGACCCTAAGGTTGAGGTTAAAGGGAAATCCTATCATATGTTAGCATACATGGATTCCTACCTTAATTATCATGTCAAAAGAAGCTTAACAAAACTATCCTATAGGGAACATGCAATGAGAGCGAAGTCGTGATCTCAATTTCTAAATTGAGTGACTCATCGATCAACAATTAAAGAAGAAAAGCACTAAACATCCTATAGGGAACATGCAAAGAGAGAGAATTTGTAATCTCAATTTCTAAATTGAGTGACTCATCGATCAACAATTAAAGAAGACAAGCAATAAACATCCTATAGGGAACATGCAATGAGAGCGAAGTCGTGATCTTAATTTCTAAATTGAGTGACTCATCGATCAACACAAACCCAACATATGTATAAAAAAAAATAGAGGGCCTCCTGACATATATCAGCAACGGAGGTCCCATCATACAATCAGAGAACTATGTAAAATGAAAATGGAAGAAAGGAGATAGTGCAATACCAAACGGATAACAATCTGTAGCAACCGAGCAAGAATAAAAAGAAACCCAGAGAACTTCAAGAAAGCTGGCATCAGTAGATGAATCAAATCATAAATTACGCCATAAGGATGTAAGCAATGAGATTATTAGATATGAACAGATCCCCATGGGCAATGTATAGTATTCACAATATCATGTATATATCCTTCATGGAATATCAAACATGCCAAATACAAAAGCAATGTCAGTATAATAAGTTATGTTCCACAAATAAAGTGGAACACGGTAGTCTCAGGCCAAAAGTGGGATGCTATACATTGTCACAAAGTCTCCAAGATATGCCAAAGTCTCTAATCCTAAGTCCAAGAAAAAGTCTCGTGCTCCGTAATGCCAAGGATAGTAAACAAATAGTCTAAGTGTTATTAAAGTTTTTTATGGTTCATGTTGATTATTAGGTGTCTTTAAAAGGAAAAAAAGAATAGCTCAAGTCAGAAAAGTAAAAATGACATAAAAATAAATGCTCAAATGAGCAAAGATGAAAATAGCATGAAATGTAAAATGCTAAAAGTAAATGGTACACAAAGTATAAAAAATAAATAAAAACATAAGGTAAAGTCAATTGTTAGTAATTAGTGGTTAGTTGGATGACCATCTTGAAACTTGCATTTGGAACTCATTAGAGGATTGGTAGAACCAAAGCCTCCACACAACAAGTTGCATTTGCTTTTTGTCAAGTATATCATCCATTTTGGAATTCTCAAAAGGTAACATTTAATGATCAATGATGTTTAAGTGATCCGCGTTGACCAAAGGTGTTGTAGATCCATTAGAGGATTGGTAGAACCAAAGCCTCCACACAATAAATCTCAAGGTTATTGGATCAAAGAGATCAAATTAACATACTTGGGCTTGCAATCATAATTTTGGGCCACGAATGATCATTTATTCGAATCGGGACAAAATTTAGCGCTATGTTAAGCAATCGTAAGTGGACTTATGTAGAAGTCGCACCTATTTTGAGGCCGGTCCATAGCAATATATGTACTTCATGTTTGGATAAATGGTATATAGATCACCATCCTTTAACATGTAGCACAATTAAAAAAAAGAAATGGATAAGATGAAGCGGGGGGGGGGGGGGGGGGGGGGATGATAAGCTAATTTGGATCACCATTTCAAAATTCTTTCATCTTTAAATTCAACCACTCCTCTAGATGGATTAAAGCACTAAACATATCATTAATCCAAAGCACAAAAAATGAATTAAATAATTCATTCTTAGGTAGATTTGCATTGATGAACATTTATCCAACTTCATCTACATCACAAAGTTCATCGAGTTTAAAAACAAACTGAACATTTAAAATTGCAATCCAAATTATCCATCAAAGATAGTGTGCAGAAAAATATTTGAGTCCAAACAGCCCCAAAATAAGGCAGCAGAAGTATTTTTGGCACTGTTGCAATCAATTGTGCCTAGACAGCAACCTATTGCATCAGTGCAATTTTTTATCAAATCAATTTTCTGTGACAATCAATTGCAATGTTGCAACAATTGATTGCAACTTGTTAAAAATCAGTAGAAAAACAACATTTTAAAGATCAAGTTCTTGTTCCAACTTTTCATCAAACACCTTATGATCATGGATCCAATTGAGCATGAAAATTCCAGCAAATTTTGAGAAAAATAACATTAATGGAGTCATAAAAGTAGTGCTCAATCAAAACCAGAAATACACAAGATATCACATTATGAAAGGTGATGATCCAACTTACCAAAGGAAGAATTTGAGAATTATCCAACAACTTCAGAATTTGCTCCAATTCAACCACAAGAATCAATTAATCAAGCTTGGATGTAGAGAATTGATGGAGAAAAAGTGTTTGGATGAAGGTTTAGCTCAAAGATTAGTAAGCTTCAATGCAAAGCTTACTATCTTTTTGAAAATGGAGCTTTGAGTGAATTTGGTAGATGGAGAGAATTGAGAGATTTTTTAGCAAAGTGATTTTGGCTATCAAAAGCTTGAATTTTGAATGAAATTAGGGCTCTATTTATAGAGTTTTGGGATTGGGATTAGTGGTAATTTGGTAATTGGTTCTTGGAGCCAAATTTGAATTAATGATATAATTTCAAATTATGCAGAAAAAATTGGAGCCAAAATGATAAAAGTTTGAATTTGCTGGCTTTTTCAAAAAAACACGTGCATTTTTCTGTTATGTGTCGATACATAGGTGGTATGTGTTGATACATCCTGGCTGTATAACACAGCATGTGTCAATACATGCCTCTATGTGTCGATGCATACTGTTAATCCAACTTATTACAGAACCACACAAACTGCATGAGTCGATACATAGCACGTATGTGTCGACACATGCAAGTTATTCAAACAGGATGAGTCGATGCATACATGCATGTGTCGACACATGCTAGTTTTTCAAGCAGGATGAGTTGATACATACATGCATGTGTCGACACATGCTGGTTATGCTCAACAAGATGAGTCGATACATAGGCTTATGGGTCGATGCATACCTTCTTTTTGCCACAAACAGAATCAAATCAACTTTGCAAGAGCTTATTTGTTGGATACTTGGTACCTAAAACACAAATTGTGCAAAGACAAAGACCAATATATATTTTTTTTATTTTGATTAGAAGTTAGTCAACAACACATAAACAAAATTCACAACTAAAGTGCTTGGAGAAAGTTGATCAAGCTTCAAAACCCTAATTTGACTGGTGAATCAAAAGAGTGGTTCCCTCATATAATCAAACACAAACTCCAATCCTCTGAAGATCCAAAGAGATGGATGAAACAACTTGAGATATGTAGTTAAATCTGAGCTTGAAAGATCCAGGGGTTCAATTGACAAGGTTCCACTTGAGCAACTTGTCAAAGCAACCAACCTTCAAAGCTTGAGGAAGACTTGAAAACCAAAGTACTTTGACCCCATCACAATGTATGAATGCAATGCAATATGATATTCGTGATGAAACATAAGCCTAAATCAAGAGGGTAAATTTTGGGATGCAACAACTTCCCATATTCAAATATCTTCAACATGATAAGTGAGAAAAATGACAACTTTCGAGCGTTCAAGGTTGAAGATGTTTGAATACGAAAGAACCCAAAAATTTACACTCTTGAAGAAAACAAAAACAGAAAACTCCCAAGACATGCGTCAGAATGAAGCTGTAACGCAGGTTGAAACGGAACAAAAACAAATAAGAGTAGACGCGACTAAACTTCCGGACAGATGTGCCAGGGTAAAACTGGGCTTCAAAAGGGACGAGACAAAACTCAGACCATAGAGTATAGGCGAAACTAAGATCTAGAAAAGAAAATGTACGCGGGTGAGGAGACGAAACTCTGAGCTCGACCCAAAGCAAAAGTGGCTAGAGTGTGCGATTCTAGGAGCACTTGCTAATCTCAACTAAGATAGACAGTATGAAGGAACTGAAAGAATCTCAGAAATGAGGAACAAAAGTGAGATGAAACTCGACTTAATAACTAGTTAGACGAAACTAAACCAGATGAGTACCAGGACAAAACTGGATTTCACGCACGGGTAACGAGGCGAAACTTGACCAATAGCAAAGTGATGAGAGTGCACGTTTCTCAAAGCACCTGCTGGTCTCAGATCAATGGATAGACAGTGACGAAAACTGATAGAAGAATCCAAGGAACAAAAGAGACTGATTTCAAACCAGGGACGCAGTACAAACATTGCACTCGATAAACGAACACCGTCAAAGGGTCCAAGATATGAAAGCAAAAACGAGACGAAACCCGACTCAATAACTAGTTAGGAGAAACTAAGCTAGATGAGTACCAGGACGAAACTGGATTTCATGCACAGGTGACAAGGCAAAACTCGACCCAAAGTGAGAGTGATGAGAGCGCGTGTTTCTCAGAGCACCTGCTGGTCTCAGATCAATGGATAAATAGTGACGAAAACTGATAGAAGAATCCAATGAATAGAAGAGACATATTTCAAACCAGGGACGCAATACGAACACTGCACTCGGTAAACGAACACCGTCAAAGGGTCCAAGGTATGAAAGCAAAAACGAGACGAAACTCGACTCAATAACTAGTTAGGCGAAACTAAACTAGATGAGTACCAGGACGAAACTAGATTTCATGCGCAGGGTGAGGAGACGAAACTCTGAGCTCAACCCAAACCAAGGAGATTAGGGCATACACCTAAAAACCCGCTGAAAGTGAATATCAGGACGAAACTGGTATTCAAAAGGTGCATTAATAGACATTGGAATGAACCGGAGAGGGTAGTGAAGACTAAACCCGAGAAAGATCGTGTCAGGGAGAAACTGAACTACAGTCAAGAGTAGACACTCAAACAAACAAATGATTGACGTCAAAAGGATATTGGTATGGGGAGGAAACTGAGATAATGAGGACGAAGACCTAGCTGGGGATTTAATCCAAAGTAATATCTGAATCACTAGGTGTGATCGGTGGATCTGGAACTGACTGTTTAAGCTGGTTCGTGAAATGTCGCGGAAGCAAGAGTCGCCACCGTCTTTTATTTTCTCCAAATGGAAAGGACAAAAGCACAGAAAAATTCCTTATAGAGATTGCTCTCGGTTCGGGAGGTAGATTATAGAAAGGGAAGGTGTTAGCACCCTTTCTATCCATGGTTATCCATGGGCTCTTAGATACTTGCTCATTTGTGTTTTCAAAAATGGTTTGCTTGCTTTTCAACTGTGAGTTTTTAAAAAGTTTCTTTGAAAATTCCAGTTCGACTCTTGTATCAGTCCTCAAGAGTGTTTGAAAAATGCTTTCGAAAGCTTTTTGAAAATGTGTTGGTGTGAAAAGTATTTTTGATTTGTTTTGTTTTGAATTAGAGCAAGTATCCACGAGTCGTCTACCTACCCTAAGGAATTCGTCTGTGTAAATGTCCTTTAAAGTAATGCCATCCCACCATTGAGAGGTAGGTAGCACCACCGTTGGAGGTGTTCGGGTCAATTCGAGGTTCGGGACATGGTGATCACCAGAGCAATGGGAAGACACCTTAGAAGCTACCCTCATGCCAGGTTCCCGGATCATGAGGACTTACTAAGACATCCTCTACTCGACGATCACATTTCGAGGCAAGGCAACAATGAGGCGTACCCTAGGGGTGGTGTGTGCGATTTGTGTGTCGTTTTCATTTGTATTTGTCTTGTCATGTTATCGGTGTTCTACGCTTGATTTTATTTGGACATTCATTCTTGCATGCTTTTGTTTAACAGTTAAAAATTGCGAGGAAAAGTAAATCTAAAGCTATTACAAATGGCGCGGGTTCACATCGCCAAAAGTTTCCAGGACCCGATTTGACAGAAAATGAATAAAGTAAAAGAATTAAAAGATGCGAGAAGTAATTACAAGGCTTCGGGAGAGGTACATAATTATTTGAGCAAAAATAAAATAAATATGCGAAATTAAACAATTAAGAACGTGGGCGTTGGACCCTTTTGCAAAAATTAAAATCACATGAATTAATTAATTAATTAAAGTTAAAAGAAAGACTTGTTTTTGGTATTTTATGTATTTTAAGATTTAATAGAAAAAGAATTAATCAAAGTACGACGCAAACCCTAATTCTAGTTATTTTTATTTTATTAAGAAATATGTTGAATTTTAACCTAATTTAAACCTAAGTTATTTTCATGCCAATTTAATTACAAAAATAAATAAAATAAATAAGTATTATTATAAGAAAGAAAAATTAAAAAGGAATAAAAACATTAATTAAACCTAATTCTATGTTTTTTTATATTTTATTATGAAAAGAATTAAAATTGCAACCTAATTTAAAACTAAATTTATTTACATGCAAATTAATTTACAAAAAAAACATATTAACACAAAATATTTATTATATTTTTCTTTTCTGATTTTTAGGTATTTTTATATTTTGTAGAAATAACTAATTAATTTAAACAAATAAAGAAAATAAAATAACAATTGAAAATAAAACATGAGGAAAATATAAAGAATTTGCAAACCAGGGGGGGTTCAGACCCCAATATGGAGGTGAATTGTAAGCATTTTAAGCCCATTAAGGATCTGGCCTTTATTGACTTTCCAGATGGCATGCTGCAGCGTTGACCTATGCTCATGGTGTGCTTCAGATCTAGGCCTTTGGTTTGATCTCCAGGGGCACGTGGATGTTGGATTCTGGAAGTGTATGGTGATCTATAACGCTTGCGCTGCATATGAACATTAGAGGAAAAATAATATTGAAAGGAGGTGAGGACCTGGGGCTCGAACCCAGGTCACTAGCATTATCAATCAATTCATGCGCCACTGAGCCACTTCAACTACTTTTAATATATAATAGCTATTAATCATTATAAAAGAAAATTGGTTAGTATCTGAAAAAACGCGCGCAGGATTTGAACTAGCCACTCCCACCTTGACACGAGTTCATCTTCTTCACATTCCTGAAACATAAAATATTAGGCCACGGTTTCTTATGCGTTTTCTTAGGCCTGCTACTGGAAAATAGAGATTAGGCCTATAGTGTTCATAAATTGGGCGCGATAGTTGCGTCTTCTTTGTCCAGATGCGATGAGTTGGATGGTGGTGGTCTCGAGGGCTAATTTTGCCTCGTTTCAAAAGCCCTAATTTCACATCCTGCAAAACCCTAGAAAACTAACATGGCATAATGGTGTGTAGCACATAAAAAAGCAATTAAGTATATTGGTTAGCTTCAGAACTTCACAAGGAATGTAAATCAACCATTAAAATGTCATGAGGATGCTTAGAAATTAAAATACGATCATGGATTTTTTACAAGGTATCTTGAATGATGTATACCAATTCCTTGCGTTTTGATGGTTGTTTTTGGTTGGAATGTGTTCAGTGATCTCCAAGGAAGCTAATGGAATAGTTTTTGTGCCTTGAATCGCCTTGTAAAGATGATTTCAGTTTTGAGTTCTTTAGAGAAAAATTCAAGCTTGCAATGGCCTCTTCTGAGCTGCTGCGTGTCTATTATCATTAGGTTTAGGTTTATGCTTATGTAGTGAATGTATTAGGTCAACAATATTGATCCAAATCTCTTGTATTCATGAATTGAAGATTTGATTTTTTAAGGATCTTTTTTCAATCTTTTTCAAGTGTTCTTTGTTCTCAATCATGCCAATCAATCCAAATCTTTCCTAATTTGCATATGCACGAAATATTGATGATATAATGTGCACAAAAAGATTGAAAAAACTTAGGTTAGCATTTTTCATGTATTTATTTTAATTTAAATGAATTATTATTAATAAAAATCCAAATAAATAAATAAAAAATGAAATAAGACTTCCCTTTGGGCCAAGTAGTCGTGCATATGTCATGGATGATGAATCATGGAAGAAAAATGGGCCCATTAGCAATTTTAGGTCATTTGAAGTAGTGTTGACTTTTCAAAATGTCCAAAAATTTCCCAACTTCCACAAGGAATAACTTGCTCAATTTTTAAGATTTTCTCATGTTCTTAGACATTTTGGAAAGGTCTTTGAGTCCTCTAACCAATGTCTTTGGTCCCATGTCATTTTGATTTACCAATCTCAAGTTATGGCCTTTGACTTAAAGTCCCTTTTTGTTGACTTTTGAAAATGACCTATAATGTTGAAATTGATAACTTTTTGTGAGAGCATTTCTTGGACTTGAAGTATGAAGATGAGTTGTAGGAAATGTATTTCTCTTCAAAATGAGCATTGGATGGAATTTGTTTGATAATCCATGTGAAAGTTATGCCCTGGTCAATTTCAGTTGACTTTTTCAGCTGTCCAAATAAGGAAACTTTTGCATCTTGATGATTTCTGAGCCAAATTTTGAGAATCATGATCAAGCATTGATCAAATGATGTTTGTGGCTTCAAAATGATATGTTGACCAAAAATTTGAACTTTTGACTGTCAAATGACCATTTTGCCCCTACAGTTGACTGTAGTGCAATTAGGGTTTTTGACTGTGCAATTTTGTGCTGAATGCCTTGAAACTTGATATGAGGATACTTGACCATATTTGTAGGCATATGAGACTTGATTGGGCCTTTGAAAACTTCATTTCCTTGACCAGAACACAAACCCTAGTTTTGACTGTATGGGAGATCTTTGACTATGCACCCCTTGGGGAATTTTGCAGCTTGGCTTGGCAATTTCTTGGAGAATTTGGGAGGGAAAATTTTGGGGTACAACACTAGGGATGACGGAAATAATAATGGCTTATATACTGGTGCATGTTTGAATTCTTTTTTATAGCGCAATGCTCCATATAATGGAAATGCTACGCGTTTTGGTAGATGCAAATGTAATGATGCATGTTTAAAAGTTCCACTGGGGAATGGCCAATTGAGAAGCCAATAACCAAGAAGTCAGGATCTGACATGACTTGCAAAAATAAGTTGCAAAATCCAAAGGAGAGGAGAAAATACGGGGAACCACTAGAGAAGGAACCTTGAAGAGATGAAGCTTTGCGGGGAATAACAACCGAGCGACTAGCAGAAACGGGCTACAAACATTGAGGGGAGGTGCAAAAATAAATTGCAAACTCCGGGGAAAACCAGGTCGACACTACAACCTCCGGAAAGGGACGGAAGCTTTTTTGCTGGGGAATAAAACTCTACTGAAGAGGTGGGACTTCACCGGGGATACATAACTCTCCTGAAGAGGTGGGACTTCACCGAGGAGATAGAACCTCATTGAAGATTATCTTGCTGGAGAGATATTCTCTTGAAATGCAACCAAAGGACGAAACCTGCAGATAGTCACATGATAACAAGACCTTACTGGGGAATAAGAGAAGATCCTTAACAAAGGATGCCCCGGTCAACAGATCGGCTGGGAAATGAGAGGTCAAAGCGAGGGCTCCCGGCTTAACGACTCCATTGGGGATAGGCGAAACATCCAAACTCGAAGTCTTAGAGCAAGGCTTTTAAAAGAAGATTCCTGGGGTAACAAAAAATTTCTGTAGAAACGAAACTTCACCGGGGATAGGAAATTTCACTGGGGAAACGAAACTCCACTGGGAATACGAAACTCCACTGGGGAAACAAAACTTCAATGGGGATAAGAAACTTCCTTGGGGATAAGAAAATTCCTTGGGGATAAGAAACTTCACTAGGGATAAGTAAAGTCCTGAACATACATGGGTCCCGTCTAGCAGAAGAAAATCGAATTTCCCTTCTTGACAATCATTAAGCTCTTTACAGGCGTTCAACGTTTAAATTCTCTCTTGATGTTAAACAAATGTTTTGCATGTAGGAAGATGTTTATTTTGAGAACGACAGACCTGATGCGATGATTATTTAAGCCTTGAAGTTGAAAATTTTAACAAAAATGTCGCATCTCTGTTTTGAATGAATCACTGGCTAGAGTGCAAAAAGGTTTTAAAACTTTTCTTCTTCTTTTGAAAAAAAATGAGTCAAGACACGGGTGACAAGATACCAACACGGCCATGCAACACATATTCAGAGAGTTTAGGAAATACTATCCCGTTGCAGTATGCTTTCGAGTTAAACCCTTGTTTCAGTTAGGACTTTCAGAGGTTGTAATGTGGCCTGGTTAAAGGTTCTTTTGAAAAAAAAAATTTCAAGGTTCAAATTATTTGGTGCCCACCCCCTTCATGATATTCTCCTGTCCTAAGTTCAGCTGACCTATCACAAGCATTCATCTTTCAAAAGGATTTATAATGGCTGAGTGATCATGATAAATTCTCCAACATGATTGTCGCTTAACTTTTGCTGCTTTTGTTTTGGATATTATTGTTCCTCTTCTTTTGATGAAAATTTTTTTGGACAATCTTTTGGCCTTTTAGGCTCTTTTTTCCCTAACTTTTGCCTGGACAAAATCTTTTGAATTTCCATTTTTGGGAGTCCAGCGGGATGCCCTAACTTTTGCCTAAGCGACTTGTTTTCAAGTTTCGACTTAGCGGGGCTTTTTTTTTTTGAACAAGTCAATGTGACTTTAGGTCCTTGAACTTTTTCTTTCTTTCTCATTTTTTTTTGAAGATGACAAATGCCTCGTTCCTTGGTTGGCAAGGGATAGCCTTTATTGTATCGATCGATCTCGACCTTAGGATTTTGTGAGGAAATGAAAATTATGGTTTAGACACACACCTCTTTTTTTTATCTCATGATGTGAAAGATAAAATGTAGTGATCCTCAAATGGGACATTCCTTCTGAAATTTGAATGCTTGGGCAAATCAACTGAACATCTACCCTGCCCCTGGTTAAAAGGTTTTGTTTTGTTTGTTTTTTTTTAACGGGAAAGAAACTCCTACTTCGAAGGCTCAGAGGGGTTAATGAGGGTCTAACTCCCTTATATCTCCGGTGTTTGGGGATTGAAACAATGCATGTACATCGTCAACATGATTCTACTCAAAAGCATACCACTACAGTCATTGTTTTTTTAGATAAACTCCTTCCTCCAAACTTTTGGCTAAGCAAAAGAATTGGCACAGCTGGTATCAAAATGCCCAAAAAACAATTGAAGAGTGATTTTGTATGAAAATTCCTTCAAGGCAAAAACATTCAATGCATCAAGGCTGACATTCATCTATAAACAAAATCCTATATGCAAACAAAGCTAAAACAATCAATCAAGATGACACATGAAAGTGCAGCAAAGAAACGTAATAAAAGCCATTATGGGGAAACAGTGTCTCCATCCCGGTTCACCGGTCCTGCCGACCTGCCGTAACCATGATATTTACCCTGACTCATGACCTTTACCGACAGCACGGAGTTGTGAAACAAAACGGCACGGAACCCGCCAGCAGAGTGAAAGAGAAGTCCATCAAACAGAGAAACAAACATGCCCCTTGCACAGTGGATATTACATTTGTTACCCATATTTCAAGCAATCAACCAATCGTGACTTAGATTATCATATCTATGTAAGGGCCACGAAGTTTATATGCACATGCTTATTGAAAATATTGGATGTTTTTTGCAGACAAAATAGTAAAAAGGGAGCAAAGAAATGCATACGCATACTTGAAAGAAGACATTTTATTGATTTTGAGTGATCAGCCTGTGAAAAAAGGCATCTACATTGGGAAACAAGAAATTGCAAAATTAAAACAAACAAGTGTTTACAAACGACAATGTGAATGTGAATATCCATCGAGTCCCAACTTCGCTATGACTCTGATGACTCATCTTCCTGCTTTCAGGCAAATCATTCTTGGATTATCCTCGAGCTTACACCAGGTGAAAGGGCAAAGGGAAGAAACAAAGGATCCCATGCTGGGCGTAGTCATTTGCCTTAAGTCCCTAACTTTTTCCTGAATCGCCCTTTCGGGTTTTCGATTCACCAGGACACCTTTTTTTTTTGCCTAAACCGCCCTTTCGGGTTTTCAGTTTAGTGGGTTTTTATTATTTTTTATGCAAAGTATTTTTTAACTACGTCAGCATTCACAGGAAGAGGGAAGTACTCTCCATCCATAGTCGTGAGCATCATCGCTCCTCCAGAGAAAACTTTTCAGACCACGAAAGGACCTTCGTAAGTCAGAACCCATTTGCCCCTGGGATCTCCCTGGGGAAGAATTATCCTTTTGAGCACAAGGTCGCCTGGTTTGTAACACTGAGGTCGCATCCTCTTATCGAAAGCTTTTCTCATCCTCTGCTGATATACCCGACCGTGGCAAATGGCCATCAATCTCTTTTCATTAATGAGTTCCAGCTGATCTAACCGATTATGTACCCATTCACTTTCATCCAGCTCAACATCTCTCATGACCCTAAGAGAGGGAATCTCGACTTCTACCGGCAGTACCGCTTCCATGCCGTAGACCAATGAAAATGGGGTTTCCCCAGTCGAAGTACGCACCGTGGTGCGATAACCATGCAAGGCGAAAGGCAACATCTCATGCCAATCTCTATAAGTCACCACCATTTTCTGCATAATTTTCTTGATATTTTTATTGGCCGCTTCGACAACGCCGTTCATCTTTGGTCTATATGGGGAAGAGTTATGATGCTTGATTTTGAAAGACTCACAAAGCTCCTTCATCATCTTGTTGTTCAAGTTAGACCCATTATCGGTAATGATCTTTTCAGGCACCCCGTAGCGACAGATAATGTTATGCTTAATGAACCGAGTTACCACTTGCTTGGTGACATTGGCAAAGGATGCTGCTTCGACCCATTTGGTAAAATAATCGATGGAAACCAGAATGAAACGGTGCCCGTTGGACACAGTCGGTTCAATCTTGTCGATCATATCAATTCTCCACATTGCGAACGGCCAAGGGGAGGTCAAGACATTCAAAGGCACTTGCGGCACATGCACCTTATCAGCGTAGACTTGACATTTGTGACAAAGCCGTGCATGATTGTAACAGTCAGTCTCCATGGTGGACCAATAATAAACCGCTCGCAAGATCTTTTTAGCCATGGTGTGCCCGTTAGAATGGGTCCCGAAATCACCTTCATGTATCTCCTCAATGATTCTAGCTGCTTCTTTCTTGTCAACACATCTGAGCAGTAGACCATCATGATGCCTTTTGTACAACACACCACCACTGAGAAAGAACTTGGCTGAAAATCTTCTCAAGAAATTCTTATCTGTGACGGATGCCCCTTCAGGGTACTCTTGTCTCTCCAGATATCGCTTAACATCATAAAACCAAGGATTACCGTCTGGCTCCAAACTGGCCTCAAAACAAAAGGCTGGCTCACTCAAACTTCTGATAGTAATGGAAGGTGCCTCATTAGCCACTTAACCTTGAACATGGAGGACAAAGTTGCTAGTGCATCAGCTAGATTGTTTTCTTCTCTGGGAATGTGTTCAAATATGATCTCTTCGAAGTACGGAATCAACTTCATAACATGCTCATGATACGGAATTAGGTTCTGATGGCGAGTCTCCCAATCTCCATTGATCTGGCTGATAACAAGATTGGAGTCCCCGTAAACTTTCAAAAATTTGATGCGCGGGTCGATCGCTGCTTCAATGCCATAAATGCAAGCCTCATATTCGGCCATGTTGTTAGTGCAATCGAAACAAATACGAGCTATGAAAGGAATGTGGTATCCCTCAGGGGAAGTGATAACAACCCCGACGTCGTTGCCCATGGCATTAGAGGCACCATAAAAAACAAGCGTCCAACGTGATCCTGGCTTGGGCCTTCGTCTAGGTCTGGTATGTTACAATCACGAATATACACAATTTCCTCATCTTGAAAATCAAACTTCATTGGTCCGTAATCATTCATGGGCTAATGAGCAAGATGGTCAGCCAATACACTACCCTTAATTGCTTTTTGAGTAGTGTATTGGATATCATATTCAGTGAGTATCATCTGCCAACGGGCTACCATGCCTGTAAGAGCTGGCCTCTCAAAAATGTACTTGATAGGATCCATTTTGGATATCAAGTAGGTGATGTGAGTTAACATGTATTGCCTCAAACATTTAGCGGCCCAGGCGAGTGCACAACAAGTCTTTTCCAGCAATGAGTACCTTGACTCGCATTCCGTAAACTTCTTACTCAAGTAGTAAATGGCCTGCTCTTTCTTACCTGTTTCTTCATACTGACCGAGGACACAACCCATTGAGGTTTCCAACACAGTTAGGTACATGATTAGTGGCATTCCTTCCACTGGCGGCATGAGTATCAGAGGTTCTTGCAAATATTCCTTTATCTTGTCAAAGGCCTTCTGACAATCCTCATTCCATTTCACTGTCTGACTTTTCTTAAACAACTTGAACATAGGTTCACAGGTGGCTGTGAGATGAGAAATAAATCTAGAAATATAGTTTAACCTCCCCAAGAAACCACGTACTTCCTTCTCTATCCTAGGTTCAGGCATTTCCTGTATCGCTTTGACTTTGGCCGGGTCCACCTCGATACCTTTCTCACTTACAATAAAGCCCAAAAGCTTGCCGGATCTCACTCCGAAGGTGCACTTATTCGAATTCAACCTTAGCAATAACTACCTCAGTATCTCGAACAATTTCTCCAGATGAACAAGATGTTCCTCTTCCGTGTCGGACTTAGCAATCATATTGTCTACATATACCTCAATCTCTTTGTGAATCAAATCATGAAAGAAAGTGACCATGGCGCGCTGATATGTTTCCCCGACATTTTTTAAACCAAATGGCATCACTTTATAACAGAAGGTTCCCCAAGGCGTGATGAATGTTGTCTTCTCCATATCCTCCGGAGCCATCTTAATTTGATTATAGCCCGAAAAACCATCCATGAACGAGAACACTTTGGAATGAGCAGTATTATCAACCAAAACATCAATATGCGGAAGAGGGAAATTGTCTTTAGGGCTGGCCCTATTCAAATCCCTATAATCCACGCACATCCTGACTTTACCATCCTTCTTGGGCACAGGCACAATATTTGCGATCTATGGTGAATAATTGACAACCTTTAAGAAATTTGCGTCCAACTGCTTTTGGACCTCCTCCTTGATCTTCTTGGACATCTAAGGATTAGTTCTTTGGAGCTTCTGCTTGACAGGATAACAACCTTCTTTGAGCGGTAGTCGATGCACCACTATGTCTGTATCCAATCCAAGCATATCCTCATAAGACCAGGCAAAGATATCAGAATACTTACGGAGTAGCTCAATCAATCTGGCTTTTACACTGTCTTTGAGATCGTCCCCTATCTTGACTTCTCTTCTTACCTCTTCTGTACCAATATTCACCACCTTATCTGAATCCCGATTTGGCTGGATAACCCTCTCGTCTTGTTTCAACAGTCTTGCTAATTCCTCAGGAAGATCACAATCTTCATATGCTTCTTCTTCAGCTTGATAAATAGGAGTATGAAAGTCATAATGAGCCATAACAAAGTCGTTATCAATAGAATCAGGGGTGGAAGTACATTTTCATGAATGACATTTTTTAATTTTTTAGTGACTGTGTGTGGAAAGAGAAACATTGCCGTTTAAAAATATAAAAAAAGGAACAAGATTTTGAATGCAAAAATGTCCTTTATTTCATGATAAACTGGCAAAATAAACATGGTGGCCCTACACAAATGATTCACTACGCCTTGGGAAAAGCGTAGGAATTATGATATGATAATAAAAGAAACAAGAAAATTAGTCACCAGCGCTTGAAACTTGGATAACATCCACAGAAGTCCAATTGTTGAGTGTCTGGCCTGGAATGCTCGGACGAATCCAATCTTCAACATTGTAGCCATCATCCCTATCATCTCCAACTGCATTGGCGTGTCCTTCTTGAGTAGCACAAGGACGGGAAAACTTCACAGGAGTAGATAATCTGGATGCTCTGGGAGCTGCACTTTGATGACCTGGGCTAAAACCAAGACCAAATCTATCAAGCTTCGGAGTAACGTTCAGCACCTGATCCTAACCCTCAGGGTTACCACCTTCCACTACAGCTTTCGCATCTTTGAGGGAAGACATAACATTTTCCGATTTCTTTTTCTGCTCTGGAGGAGGAATATTGATAGCATGAACTGTCTCAAATGCCTGAAATGGAGTTTCATGAATTTCGCCTTCAACTTCAACACAATGGAATGATGTCAAATGACTCACGATGTACTCTTCTTCGCCGCATACGGTTATCACCTTTCCCTCTGCATGATACTTGAGCTTCTGATGAAGAGTAGAAGTGACTGCTCTTACTCTATGAATCCACGGCCTCCCCAACAAGAAACAATATGCTGGTTGTATATCCATCACGAAAAACGTGGCCATGAAAGTACGAGGACCAACCTTAATAGGTAGCTCCATTTCCCCAAACAATGATCTTCAAGACCCATCAAACGCCTTCACCATCAAGTCGCTTGGGCGCAACTCTAACCCAGAATAATCAATCTTCATCAATGCTGACTTGGGAAAAACATTTAAGGATGATCCCGTGTCTACCAAAACCCTAGATAAAGTAGTTCCTCTGCACTCCATCGAAATATACAATGATTTGTTATGGTCTGGTCCCTCTGGAGGAAAATCAAAATCTGTGAAGCCCAAACCATTCCCGACAGATATATTGGCACAAACATTTTTGAACTGATTGATTGTTATCTCATGTGGCACAAATGTATTCTTCAACAACTTCATCAAAGCATTTTTGTGAGGTTCTGAATAAATCAACAGAGACAAGATAGACATCTTGGAAGGAGTATGTCTCAAATGATCAATTATGCTATAATCACTCTTTCTGATAATTCGCATCAACTCTTCAACCTTATCAGGAACTGAAGAAGCTTCTTGTATCGGAATTGGTTGAGTCACATTGGCTGGCGTAACCCTTGGATTTCCAATTTTGATAGGGTGGGAGAGAACTGACTGTTTTTTGGAATGCTGGTTTGCGTTTTGCGTTTGTTTTCGTAAAATGTCGCGGTAAGCAAGAGTCGCCACCGACTTTTATTTTATCCAACAAGGAAAGGAAAAAAGCATAGAAAAATTTCTTTGTCGAGATATTTCTCGGGTTCGGGGGGTAGATTATAGAAAAGGAAGGTGTTAGCACCCTTTCCATCCGTGGTTATCCACGGGCTCTTAGGTACTTGCTCAATTGTTTTCAAAATTGCTTTCATTGTGCTTGTGGGTTTGAAAAAAAGTTTTTGTTTGAAAACTTCGATTTGACTCTTGTTTCTGTCCTCAAGAGTGTATGAAGTGTTTTAAGAAAACTTTGTTCGAAAAGTGTAAGTGTGAAAAGTTTTTGTTTTTTGAAAGAGCAAGTACTTAAGAACCATCTACCTACTCGAAAAGCGAATCGTTCTATGCTATCTTCTTTTAGACAATGATATCCTACTATTGATGAGTAGGTAGCACCGTCGTTGGAGTTTGAGGGTTAATTCGAATGCGGGACTTACGATCACTAAAGCAATGTTAGGACGCCTTAGCGGTAACCCTAATGTCTTAGATCATTTGTTTGAGGCAACAATATCCGAGGCAACTGTTTCGAGGCGACTATGATCTTTGGACAAGAGGGCGACCTCTAAAGTGACCTATACTTAATGACCATGTTACGAAGGCAACCAAGTGGGGTGTACCCTAAGAGTGCGCATGTGCGAGTGTGTCGTTTTTCAGTTAATTTTATCTTTGTACATGTTAATGGTTATGTAAGTTGATTTTAGGTTTGAACATTCATTCTTGTCATGCATTCCTATTATCAAACATCTAGCAGTTATGTTTTGCGGAAAATAAATTGCGGAAATTAAATTACAAGGCGTCGGGTATTTACATCGCCAAAAGCAACCCTTTGAAATTTAAATGCGGAAATTAAATAAAAGTGATAAAAATAGTTAAAGTCCTATTAAGCTATTACATTCCGGGAACAAATACAATATTGAATAAAATGGATCGCGTGCGGGAAATTAAATCGAATGCGAGTTCTAGGGTTTTGACCCTTTGTTATTAAAAAAAGATTTTTTGTTATTTTTGAATTAAGAAATAAATTAATCTAGGTTAATTATTAAATTAATAAATAAATTAATTAATAAAAATAAACATTTTTAGGTTTTTTTTGATATTTAAAGAAAGAAAATAAAATTGATCAATGTTAATAAAAACCTAATTATGTCGAAGTTAATTTTAATTATTTATAAAAAAAACATATTAATGTTAATTCTAATTAATGACCTAAATTAATTAATTGATTTGTTAATAAAAAAAGAATTACTAAAATTTAATTTAATAAAGAAAATATTTTTTGGTTTTAATTTTATAAAGAAAAAGATTTGATTGGTTAAGGATTAAATAAAACTAATAAATAAATAAACAAAACAAAAATAAAATAGAAATATAGAGAGATATGGGGTATGGGCCTGATTAGAGATGTTTGAGAAGCAATTCCATGGCCCATTAACACACTGGCCTGGTTGACTTTGTGAATTCCCTATGCGCCTTTTGACTTGGTCCCATGGTGGACCATTATCCTGGATCACCAGATCTGGCCTTGGGCCATCTGGCGCTTGATTGAGTGAGGGAGTATGGTAGGCTATGCGCTTGGATCTGCATGTGATAACCTGTAGAAAAATAACAAATGAAAATTTGGAGGACCTGGGATTCGAACCCAGGTCCTATACATGACTGCCAGCTTGCTTTACCACCAGGGCATTGTGCTTCATTTGTCAATATATTAATCAATAATAATAATAATAAGAGTAAACGCGTTGTATGCCCAAAAAATAAAAAAAAAGTGCGCGAAAGTTTGAAAAGGCCAGTCAGAGGGAGACACGTTGTCGTCCCTGTCCTCAGGCCTATGCAGAAATTACCTGCGGATTTGAATCCGCAGCTAAATGCCTAGGTCGTTCCAAAAACTCATCTCAGGCCATATAAACTCCTCCCAAGACTATGGTTGCATTCATCTTCCTCTCCCGGTCATGTCCATAGCCATTAATAGGGCTAATTTTACCTGTAATGAAAAAACCTAATCCAAGAGGAAAAACCCTAACAATGGCGTTTTGCACCACATAGTAGATAAACGAAATCAAATAATATGGAAAGCTTGGAAATTATCTGGTGGTTACAAATATACCATTGATTTCTTGTAATGATGCATGGATTTTGAAATATGAAATAGAATTCAGAGGGGGACCGTATGTCACTTACAATGCGTTTGAGCGTGTATGGAGGCTTGCTAGGGGTTGGTTCTGACTCAGTGAACCTCCAGCAATCGATTGGTATAGAGTTTTGCTTCTGAAAATGCCTCAAAGGATGATTTTGGTTTCACACTTTTTACCACTTTTTTCAAGTTTTGTTTGGTTGGTTCTTGCATCCTCTAGCCCTTGTAATCGTGCCTTAAGCTTCCTTATGTAATGTGGAAGGCATTAGGTTAACAAATATGCCTTGAATCTTCCCCATCAATGCATAAGATATTTGATTTGATTCACTTTTGAAAGCTTGCCTAATTTGTCAAAAATTCACTTTTTTGTTCATGATATGGTGGGATACAAATTTGATGCTGACCATGATGATGATTAAGTCCTGAAAATAGCAAAAGATCTCATGTAATCAAGTTTTGGGATTTTATTTGATTTAATTTGATTTAAAATGAAATAATTCAATAAAAATCAAATAAAATAATAAAATTGATAAATGGACACAAGGCTGAAGCTAGAACACGTGTGCAATGTGGCAAGTTCAAATCAAGTGGAAAAAAATGGGCCCATTTGACAAAATTTGATGTTTTGGGGATAGTTGACTTTTGGCAATTTTGCAAAAATGCCCAACTTCAAAAATGCATAACTTCTTCAATTTTGAACTTTTGTAAGTATTCTTGGACTTGTTAGAAAGCTTGAGATGTCCTATAACCAACCCTTTTGGTCTCATCGCACTTTGATATTCCATGCTCCAGTTATAAGCTTTGGCAAAAAAGGTGTTTTTGTTGACTTTCAAAAATGACCTATAATGTCCAAATTTATAACTTCTTGTGAGTGCATTTTCTGATCTTGGGGTATGAAGATGGATTGTAGGGAATTTCATCCTATTCAAAATGAGCTTTGGACGGGTCATTTCTCATAAAGTATGAGAAAGTTATGCTTGGTCAAAGTTGAGTTGACTTTTCCTACAAAAACCCTAATTTAGCAACTTTTGAGTCTTGATGAATTTTGAGCAATCCTTGATGAATCATGATCAACCATTGATAAAATGATGAAATATACTTAAAAATGAGAATGTTGACAAAAAACCTTGAGGTTTGACTGTATTTGGGTCACAATTTACTTTTGCCCTAGTAGAGTCGATTTTTGAACCCTTTGAGCAATTGACTGAGCAAACTTTCTCTACAAGGCTTGAAATTTGATATGGATGACCTTGAGAACATATTAGGACATTGGGGAGAAATTGAGGTTATTTAGACTCAAGGACCTTGATGCAACACAAAACCTTAATTTGTGGTTGACTGCCTTAGGAGATGATTTGTCTGACCCACTCTTGAGCAAACATGAGCAACTTGGAGATTTTTCTTGCAATGTTTTGAGAAATATGAGAGAGAAAATTTTGGGTTACAACAGTTGCCCCTGTTCAATCTTCTTAAACCTGAGGATGTAGATTGGCTTTCGTGCCTTTCGTGATCCGAAGGTGGAAGATGATTGAACACTAGAGTGCCCAGAAATTTGCACTCGCATGAAATGGTATCAGCCTGGTGATGTCGGGAATGGGTTTACAGATGCCATTTGGAGACTGTTGGTAGGAGGTCTAAACTTCGACTGGAATAAGAATCAGGGAGATCTTAGCGTCGATCTGACTGAACCAGAGAAGTTCTTGGATTAACTTTGACTGGATAAGAATCGGAAAAATCTTAGAATCGATTTAACTGAACCGGACAAAAGTCTTAGAATATCTTCAACTGGAATAAGAATCAGGGAGATCTTAGCGTCAATCTGACTGAACAAGAGAAGGTCTTGGATTAACTTTGACTGGATAAGAATCAGAAAAATCTTAGAATCAATTTAAATGAACCAGACGAAAGTCTTGGAATATCTTAAACTGGAATAAGAATCAGGGAGATCTTAGCGTCGATCTGACTGAACCAGAGAAGGTCTTGGATTAACTTTGACTGGATAAGAATCAGAAAAACCTTAGAATCGATTTAACTGAACCAGACGAAAGTCTTGGAATATCTTCAACTGGAATAAGAATCATGGAGATCTTAGCGTCGATCTGACTGAACAAGAGAAGGTCTTGGATTAACTTTGACTGGATAAGAATCAGAAAAACCTTAGAATTGATTTAACTGAACTGGACGAAAGTCTTGGAATATCTTCAACTAGAATAAGAATCAGGGAGATCTTAGCGTCGATCTGACTGAACCAGAGAAGGTCTTGGATTAACTTTGACTGGATAAGAATCAGAAAAATCTTAGAATCGATTTAACTGAACCAGATGAAAGTCTTGGAATATCTTTAACTGGAATAAGAATCAGGGAGATCTTAGTGTCGATCTGGCTGAACCAGAGAAGGTCTTGGATTAACTTTGACTGGATAAGAATCAGAAAAACTTTAGAATCGATTTAACTGAACCAGACGAAAGTCTTGGAATATCTTCAACTGGAATAAGAATCAGGGAGATCTTAGCGTCGATCTGACTGAACTAGAGAAGGCCTTGGATTAACTTTGACTGGATAAGAATCAGAAAAATATTAGAATCGATTTAACTGAACCAGACGAAAGTCTTGGAATATCTTCAACTGGAATAAGAATCAGGGAGATCTTAGCGTCGATCTGACTGAACCAGAGAAGGTCTTGGATTAACTTTGACTGGATAAGAATAAAAAAAATTATAGAATCGATTTAACTGAACCAGACGAAAGTCTTGGAATATCTTCAACTGGAATAAGAATCAGGGAGATCTCAACGTCGATCTGACTGAACCAGAGAAGGTCTTGGATTGGCTTTGGCCGGATAAGAATAAAAAAGTCTTAGAATCGATTTAACTGAACCAGATAAAAGTCTTGGAATATCTTCAACTAGAATAAGAATCAGGGAGATCTTAGCGTCGATCTGACTGAACCAGAGAAGGCCTTGGATTGACTTTGGCTGGATAAGAATCAGAAAAATCTTACAATCGATTTAGCTGAACCAGACAAAAGTCTTGGAATATCTTCAAATGGAATAAGAATCAGGGATATCTTAGCGTCGATCTGACTGAACCAGAGAAGGTCTTGGATTGACTTTGGCTGGATAAGAATCAGAAAAATCTTAGAATCGATTTAGCTGAACCAGATAAAAGGCTTGGAATATCTTCAACTGGAATAAGAATCAGGGAGATCTTAGCATCGATCTGACTGAACCAGAGAAGGTCTTGGATTAACTTTGACTGGATAAGAATCAGGAAAATCTTAGAATCGATTTAACCGAACCAGACGAAAGTCTTGGAATATCTTCAACTGGAATAAGAATCAGGGAGGTCTTAGAGTTGATCTGACTGAACCAGAGAAGGTCTTGGATTAACTTTGACTGGATAAGAATCAGAAAAATCTTAGAATCGATTTAACTGAACCAGACGAAAGTCTTGGAATATCTTTAACTGGAATAAGAATCAGGGAGATCTTAGTGTCGATCTGGCTGAACCAAAGAAGGTCTTGGATTAACTTTGACTGGATAAGAATCAGAAAAACTTTAGAATCGATTTAACTGAACCAGACGAAAGTCTTGGAATATCTTCAACTGGAATAAGAATCAGGGAGATCTTAGCGTCGATCTGACTGAACCAGAGAAGGCCTTGGATTAACTTTGACTGGATAAGAATCAGAAAAATATTAGAATCGATTTAACTGAACCAGACGAATGTCTTGGAATATCTTCAAGTGGAATAAGAATCAGGGAGATCTTAGCATCGATCTGACTGAACCAGAGAAGGTCTTGGATTAACTTTGACTGGATAAGAATTAAAAAAATTATAGAATCGATTTAACTGAACCAGACGAAAGTCTTGGAATATCTTCAACTGGAATAAGAATCAGGGAGATCTCAACGTCGATCTGACTGAACCAGAGAAGGTCTTGGATTGACTTTGGCCGGATAAGAATAAAAAAGTCTTAGAATCGATTTAACTGAACCAGATAAAAGTCTTGGAATATCTTCAACTAGAATAAGAATCAGGGAGATCTTAGCGTCGATCTGACTGAACCAGAGAAGGCCTTGGATTGACTTTGGCTGGATAAGAATCAGAAAAATCTTACAATCGATTTAGCTGAACCAGACAAAAGTCTTGGAATATCTTCAAATGGAATAAGAATCAGGGATATCTTAGCGTTGATCTGACTGAACCAGAGAAGGTCTTGGATTGACTTTGGCTGGATAAGAATCAGAAAAATCTTAGAATCGATATAGCTGAACCAGATAAAAGGCTTGGAATATCTTCAACTGGAATAAGAATCAGGGAGATCTTAGCATCGATCTGACTGAACCAGAGAAGGTCTTGGATTAACTTTGACTGGATAAGAATCAGGAAAATCTTAGAATCGATTTAACCGAACCAGACGAAAGTCTTGGAATATCTTCAACTGGAATAAGAATCAGGGAGATCTTAGCATCGATCTGACTGAAACAGAGAAAGTCTTGGATTAACTTTGACTGGATAAGAATCAGGAAAATCTTAGAATCGATTTAACTGAACCAGACGAAAGTCTTGGAATATCTTTCTGAGGAATCCGCTGAAACAACCCTCAATAGATGTAGTTTTTGAGGGGACTACCAGGTCATATAAGTAGTCAACAGTGTTTATTGATTCGTCTTTCCCTGAAAAGGTAAAGAGTTAGTCATATGCAATGTCATGATGTATGAAATGCATGATATATATCAAGCAATTATGCTCTCAAAATAAATGAGATTGTGTGGTATGATGCGTATATGCCTGTATCATGATGTATGGAAATGTAATGTTTCTAGCTGGGGAAAATAAATCCCGGATAGCTGCTGAAGAATAGAGCTGGATTCTTCGTTTCTGCTGGGGATGTCGAACGAAGAGAATAAACCTGCAGGAGAGGATGACTCCGTTGGGGGAATAAATTGATGAGGAGATTACTCTGTGGGGAAGAGATGTTTTGCTGAAGATTCCACTGATAAATTCCGTCGGGATGAATTATCGTTGCTGGTGATATTGAATCCTATTGGGGATTGAATTCCTGTTTGTGAAAGGAAAGAACTCCGTTTGGGACGATCTCTCAGTGGCAACTTCATTGGGAATAACCTTTTAGACTCTTATGGGGATAATCCTTTGAGTTCGGCTGGGAATGATCCTTTGAACTCGGCTGGGGAGATTTATTTTTGTACTCCGCTAGGGATAAACTTCTAGAGTCTACTAGGGATGATTCTCCCAACTCTGCTGGGGAAGCTTTTTCAGACTGCGTTGGGAAAATTTTAACTCCATCGGGGATATCTTGTACCCTTCCTGGGACAATTCTTATATTCCGTTAGGAAATATTAAGGCTGTCGGGGATATCAAGCCTTTTTGGTGCTGATGGTAGATAAACTCTGCTTGGGGAGAATATTACCGATTCATTCACAGTTGCAAGTCTCAGCTGGAAAGAGCTATCATTACTGTCTTACTATGCGGGGAGTGAAGGTATCTTAGCCATATTCTTCAACTGAATCTACCTTTGTACCTGGTGGACAAAGCAACTGTATAGTTTGGACAATTTTTATTGCCCCTGTTTCTGATGTTACTCGTAATCGTCTTTTGTTTCGCATGTAAATATTCATGAGCAGCAATTAATGTCAAATGCATATACCAAAAATGAACATTGGACATTCTTTGCAAATCAAAACAGATAAAGAAAAAACAGTTTGAAATTTCTTTGAAAATGAATTGTATTGATTTGAAGCTTGGCCTGTAAATAGGCGCTTTTGTATAAGAGGCTGGCGTCCTAGTAAGAGAATGCCACCGAGCAGATAGAATTTACACAAATTGTGAAAAATAAAACAGCTATGTGAACAATCCCACAGGGTTCCAATTCTGCTATTGCCTTTATGTCCTCGAGCATCTCATCACTTTGCTACTTGGTTGAAGGTAGATCAGATTGATTAGTGTCGTCCGAGCTTGATAGTCGATACCGAAGTCTGGATGTAAGGTGATCCAATGAGACATAGTGTTACGCTTTGATCCCTAATTTTGCCTGGACCTCCCTTTCGGGTTTTCAGTCCACCGGGATACCCTTTTTTCCCAAGTTGCCCTTTCGGATTTTCAACTTGTCGGGTGTATAGATTTTTATATTTTCATCCCTTATTTTTGCCCGAACCCTTTTGGTTCGTCGGGAAGCCCTTATTTTTGCCTAGGCCAGTAGACCTAGCGGGTCATTGATTATGCGTAGTATTTTTTCACTATGTCTGCATTGACGGGGTGAGGAAGGTCGTCACCATCCATAGTGGTTAGAATCATAGCTCCTCCTGAGAAAATGTTCTTAACCACAAATGGCCCTTCGTAAGTAGGGGTCCATTTGCCCCTGGGATCACCTTGAGGTAGTATGATGCGCTTGATAACTAAGTCCCCAACTTGATACTCTTGTCGTCTAACTTTCTTGTTAAATGCCTTGATCATCTGTTTTTGGTACGTCTGACCATGACAAATAGCAGTAAGTCTCTTTTTGTCGATTAGGTTCAGCTGATCAAGCCGGGTCTGAATCCAGTCATCTTCACTCAAACCTGCATCCTTCATGATTCGGAGAGAGGGTATCTGAAATTCGATGGGCAAGACAACCTCCATACCATATACCAAGGAATAAGGTGTTGCCCCTGTTGACGTCCGCGCTGAGGTGCGGTACCCATGAAGAGCAAATGGTAACATCTCGTGCCAGTCTTTGTATGTCACTATCATCTTCTGCACAATCTTCTTAATGTTTTTATTAGCCGCTTCGTCAACCCCATTCATCTTCGGCCGGTAAGGAGAAGAGTTGTGATGCTGTATCTTGAACTGCTTGTAGAGCTCAATGATCATATTGTTGTTGAGATTGGTACCATTGTCCGTAATGATCCTCTCTGATACACCGTATCGACAGATAAGATTATTCCGAATAAACCGTGCCACGACGTTCTTGGTTACAGTAGCAAAGGAAGATGCTTCAACACACTTCGTAAAATAATCAATAGCTACCAGGATGAAACGATGCCCGTTGGATGATGTAGGTCTGATCTCGTCGATCATATCAATGCCCCATAATGCAAAAGGCCAAGGTGTCGTCAAGACGTTCAGAGGAATTGGAGGTATATGCACCTTATCAGCATAGACCTGGCACTTGTGACATGTCCGAGAATGCTGATAACAGTCGACTTCCATAGTGGACCAATAATATCCTGCCCGTAGGATTTTCTTTGCCATGGTGTGTCCACTGGAATGAGTTCCGAAAGTACCTTCGTGTAAATCTACCATGATCCTTTCTGCTTCATTCTTATCCACACGTCGCAGTAAGGTTGAATCGTGGTTACGCTTATAAAGAATGTCGTTGCTGATGAAGAACTTCGCCGTGAACCTCCTCAGAAACATCTTATCACTAACAGATGCACCCTCGGGGTATTCCTGAGCCTCAAGGTATCTCTTCACCTCATGAAACCATGGTTTATCTGCTACCTCTTCAGTCTCAATGTCACAGTAATGTGCAGGTTCGTCCAATCTTTCAATGATAATCCCGGGAGCTTCGTTGTCCCAATTGATTTTGAACATAGAAGACATCGTATCCAGCGCGTCCGCCAACTGATTCTCCTCTCTTGGGAAGTGGTCAAAGGTTACTTCCTCGAAGTGGGGAAGTAACGTCAATACATACTCCTTGTAAGGAATAAGATTCGGGTGTTTCGTATCCCACTCGCCTTTGATCTGACTGATCACGAGAGCGGAATCTCCGAAGACACTCAGAAACTTAATCCTTTGGTCAATTTCTGCTCGAAGACCCATGATGCACGCCTCATACTCTGCCATGTTGTTGGTGTAGTTGAAACATAGTCAGGCGGTGAACGGAGTATGAGAGCCTTTAGGAGATATGATCACGGCTCCAATGCCATTACCCAAAGCGTTTGAAGCTCCATCAAAGTACATAGAGCATCGGGATCCTTCCTCAGATCCTTCATCCGGTCCAGGTGTCTCACAATTAGTTACCAACATGATATTCTCTTCCGGGAATTCAAAGTTCATAGACTGGTAATCATCCACTGCCTGATGTGCCAAATGATCTACCAACACACTTCCCTTGATTGCTTTTTGGGTCGTGTATTGGATGTCATACTCAGTCAAGATCATCTTCTATCTTGCTATTCTTCCGGACAAAGCAGGCTTTTCGAATATATACTTGATTGCATCCATCTTCGATATCAATAGAGTAGTGTGAGTCAGCATATACTGTCTCAGCCGACGAGCAGCCCATGCCAAAGCGCAGCAAGTTTTCTCGAGCAACAAATGTCGGGTATCGCAGTCGGTAAACTTTTTGCTAAGGTAATAAATAACATGCTCTTTTCGGCCAAACTCGTCATGCTAACCCAGCACACACCCCATTGAGTTGTCGAGTACTGTCAAGTATAGGATCAAAGGTCTCCCTTCAACTAGAGGTATCATAATATGAGGCTCTTGGAGATACCCTTTAATCCTTTCGAAAGCGGTCTGGAATTCATCGTTCCAACATACTACTTGATCTTTCTTCAGTAACTTGAAGATTGGCTCACAAGTAGCAGTCAGGTGCGAGATGAATCGGGCAATGTAGTTCAGACGTCCTAGAAAGCCTCTGACTTCTTTCTCTATTTGGGGAACTGGAATTTCCTGTATAGCTTTCACCTTTGCAGGATCCACCTGGATACCTTTATCGCTTACAACGAAACCCAACAGTTTACCGGATCTCACTCCGAAGGTACACTTGTTCGGGTTTAACCTCAATTTGTACAACTTTAACCTATCAAATAACTTCTGAAGATGGTCAAGGTTCTCTTCTTCAGTCTGGGACCTTGAAATCATGTCGTTGACGTATACCTCAATCTCGTGATGGATCATGTCATGAAACAAAGCAACCATGGCACGCTGATACGTTGCCCCAACATTCTTCAATCCGAAGGGCATGACCTTGTAGCAAAAGGTACCCCACTGAGTAACAAAAGTTGTCTTCTCCATGTCTTCGGGAGCCATCTTAATCTGATTATAACTGGAGAAACCATCCATAAAGGAGAATACCTTATGATGTGCGGTGTTGTCAACCAGAACGTCGATATGAGGTAGAGGAAAATCATCCTTGGGACTCGCCCTGTTCAGATCCCTATTGTTAACACACATTTGAACCTTACCATCCTTCTTCGGTAGAGGAACCACGTTGGCCACCCACTGTGGGTAAGAAGTAACTGCTAGAAAAACCGGCGTCAAACGGTTTCATAACTTCAGCCTTGATTTTCTCAGACATATCCGGGCGCATTCGACGGACTTTCTGTTTCACTGGAGGACAGTCTTCCTTGGTAGGAAATCGGTGAACCACAATATCGGTATCCAAGCCGGGCATATCTTCATAAGACCAGGAAAAGATCTCAACATAGTCACACAACATCTGAATCAACCGTTGCTTCACACTAAGCTCCAGATTTTCCCTAACCTTGACCTCTTTCTTGTCTACTTCTGTACCCAGATTCACTGTTTCTACTGACTCTTCATGTGGCTGTATGGCCCTCTCTTCCTGAAGTAACAATCTTGCAAGTTCACCAGGCACTTCGCAATCATCTTCACCTTCGTCTTCGGCTAAGTTGATCGGACTTTCGAAGTCATAACTGGCAGTAGCAGAGTCATTACTAGTGAGATCCAGAGTGGATGTAGACCTGTATATGTGAGTGTGTGTGTAAAATAGTTGTTTCGCAATATGTAATAAAAGAAAAACAAGGAGCGCAAAATTTGAAATGCAAGAAAACGTCCAATGCTTTTATTAATGATATATGAAAATGACACACATAAATCCCTCACTAATGAGGCCACGGTGCCCCGGGTAAGACACCGGGCCGTAAAGTTTAAAACATTGTCTGTTACAAATTCAAAATAAAAGTCTCATTACTGGGTGATAACAGAAACGATCATAGAATCCTTCGCTGTCTAGTTGCTTAGTCCACCATTGGCAGTCGGGTAGATCCAACTGTCAATATCAAACTCTTCATCATCGTCGTCCCCGATAGCATTCACCCCTGCATCCTGTTTAGGCTTTTCTGGTGTTCCGAACTCGATCTCCTTCGCATCAATTAAGTAATGTACCTTGTTCTTCAAGACCAAGCAGTCATCTGTATCATGCCCCGGGCTATCAGAGTGAAAAGCACAACGGGCATTAGGGTTGTACTTTGGTGATGTAGTGTTGGGATTCTTCGGGGCCTCCCTTGGAATAACTAGATTGGTTTTCAATAACTGTGGCAGAATCTGAGATAAAGTCATGTTGAGCTGAGTGAATTGCCTTCGCGGTCTCTCGGCCTTTGGCTGATTGTTGTGCTGAGGAGCACCAGCAGGTCTTGAAATAATAACCGCATTAACAGCTTGGCGGCGTTCAGGTCTATTCTGGCTTTTCGAACTGTAAAAAACACTGGACTCCTTCTTAAAAGGCTTCTTCTTGGTGCCTGATGAAGCACCCTTCTGTATTTTACCAGACTTAATACCATCCTCAATCCCTTTCCCCGGTCATAATCAGCTCCATAAACCCGGACGAAGAACTTCCAATCAGATGGTTGAAATATGGACCAGACAAGGTCCCCAGAAACATATCCACTAGCTCCCTATCAGCCAAGGGTGGTTGCACTCTTCCAGCGAGGTCCCTCCACTTCTAAGCATAATCTTTGAAACCTTCGCCCGCACCCATTGACATACCCTGGAGTTGGGTACGCGTGGGAGCGAGGTCGGCATTGTATTGGTACTGCCTGTAAAAAGCAGCAGCCAAATCTTCCCAACTGCGGATACTGGCTCCTTCTAACTGGTAAAACCATTCAAGTTGAGTCCCTGAGAGACTGTCTTGAAAGAAGTGGATCCATAGGTTCTTATCAGCGGTGTATGGCTGAATCTTCCTTACATACGACCGAAGTTGCAGTTTCGGGCAAGAAATTCTGTCGTATTTAGAAAAGGCTGGTGCTTTGAATTTATGGGGAATCACCACCCCAGATGACAGACCCGGATCTCCAAAGTCCAGACCAGGCACCTTCTGAACTTCCATCGCACTCAACCGGTCTTCCAGTTGCTTGTATTTATCCACAGCCAAAGGATACTGGTCTTCGTCGAAGTCTGTCTCGTTGTCTGAAACCACGGGGCTAGGAGCCCTCCTTTCTTCCTGACTATCTTTCCCTCCAGATGAGGTGGTTAAATCAACTTCATCTCGTAGCCTGTTTCCAAACCAGTGACCTGTGTTAAACAGGACTGTCCTCTTCTTCTTCTCTTTCAAGATAAGGGCCTTCAGATCTTGCTGACCCTTAGCCAGATTCATGAACAATTCCTGGAACTAGGCGTTTTGAGCCTGTAGAACCTTGATTGCTTGTTTAGTTGATGGTTCAGAAGACATGATGCTGAAATAAATAGCGAAGAAGATAAGAGACCTGTAAGGGTACCTGTTATGAGGTGCATGGAATGAAATGCGTATGATATGATTTCAAAGACGTCGAGAGATTCAAATTCGTAAATAAGAAATGAAGCACACTTTTATTAGATAAACTTGAAATTCAATTGTTCAACAAATGCCCTTAAGGTGTTACAATAAAGGAAATACTGAAAAGTAAATAAAAACTGGAAATAATCAAAGGACATCAGCGCTCCCATGGTCGTTTGCCTTTAGTGTTGACATAGTCGTTGATGATCTGCTCCCTCTCCAGCTGCCTAGTCAACTTCTGGATCTTTCATTCTTGCTCGTGATACTTTTCTCTATAAGTATCCTGCTCTTCCCTTAGCTGCATCCAGGACCTCTTCAATGCCCCAATGTCAGTAGGCATGTAAGGGTGGAGGATGGTAGGAAGAACCCCCTCTTCATTAGCAACTTCAACAATGATAGGCAAGACGGCTTCATACGGCATTCCCAGCTTTTGGGAACGAATACGAACCCATCTGAGATATGGCTCCATCGGAAGTGAAGTCTTTGGGCCCAGCTCGTGGGGATCAGATCTGTGAACTCTATCCCAAGCCCTTATGAATCTGAGGCGTTGCTCGTCACTATCCCCTTGAAAATCAAAGATGATACTAGGCATCAGCAATTCATGAGGTCCTTCCCTTCTGGCTCGCCCAAACTGACGTAAGGCCAAGCATAGATTGTAAGTAATTCCTCCATTGGTTCCTATCAGTTGAACATTGGGGTATTCCCCACAGCGATCAATAACGGACACCTCGTCCATACCCTTAATAGTCCAAATGATATCATTATGAGAGAGAGACATAACCCTATAAGCACGGCCCATGCCTTCTTTGTTCTTCAAAACTGACTTGGGAAGGTGAGAAATAAACCACCTTGCCAAAAATGGAGCACAACACATCAAGGTTCCTCGCTTTCGAGCGGTACGGGCATAAAGCTGATGAAGAATATCACCCAAGAGAGTGGGTATAGGATTACCAGAGATGAAGATTTTTACCGCATTCACATCAACAAAGGAGTCAGAGTTAGGAAACAAAACCAAGCCATATATCAGAAGAGCCAGAATATCCTCGAATGCCTGGAAGTCTAGACTATCCCAGAAATGATTAGCCTTACCAACCAAGAACTTAGTCAGAAAGCCCTTTGCTCCACTACGAGTTTCCCAATTAGCCATTACTTCATCCTTTGTCATATGAAGGACTGAAGCAATCTCTTCTGGCCTAAAGATCTTCTCCCAACCTGTAAATGGGGTCTGCTCCAGAATAGAGATACCGAGCAGATCAGAGAATTCTTCCAAGGTAGGGACCAACTGGTAGTCCTAAAAAGTAAAGCAATGGTACAGTGGATCATGGAACTGGACTAGGACACTCATCATCTGCTCGTCTAATTGGGAGGTGACCAAACTGAGAAGATGCCCATGTCTTCTAATGAAGGAGGTAGTATCAGACATCTTTGCAACCAATTCTTTAAGCATAGTGGGAACCTGGACAAAGTTGATCCGGATGGTGTTCCTACGCATGGGTGCCATGACCTACAAAACAGAACAAAGATGAATCCCTCCTGTCTTTGAAATAGGTTAGTCCAATGCAAGATGTATGCAATGTTATGATGTCATGATGTTATGATAGAAATCACACCACAAGTATCCACAAATAGCAAACATGGTAAAGGCACACAAGTCACACAGATAGCCCTTAGATTTCAGGCTGGCAATGAGCTTAGGTACTACCCTCTTTCAGTTCAGTTGGTTCAAACCTGTCCTAAAAATAGTAACCGGGTTCTAGAGGATCTCAATATCACTGACTACCCTCGATCGGTCATAATTCCAGTTTAGCAACCTTTTCTTGCGGCCAGAATCATCATGAGAGTTTAGTCTCAATGAGTGTAGCATACTGCTACTGTTCTATGGCCAAGTTGGTCAATTTAAAGGTTCTAAGGTCAGTTGGTGCTTAATGACCCCTTAGAAGACCCATATTCTCCTTGTTCCAACACAAGGGATATCGGTACAAACTAAAGTGCCACACCAACGTAGCTACTGCTTCAACCGTATCGGTCTACACCGTACAGTTCCCTTACAATTTATTGCTACTTACCTAAAGGGTATCCCCAGATCCGGGTTAGGATCTATAATAACTTCGATACAAACCCAAAAATATAAAGCATACAAGTCAAGCAATTGAAAACAATATGAACTATTCCTAAGGTACACCCCACTTATTAAGATATCCCCAGCAGAGTCGCCAGTTCTGTGATACGGTGGGAGAGAACTGACTTTTTTTTGGAATGCTGGTTTGCATTTTGCGTTTGTTTTTGCAAAATGTCGCAGTAAGCAAGTGTCGCCACCGACTTTTATTTTATCCAACAAGGAAAGGAAAAAAGCATAGAAAAATTCCTTTTTCGAGATATTTCTCGGGTTCGAGGGGTAGATTATAGAAAGGGAAGGTGTTAGCACCCTTTCCATCCGTGGTTATCCACGGGCTCTTAGGTACTTGCTCAATTGTTTTCAAAATTGCTTTCATTGTGCTTGTGGGTTTGAAAAAAGTTTTTGTTTGAAAACTTCGATTTGACTCTTGTTTTTGTCCTCAAGAATGTATGAAGTGTTTTAAGAAAACTTTGTTCGAAAAGTGTAAGTGTGAAAAGTTTTTGTTTTTTGAAAGAGCAAGTACTTAAGAACCATCTACCTACTCGAAAAGGGAATCGTTCTATGCTATCTTCTTTTATACAATGCTATTCTACTATTGATGAGTAGGTAGCACCGTCATTGGAGTTTGAGGGTCAATTCGAATGCGGGACTTACGATCACTAAAGCAATGTTAAGACGCCTTAGCGGTAACCCTAATGTCTTAGATCATTTGTTTGAGGCAACAATATCCGAGGCAAACGTTTTGAGGCGACTATGATCTTTGGACAAGAGGGCGGCCTCTAAAGTGACCTATACTTAATGACCACATTATGAAGGCAACCAAGTGGGGTGTACCCTAAGAGTGCGCATGTGCGAGTGTGTCGTTTTTCAGTTAATTTTATCTTTGTACATGTTAATGGTTATCTAAGTTGATTTTAGGTTTGAACATTCATTCTTGTCATGCATTCCTATTATCAAACATCTAGCAGTTATGTTTTGCGGAAAATAAATTGCGGAAATTAAATTACAAGGCGTCGGGTATTTACATCGCCAAAAGCAACCCTTTGAAATTTAAATGTGGAAAATAAATAAAGCGATAAAAATAGTTAAAGTCCTATTAAGCTATTACATTCCGGGAACAAATACAATATTGAATAAAATGGACCGCGTGCGGGAAATTAAATCGAATGCGAGTTCTAGGGTTTTGACCCTTTGTTATTAAAAAAATATTTTTTGTTGTTTTTGAATTAAGAAAGAAATTAATCTAGGTTAATTATTAAATTAATAAATAAATAAATTAATAAAAATAAATATATTTGGGTTTTTTTGATATTTAAAGAAAGAAAATAAAATTGATCAATGTTAATAAAAACCTAATTATGTCTAAGTTAATTTTAATTATTTATAAAAAAAAACATATTAATGTTAATTCTAATTAATGACCTAAATTAATTAATTGATTTGTTAATAAAAAAAGAATTACTAAAATTTAATTTAATAAAGAAAATATTTTTTGGTTTTAATTTTATAAAGAAAAAGATTTGATTGGTTAAGGATTAAATAAAAATAATAAATAAATAAAAAAACAAAAATAAAATAGAAATATAAAGAGATAGGGGGTATGGGCCTGATTATAGGTGTTTGAGAAGCAATTCCATGGCCCATTAACACACTGGCCTGGTTGACTTTGTGAATTTCCTATGCGCCTTTTGACTTGGTCCCATGGTGAACCATCATCCTGGATCACCAGATCTGGCCTTGGGCCATCTGGCGCTTGATTGAGTGAGGGAGTATGGTAGGCTATGCGCTTGGATCTGCATGTGATAACCCGTAGAAAAATAACAAATGCAAATTTGGAGGACCTGGGATTCGAACCCAGGTCCTGTACATGACTGCCAGCTTGCTTTACCACCGGGGCGTTGTGCTTCATTTGTCAATATATTAATCAATAATAATAATAAGAGTAAACGCGTTGTATGCCCAAAAAATAAAAAAAGTGCGCGAAAGTTTGAAAAGGCCAGTCAGAGGGAGACACGTTGTCGTCCCTGTCCTCAGGCCTATGAAGAACTTACCTGCGGATTTGAATCCACAGCTAAATGCCTAGGTCGTTCCAAAAACTCATCTCAGACCATATAAACTCCTCTCAAGACCATGGTTGCATTCGTCTTCCTCTCCCGGTCACGTCCATGGCCATTAATGGGGCTAATTTTACCTGTAATGAAAAACCCTAATCCAAGAGGAAAAACCCTAACAATGGCGTTTTGCACCACAGAGCAGATAAACGAAATCAAATAATATGGAAAGCTTGGAAATTATCTGGTGGTTACAAATATACCATTGATTTCTTGTAATGATGCATGGATTTTGAAATACGAAATCAAATTCAGAGGGGGACCATGTGTCACTAACAATGCATTTGAGCGTGTATGGAGGCTTGCTAGGGATTGGTTCTGACTCAGTGAACCTCCAACAATCGATTGGTATTGAGTTTTGCTTCTGAAAATGCCTCAAAGGATGATTTTGGTTTCACACTTTTTACCACTTTTTTCAAGTTTTGTTTGGTTGGTTCTTGCAGCCTCTAGCCCTTGTAATCGTTCCTTAAGCTTCCTTATGTAATGTGGAAGGCATTAGGTTAACAAATATGCCTTGAATCTTCCCCATCAATGCATAAGATATTTGATTTGATTCACTTTTGAAAGCTTGCCTAATTTGTCAAAAATCCACTTTTTTGTTCATGATATGGTGAGATACGAATTTGATGCTGACCATGATGATGATTAAGTCCTGAAAATAGCAAAAGATCTCATGTAATCAAGTTTTGGGATTTTATTTGATTTAATTTGATTTAAAATGAAATAATTCAATAAAAAATCAAATAAAATATTAAAATAGATAAATGGACATAAGGCTGAAGCTAGGACACGTGTGCAGTGTGGCACGTTCAAATCAAGTGGAAAAGAATGGGTCCATTTGACAAAATTTGAAGTTTTGGGGATAGTTGACTTTTGGCAATTTTGCAAAAATACCCAACTTCAACAATGCATAACTTCTTGAATTTTTAACTTTTGGAAGTGTTCTTGGACTTTTTAGAAATCTTGAGATGTCCTCTAACAAACCCTTTTGGTCTCATCTCATTTTTATATTCCATGATCCAGTTATAAGCTTTGCCAAAAAAGGTGTTTTTGTTGACTTTCAAAAATGACCTATAATGTCCAAATTTATAACTTCTTGTGAGTGTATTTTCTGATCTTGGGGTATGAAGATGGATTGTAGGGAATTGCATCCTCTTCAAAATGAGCTTTGGATGGGTCATTTCTCATAAAGTATGAGAAAGGTATGCTTGGTCAAAGTTGAGTTGACTTTTCCTACAAAACCCTAATTTAACAACTTTTGAGTCTTGATGAATTTTGAGCAATCCTTGATGAATCATGATCAACCCTTGATCAAATGATGAAATATACTTCAAAATGAGAATGTTGACAAAAAAGCTTGAGGTTTGACTGTATTTGGGTCACAATTGACTTTTGCCCTAGCACAGTCGATTTTTGGACCCTTTGAGCAATTGACTGAGCAAACTTCCTCTGCAAGGCTTGAAATTTGATATGGATGACCTTGAGAACATATTAAGACATTGGGGAGAACTTGAGGTCATTTGGACTCAAGGACCTTGATGCAACACAAAACCCTAATTTGGGGTTGACTGCCTTAGGAGATGATTTGTCTAGCAAACTTGGAGATTTTTCTTACAATGTTTTGAGAAATATGAGAGGGAAAATTTTGGGGTACAACACCAATCATTACCTGTTGTTTCTCTTTTTCTCTTGCATAAGCATCTGCCGCATCTTTCACATTGGAAGGACCAAATACTCTCCCGCTTCTAGTCATTCGACCCACACCAGAAAAGTTATGGACTTCCTCTTCATCACCTTCAGCATGTTCTTTCTCAGACAAATGAGCATTAACCTCCTGCTTTACCCCATGGTAATAAACATCTGCACCGTAATGCCAGGAGACATCCTTCTCACTAGTATACAGCATAAGACCAGGTACCGTAATCATCAGAGGGGGTGCCCTCGAAGGGGCAGGAATGCGTGCAGGGGTGTAAGGAATAGATATCATAACAACATCTTCTTCAATAATATTGCAGTAGCTCGGTCTTCTATAAAATTGCAGGGAGCCCCCACTTATCAACAATTGGATACCTACTTTCAAATCATCATAGCCCTTCAGTTGCTTTTTACACTTGGCACATTCTGAAGTACAACCCGAGAAAACAGAATTGTCAAGAAAATACCTCTTAACACAACTCAATGGAGTAGTTACTTGTTCCACATCCATGATTAAATTCAACATTTCACCATTATCATCAATCATATTAACAACACCCCCTCCATGCCTTGGCATTGGGTTTTGAGTAACATTCGGATTGGTCACTGGAGTAAACTCAATCGCCTTTGCATCAAACAAGTCTTGTACTTTACATTTCAACGCAAAAAAATTGTCAGTAGAATGACCAACTCCGCCTGAATGGAATTCGCATCTTGCATTAGCATCATAATTAATAGGGAGTCTTGCAGGTGGCGGTGGCATATTTCTCAAACCGATCAACTTTAAATCAAGCAAATGGTGGAGCGCTTCAGTAAGAGTCACCGGCAAGGGTTCGAATTTTCTGGGTTGTCTCTGCTGCTGGTTATTATACTGATGGGGAGCATCTTGCTGCCTTTCTTGTTGAGGCACTGCGTTTGGTCTCTGCTGCAGAGGAGAATTAACAAGAATAGAAACAACATTGATTTGTTGATGCTGACGGTCCTCTCTTCGTCCTCTATTGGAGTAAACCGCGCTTGCGTCACCTTCCGTTTTCTTAGGGTAATTGTTGAATGGTTTCTTACTGCCTCATGACGAGATGCTAGAACCTCCAACCTGAATCCTTCCCAATTTCAAACCCACTTCAATTCTTTCATCAGCCATGACTAAGTCTGCAAATCCTGTCGAAGTGCTTCCTATCATGTGCTCATAGAAAGGCCCTTGTAGGGTACTCATAAACATATCAATGAGTTCTCTCTCCATGAGTGGAGGTTGAACCCTCGCAGCCAACTCACGCCACTTCTGAGCGTATTCCTTGAAAGTTTTTGTTGGTCCTTGCGACATATTCTGTAACTGAGTGCGATTAGGTGCCATATCCATATTGTACTGATAATGTTTGACAAAAGCCCGAGCAAGATCTTTCCAGCAGCGAACATGAGTTTTTTCCAGCTTCATGTACCATTCCAAGGATGCCCCAGATAGGCTATCCTGGAAAAAGTGAATTAAAAGCCCTTGATCCTCAGTATGTATTGACATCTTCCAGAAATAAGCAGTTGCATGGGTAATGGGACATGATGCTTCGTTGTACTTTTCAAAAGTAGGAGGCTTGAATTTCGGAGGAACCTTCACCCCAGACACCAACCCAAGATCATTAGCATCCATACCAAGGACTCCTTGCCCTTCCACAACCTTAAGACGCTCTTCCAACAAATGATACTTCATATCCTCAATCTGAACCCCCGACTCTGAATGCCGCACAAAAAACTGATCTTCATCCTGGTCAAAGTCAAAATCCTGATCCTAATAATTCCTTACACCACCCTGATTAGCTCTTTTGTTCCCCACAAGACGGGGTCCAGGAGATGGGGGAAACTGCCCTACGTTGCGCACAAAAGGATTTCCCGGCATCCCGTGAAAATTTGCAGCTGGCTGATCTTGTACGTCCCCCATTCCTACAGAGATATCCTGATAAAGCCCTTGATGTCCAACATCCCCTAGATGGCGGTGTTGGTTGTTGACAATAGCAGCTAGCTCTTCCTGTCGGCGATTCACATTGGTGATGACCTCCATGAACTGAGTCTTCTGAGTAGCCATCTGAGCCCTCATTTCAGCGAGTTCAGCTTGAACCTGTTCCATCTGTCTTGGCAAGTTGATTTTGGTGTAATATCGATGAGTAGTCGTCTTGAATTCTGAATAAGAAAAGCAGCAAAATAAGAAAACCGTTGGTGTACCCCAAAATTTGCCCTCCCATATTCTCCAAGAAATTGCCAAGACAAGCTACAAAATTCCCCAAGGGTTGCACAGTGCAAAGGTTTCCTATACAGTCAAAACTAGGGTTTTGAGTCTGATCAAGGAAAGAAAGTTTTCAAGGGCCCAATCAAGTCTCATATGCCTACAAATATGGTCAAGCATCCTCATATCAAGTTTTAAGGCATTCAGCACAAAATTGCACAGTCAAAAACCCTAATTGCACTACAGTCAACTATAGGGGCAAAATGGTCATTTGACAGTCAAAAGTTCAAATTTTTGGTCAACATATCATTTTGAAGCCACAAACATCATTTGATCAATGCTTGATCATGATTCTCAAAATTTGGCTCAGAAATCATCAAGATGCAAAAGTTTCCTTATTTGGACAGCTGAAAAAGTCAACTGAAATTGACCAGGGCATAACTTTCACATGGATTATCAGAAAAATCCCATCCAAAGCTCATTTTGAAGAGAAAGACATTTCCTACAACTCATCTTCATACTTAAAGTCCAAGAAATGCTCTCACAAAGAGTTATCAATTTCAACATTATAGGTCATTTTCAAAAGTCAACAAAAAGGGACTTTAAGTCAAAGGCCATAACTTGAGATTGGTAAATCAAAATGACATGGGACCAAAGGAATTGGTTAGAGGACTCAAAGACCTTTCCAAAATGTCCAAGAACATGAGAAAAGCTTAAACATTGAGCAAGTTATGCCTTGTAGAAGTTGGGAAATTTTTGGATATTTTGAAAAGTCAACACTACTTCAAATGACCTAAAATTGCTAATGGGCCCATTTTTCTTCCATGATTCATCATCCAGGACATATGCACGACTACTTGGCCCAAAGGGAAGTCTTATTTCATTATTTATTTATTTATTTGGATTTTTATTAATAATAATTCATTTAAATTAAAATAAATACATGAAAAATGCTAACCTAAGTTTTTTCAATCTTTTTGTGCACATTATATCATCAATATTTCGTGCATATGCAAATTAGGAAAGATTTGGATTGATTGGCATGATTGAGAACAAAGAACACTTGAAAAAGATTGAAAAAAGATCCTTAAAAAATCAAATCTTCAATCCATGAATACAAGAGATTTGGATCAATATTGTTGACCTAATGCACTCAGTACATAAGCATAATCACAACCCTAATCACAATAGACAAGAAAGCTGCGCTAAAAGGCCATTGCAAACTTGAATTTTTCTCAAAAGAACTCAAAACTGAAATCATCTTTACAAGGCGATTCAAGGCACAAAAACTACTCCAATAGCTTCCTTGGAGATCACTGATCACATTCCAATCAAAAACATTCACCAAAGCTCAAGGAATTGGTAACGAGAACCTCCCCTGTACAGAGAAAAAATCACGATCGTATTTTAAATTCTAGGCATTCTCATGGCATTCTAATTGTGGATTTATATTCCTTATGATATTCTGATGCTAACCAACATAATTAATTGCGTTTTTGTGCTGTATACTCGATTTCACCATGTTTGACTTTTAGGGTTTACATAGCTTCAGATTGGGGCTTTCCACCCAAGAAAAAATTGAGACCTATGACTACCTTCATTCAACTCAGGGTGCTCAAACGATCACAAACCACCCATCGCGCTGAATTTATGTGCCAAGGAGAGCTAATCGCTATTTTCTCTAAAGCTACCTAATAGAACACGTTTAAAACCGTTGCTTTATGTTCTTGTTTCAGAAAAAAAAACAAAATACGCGAAGAAGATGATGCGTTGGCAAATGGTGATAGGTCCTTTCAAATTTGCGCGCGCTTCAACCCACTAACATCATGTCTTTATTTATTATATTTGTATGTTATTATATATTAAATGAAATTGGAATGGCTCAGTGGCAGGTACATACGCTTGCAATGTTCATGACCTGGGTTCGAGCCCCAGGTCTGTATAATTTCCATACCATTTTTCATTAACAATTCCCATGCAGCGCCCAAGGTCAAGACGTACCATGCATCCTCAAGAATCAACAGCCACGCGTCCCATGGAATCAAACCAAAGGTTGAGATTGGGAGAGCACCATAAACCCTGGTCAAAGTGCTAACACGCTACTCAAAAAAGGTCAATGGACCTGAAGCTTGTTGGGCCAAGATTCTTGGATCTATACCTCCATATTGGGGCCTGAACCCCCCCCCCCTGGTTTGCAATTTTCCATATTTTTTTCTTTATGTTTTATTTTCAATTATTGTTTTTATTTGCTTTATTTGTTTGATTTAATTAATTATTTTTACCAAATATAAAAAATGCCTAAAAATCAGAAAAGACAAAAAATATAATAAATATTTTTATTTTTATTTTAATATTTTCTTGTAAATAAATGCTTGTAAATTAATTAGCTTAAATTAGGGTTTTTAATTTTAATTCTTTTTAATAACAAAAATACAAAAAATATAGAGATAGGTTTAATAAATGCTTTATTCAAAATTTAATTTTTCTTTCTCACAATAATATTTATTTATTTTATTTATTTTCATAATTAAATTTGCATGTAAAAATTAGGTTTCCTTTAGGTTAAAACTTCAATATTTTTCTTAATAATTTAAAAAATAATTAGAATTAGGTTTAGCATTTTATTTTAATTTTAATTAATTTCTTTCTTTATTAAATCCTAAAATATATAAAAATACCAAAAACAAGTCTTTCTTTAATTAATTAATTAATTTCATCATGTAATTTAATTTTTGCAAAAGGGTCCAACGCCCACGTTCGTAATTGCTTATCTCTTCGCATATTTATTTTATGTCATTTAAATAATTATGTACCTCTCCCGAAGCCTTGTAATTACTTTTCGCACTTTTTAATTCTTTTGTCTATCTACTTTTCTGTCAAATCGGGTCCGGTTTAATTTTGGCGATGTGGACCCGCGCCATTTGTAATAGCTTAGAATTTACTTTTCCGCAAATATTTTAACTGTTAAACAAAGCATGCAAGAATGAATGACAAAAAATAAAAACAAACGCATAGATCACCTATACCCTGACAAGACAAAAATAAATGAATCTGACACACAAATCACACACCACCCCTAGGGTACGCCTCACTGTTGCCTTGCCTCGAAAGGTGATCGTCGAGTAGAGGATGTCTTAGTAAGTCCTCATGATCCGGGAACCTGGCATGAGGGTAGCTTCTAAGGTGTCTTCCCATTTCTCTGGTGATCACCATGTCCTGAACCTCGAATTGACCCGAACACCTCCAACGGTGGTGCTACCTATCTCTCAATGGTGGGATGGCACTACTTTAAAGGACATTTACACAGACGAATTCCTTAGGGTAGGTAGACGACTCTAGATACTTGCTCTAATTTCAAAAAAACAAATTCAAAAATACTTTTCACACCGACACCTTTTCAAAAAGCTTTCGAAAGCAATTTTTCAAACACTCTTGAGGACCGATACAAGAGTCGAACTGAGATTTTCAAAGAAACTTTTTAAAAACCCACATTGAAAAGCAAACAAACCATTTTTGAAAACACAAATGAGCGAGTATCTAAGAGCCCATGGATAACCATGGATAGAAAGGGTGCTAACACCTTCCCTTTCTATAACCTACCTCCCGAACCGAGAGCAATCTCTTTAAGGAATTTTTCTGTGCTTTTGTCCTTTCCATTTGGAGAAAATAAAAGACGGTGGCGACTCTTGCTTACCGTGAAATTTCGCGAACCAGCGTTAAACAGTCAGTTCCAGATCCACCGATCACAGAACTGGCGACTCTGCTGGGGACTTAACTTAAAGTGAGGTGTACCTTAGGGCTAGGTCATAACTATGTTTTCAATTGTCTTCTTTGCTTGCTTTATTATTGTGGGTTGCTTGGGAGTTCTATAGATCCTAACTCGGATCTGGGGGATACCTTTCTTAGAAAGTAGCAACAAGGCTGTGAGGGAACTGTGCGGGGTATACCGACATGGTTGAAACAGTCTGCTACGTTGATGTGGCACTTTGGTGTGTACCGGTAACCCTTGAGTTCAGTCAAGGAGAGTACGGGGCCTCCGCGTGGTGTCGTGAAGCATCAACAGACCTTAGGAACCTTAATTGAACTATCTTGGCCTCTTTAGGGTAGTGAGATAACTGACTTTGGTGCAGTCCGAGGTTGGTTGATACTCGATACTACACTCAATTGAGGGTTGCTTTCCTGGAATATTTCGGTCGCCAGTTCAGTGGCTAAATCGAAACGATGAACAATGAAAGCAATCCCGTGATATTGGGAACCTTAGAACCCGGTTACTTTGATTAGGACAGGTTGAACCCACCAACTTCAAGAGGGTATTACCCAGACCCCATGCTGGCCTTAAACCTTAAGGGCTTGCCTTGTGTGCCTTGTGTGCCTTACATGTTTGTCTTTGTAAATATCTGTGGTGTGTTTAATCATAGCATCATGACATCATCCAGCATCATATGCATTGACTAATCATTTCAGGGGTTCGAATTTTCATCTTTGTTCTTGTTTTGTAGGACATGGAAACTGTTCGTAGAAAGACAATTCAAATCAGTCTTGTAAGGGTACCTCCTCAGCTTAAGGAGCTTATATCCAGGATTCCCGAGAACTCTTCATTCAGTGAAAGACATGGAAGCCTCATCAGCTTGGTCAACACCAACATTGAGGAAGATATGATAAAGGTCCTGTTCCAATTCTTTGACCCTCTGCATCACTGTTTCACCTTCTTGGACTATCAGTTGGTACCTACATTGGAGGAGTTCTCCCGGCTCCTGAAGATCCCTATCCTTGATCAGCTACCCTTCAACGGTACAGAAAAGGAACCTAAGCTTGAAGAGATTGCTAAAGCCTTGCACCTACAGTCATCTGACCTCAAGGGACATTGGGAAGTTAGAAGTGGTATCAAAGGGTTCTTAGCCAGGTTTCTGTTTGAAAAGGCCCATGAATGTTGGAACTCCCTTGACTTGCAAGCTTTTGAAGAGGTTGTGGCCCTCCTTGTTTATGGTTTGGTGTTGTTTCCTAACCCAGATCAGCTTATTGATATCAGTGCTGTCCAGATCTTTATGTCCAGGAATCCTATACCTACGTTGCTGGGGGACATCCTTCACTCATGTTACACTCGAACCATGAGAAAAAGAGGTGTCCTTATGTGTTGCACTCCTCTCCTGGGAAGGTGGTTTATTTCGCACCTTCCACAATCAGTCCTGAAGAATGAGCGGGGTTTGAGATGGTCACAACGGTTGATGACTCTTACGCATGCGGATATACATTGGTGCCCTAGGTCCAGAGAAGATGTCACTATCATTGATCGTTGCGGGGAGTACCCTAATGTTCCTTTACTTGGAATCAGAGGAGGTATTACTTATAACCCATGCCTGGCTTGCAGACAGTTTGGTTATGCTCGGAGGGATGGTCCTCATGACATGTTGATCCCTGACATAGTTTTCGACTTCGACAACGATACTGAAGGACTTCGCCAGAGATTTATCAGAGCCTGGAGGATGCCAAGTAGGATAGACAGCAAGACACTGGGGCACAGGAATTCCATCCCATTGGAGCCTTATCTCAAGTGGGTACGAGCCCGCACCCAGAAGTTAGTAATGCCTTATCCTCATATGCTCCCAGTGATCAAAGAGCCAGTATTGGAAGGGGAAGTGTCCTACACTATTCAGCACCCTGATATGCCCACATCCTGGGAAGAGATGCAGAAGAGCTGGATCCAGCTTAAGGAAGAGCGGAATTCTCTTGAGACTAGTCTACATGCCAGTGAAAAGAAGGTCTTGGAGCTCACTCGCCTATTGCATGAGGAGAGGAATCTCAACACCTACATAGCTCCAAAGAGGATGCGCAGTGTATTTTGGGATTGATTTGATTTTTGTACTTTTGCCCATGAGGCTTTGATGTATTAAACAATGACTTCCCTAATGATAACGTGTGTTCCTTTTTGTCTACAACAAATTTGAACTTTCGAACCCTTGAATGCATTGCATACGCATTTCATACATCATGTGCATAGCAGGTTTTCCCCTTTTCAGGTTGCTTACAGTTCTTCGCTGTTTATTTCAGCATCATGAATACCGACTCTGCATCAACTGAGACATCGATCAAGGCTCTTCAGGCGCAGAATGCGCAGTTTAAAGAACTAATCAAGGGTTTGGCTCAAGGCCAAGAAGAACTGAAGGCTATGCTCCTGAAGAAGGAGAAGAAGAAGAAGAGAAGAACTGTTCTGTTCAACTCGGGCCGAAGGTTTAACAATACTCTGCAACAGGAAGAGGCTGGTTCTTCTGTTGACAAGAATTCTCCTCAGGCAGAAGCAAGGGTTCCTAGTCCGGTAGTCTCCGACAACGAGACAGATTTTGATGAAGAGCAGTACCCTCCTGCAGACGACAGATATAAGCAATTGGAGGACAGGTTGAAGGCTATGGAGGTTCAACAGGTACCTGGGCTGGATTTCGGAGATCTGGGTTTGTCGACTGGTGTGATCATCCCTCACAAGTTCAAAGCACCATCCTTCTCTAAGTATGACGGGGCGTCTTGTCCCAAGCTGCATCTGAGGTCCTATGTTCGGAAAATTCAGCCGTACTCTGCGGATAAGAATTTATGGATCCACTTCTTCCAGGAGAGTCTTTCAGGGACTCATCTCGAATGGTTCTATCAGCTGGATGGGACCAAGGTTCGTAACTGGGAGGAGTTGGCTACTGCTTTCTACAAGCAGTATCAATATAATGCCGACCTTGCCCCTACACGTACCCAACTCCAGGGTATGTCGCTAGGTGCAAGCGAAGGTTTTAAGGAGTACGCTCAGAAGTGGAGAGACCTGGCTGGCAGGGTGCAGCCACCGTTGACTGATCGGGAGTTGGTAGACATGTTCTTGGGGACCCTATCTGGGCCATTTTTCAACCATCTGATCGGGAATTCTTCTGCTGGGTTCACTGATTTGATTCTAACTGGAGAGAGAATTGAAGCTGGGTTAAAGTCTGGAAAAATTCCGAAGGGTGCATCATCTAGTTCTGAGAAGAAACCCTTCAAAAAGGAGTCTAGTGCCGTATATGGTTCCAGGAAATCAGAGAGATCTGAGCACCGCCAATCTGTCAGCGCGGTAATGATTGCTAAACCTGCTGCCGCTCCTCGGCCAACTAACCCTCAAAAGTTTGAAAGACCCCGGAGAGAATTCACCCGCTTAAGCATGACTTTATCACAGATCCTGCCACAGTTGCTATCCATTAACTTAGTGACTGTCAGGGAGGCTCCGAAGTTTCCAAATACTGCATCTCCCAAGTACAACCCGAATGCTCGTTGTGCCTACCATTCAGATAGCCCGGGGCATTCTACTGATGACTGTTGGGCGTTAAAAAATAAGGTGCAAGACCTTATCGACGCAAAGGAGATACAGTTCGAAGCGCCTGCGAAGCCGAATGTAGTTACTGCTCCTATGCCTCAGCATGGGGTAAATGCTGTGGATGAAGATGTTTATGCCATTTCTGTGGATGATCTAGCCACTCCTCTAAAGACTGTCAAAAAGAACCTGCTGCTGGCCGGTTTATTTCCGGGTTGCAGTGAGGGTTGCCTGTTCTGTGTTGTGTCCCTATCTGGTTGTCCCTTGCTAAAAATAGGCATCCAAAGCCTAATGGATAGCAAGGAGATTCTGTTTAAGAAGTCTACTGTTCAGTTGGTTCCGATGGAAGAAGTTTCTGTGGTGACTATCTTCAATAATCCAATCCCGGCTCTCCCGAAGAAGCCCGTTCAAATCATGACCGTTGCACCTGTTATTATCACCGTTCCGGGGCCCCTGCCCTATGTATCTGATAAAGCTGTCCCTTGGCACTATGGGGCAGACGTATATGTAAATGGGATCAAACAAGAGTTCAACGCTGGCGCCTGCATTTGTGACATCACTGGCCCGGCCAAGGTTACCCGCAGTGGCAGGCTCTTCTCGCCTGACATTGCACCGCCTGCCGCCCGAAGACCGCTCCTAATAACTCCTGCAAGTGTACCTGTTCCCCCTGCTGATCCAATTGTTTCTCCTGCTGCCGAGTCATCCAATGCTCGGGGCAAAGGAGTTGAGGTTGAGCCTGCCCAGATGGAGGCACCTGTACCTATAACTGCTGAGGCCTCCCAACAAGAGATGGAGGAGATTTTAAAAATTATAAAGAAGAGTGACTTCAATGTTGTGGAACAGCTGGGGCATACGCCCTCTAAAATCTCCATGCTCTCTTTATTGCTGTGCTCCGAGGCCCATGCCAAGGCCTTAATCTCATTCCTCAAGACGGCCCATGTGCCACATGAGACATCTGCAGTCCAGTTCACTGATTGCGTAGCAAATCTGACGGCAGACAATGGCTTGGGTTTCTCAGATGCTGACTTGACCGCAAAGGGAAGAGACCATAATGATGCTCTGCATGTCTCTATTGAATGCAGGGGCACTACCTTGGCACATGTGTTGGTGGATACTGGTTCATCTTTGAATATGCTACCCAAGAAGGCTTTGGACCGTCTAGATTGTGAAGGCCTGGAATTAAAACCCAGCAATATCATCGTCAGGGCCTTTGATGGTTCAAAGAGGATGGTTCATGGAGAGGTTGACATTCCGATTCGTGTGGGCTCTCAGGTGTTCGACTCCACTTTTTATGTGATGGATATCCGTCCATCTTACTCTTGTCTACTGGGTCGACCTTGGATACATAAGGCTGGGGCAGTGACCTCTACCTTGCATCAGAAGCTGAAATACCCCGTCAGAGGGAAGATCGTCACTGTGCAGGGAGAGGAGGAATATATGGTGAGCCACCTGAACTCCTTCAGATACATTGAGATGGATGGGGAGTTTATTGAAACCCCCTTCCAGCATTTCGAGGAGGTGTTTCCAATTGCAGCAGAAACAGCAACAGAAGAAAGTGGTCCTTTGAAGATGGCTTCCCTGAAGGATGCCCGGGCTGTGGTTCAGAAGGGTGAATGTGCCGACTGGGGCAGACTCCCAGACTTTACTCAGAAGACTGATAAACTTGGGCTGGGTTTTACTACAGAAGGTTAGAGAGCTATGAGGAAAGCGAAGGTCGGAAGACCTCCGGTATTTATTAAAAGTTCAGGAGTGAATGCTGTTGAGGGAGACCATGAAGTGGATGAAGCGGAATTTAATAGCTGGATCTATCCAACGGCTGAAGGCGGATTGAACAACTGGATTGCTAAGGACCATACCCCTATTACCTTTGTGACGCAGTAATAAATTTCCTTGTTTCGTTATTTTGTAATAAACAATGATAAACTCTATGGCCCGGTGTCTTACCCGAGGCACCGTGGTTCTATTTGTGAGGGCATACAAACTGTCATTTCATATATCATGAATGAAAATCTTGGACATATTTTTCGCATTGCAAATATTGTGCTCCTTTTCTGTCTTTCTTTTCCTTTACATAATTTTCAAAACAGCTGTATTTACACACACACTCACTCATACAGGTTTCAATCCACTCTGGATCTTACTGATAACAACTCTGCTACTGCCAATTATGACTTCAAAAATCCGATCAACTTAGCCGAAGACGAAGGTGAAGATGATTGCGAAGTGCCTGGCGAGCTTGCAAGACTGTTGCTTCAGGAAGAGAGGGCAATTCAACCCCATGAAGAGCCAGTGGAAACAATAAACTTGGGTACTGAGGCAGACAGGAAAGAGGTAAAGATTGGTGTCAACCTAAAGCTCAGCGTGAAGCAACGGTTAACCAAGATGTTACATGATTATATGGAGATCTTTGCCTGGTCCTACGAAGACATGCCCGGGTTGGATACTGATATTGTGGTCCATCATTTGCCAACTAAGGAAGACTGCCCTCCAGTTAAGCAAAAGGTCCGTCGGATGCGTCCAGAGATGTCAGAGAAGATTAAGGCCGAGGTTATGAAACAGTTTGATGCTGGGTTCCTTGCAGTGACTTCTTACCCTCAGTGGGTTGCTAATGTGGTGCCGGTACCTAAGAAGGACGGTAAGGTCAGAATGTGTGTCGACTACAGGGATCTGAACAGGGCCAGCCCCAAGGATGACTTTCCTTTACCTCACATTGATGTCCTTGTTGATAATACAGCCCAGCACAAGGTATTCTCTTTCATGGATGGCTTTTCAGGTTACAATCAGATCAAGATGGCACCTGAAGACATGGAAAAGACTACATTTGTTACTCAGTGGGGCACCTTCTGTTACAAGGTCATGCCATTCGGGTTGAAGAACGCTGGGGCAACCTACCAACGTACCATGGTCGCCTTATTTCATGACATGATCCATCACGAGATAGAGGTGTATGTTGACGACATGATCGCAAGGTCCCAAACTGAGGAAGAGCACCTAGATCATCTGCAGAAGTTGTTTGACCGGTTGAAACTGTACAAGCTGAGATTGAACCCGAACAAGTGCACCTTCGGGGTAAGATCTGGGAAGTTGCTAGGCTTCGTGGTCAGTGATAAAGGTATTCAAGTGGACCCTGCTAAGGTCAAAGCTATTCAAGAGATGCCAGTTCCTAAGACAGAGAAGGAAGTCAGAGGCTTTTTAGGACGCCTAAATTACATTGCTCGGTTCATCTCACATCTGACTGCCACCTGTGAGCCAATCTTCAAGCTGCTGAAGAAAGATCAGGTGGTACGTTGGAACGATGAATGTCAGGTTGCTTTCGACAGAATCAAAGAGTATCTCCAAGAACCACCTATCCTTATGCCACCGGTTGAAGGGAGACCTCTGATATTATACCTGACAGTGCTTGACAATTCAATGGGGTGTGTGCTGGGGCAGCATGACGAGTCTGGCCGAAAAGAGCATGCCATTTATTACCTTAGCAAAAAGTTTACCGACTGTGAGACCCGATACTCACTGCTTGAGAAAACTTGCTGCGCTTTGGTATGGGAGGCTCGCCGGCTGAGACAGTATATGCTGACTCACACTACCTTGTTGATCTCAAAAATGGATCCTATAAAGTACATATTCGAAAAGCCTGCTCTGTCTGGGAGAATTGCAAGATGGCAAATGATCTTGACGGAATACGACATTCAGTACACAACCCAGAAAGCCATCAAGGGAAGTGTATTGGCAGACCACCTGGCACATCAAGCTGTAGATGATTATCAATCAATGAACTTCGAGTTTCCGGATGAAAGCATTATGATAGTGACTGATTGTGAAGTACCTGGACCGGATGAAGGACCTGAACCAGGATCCCGATGGTCTATGCACTTTGACGGAGCCTCCAATGCTTTGGGAAATGGTATCGGCGCCATAATCATATCTCCACAAGGTACTCATACTCCACTCACTGCCCGGCTGTGTTTCAACTGTACCAACAACATGGCGGAGTATGAGGCGTGCATCATGGGTCTTCAAGCTGCGATCAACCTAAGGATCAAATTTCTAAGTGTCTTCGGAGATTCCGCTCTCGTGATCAATCAGATCAAAGGAGAGTGGGATACGAAACATCCAAACTTGATCCCTTACAGAGAATGTGTGTTGACCCTGATTCCCCACTTCACAGAGATAACCTTTGAGCACTTTCCAAGAGAAGAGAATCAGTTAGCGGACGCGTTAGCTACAATGTCTTCAATGTTCAAGGTCAAATGGGATAATGAGGCTCCCCGGATCATCATCTGGAAACTGGACGAACCGGCATACTGTTGTGATCTCGAAACTGAATTGGTGACTGAGAAGCCTTGGTACCACGAAGTGAAAAGATATCTGGAAGCTCAGGAATACCCTGAAGGTGCCTCTGTCAATGATAAGAAATTCCTGAGGAGGTTTGCAGCCAAGTTCTTCCTAAGCAACGGCATCTTGTACAAACGAAACCATGATTCAACCCTACTGCGTTGTGTGGATAAGACTGAAGCAGGAAGGATCATGGAAGAGCTACATGAAGGGACCTTTGGTACGCATTCCAGTGGGCACACTATGGCTAAGAAAATCCTACGGGCAGGATATTACTGGTCCACAATGGAAGCTGACTGCTATCAACACTCCAGGACATGCCACAAGTGCCAGATTTATGCAGACAAGGTGCATGTTCCTCCGGTTCCCCTGAATGTCCTGACTGCGCCTTGGCCGTTTGCAATGTGGGGCATAGACATGATCGGCGAGATTAAACCTACGACATCTAATGGACACCGCTTCATCCTAGTGGCGATTGATTATTTCACGAAGTGGGTCGAGGCAGCATCCTATGCTACGGTAACCAAGACTGTTGTGGCACGGTTCATTTGGCACAACCTGATCTGTCGGTACGGCGTCCCTGAGAGAATCATTACAGACAACGGTACCAATCTGAATAATAAGATGATCGCTGAGCTCTGCGAACAGTTCAAGATACAGCACCATAATTCTTCTCCTTACAGACCGAAGATGAATGGGGCTGTAGAAGCAGCAAATAAGAACATCAAGAAAATCGTGCAAAAAATGACAGTGACCTATAAAGATTGGCATGAGATGTTACCGTTCGCTCTACATGGGTACCGTACCTCAGCTAGGACGTCAACCGGGGAAACTCCTTTCTCTCTGGTTTATGGCATGGAGGCAGTCTTGCCGATCGAAGTGCAAATACCCTCTCTCCGGATAATGAAGGATGCAAATCTGAACGAAGATGATTGGATCCAGACACGACTTGATCAACTCAACCTCATTGATGAAAAGAGACTTGCTGCTATCTGTCATGGTCAGACGTACCAGAAACGAATGATCAGGGCATTTAACAAAAAGGTCAGACCACAGGAATATCAAGTTGGGGATCTGGTAATCAAGAGAATCATCCTTCCTCAGAGTGATCCAAGGGGAAAATGGACCCCTATGTACGAAGGGCCATTTGTGGTTAAGCATGTGTTCTCAGGAGGAGCCATGATATTGACCAACATGGATGGTGACGACCTTCCTCACCCTGCCAATGCAGACATAGTAAAAAGATACTACGCATAAAAAAGACCCGCTAGGCTGACATGCCTAGGCAAAAATTAGGGCTTCCCGTCGAACCAAAAGGGTTCGGGCAAAATGAAGGGATGAAATGGAAAAAATCTGTACACCCGGCAAGTCGAAAACCTGAAAAGGCGGCTTGGGCAAAAATGGGTATCCCGGTGGACTGAAAACCCGAAAGGGCGGTCCAGGCAAAAATTAGGGATAAAAGCGTAATACTATGTCTCATTGATCACTTTGCATCCAGAATCCGGTATCTACATCAAGTTCAGACGGCATCGATCAGTCAGCTTCACCTTCAACCAAGGTCATCAAGTGATGAGACGCTCGGAGTTATAAAGGCAATAGCAGAGTTGAAACCCAGTGGATCACTCATATTTCACACAGCTGTTTTATTTTCTGTTATATCAAACTTGTATAAACTCTTTTGCTCGGCGGAATTCCTCTTACTAGGACGTCAGCCTCTTGTATACCAAACGCCTATTCATAGGCCATTCAAAAAATCAATACAAATACATTTTCAGTTAAACGTGCCAGTGTTTTTCTTTTTCAGTTTTGTTTTGCGAAGAACGTCCAAGGTTCAATTTGTGATATATGCATTGACAATAGTTTGCTAACTCATAAATATTTGCATACGAAACAAAGGGATTAATTACAGGTGACACTAGAAACAGGGGCAATAAAGAGTTGTCTGAGCAGTCTAATTGTTCTATCCTCCAAAGCACCAAGGTAGGTTCAGCTAAAGAACATGACCAGTACATCTTAAATTCCCCAGAGAGCCAGCAGTCAGTGCATTCTTCTCCAAGCTATTATCAAACCTCAAGGAAGTTGGGTACCCTCCCGTAGAGCTCAATACTTCCCCAGCAACATATATTCTTAACAAGCATCCCCGGCAGTCTTGGTCTAAAGATTGTTCCCCGGCGGTATACCAACATCCAAAGGAATCACTCCCCCGTAGTTCCAAAACCCCCCAGAAGAGTCCAATCCCGTTTCCCTAGGAAAGTTGGAATTCATCTCCCCAAGCATTAAGCTTATCCCCAGTAGATTCTGGAAGCTTACCCCCTCGCAGAACACGAACACGTCGTCCGGCTTGATTTAAAGAGTTATTTCCTTAACAGGATATAACTGGGTTATCCTCAGCCAAAAGCCACGGAAAGAGCGTCCTCGACGAAGTCTTCTTACCCCAGCGAAGTCCATCAATACCCCTATACAACAAGGGTATCCCCAACAAACTATTAGCAACACTAAGCAAGGCATCCCTCTTCCCACAGAGTATTGCTTCCCAGCATGGTCGTTAGAGTATCTTTTCTCCCCGCAGAATCTTCCATTTGCCAAGTTTATTCCGCAACAGAGTCATCTTCTCCTACCGGTATCCTCGCAGTTATCATCCCCAGCGGAAGTAAAAGCTTTTTCTTCAACATCAGCCCAGGATACGACTTCCCGGCACCCGTCAAGGATTCACTTTCCTAGACAAAAACATACATAAAACATCACATACGTCATTATAGCATGCATAGACGCATCATATCATACGAATCTCATTTATGTTGAGAACATCATTGCTTGATCCATATCATGCATTGCATATGACTGACTTTTACCTTTCAGGAAAGATGCAGTTTAAATTCTCAATCACATTTCAAGACCTTGTCCGGTTCAGTTAAATCGACCCTAAGATTTTCCTGATGCTTATCCCGTCAAAGGCCTTCTCTGGTTCAGTCAGATCGACCCTAAGATCTCCCTGATGCTTATCCAGTTGAAGATATTCCAAGACCTTGTCCGGTTCAGTTAAATCGACCCTAAGATTTTCCTGATGCTTATCCAGTCAAAGGCCTTCTCTGGTTCAGTCAGATCGATCCTAAGATCTCCCTGATGCTTATCCAGTTGAAGATATTCCAAGACCTTGTCCGGTTCAGTTAAATCGACCCTAAGATTTTCCTGAGGCTTATCCAGTCAAAGGCCTTCTCTGGTTCAGTCAGATCGACCCTAAGATCTCCCTGATGCTTATCCAGTTGAAGATATTCCAAGACCTTGTCCGGTTCAGTTAAATCGACCTTAAGATTTTCCTGATGCTTATCCAGTCAAAGGCCTTCTCTGGTTCAGTCAGATCGACCCTAAGATCTCCCTGATGCTTATCCAGTTGAAGATATTCCAAGACCTTGTCCGGTTCAGTTAAATCGACCCTAAGATTTTCCTGATGCTTATCCCGTCAAAGGCCTTCTCTGGTTCAGTCAGATCGACCCTAAGATCTCCCTGATGCTTATCTAGTTGAAGATATTCCAAGACCTTGTCCGGTTCAGTTAAATCGACCTTAAGATTTTCCTGATGCTTATCCAGTCAAAGGCCTTCTCTGGTTCAGTCAGATCGACCCTAAGATCTCCCTGATGCTTATCCAGTTGAAGATATTCCAAGACCTTGTCCGGTTCAGTTAAATCGACCCTAAGATTTTCCTGATGCTTATCCCGTCAAAGGCCTTCTCTGGTTCAGTCAGATCGACCCTAAGATCTCCCTGATGCTTATCCAGTTGAAGATATTTCAAGGCCTCCTCTGGTTCAGTCAGATCGACCCTAAGATCTCCCGGATTCTTATCCTAGTAGAAGACACCCAAGATTTTTCTCAACGAGCGTTGTTGAAGTTAAAGTCGTCCAAGGTTCTCTTACCGTTCGTGCTAAGGTAGTAACCATCCCTGGTTCATTCATCGCCGTTTGAAGCTCCAGACTCAGCTCCTGTAACCAGTCAGGACATATCTACGCCAAGCATCTAAAATCAGCTCCTGCAACGTGTCAGGTACTCATTTTTTCTTTTGCAGGTATGCAGGTTCTCGCTAAGGAATCTCTTACGCGATCAACATCCAGGTGGCATATATAAGCCCATCATCCTATTCATCCATCTCTAAATGGCATCTATAAGCCCATTCCCCCCATCACACTGCTAACATGTGAGCGCAAATTTCTGGGCACTCTAGTGTTCAATCATCTTCCACCTTCGGATTACGAAAGGCACGTCAGCCAATCTGCATCCTCAGGTCTAAGGAGATTGAACAGGGGAAACTGTTGTACCCCAAAATTTGCCCTCCCATATTCTCCAAGAAATTGCCAAGACAAGCTACAAAATTCCCCAAGGGTTGCACAGTGCAAAGGTTTCCTATACAGTCAAAACTAGGGTTTTGAGTCTGATCAAGGAAAGAAAGTTTTCAAGGGCCCAATCAAGTCTCATATGCCTACAAATATGGTCAAGCATCCTCATATCAAGTTTTAAGGCATTCAGCACAAAATTGCACAGTCAAAAACCCTAATTGCACTACAGTCAACTGTAGGGGAAAAATGGTCATTTGACAGTCAAAAGTTCAAATTTTTGGTCAACATATCATTTTGAAGCCACAAACATCATTTGATCAATGCTTGATCATGATTCTCAAAATTTGGCTCAGAAATCATCAAGATGCAAAAGTTTCCTTATTTGGACAGCTGAAAAAGTCAACTGAAATTGACCAGGGCATAACTTTCACATGGATTATCAGAAAAATACCATCCAAAGCTAATTTTGAATAGAAAGACATTTCCTACAACTCATCTTCATACTTCAAGTACAAGAAATGCTCTCACAAAGAGTTATCAATTTCAACATTATAGGTCATTTTCAAAAGTCAACAAAAAGGGACTTTAAGTCAAAGGCCATAACTTGAGATTGGTAAATCAAAATGACATGGGACCAAAGTAATTGGTTAGAGGACTCGAAGACCTTTCCAAAATGTCCAAGAACATGAGAAAAGCTTAAAAATTGAGCAAGTTATGCCTTGTAGAAGTTGGGAAATTTTTGGATATTTTGAAAAGTCAACACTACTTTAAATGACCTAAAATTGCTAATGGGCCCATTTTTCTTCCATGATTCATCATCCAGGACATATGCACGACTACTTGGCCCAAAGGGAAGTCTTATTTCATTTTTTATTTATTTATTTGGATTTTTATTAATAATAATTCATTTAAATTAAAATAAATACATGAAAAATGCTAACCTAAGTTTTTTCAATCTTTTTGTGCACATTATATCATCAATATTTCGTGCATATGCAAATTAGGAAAGATTTGGATTGATTGGCATGATTGAGAACAAAGAACACTTGAAAAAGATTGAAAAAAGATCCTTAAAAAATCAAATCTTCAATCCATGAATACAAGAGATTTGGATCAATATTGTTGACCTAATGCACTCAGTACATAAGCATAATCACAACCCTAATCACAATAGACAAGAAAGCTGCGCTAAAAGGCCATTGCAAACTTGAATTTTTCTCAAAAGAACTCAAAACTGAAATCATCTTTACAAGGCGATTCAAGGCACAAAAACTACTCCAATAGCTTCCTTGGAGATCACTGATCACATTCCAATCAAAAACATTCACCAAAGCTCAAGGAATTGGTAACGAGAACCTCCCCTGTACAGAGAAAAAATCACGATCGTATTTTAAATTCTAGGCATTCTCATGGCATTCTAATTGTGGATTTATATTCCTTATGATATTCTGATGCTAACCAACATAATTAATTGCGTTTTTGTGCTGTATACTCGATTTCACCATGTTTGACTTTTAGGGTTTACATAGCTTCGGATTGGGGCTTTCCACCCAAGAAAAAATTGAGACCTATGACTACCTTCATTCAACTCAGGGTGCTCAAACGATCACAAACCACCCATCGCGCTGAATTTATGTGCCAAGGAGAGCTAATCGCTATTTTCTCTAAAGCTACCTAATAGAACACGTTTAAAACCGTTGCTTTATGTTCTTGTTTCAGAAAAAAAAAACAAAATACGCGAAGAAGATGATGCGTTGGCAAATGGTGATAGGTCCTTTCAAATTTGCGCGCGCTTCAACCCACTAACATCATGTCTTTATTTATTATATTTGTATGTTATTATATATTAAATGAAATTGGAATGGCTCAGTGGCAGGTACATACGCTTGCAATGTTCATGACCTGGGTTCGAGCCCCAGGTCTGTATAATTTCCATACCATTTTTCATTAACAATTCCCATGCAGCGCCCAAGGTCAAGACGTACCATGCATCCTCAAGAATCAACAGCCACGCGTCCCATGGAATCAAACCAAAGGTTGAGATTGGGAGAGCACCATAAACCCTGGTCAAAGTGCTAACACGCTACTCAAAAAAGGTCAATGGACCTGAAGCTTGTTGGGCCAAGATTCTTGGATCTATACCTCCATATTGGGGCCTGAACCCCCCCTGGTTTGCAATTTTCCATATTTTTTTCTTTATGTTTTATTTTCAATTATTGTTTTTATTTTCTTTATTTGTTTGATTTAATTAATTATTTTTACCAAATATAAAAAATGCCTAAAAATCAGAAAAGACAAAAAATATAATAAATATTTTTATTTTTATTTTAATATTTTCTTGTAAATAAATGCTTGTAAATTAATTAGCTTAAATTAGGGTTTTTAATTTTAATTCTTTTTAATAACAAAAATACAAAAAATATAGAGATAGGTTTAATAAATGCTTTATTCAAAATTTAATTTTTCTTTCTCACAATAATATTTATTTATTTTATTTATTTTCATAATTAAATTTGCATGTAAAAATTAGGTTTCCTTTAGGTTAAAACTTCAATATTTTTCTTAATAATTTAAAAAATAATTAGAATTAGGTTTAGCATTTTATTTTAATTTTAATTAATTTCTTTCTTTATTAAATCCTAAAATATATAAAAATACCAAAAACAAGTCTTTCTTTAATTAATTAATTAATTTCATCATGTAATTTAATTTTTGCAAAAGGGTCCAACGCCCACGTTCGTAATTGCTTATCTCTTCGCATATTTATTTTATGTCATTTAAATAATTATGTACCTCTCCCGAAGCCTTGTAATTACTTTTCGCACTTTTTAATTCTTTTGTCTATCTACTTTTCTGTCAAATCGGGTCCGGTTTAATTTTGGCGATGTGGACCCGCGCCATTTGTAATAGCTTAGAATTTACTTTTCCGCAAATATTTTAACTGTTAAACAAAGCATGCAAGAATGAATGACAAAAAATAAAAACAAACGCATAGATCACCTATACCCTGACAAGACAAAAATAAATGAATCTGACACACAAATCACACACCACCCCTAGGGTACGCCTCACTGTTGCCTTGCCTCGAAAGGTGATCGTCGAGTAGAGGATGTCTTAGTAAGTCCTCATGATCCGGGAACCTGGCATGAGGGTAGCTTCTAAGGTGTCTTCCCATTACTCTGGTGATCACCATGTCCTGAACCTCGAATTGACCCGAACACCTCCAACGGTGGTGCTACCTATCTCTCAATGGTGGGATGGCACTACTTTAAAGGACATTTACACAGACGAATTCCTTAGGGTAGGTAGACGACTCTAGATACTTGCTCTAATTTCAAAAAAACAAATTCAAAAATACTTTTCACACCGACACCTTTTCAAAAAGCTTTCGAAAGCAATTTTTCAAACACTCTTGAGGACCGATACAAGAGTCGAACTGAGATTTTCAAAGAAACTTTTTAAAAACCCACATTGAAAAGCAAACAAACCATTTTTGAAAACACAAATGAGCGAGTATCTAAGAGCCCATGGATAACCATGGATAGAAAGGGTGCTAACACCTTCCCTTTCTATAACCTACCTCCCGAACCGAGAGCAAACTCTTTAAGGAATTTTTCTGTGCTTTTGTCCTTTCCATTTGGAGAAAATAAAAGACGGTGGCGACTCTTGCTTACCGCGACATTTCGCGAACCAGCGTTAAACAGTCAGTTCCAGATCCACCGATCACAACCGTCTTGAGATAACCTGTAATGTTATGAAATGCATGATGTGCATGATATGTTTGTCATTTCCAAGTATCCAAGAGTCCTTTTATTCATCAGTCACATCGTCCAACCATACAATCAAAAATAGAAAGGATAATAAGATGAACACTTAAAATTATTTACAAACAAAGAAACGATGTCTAAGTGACTTCAGACAATTAAGAGTAAAATGACAAACAACTAAATACATGTCTTAACAAAAAAGCAAAAAGAACTGAATAATAACAACAATTAATTGGCCCCTTCCAACAATTTTGGCGGTGACCAAATACATCAAAAGTAAATAACGGAACTAAATCTCCGGAACTAAGCGCGCTTCAAGGTGCTGACAGTACTCTTCAAGTATGGCTTTCTCCTTCAAGAGTTGAGATGCAACTATTTTACTTTCTTGGAACTGATCTTCCGTGACACGCTTCTGGGTCATTTCCTTCTCAAGCTGAGCGTCTTTGTCCTTGAGCTGGAAGAGAGTGATCAAAGCCATCGGGTCAACCAGAGTGTTAAGGACTAGTAACAGGTTGCCATAATTTTTATTGAAGTTGCTCAGAACATCACCCTTCAAATAAGAATTCAACCTCTTCAACTCGGCCACATCAACAGTAGGAATCTTATAAGAGAAAGTATGCCTGGTAAGCTCTTTAACCTGAACTGAAGCGGACTCAACTGGAGGGAGATCAACCATTCTGATGGAAAGAAAACTCTTGAATGTCCCTGGAAAATTACATGCGCATGCTAGTTTTTTTTTACATCATTTTTTCAGAAATAAATATGCTATGATGCAGTATGACAGGATCAAAGTTCACACTGGATCATGGCTGGACCATTACAGAACAACACCCATCAAGATCAAAGGAATATCTTGAGGCTTCGAAACTAACATGGGAACCTGAATCATCTTCACAACATAAAGTCACCAACAATACCTGCACATGTAATGAAAAGTTTTCCCGCCCCTCTCACGAGTGTAGTCTAGGTCAAGGTAAGGTTAAAAGCCAAATCAGAGTACAAGAGCTCGAATGTCGGTATTATCATCCGATAACACCTATCCGAACTACCTCCGAAGTCATGGATCTCATGGTCAGGTCTACAAAGCATCCGCTTCATAGCTGCCATGGCCACTCTATTCCTAGCTCCTATGGAATTCACTCATAGCCTGGGTATGAGGCCTTTTACCTCATGGAACAACCCACCCACCAAGAAAATCCAGAAACCAAACAGTCCCGCCAAATCCAGTATGCAGAATATAAAGCGCACATAGGATGCAATGCAAACAGATAAATATGCAAAGCGGTAAAATGAACATCCAAAAGGAAAACAAACAAGAGCTAGGATCGACTCCGGGATGGACCAGCAAAAGGTCAATCTGTCCCCAGTGAAGTCGCCAGCTGAAACTACACGGTCGGAACCTGTCATCTGGATGTAATGAAACATCAATGAAGTCGCCACTGAACGTCTTTTATCCCGCCGAGAGGGAAAGGTAAACATCGAGAAAACCCGAAAAGGGAGAAATCACAGTCTTTCGATCGAGAGATCGGGTAAGGGAGTCTGTTACGCAAGGGGAAGGTGTTAGCACCCGACGCGCCCGTAGTACTCTATGGTATCCACTCTTGTTGTCTAATCTAATGGGTGTGGTCAAATCCTATGTCTATGGCTTACAAATGAAAAGGGAATGCATGCAAAAGGAAGAAGAAAATAATGTAGGGAAAATAAAAGATGTGCTCGGTTGGGCTCTACCCCAATGCCTACGTATCCCTTTTAAGGAATCAAAGCAGCCGTAGTTCGGCTTAAGTGTTTTGGTTGGTTTGTGTTTTTTAGTTAGAACAAACAAAGATAATCAAGATGGCAAAACATCAAGTAAAACAACAATCAAATGAGATGACAAAACATCAGTTAAGTAATAGCAAAGAAACATGTCAAAGATGGCGAAACATAAAATGGTAAATGAATGACAAAACATCACACCTAGCAATGATATTAGGAATCAAAGTAGGATAACAAAATGTGCGATGGCGAAACATCGACTTCAAACAAATGTGTGATGGCAAGACATGGATTAAAGGATAACAAGAAATCAGGGCAAAGATGGCGTAACATCAATAAAATAGATGACGAAACATCACACCTAACAATGATATTGAGAATCAAAGCAGGATAACAAACATGTGCGATGGCGAAACATCGACTTCAACAAATATGCGATGGCAAAACATCGATAAAATAGATGAAAAAACATCACACCTAACAATGATATTGAGAATCAAAGTAGGATAACAAACATGTGTGATGGTGAAACATCGGCTTCAAGATAACAAGATATCATGGCAAAAGATGACGAAACATCGATAAAATAGATGACAAAACATCACACCTAACAATGATATTGAGAATCAAAGTAGGATAACAAAATGGGCGATGGCGAAACATCGGTTTCAACATAAACAAAGTATCATTGGTTTGTATCTTTTATTTTGAAGAAGAGTTTGGGTTCATTAGAGGTGTCTTATGATTTGCCAAGAAAATAAGCTTTTGTTTTAAGATGCAAGATGCAAAGAGAGAAAAAACAACTAAGGGGAACTATCCTAGTACTATCCCTAGTGTTATCATACAATGATTGACCCTAAGGTTGAGGTTAAAGGAAAATCCTATCCTATGTTAGCATACATGGATTCCTACCTTAATTATCATGTCAAAAGAAGCTTAACAAAACTATCCTATAGGGAACATACAATGAGAGCGAAGTCGTGATCTCAATTTCTAAATTGAGTGACCCATCGATCAACAATTAAAGAAGAAAAGCAATAAACATCCTACAGGGAACATGCAAAGAGAGCGAAGTCGTGATCTCAATTTCTAAATTGAGTGACTCATCGATCAACAATTAAAGAAGAAAAGCAATAAACATACTATAGGGAACATGCAATGAGAGCGAAGTCGTGATCTCAATTTCTAAATTGAGTGACTCATCGATCAACACAAACACAACATATGTATCAAACAAAAATAGAGGGCCTCCTGACATATATCAGCAACGGATGTCCCATCATGCAATCAGAGAACTATGCAAAATGAAAATGGAAGAAAGGAGATAGTGCAATACCAAACGGATAACAATTTGTAGCAACCGAGCAAGAATAAAAAGAAACCCAGAGAACTTCAAGCAAGCTAGCATCAGTAGACGAATCGAGTCAGAAATTACGCCATAAGAATGTAAGCAATGAGATTATTAGATATGAACAGATCCCCATGGGCAATGTATAGTATTCACAATATCATGTATATATCCTGCATGGAATATCAAACATGCCAAATACAAAAGCAGTGTCAGTGTAATGAGTTGTGTTCCACAAATAAAGTGGAACACGGTAGTCTCAGGCCAAAAGTGGGATGCTATACATTGTCACAAAGTCTCCAAGATATGCCAAGGTCTCTAATCCTAAGTCCAAGAAAAATTCTCATGCTCCGTAATGCCAAGGATAGTAACCAAATAGTCCAAGTGTTATTAAAGTTTTTTATGGTTCATGTTGATTATTAGGTGTCTTTAAAAGGAAAAAAGAAAAGCTCAAGTGAGCAAAGTAAAAATGACATAAAAATAAATGCTCAAATGAAAAAAAATATGAAAATAGCATGAAATGTAAAATGCTAAAAGTAAATGGTACACAAAGCATAAAAAAATAAAAACATAAGGTAAAGTCAATTGTCAGTAATTAGTGGTTAGTTGGATGACCATCTTGAAACTTGCATTTGAAACTCATTAGAAGATTGGTAGAACCAAAGCCTCCACACAAGTTGCATTTTCTTTTTGTCAAGTATATCATCCATTTTGGAATTCTCAAAAGGTAACATTTAATGATCAATGATGTTTAAGTGATCTGCGTTGACCAAAGGTGTTGTAGATCCATTAGAGGATTGGTAGAACCAAAGCCTCCACACAATAAATCTCAAGGTTATTGGATCAAAGAGATAAAATTAACATACTTGGGCTTGCAATCATAAGTTTGGGCCACGAATGATCATTTATTCGAATCGGGACAAAATTTAGCGCTATATTAAGCAATCGTAAGTGGACTTATGTAGAAGTCCCACCTATTTTGAGGCCGGTCAATAGCAATCTATGTACTTCATGTTTGGATAAATGATATAGAGATCACCATCCTTTAACATGTAGCACAATTAAAAAAAATAAAGGGATAAGATGAAGAGGGGTGGGGGAATGATAAGCTAATTTGGATCACCATTTCAAAATTCTTTCATCTTTAAATTCAACCACTCCTCTAGATGGATTAAAGCACTAAACATATCATTAATCCAAAACACCAAAAATGAATTAAATAATTCATTCTTAGGTAGATTTGCATTGATGAACATTTATCCAACTTCATCTACATCACAAAGTCCATCGAGTTTAAAAACAAACTGAACATTTAAAATTGCAATCCAAATTATCCATCAAAGAGAGTGTGCAGAAAAATATTTGAGTCCAAACAGCCCCAAAACAAGGCAGCAAAAGTATTTTTGGCACTGTTGCAATCAATTGTGCCTAGACAGCAACCTATTGCATCATTGCAGTTTTTTTATCAAATCAATTTTCTGTGACAATCAATTGCAATGTTGCAACAATTGATTGCAACTTGTTAAAAATCAGTAGAAAAACAGCATTTTAAAGATCAAGTTCTTGTTCCAACTTTTCATCAAACACCTTATGATCATGGATCCAATTGAGCATGAAAATTCCAGCAAATTTTGAGAAAAATAACATTAATGGAGTCATAAAAGTAGTGCTCAATGAATCAAAACCAGAAATCCACAAGAGATCACATTATGAAAGGTGATGATCCAACTTACCAAAGGCAGAATTTGAGAATTATCCAACAACTTTAGAATTTGCTCCAATTCAACCACAAGAATCAATTAATCAAGCTTGGATGTAGAGAATTGATGGAGAAAAAGTGTTTGGATGAAGGTTTAGCTCAAATATTAGTAAGCTTCAATGCAAAGCTTACTATCTTTTTGAAAATGGAGCTTTGAGTGAATTTGGTAGATGGAGAGAATTGAGAGATTTTTTAGCAAAGTGATTTTGGTTATCAAAAGCTTGAATTTTGAATGAAATGAGGGCTCTATTTATAGAGTTTTGGGATTGGGATTAGTGGTAATTTTGTAATTGGTTCTTGGAGCCAAATTTGAATTAATGATATAATTTCAAATTATGCAGAAAAAATTGGAGCCAAAATGATAAAAGTTTGAATTTGCTGGATTTTTCAAAAAAACACGTGCATTTTTCTGTTATGTGTCGATACATAGGTGGTATGTGTCGATACATCCTGGCTGTATAACACAGCATGTGTCGATACATGCCTCTATGTGTCGATACATACTGTTAATCCAACTCATTACAGAACCATACAAACTGCATGAGTCGATACATTACACGTATGTGTCGACACATGCAAGTTATTCAAACAGGATGAGTCGATGCATACATGCATGTGTCGACACATGCTAGTTTTTTAAGCAGGATGAGTCGATACATACATGCATGTGTCGACACATGCTGGTTTTGCTCAACAAGATGAGTCGATACATAGGCTTATGGGTCGATGCATACCTTCTTTTTGCCACAAACAGAATCAAATCAACTTTGCAAGAGCTTATTTGTTGGATACTTGGTACCTAAAACACAAATTGTGCAAAGAAAAAGACCAATATATATTTTTTATTTTGATTAGAAGTTAGTCAAAAACACATAAACAAAATACACAACTAAAGTTCTTGGAGAAAGCTGATCAAGCTTCAAAACGCCAATTTGACTGGTGAATCAAAAGAGTGGTTCCCTCATATAATCAAACACAAACTCCAATCCTCTGAAGATCCAAAGAGATGGATGAAACAACTTGAGATATGTAGTTAAATCTGAGCTTGAAAGATCCAGAGGTTCAACTGACAAGGTTCCACTTGAGCAACTTGTCAAAGCAACCAACCTTCAAAGCTTGAGGAAGACTTGACAACCAAAGTAGTTTGACCCTATCACAATGTATGAATGCAATGAAACATGATATTCATGATGAAACATAAGCCTAAATCAAGAGCGTAAATTTTAGGGTGCAACAGATGTCCCTCGATGTTGCCTTCGATAAAATGATCTAGCCCCTTACGAAAATTGCTAAAGTGTCTCACAAGTTGCCTTCTATGATTGTACAAACGTCTCGCGCCTGTCCCTTCACATCCAACAATGGGGCTTCTACCAAATCAATGGTAAAATAGCAACATCTAAAGGAGGAAAAGAACATTTAAGACCTTTCGAGTAGGTAGATTCTCTCTTAATCGCTCGCTTGCTCACAACCAAACATTTTACACCAATACTTTCACATTAAAACCTTTTTCAAAAGACAAAAACTTTTTGTATACGTTCTTATAGAGACGAGAACCATTACAAAAATATCTTTTCAAAATCACCTTCGAAAAACACAATACACAAACATCTCTTTGAACTATTTTTCGAAACAACACTTCGTATGCGTTCTTATAGAGACGAGAACCATTGCGAAGACATTTTCAAAATACTTTCAAAATCCACACCACAAGCACATTCAAACAAAAGCAAGTGATCTAGCGAGCAACTAAGAGCCCATGGAAAACCATGGATGAAAAGGGTGCTAACACCTTCCCTTTTCATAATCTACCCCCCCGAACCCGAGAAGCAATCTCGAAAGGTCTTTCCTGTGCTTTTTTACCTTTCTTTTGGATAAAAGAAAAGTCGGTGGCGACTCTTACTAACCGCACAATTGCGATCAAACACAAATGACCCAAGTCAGTTCTCTCATCGTATCACAGAATTGGAGACTCTGTTGGGGATTATTCTAAAAGTGGGGTTACCTTAGGGTTTAGATCACATTTACTTGCTTTCATTGTTTGACTTGTATGCTTTACATTATGGTTCTTTGTTTGGGTTTGAATCCTCTACCCGAATTTGGGATACCTTATAGGTAAGTAGCAATACGTTGTGGAAACTGTGTGGGGTATACCGACACGGTCTAAGCAATAGCTACGTTAGTGCGACATATTTGTGGGTACCAGTAGCCCTTGAGTAGTCAAGGAGAATACGGGGCCGCTGAGTGATGTCATGAAGCACTAATGAACTTTTAGAACCTTTACTTGACCAACTTGGCCATTAGGACGTAGTGAGATGACCGACTTTGGTGCAGTTCGAAGTTGGTAGATACTCGATACTACACTCATTGAGGTTTGGTTTCTTGGGATATTTCAGTCGCCATTAAAGAGGCTTGCGCTGAAACAATGACCAAGGAAACAAACCAGTGATATTGAGCTCCTTAGAACCCAGTTACTATTACTAGGACATGTTTGAGCCAACTAAAACTTCAAAAGGGTACTTACCTATGAGACTCCACGCAAGCCTAAACCTAATGACTTATTTGCTTTGTTTGTGTATATTTTACTTGTACATAACATCATGAACATCATAACATCATACTCATTCACTAACCATTTCAAGGACTTTTGGGATTTATCTTGGTGTCTGTTTTGTAGGACATGGATTCTCTTCGCAGGAAAACTATTTAAGTAAATCTTGTAAGGATTCCTCCTCAACTCAAAGAGCTAGCATCAAGGATTCCTGAGAATTCTTCATTCACCGAGAGACACGGTCGCCTAATCAACTTGGTTACCTCCAAAACTGATGAAGATATGATGAAGGTGCTCTTTCAGTTCTTTGACCCCTTACACCATTGATTCACATTTCCCGATTATCAACTTGTGCAAACTCTGGAAGAATTCTCCCAACTCTTGAGGATTCACATTCTCAATCAACTACCTTTCAACGGTATGAAAAGAGACCCAAAGCCAGAAGAGATTGCTCAAGCTCTACACTTGAAACCATCTGATGTCACAAGTCATTGGGAAATGAGGAGTGGTGTCAAAGGTTTCCTAGCAAAGTTCTTGTTCGAGAAAGCCCAAAACTGTTGGAACTCTTTGGATTTGCAAGCCTTCGAGGAAATTGTGGATCTCCTCATCTATGGGATGGTTTTGTTTCCAAATCCTGACCAACTCGTAGATGGGAACACTGTCAAAGTCTTCATATCTTGCATCCCGGTGCCTACTTTGCTATGGGACATCCTACATTCTTTTCACACTCGCACTATGAGGAAAAGAGGTATCCTCATGTGTTGCACTCCTCTCTTGGCAAGATGGTTTATTTCTCATCTTCCTCAATCTGTATTAAGGAATGAGCAAGGTTCAAGGTGGTCACAAAGGTCGATGACGCTCAAACATTCAGACATCCATTGGTGTTCCCGATCCATAGAGAATGTTATCATTGTCGATCATTATGGGGAGTTCCATAATGTCCCTTTACTTGGCATTAGGGGAGGTATCACCTATAACACCTGTTTAGCTTTAAAACAATTTGGTTATGCCCGAAGGGATGGTCCACATGAGATTCTCATTCAAGGTTTGGTATTTGACTACGAGAACAACGATCAAGGTCTTCGCCAGAGATTTATCCAAGCTTGGAGGATGCTGAACAAGGTAGATAGCAAGACTTTAGGGCACAAGAATTCTATCCCTCTTGAGCCTTACCTCAAATGGATACAAACTCGCGCTTAAAGTCTTATAATGCCTTATGCCCACTTCTCTTGAAGACTTACAAAGAGATTGGATACAACTCAAGGGAGAGCGGGACACTTTTGAGGCCCAATTCTACGCTGGTGAGAAGAAGGTTTTGGAACTCATTAAGAAACTTCATGAGGAGCGGACCCTGAATGCCTACATCGCACCAAAGAGGATGCGCACAACCTTTTTATCTTAGAGTTTTTTTTGTTGTATTTCTGTGTGAGCCCAAAAAGGCATTGATGTACTCAAGCTTTAATATTTTAATATAACGTGTGTTTCCTTTTTTGTCTAAAATGAATTTGAATCTCTAAGTTCCTTGAAATCATTGCATACGCATTTACCATTCATCATAACATAAACATGTTTCTTGTGACAAGTCTCCTCATCTTTCTACTGTTTATTTTAGTAAGATGGATCTCGAGCAAACTGTGAAGGACCTCCAAGCACAAAACACTCAGTTTCTACAGATGCTTTTAACTCTAGCCGAAGGACAGGAAGAGTTGAAGACTTTGCTGGTTGAAAAGAAAAAGAAGAAAACAAAGATAGTCGAAGTTCTAAACATGGGAAAAATATTTCATGGGAAGACAATAAGAACCCTAGACTTTGCAACGACATCCGGTGAGAGAGACAATCAAGATGGGAAAGGAAAGGAAACAGTTGTCCCGTCAGAATCAGAAGAGGAAGAGGAAGAAGAAGACTATTATGAAGAATAATACCCTCCAGCTGATGACAAGTATAAACATCTCGAAGAACGGTTGAGTACGATGGAAATCCAAAAAGTGCCTGGATTGGACTTTGAGGAATTAGGGTTAGTATCTGGGATTGTCATCCCTCCAAAATTCAAAGCACCGGTATTCGCCAAATATGATGGGGTCTCATGTCCCAAAATGAATCTCCGGTCCTATGTAAGGAAAATCCAACCTCATGCTGCTGACAAGGATTTATGGATACACTTCTTCCAAGACCGTCTGTCTGGTACTCAACTTGATTGGTTTTACCAGTTAGAAAGAGCCAACGTTCACAATTGGGAAGATCTTGTTGCAGCCTTTTACAAACAATACCAATATAACGCTGATCTTGGGCCTACCCATACTCAACTCCAGAGTATGGCCATGGCTTCAAGTGAAGGCTTCAAGGACTATGCGCAAAAATGGAGAGATTTAGCCGGAAGAGTTCAACCTCTTCTATCGGAAAGAGAATTGGTAGACATTTTCTTAGGCACCTTGTCTGGTCCCTTCTTCAATCATCTAATTGGGAGTTCATCGGTAGGTTTTACTGAATTGATATTGACCGAAGAAAGAGTAGAAGCTGGGATAAAGAATGGAAAGATCCAAAAAGACGCATCCTCTTCCGCAGCTGTAAGAAAGCCATTCATCAAAAAGAAATAAGTGGTTGTTGTATATCCTCAAAGAAACCAAGATAGGGCCGAACACCGACCAATGGTGGGGGCTGTTATGATTCCTAAACTTGCACCTGATCAACAAAGAAGCAATCAACCAAGGATGGAAAGACCGGTCGGGCAGTTCACCAGAATTAACATGACCCTATCTCAGGTATTACCACATCTGTTAAAATCCAATTTGGTTACCTTGAAAGAAGCTCCGAAGAACCCTAATACAACCTCTCCTCACTATCATCCCAATTCCCGTTGCACATATCATTCTGAAAACCCTGGCCATGATACTAATAATTGTTGGGCTCTAAAGAACAAGGTACAAGACCTCCTTGAATCTAAGGAGATTGAATTCGATGCGCCAGAAAAGCCCAATGTCATTTCTGCTCCTATGCCCAAACACGGCCATAATTCTAACGCCATTGAGGAGGATATGTTTGTTTCTTCAGTTGATGAAATTGTGACCCCACTCCTGACTATCAAAAAGAACTTGTTAAAATCCGGTGTTTTCCCAGGTTGTAATGAAAGTTGTCATTTCTGTTTGACCTTACCAACCAACTGTCTTTTGTTGAAAACAGGCGTTTAGTTCCTAATAGATAACAAAGAAATTTTATTCGAGAAGACTTCTATTCTAGCTGTTCCTTATAATGATGTTTCCATCGTTACCATATCCGCCAATTCTTCCAGGGTCTCCACCAAAAGACTCGTTAGAATTAGATCAGTTCCAAAAGTAGCTCCTTTGATAATCACAATGCCTGGACCAATCCCGTATACGTTGGAAAAAACCGTACCATGGAATTATGGAGGGGATGTCTACTACCACGGTATTAAGCAAGATTGTCCAGCTGCCGAAGATTCAAGTTCTGAGAAAGTTGATTCTGATGTCAGTAATATTGCAGGGACTAGTAAGATTACCCAAAGTGGTAGGATTTTATCTCCATAAATTGCTCCCCCAAAGGCTGTTTCTGGACCCGTAATCATTCATGTTCTTGTTGCTCCTCCAAAGGTTGTTCCCAGCCCTACAATCATCTCCACAAGTACTCCTGTTGACAAGATTGTTACAACCCCTATTACCACCCTTACTGACATCCCTGCTGCCGAGTCAATCGAGACTCGAGGTAAAAGTATTTTGATTGAGCCTGTCCAGATGAAGGCACAATCATTGGCTATCCCTGAGACCTTCCGGAAAGAGATGGAGGAAATTCTAAAGATCATAAAAAGGAGCGACTACAATGTAGTCGAGCAACTAGGGCAAACTCCATCAAAAATTTCCATGCTGGTTCTACTACTATGTTCTGAGGCTCATGCAAAAGCCTTGGTAAAGTTCCTTAAAACTGCCCATGTACCCCAAGAAACATCTGTCGATCAGTTCCAAGACTGCGTAGCCAACTTGACTGCAGATAATGGTTTAGGTTTTTCGGATGCTGATTTAACGCCAAGAGGGAGGAAACATAATAAGGCATTATACGTCTCAGTGGAATGCAGGGGCACAACTCTGGCTCATGTCTTGGTGGACACTGTGTTTACTATGGTTTTTGGTAAACAACCGCTGATCCTCCAAAAAGGAAAGCCCTTTTGGTTACTCGCGGGATCGATCATATTGATCCCATAACATATGCTTATTTTTGTGCTGGTTTGATGTAAAAGTTAATATCTAGGAAGAACACATGTTCGACCGGGGAGTTGGTGTTTGTGGTTTTGGAAAGCAAATAGAAATGCAGATAAAATGCAGCAAACGTAAACTTTGCAAAATAAGATCAAAGCAATGTAAAAGATTTGATTAATAAAAGGTGGTGTTTCCAACGTACATTCTCAGTTATTCTTTCACACACAACGGGTACTTGAATAATGTTGAGTGAGTAGTACAACAGATTGAACACCCCGAAAATCTACATAAACTTCCTATCTTTATACTAAAATTATGCAACTGTCGAGGGGTTGCCTTGCTCTAGGATGAAGACAAGTTTCCTATGCATGCCCCTCGACCTCTATCTTCCTGCCACATCACTTTCCCTTAACTGTTAGGCGAAATGCATTTCCCTCCCTTATTCAAATTCAAATATCCTTCGTCTTTGATGCTGACACGAAGGTTGTTCTTCTAGTTGAAGGTCACAGGACCTTTTCAGTCGAAGGCTTGATGGCGATGTCTGGTCGAAGACCAATCTGTAACTCAGATATTTCTCTAAGTTTTTTCCACCCATCGAAGCATTTTCCATCTTGGCTTCATTTTCTCTATTTTTGGCTCATAAGGCCAATTTATCGTGGGTGTCGAATTTAAGAGCCAACAAATTTCCAACCAAGAATGGCTATTTCGACGTCGAGAGAAATAGTCATTCTTTGATATTCCTATTCGACACTTGTCTCTTTTTTGTCCACAAAGGCTTAACGTGTACTTTTCGCCTTCCAACAGCTGCCACACTTAGAATCATCATTACTCTTTTCCTGAGACGTCATTTCAATCAGCCGTTACCATGCTGCCATGATGGACATTACTCCTAGAACCTAGGCAAGCATGTCAAACGTTCTCCATCACCTGCATGGTGACTGCTTCACTGCTTGCCACGTGCCCCACTAAGTATATAGCATTAAATGGCCTCGACGAGAAGCACTTCTCCCTGAGCACTATAAATAGCCTTGAGCTATCTCTTTTGGAATTTTCACAACACTTAACATTCTTCATCTCTTCTGCAGAAAAATACCTTATACCTTAGTGACATTATCATCTTCGTTTCTCACCAACTCATAACAATGGCCTTCCTCTATAATGCTCCAAACAACCCTAAACCCAAGAATGTTTCTGATGTACAGCGTCAACCGGAGATTTTTCCCACAAGTTCTCCTCCTACTTCGATTGAGGAGCTAAGGTTCGTCTCCGAACCTATGACCAAAGAAAGGCGCGAAGCGTACAAATCCCAGCTCCTCATCCCCATCAGGTATTCTGGGAATATATATGCCATGTCTAGCCCTTTGTCTGCATGCATCGAAAATCCCATAAAAAATAGTGCTTTTTTTCCGAATCACCCTAGGATTAAGCCCATAGGCTGTGTAAAGAAACCCAGGAATGATCTTGTGGATGCAACCCCAGTCAATCAACAACATGCTCAGACGAAGGAAGATATTAATCTTTAGTTCATGAATAAAGGTAATATGATCTTTCTATCATGCTCCAGCCTTTCTTCAGAATATTCAGACTGGATGAACAAAATGGAGAAGGTAGAAACCCCAATCTGGAAAGAAATGGGGATTTATGACCTGGTGATGCTGTCGAAGACAGGGTTATCTTACTGCCCTCTCATGTTAGTGTCTTCATTATACTTCTGGGACAACACCCATTTCACTTTTCATCTTCCATGTGGAATGGTGACCCTGACCCTTTTCGATATAGCAGCAATTACCGGTCTTCGACCGACTGGTGATTACTTCGACCCAGAAGATTTATCTGAGGATGCCATTAGGTTTTCAGCCACGAAGCTCACATATACCATATTTATCAATTATTTTCATGATAAATCTTGCAGCACTGTGTCAGAGGTGGAACATATAGCCTTCTTAGCTATGTGGCTATCTCGCTTCGTCTTCTATACTAAGTCACTTCAAGTGACTAAGAAGATGCTTACGCTTGCAACACAGCTTCACCATGGTTACCCTCTTTGTTTGGCTGAATTGATCTTGGCCAACCTGTATGATTCCATCAACAATGGTGTGACTCAACTCAAAGTCATTGGAGACAGGGCAAGCTTGCTCCTCTCTGGCCCCTTTTGGCTTCTTCAACTCTGGCTCAATGCCACTTTTGAATCTTTTCTTCCTCAAAAGAATAACATAAATGAAGAGGCCCCAGAAATTCTGAATAGGAGGGTCGAAGGTACCAGGTTAGTCTTGTTGACTCCGACTGATGAGGGTCAGCAATTTCAAAAAGCCTTCACCAACTGTGATACAGTGGGAGAACTGACTTGAGGGTTTTTCATTTTATCGCAAATGTTGCGGTTAGCAAGAATCGCCACCGACTTTTCTTTTATCCAAAAGGAAAGGTGAAAAAGCACAGGAAAGACCTTTGAGATTGTTTCTTGAGTTCGGGGGGTAGATTATGAAAAAGGAAGGTATTAGCACCCTTTTCATCCATGGTTTTCAATGGGCTCTTAGTTACTTGCTAGATCACTTGCTTTTGTTTGAAATTGTGCTTTGTGTGGTTTTAAAAGTATTTTGTAAAAGAGGCCATTTATTTAGGAAATCTTTGTAATGATTCTCGTTCGTAAGAATGTATACAAAGATGTTTGTCTTTTTTAAAATGTTTTCGATGTTTGTAAAATGTTTGGGAAATGTGTGTGTTTGTTTTGAAAATAGCAAGGATGTTTGTTTGAAATTAGAGCAAGTAACTAGAACAAACTACCTACTCAAATGTCTTTCTTGTGCATTTTCTATTCCTTTGACATTGTTGTCTTACCATTGACTTGGTAAGCAACCCTATCTTTGGATGTTTACGGGACGGGCGTGGGTCATCGTATAACCATGATTAGCAATGTTTGCAAAGTATCTTTGGCATTTTGAGGGACCAAGACCATTTTGTAAGGCAACTTTGAATAGCGTCATCGAGGGACTATGATCTTATACTTATTTGTTTTGCCAAGATACTTCGCATGCGTAATATGGCTTTTTTTTGTATAAGGCAACCAAGTGGAGAAACCCTAAGGATGCTTGTGTGCAAGTGTGTTATTTTCATGCTTTTTGTCTTGTTTTTGGAAAGTCGTCTATTTGTTGATTTCATCTTGCCATATGTGATCGGTGGGAATGAGAACTGACTGTTTTGGAATGTTGGTTCGCGTTAGCGTTTGTTTTTGCAAAATGTCGCGGTAAGCAAGAGTCGCCACCGTCTTTTATTTTATCCAACAAGGAAAGGACAAAAGCACAAAAAAATTCCTTTTCGAGATATTTCTCGGGTTTGGGAGGTAGATTATAGAAATGGAAGGTGTTAGCACCCTTTCTATCCGTGGTTATCCACGGGCTCTTAGGTACTTGCTCATTGTGTTTTCAAAAGATTGTTTTTCTTTGTGTTTGTGGGTTTGAAAAGAGTTTTTGTTTTGGAGAGAGTGTAAGTGCGAAAAGTTTTGTTTTGTTTTAAAAGGAGCAAGTACTTAAGAACCATCTACCTATTCGAAAAAGGAATTAGTCTGTGCAAATGTCCTTTAGATAATACTATCCCACTATTGATGAGTAGGTAGCATCGTCGTTGGAGTTTTTGGGTCAATTCGATTAAGAGACGTGTGGTCACTAAAGCAATTTTAGGACACCTTAGTAGTAACCCTAATGTCTTAGATAATTTTTCCGAGGCAACCATTTCAAGGCAACTATGATCTTTGGACAAGAGGGCGACCTCTAAAACTTCCTATACTCAATGACCACGTTCGAAGGCAACCAAGTGAGGTGTACCCTAAGAGTGCGCATGTGCGAGTGTGTTATTTCGGTTAATTTTATCTGTACATGTCAATGGTGAGCTATTGTTGATTTTAAATTCATACATTTGATCTTGTTATGCATTGCCTATTTATCAAACATCTAACAGTTAATATTGTGCGGAAATTAAATTGCGGGAAATTAAATCTAAACTATTACAAGGCGTCGGGTATTTACATCGCCAAAGACAAACCCTTTAATTTAAATTGCGGAAAGTAAATAAAAGCGGTAAATAATTAAAAGTCCTATTGAAACTATTACATACTGGAAGCAATTACAATATTGGATAAAAATAAGACGCGTGCGAGAAAATTAGATCGGCACATTTTTAGGGTTTTGACCCTTTTTTGAAAGAAAGCATGTTTTTTGGTTTTTTGAATTTAAAGAAATTAAAACTAAGTTAATTAATTAATCAAATGAAAAAATATATATTTTTGGATTTTTAATATTTAAGGAAATAAAATAAAAATGATTAAAATTATTAAAAACCTAATTCTACATTAATTTAAATTTATTGCAAAAATATTAAAATTGTCCCTAATTAAAACTAAATTAATTGATTAAAGTTTATTTACAAAAATAATGAAATAGTGAAATTAATAAAATATTATTTTTTATGTTTTTCTGATTTTATGAGGAATATTATTATTTGGTTAATTTTAAATGATAAAAACAATAATAAAACAAATAAATAAGAAAAATATAAAAAAAAAAAGATAGAGATAACCCAATGGGGGTGTGGGCCTGAATACGGGTGTATGTTTGGCAATTCTGAGGACCAAAATGCTCCAGCCTACTTTGACCCTTTGGATCACCCACGCGTATGTTGACCTGGATGTATGGTGAACCTTCAATCCTGGCCTTTGGATCTGGCTTGAAGGCCATCTGGCGTTTGAGATCAGGAGGAGCATGATAGTCCACGCTTGTTGAGCCACATGCAATTGCCTGGGGAAAAAATGTACAAATGTTTTGGGGGACCTGGGATTCGAACCCAGGTCCCAAGAGACTTTGACATAGTGCGCTTACCAACCCAGCTGGCTTGCTTAATTGTTATTAGAATACAAAACAAATATTATATTGAAAACTCAATTATTATGCTGGAAAATAAAAAAAAGTGGCGCGCTGTTTGAACCGGCCAATGAAGACAAGCCACGTCTTCATCTTCTTCACAAAAACTGTATTTTTTTCCTGCGGATTTTATTCTGCATCAAAATCCATGGCTCGGTTCTAGAATGGATTCCAGACCCTATAAACACAAACTAAGAACACCAACGTGTTCATCTCTCCTCCCTGAGCATCCCTGTACCAATTATTTGTCCTGATTTTACCTGTATCGAAAATGCCTAAAAAACAAGAACATAAACCCTAGCTTCGGATCTAAGGTTATAGTCCATGAAAAAAAAATCAAATAATGTAGACATGTTGGAAATCAAACGTTAAGCATGATGGTACAAGAAAAATGGCAAAAAGATGCAAGAACAGGGATTCAAGATTTCATGTTCAGAGCTATGTTCATGACGACTTACAGGGCGTTTCAGGCGATGAGAGGACTTGGTTCTGATTGCTATAGCTTCAGGAGTTTGCAAGCAAGAACACCACGTTGAGATTTTGGGTTGAATTGATCTCCAAACAAGAATTCGATCTCCACTTTTTCAAGGTTTTTTTTCCAGTTTTGTTTGGTCGTTTTTGCAATCTTTAGCTCGTGTTCTTGATGTGTACAGCTTGTGTGTGTATATGGGAATGAATTAGGTCAAGAGTTGGGCTTTCAATCCATGTGCATTCAAGGTTTGGGATTTGATATGATCACCATTGATAAACTTTCCAAAATTGTACCAAATCTGATATTTTGTGGACAACAATGCTTGATACGAATTTGATTAGGTGTATCTTGGTAATGAAGACCTGTAATGATCAAAAAAGTCTCATTCCATTAATTTTTGGATTTTATTTGAATTAATATTGATTTAAAATGAATTAAATCAATAAAAACCAAATAAAATAGAAAAATAAATGATTGGCCATGAAATTGAATATGGGACACGTGTGTGGTGTGAAAAGACCAAATCAAGTGGAAAAAAGTGGGCCCTTTTGTCAAAAAATGGAGTTTTGAGGACAATTGACTTTTGGCAATTTTGGAAAAATGCCCAACTTCAACAATGAATAACTTCTTCAATTTTGAACTTTTGGAGGTTTTCCTGGACTTTTTAGAAACCTTGAGGTGTCCTCTAACCAAAATTTTTGTTCTAATCTCATTTTGATATTCCATGCTCAAGTTATAAGCTTTGTAAAAAAAGGTATTTTTGTTGACTTTCAAAAATGACCTATAATGTCCAAATTTGTAACTTTTTGTGAGAGCATTTCTTGATCTTTGGGTGTGAAGATGGATTGTAGGAAATTGCATCCTCTTCAAAATTAGCTTTGGATGGGTCATTTCTCATAAAGTATGAGAAAGTTATTCTTGGTCAAAGTTGAGTTGACTTTTCCTACAAAACCCTAATTTAGCAACTTTTGAATCTTGATGAATCTTGAGAAATTCTTGATGAACCATGATCAACCCTTGATAAAATGATGAATTATACTTAAAAATGATAATGTTGGCAAAAAATCTTGAGGTTTAACTGTATTTAGGTCACAGTTGACTTTTGCCCTAACACAGTCGATTTTTGGACTTCTTGAGCAATTGACTGACCAAACTTTCTCCGCAAGGCTTGAAATTTGACATGGATGAACTTGAGAGCATATTAGGACATTGGGGAGAACTTGAGACCATTTTTATGTGAGGACCTTGATGCAACACAAAACCCTAATTTTGAATTGACTGCCTTAGGAGGTGATTTGACTGTCCAACTCTTGAGCCATCTTGAACAACTTGGAGATGATTCTTGACATGTCTTGAGGAATATGGGAGGGAAAATTTTGGGGTACAACACCATACATCTTATTTACTAGCAATATATGAAAATCAAGTAAAAGGCGGAAAGTAAAATCTAAGTTATTGCATCACTTTAGGGGGGTGGGGGTACAATTTAGCAATGGGGATGAAATATAAACTAAAATATTATAACCACATCGAATGATAATGAAAAGAATATGAAAACAATGTAAAATAAAGGAAAAATGCACTTTTGAACTGCTATGTGTCGTCCCATGCTGCTATGCATCGACACATAGCTTCTCCTTGCCCCTGTAAAGTGAAATTTGTTCAGTATGAGTCGACCCATAATGGGATGTATCGACTCATACACCTTTTTTCATTGATGCAAAATGCGTATGTATTGACTCATAGGCCTTTCCAGCTTCTGTTTTGTGACCTGAACTCAGTATGGGTCGATGCATGAGGGTCATGTGTCGACTCATACCCTGTATTTTCACTAAGATTGGTCGACACATGTGGATATGTGTCGATACATACTGCATTTTTCTGCCTTAAACACCATTCTTTGCATACATCAGTTAGTTTTTAACATATAAATGAATAACATGAACAACAAATAAATGATTAACTTCAAAAATAGTGATTGCTACATCCTATAAATAGAAAAGTTGATGTATGGAAAAGGCAAGGTAAAGATGACTTACCTTGAAACTTCACTTTAAGTTTTGAGTCCAAATACCCTTCAAGATGTTGTATGAACCTTAAGGAAGCTCCAACAGGCTCCTAGACTTCTTTTTTTATTGAAGGTTACTTGAACGACCTCTGTGTGGTATGAAATGTTTGGATGGTTTTTAGATGGAACTTGAAAAGTATGAGAGTTTTAAAAGTTTAGACTTCAAAACTCAAGAGTTGAGGTTTTATGGACTGTTATGGCTTTTTGTGAATATAAGATTTTAAGGGTTTATCAATACAAACTACTGTCTGTTCACTCTATTTTTCTAACTCTTTTTCCAACCTCTTTTTCCAACCTTATTTCCAACTCCTTTCTCTTGCAACTGGCCTCTCTATTTATAGAGAAGGTTTGAGATTTGAAACTCAGATTTTTAATCACATGTTAAGGCTAGGTTAGATTTGTACATGAAGCAAGCTTGAAGATTATAGTTCCAATGCTTTGTACTTTGTTGCATAGAGATGTTGGACACTTTAAGCATGCCTTTCTGATTTTTTCATGTTGAGTGTGATTAGAACAACAAGTTAGAGGCTCAAGAAATTGACTTTATGATTAAAGTGAACTTTGCAAGAATGGCAATGGTGCCTTTGTGCCAAAAATAGAAAGATCACTTGAATAATGCTTAAACCCAATGGACCATAGCTCAAAAGTTTGTGTAAGCATTAAATTATGGTAATATTTACAAGTCACAAGGCCTGCAAATTGGAGATTATGCAGCATGGGTTAAGATTTTTGTCCCTTGTTCATCACAAATCTGCCTTGTAAATCAAGAATTAATGTCCAACTTCAGATCCTTATATCTCCTAACTCAAATAAGATAAATTCATGTTCTTGGATGTTTTGGAAAGCTTGAAACATCCTCTATAACTTTCATGTTGGCCACTTTTGTTGAATCAAACTGGAACTTGATGAAAAATGGGCAAGAAGTTGGGATAAAAAACCTGACCAAAACTTATGAAAATTTCTCTAAGTGTTAAATGAAAATGTCATGACTTCATGAATTCATAACCTGAAATCCAAGCCTGTTTAGCTGAAGTTGTATGAAGAAATGTTGTAGATATTATGGAGATCTACAACTTTCATGTTGGAAGCTTCTCTTGAATCATCTTGCATCAAGGTGAAAAGTTGGCATGAAGAAATGAGATTACCATGTATAAAAAACACTTAGAAAAATTTCTAAGCCTTGAAGAGTTTGAACTTTCACATTGACTTTTGACTTTCTTGATTTCTTGATGATCAAGCTTCATATTTTTGAATGTCTTGATGAATTTGATCTTTGGCACTTGATTTTGACTAAAAAGTCAAAGTTTGACTTTTCAGTATACAGTTGACTTTTGATTAGTTGACTAAGAAATTCATCTAACAATCCAATGGATTTGCCATGTTCTGGACCATGTCACTAGGTCAAAATGATGCAATTGGACTCTTGAGATCATGCTTCAAACCAGATGATCATTTGCTAGGTCAAAAGCAGAAATTGCCCTTTCTCAGTCAAAACCCTAATTTTGACCATTTTGCCCTTGTGCCAATTTCAAGCCTAAATTGATGTATCAGTGCTGCAAACTTGACGTCTTAGAATATCTTGTGAGCAAATACTTGACAAATGAGAGGGTAAATTTTTGGGTACAACAGCTGCCCCTGTTCAATCTTCTTAAACCTGAAGAGTTAGATTGGCGAGTTTTGCCATTCGCGACTCGAAGGTAGAAGATGATTGGACATTAGAGTGCCCAGAAATTTGCACTCAGCGATGCAATGATAGGAGGAATAGGCTTAAAGATGCCATTTGGAGAGGTGATAGAATCTTGTTGTAGATGGGCTTGTAGATGCCATCCAAGAATGCTTGTTGAATTATAATTTGTAAGTTGAAAGAATGAGTATCAGAATTGCGTCCATGTCTGGAGTGTATTTGAGTTGTATCTGAAAGCTATATCAGAATGAAATCCGTATCTGGAGCGTATCTGAACTGTATCTGTAAGTGAACTCTGAATAAGTATCAGAATGACATCTGTGTCTGGAGCGTATCCGCATTGTATCTAAAAGCTGTATCTGAATGAGTATCAGGATGGCGTCCGTATCTGGAGCGTATCTGAACTGTATCTAGAAGTTGAATTTGAATGAGTATCAGGATGGCATCCATATCGGGAGCGTATCTGAACTGTATCTAGAAGTTGAATCTGAATAAGTATCAAAATGGCATCCGTGTCTAGAGCGTATCCGCATTGTATCTGGAAGTTGTATCTGAATGAGTATCAGGATGGCATCCGTATCTGGAGCGTATCTGAATTGTATCTAGAAGTTGAATTTGAATGAGTATCAGGATGGCATCTATGACTGGAGCGTATCTGAACTGTATCTGAATGTAAAATCTGAATGAGTATCAGAATGGCTTCCGCGTCTGGAGCATATCTGAACTGTATCTGAATTTGAATATCTGAATGAGTATCAGAATGACATCCATATCTGGAGCGTACCTGAACTGTATCAAAAGGTTGAAATTGAATGAGTATCAGGATGGCATCCGTGTATGGAGCGTATATGAACTGTATCTAAAAGCTGAATCTGAATGAATATCAGGATGGCATCCGTATCTGGAGCGTATCTGAACTGTATCTGATTGCATATTGTTAATGGTAGTTGTTAATCTTATCCTGAAAAGGGTAAAATGTTAGCTGAAACACAGAGTTATATTGCATGCGATGCATGATGCAATGTATTTAATCAATGTTTATGATGTATGGATGTAATGTATACGCATGTAAGCTAATTTGTTGTATTGCTGCCTGATTGAGGAAAATAAATCCCTGAAAGCTGCTGGGGATATATGGACTCTTCATGTCTTGAAGCTTGAAGTTTGAAGTACTGGAAAAAATTCGTCTGTGAGGGTAATGCCAAATATTGCTTTTGAGGAATCCTGAGAAATTTGACGATCTCTACTGGGGATTAATAATTTGAAGTTTTATTCCGATGGGGATTATTGAAAAACTCTATGGGGAGTAATTATGGAATGGCCTTGAGATATTTTCCTATCCTTTCGACATATCAGGAATTGTCTCTTTCTCGTTTTGTTTATTTGTAAACAGTAATTATGTTTAAATGCATATGTTCATTAATGAATCTTTGGACGTTTTTGCAAATAAAACACAAGTGTAAAGAAAAAGACAAATAGTTTTCTGTACTTTCAAAGAGATATCTTCGTATTGACTTTGAACAAGTATTTTGTATAAAGGAGACAATCATTCTAGTAAGAGAATGATGCCATAAAAAGGAAAAAAAACTTTATACAAAGAAAGATAGATATGTGTACTAATCCCATGGGGTTTCCATTCTGCTATAGCCTCCGTATCTTCGAATACCTTGTCTAATTGTTGCTTCGTCTGAAGATGATTTAATCAATCAGAAACTCTGAGTCTGTCAGGAGAAGTCAAGAGGTTATCCTCAAAGTGATCCGACGAGACATAGTCATACACTTTAATTCCCTAACTTTTTCCTGGACCGCCCTTTCGGGTTTTCAGTCCACCGGGAAACCCTTTTTTGCCCAAGTCGCCCTTTCGGGTTTTTGACTTGCCGGGTGTACAATTTTTTTATTATTTTATCCCTAATTTTTGCCTGAACCTTTTGGTTCGACTAGATTCCCTTGTTATTCCTAGGTGTGTAAACCTAGCGGGTCTCTTATGCATATTATCTTTTGACTATGTCTGCGTTCGCAGGGTGTGGCAGTTCGTCATCATCCATGGTGGTTAAGATCATTGCCCCACTGGAGAAGATGTTCTTGATTACAAATGGTCCTTCATAGGTAGGAGTCCATTTGCCCCTGGGATCACTTTGTGGCAAGATGATGCGCTTGATCACTAGATCTCCAACTTGATATACTTGGCGTCTGACTTTCTTGTTGAAAGCCTTGATCATCCGTTTTTGATACATCTGACCATGGCAAACAGCAGTAAGTCTCTTTTCATCAATTAAGTTCAGTTGATCAAGTCGAGTCTGGATCCAATCATCCTCATTCAAACCTGCCTCCTTCATAATTCTCAAAGAGGGGATCTGAACCTCAATAGGCAAGACATCCTCCATGCCATAAACCAAAGAATAGGGTGTTGCCCCAGTTGATGTGTGAGCCGTGGTACGATACCCGTGGAGAGAAAATGGTAGCATCTCATGCCAATTCTTATAGGTAACTTTCATTTTCTATATGATCTTCTTAATGTTTTTATTTGCGGTTTCAATAGCACCATTCATCTTTGGCCGATAGGGGGGTGAATTGTGATGCTAAATCTCGAACTGCTCGCATAAGGCGGTGATCATAGTATTGTTAAGGTTGGTACCATTATCAGTGATGATCCTTTCTGGGATATCATACCGGTAAATAAGATTCTGCTTGATAAGGCGGGCAACAACATTCTTAGTAACGGATGCGAAGGAAGCTGCTTCGACCCATTTTGTAAAATAGTCAACGGCTACTAGAATGAAGCGGTGTCCATTGGAGGTTGTTGGCTTGATCTCTCCAATCATATCAATTCCTCACATAGAAAAGGGCCAAGGAGCCGTCAAGACATTCAGAGGAACCGGAGGCACGTGGACTTTGTCAGCATAAATTTGACAGTTATGATAGGTTCGGGAGTGTTGATAGCAATCTGCTTCCATTGTAGACCAATAATAGCCTGCCCGTAGGATTTTCTTCGCCATCGTATGCCCACTGGAGTGAGTTCCAAAAGTACCTTCATGTAATTCGGCCATGATCTTTTCAACCTCGATCTTATCCACACACCAGATCAGAATGGAGTCATGATTGCGTTTGTACAGGATGCCATTACTCAGGAAGAACTTAGCCGAGAATCTCCTTAAGAACTTTTCATCATTGATTGACGCTCTTTCTGGATATTCTTGAGCCTCGAGATACCTCTTGACTTCATGATACCAAGGCTGGTCCACTACCTCTTCAGTATTGTGGCTAGAGCATCTGCTGGCTGATTTTCTTCTCGCGGGAAATGCTCAAAGGTAGTCTCCTCAAAATGTGGTAGCTATGTCAAAACATGTTCTTTGTAAGGGATTAGGTTTGGGTGCTTAGTGTCCCATTCTCCTTTGATCTGACTGACGACCAAAGCTGAATCTCCAAACACATCTAAAGACTTGATTCCCAAATCTATGGCAGCCTTGAGACCAAAGATGCATGCTTCGTATTCTGCCATATTGTTCGTACAGTTGAAGCAAAGTCTGGCAGTAAAGGGAGTATGACACCCTTCCGGAGATATGATTACAATGCTGATACCATTACCGAGTGCATTGGATGCTCCATCAAAGAATAGGGTCCATCGGGATCCTTGTTCAGGCCCGTTATATGGTCTGATTTCTTCACAGTTGTCTAATGTCATGATGTCTTCATCCGGGAATTCAAACTTCATAGACTGATAATCTTCTACAGCTTGATGAGCAAGATGATCAGCTAGCACACTGCCCTTTATAGCTTTCTGGGTAGTGTACTGTATGTCATATTCTGTTAGGATCATTTGCCATCTAGCTATCCTTCCAGACGGAGTAGGCTTTTTGAAGATGTACTTTATCAGATCCATCTTAGATATCAATAAAGTGGTATGAGTCAACATATACTGTCTTAGCCGGCGAGCAGCCCATGCCAGAGCGCAACAAGTTTTCTCAAGCAGTGAACATCTGGTTTCACAGTCGGTAAAATTTTTGCTCAGGTAGTAAATAACATGCTCTTTTCGGCCCGACTCGTCATGCTGCCCCAATACACACCCCATTGAGTTCTCCAAAACGGTCAGATACATGATTAGTGGTCTTCCCTCGACTGGTGGAATCAAAACAGGAGGTTCTTGTAAATACTCTTTGATTTTGTCAAAAGCAATCTGACATTCATCATTCCATAGGACTACTTGATCTTTCTTCAATAATTTGAAGATCGATTCACAAGTAGCTGTTAGGTGAGAAATGAATCGGGCAATATAGTTCAGGCGTCCCAAGAATCATCTGACTTCCTTCTCAGTACGAGGAGCAGGCATTTCTTGTATCGCTTTAACCTTGGCAGGATCAAATTTGATGCCTTTGTTGCTGACAACAAAACTTAGGAGTTTACCGGACCGTACTCCAAATGTGCACTTGTTTGGATTCAACCTTAGTTTATACTCCTTCAACCTCTCAAACAACTTTTGCAAGTGATCAAGGTGCTCCTCTTCAGTTTGTGATCGGGCTATCATGTCATCTACGTAGACCTCTATCTCATGATGTATCATATCATGGAATAAAGCTACCATGACACGTTGATAGGTTGCCCCAACATTCTTCAGTCCGAATGGCATCACTTTGTAGCAGAATGTGCCCCATTGGGTGACAAATGTAGTTTTCTCCATGTCCTCAGGTTCCATTTTGATTTGGTTATAACCTGAGAATCCGTCCATGAAGGAAAATACTTTGTGCTGGGTCGTATTGTCAACCAGGATATAGATGTGGGGAAGTGGAAAATCATCTTTAGGGATGGCCCTGTTTAAATCTCTATAATCCACACACATTCGTACTTTGCCGTCCTTTATAGGCACGAGAACAATGTTGGCAACCCATTGAGGATAGGAAGTGACATCCAAGAATCTAGCATTGAACTATTTCATAACTTTCGCTTTGATCTTCTCCGACATGTCAGGTCTCATGCGGCAGACTTTTTGTTTCACTGGTGGACAGTCTTCTCTTGTGGGCAGACGATGTACCACGATATCTGTATCAAACCCTGGCATGTCTTCGTATGACCAGGCAAAGATCTCAACATAATCATGCAATACATGAATTAGACGCTCCTTGACACTCGGCTCTAGATTGGCACCCACTTTTATTTCCTTTCTATCTTCCTCGGTACCCAAGTTGATTGTATCCAAAGGTTCCTGATGAGGCTGAATAGCTCTTTCCTCTTGTTGTAGTAGTCTGGCCAATTCCCCCGGTACTTCACAATCTTCCTCACCTTCGTCTTCGACTTGGTAGATTAAGTCTTCAGATTCACTAAAGGCCATAGAAGTATCGTTACCCATGGGATCTGGAATGGAGGGGTACCTGCATTTGTGAGTGTGGGTGTGTGTAAGGGTATAGACATCTTTAAACAATAAAATGTAAAAGAAAGACAATGAGCACAAAAAGTTTGTATGTGAAAAACGTCCATGATTCATTGAATGTCATATGAAGATGAAATAAAAACCCTTACAAATGGACCATTGTGCCTCGGGTAAGACACAAGGTTGAAAATGTACGAATTGTTTGTGAATATTACAAGCCCAACAGAAATGTAAAAGATAAATTACTGAGAGATGAAAGTTATTGGGATAAAGTCTCTGGCTTCCCAATTGTGGAGTCCTCCGTTGATAGTAGGAAATATCCAATCCTCCAAGCTTCCATCTTCTTCACTGTCTTCCACTACGTTGACCTCTTGGTTGCTAATCTTCAAAGGTGGCCCTCCAGCACGGGCACGATGCACAGCCTTCTGAGCACTTGAAGTAAACCTTAAGCCAAACCTGTCAGATTTATACGGAATGTCTGGAAGCTGCCCCCAGATGGTGCATCCACCCTACTCTACTACTGCCTTGGCGTCCTTTAGAGATGACATTCGAAGCGGAGGTCTTGTGATCTTGGGGAACGAGGATACCGTCTTGGTTACTGCTACCTCTTGAGAGACTTCTTCGAAATGTTGAAAGGAGTTTCAATGAATTCACCATCCAATTCCATATACCGAAAAGAATTTAGGTGGCTAATCATGTACTCTTCCTCTCCATGGACAGTGATAATCTTTCCATGGACCGGGTATTTCAGCATCTGGTGTAGTGTAGAGGTGACATCACCAACATTATGGATCCAGGGCCGTCCTAGCAGACAAGAGTAAGAGGGGAGGATGTCCATTACATAGAAAGTTGAGTTGAAAGTCTGAGTTCCCACTTTTATGGGGATGTCCACCTCCCCGTGGACCATCCTCTTTGAACCATCAAATGCTCTCACGACTATGTTACTGGGTTTCAATGTCAATCCTTCACAATCTAATCTGTAGATAGCTTTCTTCGGTAGAACGTTCAAAGATGAGCCAATGTCTACCAAGACATGGGCCAGAGTTGTTCCTCTACACTCCACAGAGACATGTAATGCCTCGTAGTGTTTTCTCCCTTTCAGTGTCAGGTCAGCATCAGAGAAGCCTAAGCCGTTATCAGCGGTCAAGCTGGCCACACAATCTTGGAATTGGTCAATGGATGTCTCTTGTGGCACATGGGCTGTCTTCAGAAACTTCACCAGAGCTTTCGCATGTGCCTCAGAACACAGCAGCAATGCAAGCATGGAGATCTTGGAGGGAGTTTGCCCCAACTGTTCAACCACGTCATAGTCACTCTTCTTTATTATTCTCAGGATCTCCTTCATTTCCTTTTTGGAGGTTTCGGGGATGGTCAGTGGTTGAGCCTTCGTCCGGACAGGCTCTTCTTGAATCCCTTTTCCTCGAATATCAGCAGTAGAGGTATTGGTAGGGATAACAGCAGGGGTTGTGTTGTCTTTTCCAGCAGGTGCACTTGCAGATATGATTATTGGCATGTAGGTAACTTTGGAGCAGTCGCGGGTCCAAAAACTGCCTTTGGAGGGGAAATTTCTGGAGAGAAGATTCTACCACTATGGGTAATCTTGCTAGTTCCGAAAATATTGCTAATTTCAGAGTCTTCTTCTTTGGAGCTCACTTCTTCGGCAGTCAGTCCGTCTTGTTTGATACCATGGTAGTAGATTTCTCCACCGTAATTCCATGGTACTATTTTATCTGATTCATACGGGACCGGCCCGGGCATTGTGATCTTAAGAGGAGTAGTTTTTGGAACCGATGTAATCCTAACGGGTCTTTTAGGAACCCTGGAAGGATTGGCGGAGATGGTTATGATTGAAACGTCTTCAACAGGAATAGGTAAAACGGGAGCATTTTCAAACAGAATTTCTTGATTGTCTATCAGGGGTTGAATGCCGGTCTTCAACAGAGGGCAAACAGTTGGTGAGGATAAGCAATGATGGCAGTCTTCATTTCAACCTGGGAATACACCAGCTTTCAACAATTTATCTTAATGATTGGGAGTGGAGTCAAGAGTTCATCCACTGGTAATAAACAAATCTTCCTCGATAGCATTGGTATTGTGACCATGCCTAGGCATCGGAGCAGAAATGACATTTGGTTTCTCAGGCGCATCAAACTCAACTTCTTTTGCATCTATAAGGTCTTGAATTTTGTTTTTCAGGGCCCAACAGTTGTTAGTGTCGTGACTCGGACTTTCGGAATGATATGCGCATCTAGCATTTGGGTGATAATGAGGGGACGCGGTGTTGGGATTCTTTGGGGCCTCCTTTAAAGTTGCCAGATTCAATTTCAAAAGATGTGGTAAAACCTGGGCTAGAGTCATATTAATTCTGGTGAATTGCCGGACTTGCCTTTCCACCCTCAGTTGGTTACTTCTTGGTTGATCAGATGTAGGCTTTGGGATCATAACGGCCCCCACCGTTGGTCGACGTTCAGTTCTTCCTTGATTCCTTTATGAATAAACAACAGATACCTCCTTCTTCCCAGTGAAAGGCTTTCTCACAGCTGTAGAGGCAGACGCATCCTTCTGAATCTTTCCGCTTTTTATACCAGCTTCCACCCTCTCTCCGGTTAATATTATCTCAGTAAACCCGGCAGATGAGCTCCCAATCAAATGGTTGAAGAAAGAGCCCGACAGAGTACCCAAGAACATATCCACCAACTCCCTTTCAGACAAAGGGGGTTGCACTCTTCCAGCTAAATCTCTCCATTTCTGTGTGTAATCTTTGAAACCCTCATTTGAAGCCATAGCCATACTCTGAAGTTGAGTACGGGTGGGCGCCAAATCTGCATTATACTGGTATTGCTTATAGAAAGTTGCAGTAAGTTCTTCCCAGTTATGGATGTCGGCCTTTTCCAATTGGTAAAACCAATCGAGTTATGTTCCAGATAAGCTATCTTGGAAAAAATGGACCCACAAGTCTTTATCGGCGGAGTGCGGATGAATCTTTCTCACGTATGATTGGAGGTGCATTTTAGGACATGACACCCCATCATATTTTGCAAATAATGGAACTTTGAACTTTGGTGGGATCACAATTCCCGACACTAGCCCCAATTCTTCAAAGCCTAGACCTGGTACTTTCTGTATTTCCATAACGTTCAGATGCTCTTCAAGATGTCTGTATTTATCATCCGCTGGAGGATACTGTTCCTCGGAGTAATCTTCCTCTTCCTCCTCCTCTTCTGATTCTGATGGAACTGCTGTTTCTTTTCCTTTTCTTTCTCCTTCATCAGATGTTGCTGGAAAATCCAAGGTTCTTCTAGCCTGTCCTTGAAACCTTCTCCCCATTATTACAACATCGGTTGGTTTCTTCTCTTTCTTTTTCTTCTCTTTTTCCAACAGAGTATTTAGCTCCTCTTGTCCTTTGGCCAAGGTTGTGAGTAACTGTTGAAACTGCATGTTTTAAGCTTGAAGATCTTTGACTGTTTGTTCGAGATCCATCTTACTGAAATAAACAATAGAGAGATGAGAAAACTTGTTGCAAAGACCTGTTTATGTTATGATGAATGATATGTGCATATGTAATGTTTTCAAGGATTTTAAAAGATTCAAGTTCGTTTTAAACAAAAAGGAAACACACGTTATATTAATAAGATAGAGTTTGAGTACATCAATGCTCCTTGGGCAAAATATTACAACACTCTAAGATAAAAAAGTAGTGCACATCCTCTTTGGTGCAATGTAGGCATTTAGAGTCTGCTCCTCATGAAGTAGCCTAGTGAGTTCCAAAACCTTCTTCTCGCTTGCGTAGAATTGGGATTCGAAATTATCACGCTCTCCTTTGAGTTGTATCCAATCCCTTTGTAGGTCTTCAAGAGATGTGGGCATGTCAGGATGTAGGATAGTGTATGGAACTTCTCCCTCCTTAACAGGCCCAATGATCACCGGGAGAATGGAAGGATAAGGAATCATAAGACTTTGAGCGCGTGTTCGTACCCACTTGAGGTAAGGCTCAAGAGGGATGGAATTCTTGTGTCCCAAAGTCTTGTTATCTACCTTGTTTAGCATCCTCCATGCTCGGATGAATCTCTGGTGAAGACCTTGATCGTCGTTGTCGTAGTCAAATACCAAGCCTTGAATCAGTATCTCGTGCGGGCCATCCCTTCGGGCATAACCAAAATGTCTTAGAGATAAGCATGGGTTGTAGGTGATGCCTCCCCTAATTCCAAGTAGAGGGACAATAGGAAATTCCGCACAATGGTCAATAATGATAACATTCTCTTTGGATCGAGAGCACCAATGAATATCTAAATGTTTGAGCGTCATTAATCTGTGACCACCTCAAACCTTGCTCGTTCTTTAAGACTGAATGGGCAAGATGAGAAATAAACCATCTTGTCAGGAAAGGAGTGAAACACATAAGTACACCTCTTTTCCTTATTGTACGAGTGTGAAAAGAGTGTAAGTTATCTCCAAGAAATGTAGGCACCGGATTGCGTGACATGAAGATTTTGACGGTGCTCACATCTATGAGCTGGTCAGGATTGGGGAACAAGACCATCCCATAGATAAGAAGAGCCAAAATTTCCTCAAATGCTTGTAATTCTTAGGAATTCCAACAGCTTTGGGCCTTCTCAAACAAGAACTTTGCTAAGAAACCTTCGACACCACTTCTAGCTTCCCAATGGGTTGTGACATCAGATGAGTGCAAGTGCATGGCTTGAGAAATCTCTTCTGGCTTTGGATCTCTTTCTGTACCGTTGAAAGGTAGTTGATTGAGAATGAGAATCCTCAAGAGTTGAGATAATTATTCCAAAGTGGGCACAAGTTGATAGTCGGGAAATGTGAAGCAATGATGCAAAGGGTCAAAGAATTGGAAGAGAACCTTCATCATGTCCTCCTTTTTGTTGTTTTGAATTTTAAGAAATAAACTATCCTAAATTAATTATTAAATTAAATTAATTAAACCAATTAATAAAATAAATATTTTTGGGTTTTTTGGTATTTTAAGAAAGAAAAATAAAATTGATCAATGTTAATAAAAACCTAATTATGTCTAAGTTAATTTTAATTATTGAAAAAAATATTAAAGTTATTCCTAATTAATGGCCTAAATTAATTAAATTAATATTTGTTAACAAAAAAAATAAAATAGTAAAATTTAATTTAATAAAGAAAATATTTTTTTGGTTTTAATTTTATAAAGAAAAAGATTTGATTGGTTAGTTAATAATAAAAATAATTAAACAAACAAATAAATAAAATAAAAATGAAATAGAAAGAGTTAGGGGGGGTTTGGGCCTGAATAGGAGGTCAGAATGGCAATTTGGGGCCTATTAACACGCTGGCCTGGTGGACTTTTTGGATTCCATGTGCGTCTTTTGACTTGGTCCATGGTAGACCATTATCTCTGGATCACCAGATTTGACCTATGGCCATCTGGCCATCAGATACTTGAGGACACATGATGAGCTCCACACCTAGATTTGCACTGGATTACCTAAAGGAAAAATATAACAAATAACATGGGGGACCTGGGATTCGAACTCAGGTCCTATAGGCGTTTGGATGCGCGTATTTACCACTCAGCCATTGTGTTTCAATTGTTAATATATATAAAACAATAAAAATAAAGGAAAAAATTAATATGCCAGAAAACATAAAATAAAGCACGCTATGTTTGAATGGGCCATTGGGGTATTGACACGTCTTTGTCTTCTTCCTCCCGTTCGTGGCTAAAACTCTGCAACACCTATAGCCATGGACACCGCCTGTCACTAAAGGTCGTGCATCCCTATAATCCACTGTGAGCCATGGGAATGAAATCTAAGGGCATGGTTGTGCTCGTCTCATCGTCCCAGTCACAACCATGCCCTTCTCATCAGCCAATTTTCCCTGAAAAAGAAATGCCCAAAAACAAAACACGAACCTTAGATATGGTACCTCACAGTATGAGTCACATAAACAAAATTGGATAATGTAAAAAGCTTAGAAACTTGATGAGGATCATGAATATGCAAATAGTTTGTACAAAAGATGCAGAAATAAAGATTTTTGAATTCAAAAAGAAGCGATTTTGTGTGACTTTTACAGTGCTTTTGAGCGTGTTTGAGAGCTTGCTTGGGATCCAGGAGGGTTATGTGATCACCCAGGAATTGATTGAGAGCGTCCTTGGCCTCTGAATTTGCCTCTAAGTGTGAATTTGAACTCAAGCTTTTTCACACTTTTTTCAAGTTTTTCTTTCAGTGTTCTTGCAGCCTCTAACCCTTGTAATCGTGCCTTAAGCTTCCTTATGTAATGTGGAAGGCATTAGGTTAACAAATATGCCTTGAATCTTCCCCATCAATGCATAAGATATTTGATTTGATTCACTTTTGAAAGCTTGCCTAATTTGTCAAAAATCCACTTTTTTGTTCATGATATGGTGAGATACGAATTTGATGCTGACCATGATGATGATTAAGTCCTGAAAATAGCAAAAGATCTCATGTAATCAAGTTTTGGGATTTTATTTGATTTAATTTGATTTAAAATGAAATAATTCAATAAAAAATCAAATAAAATAATAAAATAGATAAATGGACACAAGGATGAAGCTAGGACACGTGTGAAATCTGGCAAGTTCAAATCAAGTGGAAAAGAATGGGCCCATTTGACAAAATTTGAAGTTTTGGGGATAGTTGACTTTTGGCAATTTTGTAAAAATTCCCAACTTCAACAATGCATAACTTCTTCAATTTTGAACTTTTGGAAGTGTTTTTGGACTTTTTAGAAGGATTGAAATGTCCTCTAACCAACCCTTTTGGTCTCATCTCATTTTGATATTCCATGCTCAAGTTATAAGCTTTGGAAAAAAAGGTGTTTTTGTTGACTTTCAAAAATGACCTATAATGTCCAAATTTATAACTTCTTGTGAGTGCATTTTCTGATCTTGGGGTATGAATATGGATTATAGGAAATAGCATCCTCTTAAAAATTATATTTGGATGGGTCATTTCTCATAAAGTATGAGAAAGTTATGCTTGGTCAAAGTTGAGTTGACTTTTCCTACAAAACCCTAATTTAGCAACTTTTGAGTCTTGATGAATTTTGAGCAATCCTTGATGAATCATGATAAACCCTTGATTAAATGATGAAATATCCTTCAAAATGAGAATGTTGACAAAATGTCTTGAGGTTTGACTGTATTTGGGTCACAGTTGACTTTTGCCCTAGCACAGTCGATTTTTGGACCTTTTGAGCAATTGACTGAGCAAACTTCCTCTGCAAGGCTTGAAATTTGATATGGGTGACCTTGAGAACATATTAGGACATTAGGGAGAATTTGAGGTCATTTGGACTCAAGAGTCTTGATGCAACACAAAACCCTAATTTGGGGTTGACTGCCTTAGGAGATGATTTGTCTGGCCCACTCTTGAGCAAACTTGAGCAACTTGGAGATTTTTCTTGCAATGTTTTGAGAAATATGAGAGGGAAAATTTTGGGTTACAACAGCTGCCCTTGTTCAATCTTCTTAAACCTGAGGATGTAGATTAGCTTTCGTGCCTTTCGTGATCCGAAGGTGGAAGATGATTGAACACTAGAGTGCCCAGAAATTTGCACTCGCATGAAGTGGTATCAGCCTGGTGATATCGGGAATGGGCTTACAGACGCCATTTGGAGACTGTTTGTAGGAGGTCTGAACTTCGACTGGAATAAGAATCAGGGAGATCTTAGCGTTGATCTGACTGAACCAGAGAAGGTCTTGGATTAACTTTGACTCGATAAGAATCAGAAAAATCTTAGAATCGATTTAACTGAACCAGACGAAAGTCTTGGAATATCTTTAACTGGAATAAGAATCAGGGAGATCTTAGCATCGATCTGACTGAACCAGAGAAGGTCTTGGATTAACTTTAATTGGATAAGAATCATAAAAATCTTAGAATTGATTTAACCGAACCAGACGAAAGTCTTGGAATATCTTTAACTGGAATAAGAATCAGGGAGATCTTAGCGTCGATCTGACTGAACCAGAGAATGTCTTGGATTAACTTTGACTGGATAAGAATCAGAAAAATATTAGAATAGATTTAACCGAACCAGATGAAAGTCTTGGAATATCTTCAACTGGAATAAGAATTAGGGAGATTTTAGCGTCGATCTGACTGAACCAGAGAAGGTCTTGGATTAACTTTGACTAGATAAGAATCAGAAAAATCTTAGAATCGACTTAACCGAGCCAGACGAAAGTCTTGGAATATCTTCAACTGGAATAAGAATCAGGGAGATCTTAGCGTTGATCTGAATGAACCAGAGAAGGTCTTGGATTAACTTTGACTGGATAAGAATCAAAAAAATCTTAGAATCGATTTAACCGAACCAGAAGAAAGTCTTAGAATATATTCAATTGGAATAAGAATCAGGGAGATCTTAGCGTCGATCTGACTGAACCAGAGAAGGTCTTGGATTAACTTTGACTGGATAAGAATCAGGAAAATCTTAGAATCGATTTAACTGAACCAAACGAAAGTCTTGGAATATCTTTATGAGAAATCCGCTGAAACAACCCTCAATAGATGTAGTTTTTGAGGGGACTACCAGGTCATATAAGTAGTCAACGGTGTTTATTGATTCCTCTTTCCCTGAAAAGGTAAAGAGTTAGTCATATGTAATGTCATGATGTATGAAATGCATGATATATATCAAGCAATGATGCTCTCAAAATAAATGAGATTGTGTGGTATGATGCGTATATGCCTGTATCATGATGTATGGAAATGTAATGTTTCTAGCTGGGGAAAATAAATCCCGGATAGCTGCTGAAGAATAGAGCCGGATTCTTCGTTTCCGCTGGGGATGGCGAATGAAGAGAATAAACCTGCAGGAGAGGATGACTCCGTTGGGGGAATAAACTGATGAGGAGATTACTCTGTGGGGCAGAGATGTTCTGCTAAAGATTCCACTGATAAATTTCGTCAGGATGAATTATCGTTGCTGGTGATATTGAATCCTATTGGGGATTGAATTCTTGTTTGTGAAAGGAAAGAACTCCGCTGAGGATGATCTTCGGTTGCGACTTCTCTGGGAATAACCTTTTAGACTCTTATGGGGATAATCCTTTGAGTTCTGCTAGGAATGATCCTTTGAACTCGGCTGGGGAGATTTATTTTTGTACTCCGCTGGGGATAAAACTCCAGAGTCTACTGGGGATGATTCTCCCAACTCCGTTGGGGAAGCTTTTTCAGACTGCGCTGGGAAAATTAACTCCACTGGGGATATCTTGTACCCTGCCTGGGAGAATTCTTATATTCTATTGGGGAATATTAAGGCTGCCGGGGATATCAAGCCTTTTTAGTGCTGATGGTAGATAAACTCTGCTTGGGGAGAATATTATCGATTCATTCACAGTTGCAAGTCTCAGCTGAGGAGAGTTATCATTACTGTCTTACTCTGCGGGGAGTGAAAGTATCTTAGCCATATTCTTCAGCTGAATCTACCTTTGTACCTGGTGGACAGAGCAACTGTATAGTTTGGATAATTTTTATTGCCCCTGTTTCTGATGTTACCCGTAATCGTCTTTTGTTTCGCATGTAAATATTCATGAGCAGCAATTAATGTCAAATGCATATATCAAAAATGAACATTGGACGTTCTTTGCAAATCAAAACAGATAAAGAAAAAACAGTTTGAAATTTCTTTGAAAATGAATTGTATTGATTTTGCAGTTTGGCCTGTAAATAGGCGTTTTTGTACAAGAGGCTGACGTCCTAGTAAGAGAATGCCGCCGAGCAGATAGAATTTACACAAATTGTGAAAAACAAAATAGCTATGTGAACAATCCCACTGTGTTCCAACTCTGTTATTGCCTTTATGTCCTCGAGCATCTCATCACTTTGCTACTTGGTTGAAGGTAGATCAGATTGAATAGTGTCGTCCGAGCTTGATAGTCGATATCGAAGTCTGGATGCAAGGTGATCCAACGAGACATAGTGTTATGCTTTGATCCCTAATTTTTGCCTGGACCTCCCTTTCGGGTTTTCAGTCCACCGGGATACCCTTTTTTGCCCAAGCCGCCTTTTCAGGTTTTCGACTTGCCGGGTGTACAATTTTTTTCATCCCTTATTTTTGCCCGAACCCTTTTGGTTCGTCGGGAAGCCCTTATTTTTGCCTAGGCCAGTCAACCTAGCGGGTCTTTGATTATGCGTAGTATCTTTTCATTATGTCTGCATTGACGAGGTGAGGAAGGTCGTCACCATCCATGGTGGTTAGAATCATAGATCCTCCTGAGAAAATGTTCTTAACCACAAATGGCCCTTTGTAAGTAGGGGTCTATTTTCCCCTGGGATCACCTTGAGGTGGAATGATGCGTTTGATAACCAGGTCCCCAACTTGATACTCTTGTCGTCTAACTTTCTTGTTAAATGCCCTGATCATCCGTTTTTGGTACGTCTGACCATGACAAATAGCCGTAAGTCTCTTTTCATCGATTAAGTTCAATTGATTAAGCCGGGTCTGAATCCAGTCATCTTCGCTCAAAGTTGTATCCTTCATAATTCGGAGAGAGGGTATCTGAACTTCGATGGGCAAGACTGCCTCCATGCCATAAACCAAGGATTAGGGTGTTGCCCCTGTTGATGTCCGTGCTGAGGTCTGGTACCCATGGAGAGCAAACGGTAACATCTCGTGCCAGTCTTTGTATGTCAGTGTCATCTTCTGCACAATCTTCTTAATGTTCTTATTAGCCGCTTCAACAGCCCCATTCATCTTCGGTCGGTAAGGAGAAGAGTCGTGATGTTGTATCTTAAACTGCTTGCAGAGCTCAGTGATCATTTTATTGTTGAGATTGGTACCATTGTTCGTAATGATCCTCTATGGTACACCGTATCGACAAATTAGATTATGCCGAATACACCGTGCCACGACGTTCTTGGTTACAGTAGCAAAGGAAGCTGCTTCAACCGACTTCGTAAAGTAATCGATAGCTCCAGGATGAAACGGTGCCCATTGGATGCCGTAGGTCTGATCTCGTTGATCATATCAATGCCCCACATGGAAAAAGGCCAAGGAGTTGTCAAGACGTTCAGAGGAACTGGAGGTATGTGCACCTTATCAGCATAGACTTGGCACTTGTGACAGGTCCGAGAATGCTGATAACAGTCGGCTTCCATAGTGGACCAATAATATCCTGCCTGAAGGATTTTCTTTGCCATGGTGTGTCCACTGGAATGAGTTCCAAAATTACCTTCATGTAACTCTGTCATGATCTTTTCTGCTTCGTTCTTATCCACACATCGCAGTAAGGTTGAATCATGGTTACGCTTGTAAAGAATGCCATTGTTGATGAAGAACTTTGTCGCGAACCTCCTCAGAAACTTCTTGTCATTAACAGATGCACCCTCAGGGTACTCCTGAGCCTCAAGATACCTTTTTACTTCATGAAACCAGGGCTTTTCTGTTACCTCTTCAGTCTCAATGTCACAGTAATGTGCAGGTTCATCCAATTTTTCAATGATAATCCGGGGAGCCTCGTTGTCCCAATTGACTTTGAACATAGAAGACATCGTAGCCAGCGCGTCCGCCAACTGATTCTCCTCTCTATGGAAGTGTTCAAAGGTTATCTCTTCAAAATGTGGAAGCAACGTCAATACATACTCCTTGTAAGGAATAAGGTTTGGGTGTTTCATATCCCACTCGCCTTTGATCTGGCTGATCACGAGAGTGGAATCTCCGAAAGCACTCAAGAACTTAATCCTTAGGTCAATTGCTGCTCGAAGACCCATGATGCACGCTTTATGCTCCGCAATGTTGTTGGTGCAGTTGAAACATAGTCGGGAGGTAAACGGAGTATGAGAGCCTTTAGGAGATATGATCACGACGCCAATGCCATTACCCAAAGCGTTTGAAGCTCCATCAAAGTACATAGACCATCGGGATCCTTCCTCAGGTCCTTCATCCGGTCTAGGTGTCTCACAATCAGTCACTATCATGATATTCTCGTCCGGGAATTCAAAGTTTATAGACTGGTAATCATCCACTGCCTGATGTGCCAAATGGTCTGCTAACACACTTCCTTTAATTGCCTTTTGGGTCGTATATTGGATGTCATACTCAGTCAAGATCATCTGCCATCTCGCTATTCTTTCGGACAAGGCAGGCTTTTTGAAGATATACTTGATTGGATCCATCTTCGATATCAATAGAGTAGTGTGAGTCAGCATATATTGTCTCAGACGGCGAGCAGCCCATGCCAAAGCGCATCAAGTTTTCTCGAGCAGTGAGTATCGGGTCTCACAGTCGGTAAACTTTTTGCTAAGGTAATAAATAGCATGCTCTTTTCGGCCAGACTCGTCATGTTAACCTAGCACGTACCCCATTGATTTGTCGAGCACTCTCAAGTATAAGATCAAAGGTCTCCCTTCATTTGGAGGCATCAGAATGGGTGGCTCTTGGAGATACTATTTAATCCTTTCGAAAGCGGCCTGACATTCATCGTTCCAACATACTACTTGATCTTTCTTTAGTAGCTTGAAGATTGGCTCACAAGTAGCAGTCAGGTGCGAGATGAATCGGGCAATATAGTTCAGACGTCCTAGAAAGCCTATGACTTCTTTCTCTATTTGGGGAATTGGCATTTCCTGTATATCTTTCACCTTTGCAGGATCCACTTGAATACCTTATCGCTTACGACGAAACCCAGCAGCTTACCAGATCTCACCCTGAAGGTGAACTTGTTCGGGTTTAATCTCAGCTTGTACAATTTCAACCTGTCAAATAACTTCTGCAGATGGTCAAGGTGTTCTTCTTCAATCTGAGATCTTGCAATCATGTCGTCGACGTATACCTCAATCTCGTGATGGGTCATATCATGGAACAAAGCAACCATGGCACACTGATATGTTTCCCCAGCATTTTTCAATCCAAAGGGAATGACCTTGTAGCAAAAGGTACCCCACTGAGTAACAAAAGTTGTCTTCTCCATGTCTTCAGGTGCCATCTTAATCTGATTATAACCGGAGAAACCATCCATAAAGGAGAATACTTTGTGTTGAGCGGTGTTGTCAACCAGAACGTCGATATGAGGTAGAGGAAAATCATCCTTGGGTCTCGCCCTATTCAGATCCCTATAGTCAACACACATTCGAACCTTACCATCCTTCTTCGGTACAGGAACCACGTTGGCCACCCACTGTGGGTAAGAAGTAACTGCTAGAAAACTGGCGTCAAACTATTTCATAACTTCATCCTTGATTTTCTCAGACATCTCTGGGCACATTCGGCGGACCTTCTGTTTCACTGGAGGACAGTCTTCCTTGGTAGGCAGGCGGTGAACCACAATATCGGTATCCAACCCAGGCATATCTTCATAAGACCAGGCGAAGATCTCAACGTAGTTATGCAGCATCTGAATCAATCGTTGCTTCACATTAAGCTCTAGATTTGCACCAATCCTGACCTCTTTCTTGTCTATCTCTGTACCCAGATTCACTGATTCCACCGACTCTTCGTGCGACTGAACAACCCTCTCTTCCTGAAGTAACAGTCTTGCAAGTTCACCCGACACTTCGCAATCATCTTCACCTTCATCTTTAGCTAAGTTGATCGGACTTTCGAAGTTATAACTGGCAGTAGCAGAGTCGTTACCAGTGAGATCCAGAGTGGATGTAGACCTGTATATGTGAGTGTGTGTAAAATAGCTGTTTTACAATATGTAATAAAAGAAAAACAAGGAGCGCAAAATTTGAAATGCAAGAAACGTCCAATGCTTTTATTAATGATATATGTAAATGACACATAAAGCCCTCATAAATGAGGCCACGGTGCCCCGGGTAAGACATCGGGCCGTAAAGTTTAAAACATTGTCTTTTACAAATTCAAAACAAAAGTCTCATTACTGGGTAACAAAAGAAATTGGAATGAAGTCCTTTGCGGTCCAGTTGCTTAGTCCTCCATCAGTAGTAGGATAGATCTAACTGTCGAACTCAGACTCTTCAACGTCGTCTTCAATGGCATTCACTCCTGAATTGCTGATGAACAGGGGAGGTCTTCCGATGCGTGCATTCCGAACAACCTTCTCAACTTCTACAGTGAAACCCAAACCAAACTTGTTAGTCTTCTGTACAAAATCATGGAGTTGTCCCTAATCTGCACACCCACCTTTCTCAACAACAGCTCGGACATCCTTGAAGGAAGCCATCTTCATAGGAGGATCTTCAACAACAGTCTCAGTTGATGCCAGCGTCAGGGGAACCTCTTCAAAATGTTGAAACGGGGTCTCAATGAACTTCCCATCCATCTCTACATATCGGAAAGAGTTGAGGTGGCTCACCATGTACTCCTCCTCTCCTTGTAATGTCACAATCTTCCCTTTCACTGGGTACTTCAGCTTCTGGTGGAGCGTAGACGTTACTGCCCCAGCTTTGTGGATCCATGGATGACCCAACAAACAAGAATAAGATGGTCGAATATCCATCACATAGAATGTAGAGGTGAAAACCTGAGAACCATCCTTAATCAGAATATCCACTTCTCTATGCACCATCCTTTTAGACCCATCGAAGGCCCTGGAGACAATGTTGTTTGGTTTCAACTCCAACCCTTCACAGTCCAACCAGTCTAGAGCTTTCTTAGGCAAGAAGTTCAATGAGGAACCAGTATCCACTAATACATGAGCAAGAGTAGTTCCCCTGCATTCAATGGAGACATGTAGGGCATCATTGTGATTCTTCCCTTTAGCAGTCAAGTCGGCGTTAGAGAAACCCAACCCATTATCAGCAGTCAGACTAGCCACGCAATCTTTAAACTGATCAGTAGATGTTTCTTGAGGTACGTGTGCAGTCTTCAGGAATGCAATCAGAGCCTTGGCATGGGCTTCTGAGCATAGAAACAGTGATAACATAGATTTTGGATGGGGTTTGCCCCAACTGCTCGACTACATTGTAGTCGCTCTTTTTGATGATCTTTAAAATCTCTTCCATCTCTTGTCTAGAAGCTTCAACAGTAATCGTCTTTGGTGCCCCCGTCTGGGCAGGCTCATCAATAGGAACTTGAACAGGAATAGCAGCAGGTACACTGGAAGGTGTAATAACAACAGGTTTCTGAACAGTTGGTGGAAAGATATCAGGGGAGAAAATTCTTCCGTTGCGGGTGACTTTAGCAGGTCCAACAATATTGCTGACGTCAGTATCAGCATCCAACTCTTGTTTAACTCCATGAAAATAAACATCAGCCCCATAGTGCCAAGGGACAGCTTTATCAGATGTATAGGGGATAGGCCCAGGAACAGTGATGGTCAATGGTGCGATTCTTGGAACAGATGTAATTCTAACAGGCCTTCTCGAGGAAGCCTTGGAAGAATTGTCGAAAATGGTGATTATAGCAACTTCTTCAGTATGAACTAAAGGAACAACAGTCTTCTCAAACATAATTTCTTTACTATCCATCAGGTGTTGAACACCTGATTTCAAAAGATGGCAATTGGTTGGTAGGGCAGAACACATACGGCAACCTTCGTCACAACCTGAAAACAAACTGCCTGACAAAAGATTCTTCTTCACAGTCATCAAGGGAGTGGCAATATCTTTCACAGAAACCACAAACGAGTCTTCCTCTATATCATTTACTCCATGCTTGGGCATAAGAGCAGTCACAACATTAGGTCTTTCAGGCGCCTCAAACTCAATCTCCTTAGCATCAATTAAGTCCTGTATTTTATTCTTCAAAGCCCAACAATCATCTGTATCATGTCCCGGGCTATCTGAGTGAAAAGCACAACAGGCATTAGGGTTGTACTTAGGCGATGGAGTGTTGGGATTCTGCGGAGCCTCCCTTGGAGTTACTAGATTGGTTTTCAATAACTGCGGCAGAATCTGAGACAAAGTCATGTTGAGATGGGTGAATTGCCTTCGGGGCCTCTCGGCCCTTTGCTGATTGTTGCACTGAGGAGCACCAGTAGGTCTTGAAATGACCACTGCATTAACAGCTTGGCGGTGTTCAGGCCTATTCTGGCTTTTCAAACTGTAAACAGCACTGGAATCCTTCTTAAAAGGCTTTTTCTCGGTGCTCGATGAAGCTCCCTTTTGTATCTCACCAGATTTAATACCAGCCTCAATCCTTTCATCGGTCATAATTAGCTCTGTAAACCCAGACGAAGAGCTTCCAATCAGATGGTTGAAAAACGGACCAGACAAGGTCCCCAGAAACATATCCACTAGCTCCCTATCAGCCAAGGGTGGTTGCACTCTTCCAGCGATATCCCTCCACTTCTGAGCATAATATTTGAAACCTTCGCTCGTTCCCATTGACATACCCTGGAGTTGGGTACGCGTAGGAGCGAGGTCGGCATTGTATTGGTACTGCATGTAGAAAGCAGCATCCAAATCTTCCCAACTGCGGATACTGGCTCCTTCTAACTGGTAAAACCATTCAAGCTGATTCCCTGAGAGACTGTCTTGAAAGAAGTGGATCCATAGGTTCTTATCAGCGGTGTACGGCTGAATCTTCCTTACATACGACCGGAGGTGCAGTTTCGGGCAAGAAATTCCGTCGTATTTAGAAAAGGCTGGTGCTTTGAATTTGTGGGGAATCACCACCCCAGATGAAAGACCCAGATCTCTAAAGTCCAGACAAGGCACCTTCTGAACTTCCATCGCACTCAACCGGTCTTCCTGTTGCTTGTATCTATCCTCAGCCGGAGGATATTGGTCTTCGTCGAAGTCTGTCTCGTTGTCTAAAACCACAGAGCTATGAGCCCTCCTTTCTTCCTGACTATCATTCCCTCCAGATGAGGTGGTCAAATCAACTTCATCTCGTAGCCTGTTTCCAAACCTGTGACCTGTGTTAAACAGGACTGTCCTCTTCTTCTTCTTCTTCTTCTCTTTTAGAATAAGGGTCTTCCGATCTTACTGACCCTTTGCTAGATTCATGAACAACTCTTGGAATTGGGCATTTTGAGCCTGTAGAGCCTTGATTGCTTGTTCAGTCGATGGTTCGGAAGACATGATGCTGAAATAAACAGCGAAGAAGATAAGATACCTGTAAGGGTACCTGTTATGAAGTGCATGGGATGAAATGCGTATGATATGATTTCAAAGACATCGAGGGATTCAAATTCGTAAACAAGAAATGAAACACACTTTTATTAGATAAACTTGAAATTCAAATTGTTCAACAGATTCCCTTAAGGCGTTATAAGAAAGGAAATACTGAAAAGTAAATAAAAACTAGAAAGGAAATAATCAAAGGACAATCAGCGCTCCCATGGTCGTTTGCCTTTAGTGCTGACATAGTCATTGATGATCTGCTCCCTCTCCTGCTGCCTAGTCAACTTCTGAATCTTTCGCTCTTTCTCGTGATACTTTTCTCTATAAGTATCCCGTTCTTCCCTTAGCTGCATCCAGGACCTCTTCAATGCCCCAATGTCAGTAGGCATGTAAGGGTGGAGGATGGTAGGAAGAACCCCCCCTTCATTAGCAACTTCAACAATGATAGGCAAGACGGCTTCATACGGCATTCCCAGCTTTTGGGCACGGATACGAACCCATCTGAGATATGGCTCCATCGGAAGTGAAGTCTTTGGGCCCAGCTCGTGGGGATCAGATATGTGAACTCTATCCCAAGCCCTTATGAATCTGCGGCGTTGCTCGTCATTATCTCCTTGAAAATCAAAGATGTACTAGGCATTAGCAGCTCATGAGGTCCTTCCCTTCTGGCTCGCCCAAACTGACGTAAGGCCAAACATGGATTGCAAGTAATTCCTCCATGGGTTCCTATCAGTGGAACATTGGGGTATTCCCCACAGCGATTAATAACGACCACCTTGTCCATACCCTTAATAGTCCAAATGATGTCATTGTGAGAGAGAGACATAACCCTATAAGCCCAGCCCATGCCTTCCTTGTTTTTTAAAACAGATTTGGGGAGGTGAGAAATAAACCACCTCGCCAATAACGGAGCACAGCACATCAAGGTTCCCCGCTTCCGAGCAGTACGGGTATAAAGCTGATGAAGAATGTCACCCAAGAGAGTGGGTACAGGATTACCAGAGATGAAGATTTTTACTGCATTCACATCAACAAAGGAGTCAGAGTTAGGAAACAAAACCAAGCCATATATCAGAAGAGCCAGAATATCCTCGAATGCCTGGAAGTCTAGACTATCCCATAAATGATTAGCCTTACCAACCAAGAACTTAGTCAGAAAGCCCTTTGCTCCACTACGAGTTTCCCAATTAGCCATTACCTCATCCTTTGTCATATGAAGGGCTGAAGCAATCTCTTCTGGCCTAAGGATCTTCTCCCAACCTGTAAACGGGGTCTGCTCCAGAATAGAGATACTGAGCAGATCAGAGAAATCTTCCAAGGTAGGGACCAACTGGTAGTCCTGAAAAGTAAAGCAATGGTACAGTGGATCATAGAACTGGACTAGGACACTCATCATCTGCTCGTCTAATTTGGAGGTGACCAAACTGAGAAGATGCCCATGTCTTATGATGAAGGAGGTAGTATCAGAGATCTTTACAACCAATTCTTTAAGCATAGTGGGAACCTGGACAAAGTTGATCCGGATGGTGTTCCTACGGATGGGTGCCATGACCTACAAAACAGAACAAAGATGAATCCCTCATGTCTTTGAAATAGGTTAGTCCAATGCAAGATGTATGCAATGTTATGATGTCATGATGTCATGATAGAAAGCACACGACAAGTATCCATGAATAGAAAACATGGTAAAGGCACACAAGTCACACAAAGAGCCCTTAGATTTTAGGCTGGCAAGGAGTTTAGGTACTACCCTCTTTCAGTTCAGTTGGTTTTAACCTGTCCTAAAAATATTAACCGGGTTCTAGAGGATCTCAATATCACTGACTACCCTCGATCGGTCATAATTCCAGTTTAGCAACCTTTTCTTGCGGCCGGAATCATCGCGAGAGTTTAGTCTCAATGAGTGTAGCATACTGCTACTGTTCTATGGCCAAGTTGGTCAATTTAAAGGTTCTAAAGTCAGTTGGTGCTTAATGACCCCTTAGAAGACCCATATTCTCCTTGATCCAACACAAGGGATATCATTACAAACTAAAGTGCCACGCCAACGTAGCTACTGCTTCAACCGTATCGGTCTACGCCGTACAGTTCCCTCACAGTTTATTGCTACTTACCTAAAGGGTATCCCTAGATCCGGGTTAGGATCTATAGTAACTCCGATACAAGCCCACAAAGATAAATCATACAAAGCAAACAATTGAAAACACAATGATATAATCCTAAAGTACACCCCACTTATTAAGCGTCCCCCGCAGAGTCGTCCGTTCTGTGATACAGTGGGAAAAAACTGACTGTTTTTTGGAATGCTGGTTCGCATTTTGCGTTTGTTTTTTCAAAATGTCACGATAAGCAAGAGTCGCCATCGACTTTTATTTTATCCAATAAGGAAAGGAAAAAAGCACAGAAAAATTCCTTTTTCGAGATATTTCTCGGGTTCCGGGGGTAGATTATAGAAAGGGAAGGTGCTAGCACCCTTTCTATCCGTGGTTATCCACGGGCTCTTAGGTACTTGCTCAATTGTTTTCAAAATTGATTTCTTTGTGCTTGTGGGTTTGAAAAAAGTTTTTGTTTGAAAACTTCGATTTGACTCTTGTTTCTGTCCTCAAGAATGTATGAAGTGTTTTATGAAAACTTTGTTCGAAAAGTGTAAGTGTGAAAAGTTTTTGTTTTTTGAAAGAGCAAGTACTTAAGAACCATCTACCTACTCGAAAAAGGAATCGTTCTATGCTATCTTCTTTTAGACAATTTTATCCTACTATTGATGAGTAGGTAGCATCGTTGTTCGAGTTTGAGGGTCAATTCAAATGCGGGACTTACGATCATTAAAGCAATGTTAGGACGCCTTAGCGGTAACCCTAATGTCTTAGATCATTTGTTTGAGGCAACAATATCCGAGGCAACCGTTTCAAGGTGACTATGATCTTTGGACAAGAGGACGACCTCTAAAGTGACTTATACTTAATGAACGCGTTACGAAGGCAACCAAGTGGGGTGTACCCTAAGAGTGCTCATGTGCGAGTGTATTGTTTTGAGTTAATTTTTATCTTTGTACATGTTAATGGTGATCTATGTTGATTTTAGGTTAAACATTCATTCTTGTCATGCATCCCTATTATCAAACATCTAGTCGTTATATTTTGCGGAAAGTAAATTGCGGAAATTAAATTACAAGGCGTCGGGTATTTACATCGCCAAAAGAAACCCTTTAAAATTTAAATGCGGAAAATAAATAAAGCGGTAAAGATAGTCCTAATTATCTATTACATTCCGGAAACAAATACAATACTGAATAAAATGGATCGCGTGCGGGAAATTAAATCGAATGCGAGTTCTAGGGTTCTGACCCTTTGTTAAAGAAAAAAGATTTTTTGTTGTTTTGAATTTTAAGAAATAAACTATCCTAAATTAATTATTAAAATAAATTAATTAAACCAATTAATAAAATAAATATTTTTGGGTTTTTTGGTATTTCAAGAAAGAAAAATAAAATTGATCAATGTTAATAAAAACCTAATTATGTCTAAGTTAATTTTAATTATTGAAAAAAATATTAAAGTTATTCCTAATTAATGGCCTAAATTAATTAAATTAATATTTGTTAACAAAAAAAATAAAATAGTAAAATTTAATTTAATAAAGAAAATATTTTTTTGGTTTTAATTTTATAAAGAAAAAGATTTGATTGGTTAGTTAATAATAAAAATAATTAAACAAACAAATAAATAAAATAAAAATGAAATAGAAAGAGTTAGGGGGGTTTGGGCCTGAATAGGAGGTCAGAATGGCAATTTGGGGCCCATTAACACGCTGGCCTGGTGGACTTTTGGATTCCATGTGCGCCTTTTGACTTGGTCCATGGTAGACCATCATCTCTGGATCACCAGATTTGGCCTATGGCCATCTGGCCATCAGATACTTGAGGACACATGATGAGCTCCACGCCTAGATTTGCACTGGATTACCTGAAGGAAAAATATAACAAATAACATGGGGGACCTGGGATTCGAACCCAGGTCCTATAGGCGTTTGGATGCACGCGTTTACCACTCAACCATTATGTTTCAATTGTTAATATATATAAAACAATAAAAATAAAGGAAAAAATTAATATGCCAGAAAACATAAAATAAAGCACGCTATGTTTGAATGGGCCATTGGGGTATTGACACGTCTCTGTCTTCTTCCTCCCGTCCGTGGCTAAAACTCTGCAACACCTATAGCCACGGACACCTCCTGTCACTAAAGGTCGTGCATCCCTATAATCCACTGTGAGCCATGGGAATGAAATCTAAGGGCATGGTTGTGCTCGTCTCATCGTCCCGGTCACAACCATGCCCTTCTCATCAGCCAATTTTCCCTGAAAAAGAAATGCCCAAAAACAAAACACGAACCCTAGATATGGTACCTCACAGTATGAGTCACATAAACAAAATTGGATAATGTAAAAAGCTTAGAAACTTGACGAGGATCATGAATATGCAAATAATTTGTACAAAAGATGCAGAAATAAAGATTTGCAAATTCAAGAAAGAAGCGATTTTTTGTGACTCTTACAGTGCTTTTGAGCTTGCTTGGGATCCAGGAGGGTTATGTGATCACCCAGGAATTGATTGAGAGCGTCCTTGGCCTCTGAATTTGCCTCTAAGTGTGAATTTGAACTCAAGCTTTTTCACACTTTTTTCAAGTTTTTCTTTCAGTGTTCTTGCAGCCTCTAACCCTTGTAATCGTGCCTTAAGCTTCCTTATGTAATGTGGAAGGCATTAGGTTAACAAATATGCCTTGAATCTTCCCCATCAATGCATAAGATATTTGATTTGATTCACTTTTGAAAGCTTGCCTAATTTTTCAAAAATCCACTTTTTTGTTCATGATATGGTGAGATACGAATTTGATGCTGACCATGATGATGATTAAGTCCTGAAAATAGCAAAAGATCTCATGTAATCAAGTTTTGAGATTTTATTTGATTTAATTTGATTTAAAATGAAATAATTCAATAAAAAATCAAATAAAATAATAAAATTGATAAATGGACACAAGGATGAAGCTAGGACACCTGTGCAATGTGGAAAGTTCAAATCAAGTGGAAAAGAATGAGCCCATTTGACAAAATTTGAAGTTTTGGGGATAGTTGACCTTTGGCAATTTTGTAAAAATTCCCAACTTCAACAATGCATAACTTCTTCAATTTTGAACTTTTGGAAGTGTTTTTGGACTTTTTAGAAGGCTTGAGATGTCCTCTAACCAACCCTTTTGGTATCATCTCATTTTGATATTCCAAGCTCAAGTTATAAGCTTTGGAAAAAAAGTTGTTTTTGTTGACTTTCAAAAATGACCTATAATATCCAAATTTATAACTTCTTGTGAGTGCATTTTCTGATCTTGGGGTATGAATATGGATTGTAGGAAATTGCATCCTCTTAAAAATTATCTTTGGATGGATCATTTCTCATAAAGTATGAGAAAGTTATGTTTGGTCAAAGTTGAGTTGACTTTTCCTATAAAACCCTAATTTAGCAACTTTTGAGTCTTGATGAATTGTAAGCAATCCTTGATGAATCATGATCAACCCTTGATCAAATGATGAAATATCCTTCAAAATGAGAATGTTGACAAAAAATCTTGAGGTTTTACTGTATTTGGGTCACAGTTGACTTTTGCCCTAACACATTTGATTTTTGGACCTTTTGAACAATTGACTGAGCAAACTTCCTCTACAAGGCTTGAAATTTGATATGGGTGACCTTGAGAACATATTAGGACATTAGGGAGAATTTTAGGTCATTTGGACTCAAGGGTCTTGATGCAACACAAAACCCTAATTTAGGGTTGACTGCCTTAGGAGATGATTTGTCTGACCCACTCTTGAGCAAACTTGAGCAACTTGGAGATTTTTCTTGCAATGTTTTGAGAAATATGAGAGGGAAAATTTTGGGGTACAACATTCTTGTAGCCTCTTTAGGAGAGGTTCGACAAGCCCATAAAAATTGATCTAACGTCTTATGCCAGTTTCTTGGCTTCTTTCCCACATGTTTCTTTATTAAACTGATTACTACCTTATTTGCAGCTTCGACTTGGCCGTTGGCTTGTGCATAGTAAGGTGTAGACGTCAACAGTTTGAATCCCATATCTGTAGCAAATTATTGCATTTTTCGACCAGTAAAGACTTATCCTTGATCTATCTTTATTGTCTCAGGGGTTCCAAATCTATATATAATGTACTTTTAAATAAATTCAATGACATTCTCTTGGTCTACATTGACTAAAGGAATTGCTTTAATCCATTTAGTAAAATAATCAATGCCCACCAATATGTATTTCTGGCTTTTAGAGGACGCTGGTCGAATTTCTCCAATAAGATCTAAAGCCCATCCTCTAAAAGGCCAAGGTTTCACAATCGAATGAAGTTCGCTTGCTGGTACATGTTGGATGCATGTATGTACTTGCCATTCTTGACATCCTTTTGCAAACTCAACACAATCTTTTAACATAGTGGTCCAATATATTCCTTGTCTAATCAACAACCATTTCATCTTATGGCCTACTTGATGTGCTCCACATGCCCCGGCGTGTGTGGTAGAAAAGGCTATGTATGCTTCTGTTTCACTTAGGCATTTCGGTAACACACCTTTAGATGTTTTTTTGAATAATTCATTTCCCATTAGTATATAGCTTAATGCCCTATACTTTATATTTCACTCCGTCGAAGCCACTGGATTCTGTAAATAATTTACTATAGGCTTTCTCCAATCTTGTTCTGTTAGATTGTCTATGAACGAAATTTCGAAGTTTTCATGATCAGTGTATCCCAATGTTGTTGTTTCCAAATCTATTGGAGACAACCTAGTGGATATTACTCTTCCTCTAACTTCAATTGCTTGTTGTTGTTTTTATTTTGAAATTTTATACCCGAAAGCGATCTGTGCTAAATCATTAGCCACTTGATTTTCCAATCTTGGTATATGTCGAATGTTAGCCACTTCGAAGTTCTTCAACAAACGACTGGCTATTACGAAATACATGATAAGATTTTCTATTATGCATTTGTATTCTTTCGTAACTTGTTTTAGGACTAACTCTGAGTCTCCCATTATTTTAACTCGAGTTGCCCCTAATTCTAACAAGATTTCAAGGCCTACGATTAAAGCTTTGTATTCAGCCTCATTATTCGAACAATCTTCTTCGATCTTGTACTTAAATTTTATTAGAATTTTGTCTAGAGAAATAATTAGAACCCCCACTCCAGTTTCGTCTTTATGACTAGAACCGTCGAAGTATAACTTCCAAGGTTCAATATCCAAGTAATTTAGTGATTCTTCATTTATTGAGTGGTCGACTATAAAGTCTTCTACCACTTGACCTTTTACATCCTTGAGAGGCATAAAGGTTAATGAATACTCAGTTAATGCAAGTGCCCATTTGCCAATTCTACTGTGCAAAATAGGTTTCGACAACATATATTTGAAGACATCAAAATGAGACGAAACGTAAACATCAACTGGTTTAATATATTGCTTGACTTTTGTACATGAGAAGTAAAGACATAAACATAGTTTTTCAACTTCATTATATCTAGTTTCTGCATCATTTAAAACTCTACTAATGTAATAGATGGGTATTTCGACATCATTCTCATCCTCTTGAGCTAACATGCTCCCTAAGGTTTTATCAGATGCAGCTATGTACAATCTCATACTTCTATTTCTACAAGGAGGTACCAAAAAAGGTGGCTTGGTGAGGTAATCTTTGATTTTGTCGAAGGCCTCTTATTGTTCTTGCCCCTATTTAAATCCTCCTTTGCTGAGTCGAAGTAGTGGTGAGAAGGCTTGCGTTTTCCCACTGAGGTTGGATATAAACCTCCTCAGGAAATTTATCTTGCCAAGTAGAGACTGCAACTCCTTCTTGTTTGTATGCGCTTTGGATTCCAAAATGGATTTGGTCTTGTTTTGGTTTATCTCGATTCCCTTTTTATGGACCACAAAGCCTAAGAAGTCCCCTGCTTTGACACCAAAAGCGCACTTTAGAGGATTCATTTTTAGACCATAGTGTCTCATCCTCTCAAAGGATTGTCGAAGATGGTCCATGTGAGTCTTCCCTGAAACAGATTTGACAACAATATCATCAATATAAATCTGCATAAAAGTCTCGATAAAATCATGGAAGATAGAATTCATTGCTCTTTGATATGTTGCCCCTGCGTTTTTTAGGCCAAAAGGAATCACTACCCATTCGTAAGTGCCTAAGGCCCTAGGGCAACGGAATGCTGTTTTCGACACATCCTCTTCAGCAATGAAAATTTGATTATATCCAGTGTATCTGTCAAGCATACTCATGTATTTGAAACCAGCGGCAGAATCGACAAGCATTTCCGCCACAGACATTGGATATTCATCTTTGGGTGTTGCAGCATTCAGATCTATGAAATCAATACACACCCTTAAGGTACCATTTTTCTTTATAACAGGTACTAAATTTGCAATCCATTCGACATACCTGGTCGTTCGAATGAACTTGCATTTCAGCAGTCTTTCGACTTCCGTTTTGATTTTCGAAAGAATCTCTGGTGCAAAGTGCCTTGGAGTTTTCTTGACAGGCTTCTTTCAAGGTTTTGTTGGCAATTGTAGTTCCACCGAGCTTCTGTCGAGACCAGGCATTTCATCATAATCCTACACAAAGCAATCTCTGAACTCCTTTAACAATTGGATCATTTTGACCCTGAGTTTTGGATCTATCTTCGTGCTGATATATGTTGGCTTTTTCATAGGACCTTCACCTAGGTTTATTTCTTCTAAGGGGTCTTGTGCTAGCATTCTAACATTGTTTGCCAACGAATATTTTTCGAAACCTAGAGGCTCATCATCATAGATGGCGTCTAACCTCTGGTTTCGTACTTCTTTCTCTTCCGAGTCAGGAGGTTCTGGGTCGAAATCCTTCCCAGGGCCTACTTGGAAAGATACCAGTTCATTGGTTCAAAAGCCATATATTTGACTTCAGCCTCTAAGGCTGCTATCATTCTATTTTCTGCTACATATGCCGAAATCCTTTGTAGAGCCTGTGATTCAGTCATCATCACCAAATTCACTCCCCCAGCCTGTTGGCCGTATGTCATCAACCCCTCCATAGTCGATGTTTGATAAATCCTCTCTATCCCACTGAAAACCATGATCAGAGTGTAGATAAAGAGAACAAAAAGCATTAGGCGCTGGAGCCAGATCGAGGTCAGGAGGGTTGCATGGCCCTATATGAGCCAAGTTCATGTCGTAGCTATTTTTTCCAATGTTGTTAACTTCGCCCAGGTAGTAACTTTGATCAGCCTCAGTGTTCTCTACGATACCATCGGGGCACCATATTGTAACCCTCTGATGCATCGAAGATGGCACTGCACCTATTCCATGTATCCACTCTCGACCTAAAAGCAGATTATAATTGGGTTTTGCTGAAATTACCATAAACATGGTAGGTCGAAGAATTGAGCCCACCTTGAGATCCAGTTGTATAACTCCCATGGTGGTTCCAATACCCCCTTCATAATTTGAGAGAACCATGTTGTGGGGCTTAATATCAGCATCCTCTTTTCCTACTTTCCTCAATATAGATTATGGAATTATATTTATGGCCGCCCCACAATCAACCAAGATTTTATTTATGGTTACTTCCCCTATCTTTGCTTTGATAAATAGAGGCTTGAGGTGATTTTTCATCGCCTCAGTAGGTGGCTCAAAGAAAGCGTTTTGCTCCTCAACACAATTATTATTCATCACGTAGTAACACATTATCCTATGTCTGGCCATTTCTTGTTCGACCATCAAGTCGGTTTCTTCGACTTCGACCTGACGGTTGTACTCCCTCGGAAGCACTAATATTACATTTACCATAATATCTAAAGTATCGTCTGAGTCAGAATTACCTTCGTCATTCGACTCACCTTGTTCTGACCACACCAGTCTTCTAGTAATTGGTTCCTTCTCCAGAGGTTTCCTTTGCTTTCCTTTTTCTTTTCTTGGCACATTGGTTCTAGATTATGGGCGAGGCTCTGTTGCAGCCTCTTTCTCGACTTTCCACCGTATTTGAAATCTTTGCCATTGGGAGCAAGACACGGGGTTCTTCCCCTTGTAGTTGCTTGATATGTGAGCCACTTTATTCATTGTAGTAGTCTGGAACTCTTTCCTGAAAGCCAAAGAAGAGCCCCTTGGCACGTCAAACGTTCACCATTTTTCTTCATTGGGCCTTTTTCTGCCCACTGTATTAAGCCAAGTATCCACAGGTACATTAGTTGGAGGCCAAAAAGTTGGTGGCCTCCTCACTTGGTTCATGGATCCCTTTTGATATCCCCTCCTGGGATCATATCTAACTTCTGGATCCATATTTGGCTAAGCATTGGTGCCCCATTTTTCCTTCGCTGCTCTCACACCTTGTATATGCTCCGCAGCCTTCTTGTAAAAAATGGAACTGCATCTGGGACACAACATGACTTCATACTTTTTCTTCTGGCATATATGTAAAAATTATGCCAGATTCTCGTCTTCTTTTGGAAATGCTATCTTGTTCACTTCCTCTTATCAAATGGCCTCCTCTGAAGCCTTGGCCTTAGATACCTCGACCATGTTTATCTCCAAGTTGCTCTTGGCAATGAGGTTCAGTTTTTTCATCTTGGCTTCCAAGTTTTCTGTCGAACCCTTGACGACAGCCAGGTAAGAACCTGTAGTGGTCCTCTTGTTTGAGCTTTCAGCAGCTCCTTTGTTTGAGATTTCAGTAGCTCTTTTTCTTGAGCCTTCAATAGCTCCTTTGTCCAGGCCTTCAGTAGCCTTCCTCACCCCTTCGACCGTTTTCCTATATATGTTTCCAGTAAAACTGCCAAATACAGGCTTGTTGATGAAGTCCTCAGAAACTTTGACCATATGGATGCCAACTGGTTCAGCATGGTGTGCATCCATTTGTAGCGGGTTCGCATCAATTTTCATTGTCGGCTTGTCAGCGAACTTGAGCCTTCCTTCTTTGAGTGCTTCTTGAACAAGATCCCTGAAAAGAAAACATTGTGAGGTTTTATGGCCCAGAAAATTGTGATATTTACAAAAATCTCTTTTTTTTCTTTGTTCTAAAGGAGGCATTTTTGCCCCAGGGGGCACTATCATTTGGCCATCTTTGACTAATAAATCAAATATTTCGTCACATTTAGTGATGTCGAAACTATATGTTTTCTTTGGGAATCTGTCACTGTTCCTTTTGGACTCAACAGGATTCTTTCCATTTGAGGGCACTAGCAATTTGCAAGAGTATGGAGGCCCTTGTTTTAATTCTGCTAAGTCTATTTCGCCTTCTTCGACATCTATAGGATCACTGGATGTCTCTGGATCGTCATTGTTGTACCCCAAAATTTGCCCTCCCATATTTCTCAAAACATTTCAAGAAAAATTCACAAGTCCAACCCGGCGCGTCATATTCAGGTGTTCTTTCACCAAGATATCTCTGATAACGTATTCTCAAATTCAGGTTCGGCTCAAGAGTCAATTCTTTAAAGAAGGTATCCGAATGTGTGAGTTTTCTCGAAGAAATATGGTGAAAAAGTGTGTTGAAAGTGCAGTTTTTACACGCTAAAAAATTCATAACTTGAAGATCGTGACTCGTTTTGAACCCGTTCCGGTGGCCAAAATTCCGTCTTGATATTATCTACGTTTTCATCTCTCATGGCTGGAAGCCAATTTCAATCAGAAAGTCTTCAAAAATATGGATTTATCAAGTATTTTCGTACAGAAAATTTGTGACAAGTTTATTTGCGTCATGTTCAGAAAATCATAACTTGGTCGATTTTCATTGTATCGAGCTGGTTCTGGCACCAAAATTTCACAAATTGAGTTGGCTACATTTTCACAGAAGGTATTGAGTTCAAACGGTATTCAAAAGGCCTTCGTTTTTTGCTCAGAGTGCGTGACACGCTGAAAATCCTGAATGCTGAATATTATTTCATCTGGGCCGAAACTTCGAAAATTCATAACTCGGTCAATTTTTATCGGATTGGACTCATACTTTTACACAAGGTTACTGACTCACAGATCTACAACTTTGATTCAAAGTCGAGACCAAATTATGCACCGATCAATACCAGTTTTTTATTGAAGAACGTGTCAGAGTCGACACTGGAGCCCAAAATAAGTTTGTCTGAGCTGAAACTTCATAAATTCATAACTAATTCACCGTTTATCCGATTGAGCCGATTTTCGGACAGGAGTTAGTTATCGATGTCGGCTACATTTTGTTTTCACATTTCAAATTCAAAAATTGCACTTAAGTCCCTGAGATTTAGTCTGGAAAGTGACGAACTCAAGTGAACATTGGAGGCCCAATTGCACATTCAAAGCCCATTTTCTTTACCCTAATTTCCATTATATAATCACCTTCTTTTCACACAAACCAGAGAGGAGGAAAAGAGAGAAAAAACCTTGCCACAACACTGTTAGAATATCAAATTCTTTCAAGAACCCTAAAACCTTGAAATCCTTATTACAAATCCCTCTCTCACTACAAACAAGCCATCACAGTTACAAACCAACACCTCACTACTTCTTCAGTAAGGGTAAGGCTGGCTTGATCTCCATGATCCAAAAGGCATAAAAGCATTCATGTCACTAATTTTCCAGTAAGGGTAAGATTGATTTGATCTCCATGATCAAAAGGGTATAATCATTCATATATGCCATATTGTGCCTAAATATTAAATTTCTTCATATATTGGCTTTATTTGCATTTTATGATTTTATTTAATGTGTTCATGAGATTCAACACTGCAGATTTAGACAGGATCCCATGCAGGTTCATTAAGGAACATTGAGGGCAAAAGCCAAATGGCCAAAAGCCAAAAGTCAAAAAGCCAAAAGCCAAAATCCAAATGGCCAAAAGAACAACTTATGCATGACACCAATACATGGCAAAACAGACATCCTGAGAAGATTAAGGAACGTTGAGGCCAGAACACAAATGGCCAACAACCAGAATACAAATGGCCTGAAACCCCCCTTGGTTTGCATCCTTTTTAATTTTATTTTCTTTTCTTTTCTAATTCTTTTTTAATTGTATTAATTTTTTTTTTTACCATAAAATAATTTTCTATAATAAAAACAGAAAAATCAAAAATACAAATATCTTTAATTATTATTAATTTCATCACTAACCTATTTTTTGTAAATAAACTCTAACAATTAACTTAGTTAATTTAAGTTTTAAAACTTTAATATTTTCTTAAATTAATAAAATATGTAGAAATTAGGGTTTTTTAACCTTTTCATTTTTTTTAACAAATAATTTTCTCATCATTATTATTATTATTAATTACTAAATATTTTGTAAATAAATATGTAAATAATTAATTAACATAAATTAGGTTTTAAACTTTAACCTTTTCTTTAATAATTAACAATATTTAGAACTAGGGTTTCCTTTTAATTTTAAATTCTTTTCTTATTTCATTAAATACAAAAAACAAAAAAACATTTCTTTTCTTTAATTTAATACTTAATTAACTTTTAATTCAATTTAATTTCAAAAGGGTCCAACGCCCTCGGACGTTCCAATTTATTCTTTTCGCGCATTATTTTCTTTATCAATTATTATGTAACTGCTTTCCGGATGTAATAGTAATTAGGTCTTTTACTTTCCGCCTTTTTATTAAAACGGGTCTTTGTTAATTTGGCGATGTATAGACCCGCGCCTTGTAATAGCGTAGGATTTTAGTTTCCGCATTTAAATTTCCGCACTTTTAATTTCTAATTGCATGAAAGAATGAATGACTAATTAAAAGCAAAACATAGCTCACGATACAATAATCAAAGACAAATATGAACATGAAAACAACACACAAATTCACACACCACTCTTAGGGTACGCCTCACTGTTGCCTTACCTTCGAAACGTGGTCGTCGAGTATAGGACGTTTTAGTAAGTCCTTATGTCCGTTGATCCATATGCCTCAAAACAAGTTGCCTCGGAAAAGTTGCCTCGAATTAAAAAAGGATCAATGGCATAAGGGTAGCTTCTAAGGTGTCCTACTATTGCTCTGGTGACCACACTGTCCCTACAAACGAATTGACCCGAACACCTCCAACGGTGGTGCTACCTATCTCTCAATGGTGGGATGGCACTACCTTAAGGACATTTACACAGCCTAATTCCTTAGGGTAGGTGGATGACTCATAGATACTTGCTCTCTAAAAAACAATCAAAACTCTTTTCACACCGAAACTTTCAAAAAGCTTTCAAAACAATTTTTCAAACACTCTTGAGGACTGATACAAGAGTTATTCCGGAATATTAAACGAAACTTTTTCAAACTCACTCACATCTTGAAAAGCAAACACTTTTGAAAACACAATGAGCAAGTATCTAAGAGCCCATGGATAACCATGGATAGAAAGGGTGCTAACACCTTCCCTTTCTATAAATCTACCTCCCGAACCGAGAAACTATCTTATAAGGAATTTTGCTGTGCTTTTGTCCTGTCCATGTTGGAGAAAATAAAAGACGGTGGCGACTCTTGCTTACCGCGACATTTCGCGAACCAGCATTAAATAGTCAGTTCCAGATCCACCGATCACAGAACTGGCGACTCTGCTGGGGATACTTTAAAGTGAGGTGTACCTTAGGACTAAGATCACTTGTGTTTTCAATTGTCTGAATTGTTTGCTTTATTATTGTGGGTACTGTCTTGGGAGTTCTATAGATCCTAACCCGGATCTGGGGATACCTTCTTAGAAAGTAGCAACAAGGCTGTGAGGGAACTGTGCGGGGTATACAGACATGGTTGAAGCAGTCTGCTACGTTGATGTGGCACTTTGGTGTGTACCGGTAACCCTTGAGTTCAGTCAAGGAGAGTACGGGGCCGCCGCGTGGTGTCGCAAAGCATCAACTGACCTTAGGAACCTTAATTGAACCATCTTGGCCTCTTTAGGGTAGTGAGATAACTGACTTTGGTGCAGTCCGAGGTTGGTTGATACTCGATACTACACTCAGTTGAGGGTTGTTTTCTTGGAATATTCCGGTTGCCAGTTCAGTGGCTAAATCGAAACGATGAACAATGAAAACAATCCAGTGATGTTGGGACCCTTAGAACCTGGTTACTTCTGATAGGACAGGTTATGAGCCCACCAACTTCAAGAGGGTAATACCTAGACCCCATGCTGGCCTAAACTCTAAGGGCTCTTTGTGTGACTTGTGTGCCTTCGAACTTGACTATGCGCATGCTTGTTATCTGACACTTGAGTTTCTTGCAGGTTTTGTTTATAGTCCTTAATCTGGACTCATAACAGGGTTTACCTACATTACGCCATGCATGGCATAACATCATACCATTGCATGCATCTTGCATAAAGACTAACCCGTTTCAAGGATCTCAAGGGCTTGTGATGCAGGTCATGATGAACCAACTGTCCAGCAAGTGGCAAAGGGGATTTATTTTCCTCTAGCCAAGGTTGTCAGGGGCTATGACCCACTCGATATGGTGAGCCTTGACCCTTGAAGAAGGACTCTCAACAACATGCAGTTCCTTCAATCAAGCTATCGGGTCCCAACTCTAACAATTTTCTTGTTTACCCTGCGAGATCCTTGAAAACATTGCATGCATACATACACGCCATTGCATCACAGGTATCCCTTTTACAGGTTGCTTACCTTCTTCGCTGTTTATTTCAGCTCGCCATCATGAATCCTGAATCATCTACTGAGCAATCCATCAAGGCCCTCCAGGCTCAGAACACCCAGTTCCAAGAGTTGATCATGAGTTTGGCCCAGGGGCAACACGATCTGAAGACCCTGCTTTTGAAAAAGAAGAAGAAGAGGACGGTGCTGTTCAACCCTAGACGCAAATCTGGGAATGGGTCACTAAATGAAGTTGAGCAGACTACCCCATCTGTTGGGAAAGACAGTCCCCAAGAAAGGGAGGTTCCTAGTCCAGTGGTCTCTGACAACGAGACCGATTACAATGATGAGCAGTACCCTCCAGCTGAGGACAGGTACAAACAGCTAGAAGACCGGTTAAGTGCCATGGAGATACAAAAAGTGCCCGGCCTAGACTTCGAAGATCTAGGTCTGTCTTCTGGGGTAGTGATCCCGCACAAATTCAAGGCACCTGCCTTTGCAAAGTACGACGGGGGATCCTGTCCTAAGCTGCATCTCAGGTCATACACGAGGAGGATCCAGCCCTAAACGGCTGACAAAAACTTATGGATCCATTTCTTCCAGGAGAGTCTTTCGGGGACTCAGCTCGAGTGGTTCTATCAACTGAATGGAGCCAACATCCGTACCTGGGAAGACGTAGCCACTGCATTTTACAAGTAATACCAGTATAATGCCGACTTTGCTCCCACGCGCACTCAGCTCCAGGGAATGTCTATGGGTACAGGCGAGGGCTTTAAAGAGTATGCTCAAAAATGGAGAGACCTTGCTGGAAGGGTACAACCACCTCTGACTGACCGCGAGCTCGTCGACATGTTCTTAGGGACCCTGTCTGGTCCATTCTTCAACCACCTGATTGGGAATTCTGCTGTTGGGTTTATAGATCTGATCCTGACCGGGGAAAGAATAGAAGCTGGCATCAAGTCGGGGAAAATACAGAATGGTGACTCCTCGAACACTGAGAAGAAACCATCCAAGAGAGAATCGAGTGCTGTCTATGGCTCAAGAGGGCAGAATAGGTCCGAACACCGCCAATATGTCAACGCAGTGGTTATTGCAAAACCGGTCGGCGCTCCTCAGCGTCACAATCAGCAAAGGGAAGAGAGACCCAAAAGGCAATTCACTCCCCTCGGCATGACCTTGTCACAGATATTGCCACAGTTGCTGGAAACCAAGTTGGTAACTCTCATGGACCCTCCAAAGAATCCCAACAGGACGTTGTTGCACCCCAAAATTTGCCCTCCCATATTCTCCAAGAAATTGCCAAGCCAAGTCACAAAATTCCCCAAGGGTTACACAGCTCAACAGTCTCTCAAACAGTCAAAACTAGGGTTTGTGTTCTGATCAAGAATTGAAAGTTTTCAAAGGCCCAATCAAGTCTCATATTCCTACAAAGATGGCCAAGTATCCTCATATCAAGTTTTAAGGCATTCAGCTCAAAATTGCACAGTCAAAACCCTAGATTGCACTACAGTCAACTGTAGGGGCAAAATGGTCATTTGACAGTCAAAAGTTCAAATTTTTGGTCAACATATCATTTTGAAGCCACAAACATCATTTGATCAATGCTTGATCATGATTCTCAAAATTTGGCTCAGAAAATCATCAAGATGCAAAAGTTACTATATTTGGACAGTTGAAAAAGTCAACTGAAATTGACTAGGGCATAACTTTCACATGGATTATCATAAAAATTCCATCCAAAGCTCATTTTGAAGAGAAAGACATTTCCTACAATTCATCTTCATATTCCAAGTCCAAGAAATGCTCTCACAAAAAGTTATCAATTTCAACATTATAGGTCATTTTCAAAAGTCAACAAAAAGGGACTTTAAGTCAAAGGCCATAACTTGAGATTGGTAAATCAAAATGACATGGGACCAAAGGCATTGGTTAAAGGACTCAAAGACCTTTCCAAAATGTCCAAGAACATGTGGAAATCTTAAAAATTGAGCAAGTTATGCCTTGTGGAAGTTGGGAAATTTTAGGAATTTTGAAAAGTCAACAATGGTTCAAATGACTTAAATTTGCTAATGGGCCCATTTTTCTTCCAAGATTCATCATTCCAAGCCTATGCACGACCATTGGGCCCAAAGGGAAGTATTTTCTCATTTTTATTTATTTATTTGAATTTCTATTAATATTAATTCATTTAAATTATATAAATATGTGGAAAATATAAAACTTGACCTAAAAAATCTTTTTGTACACATTCTAGACTCAATATTTCGTGCACATCCCAATATGGCAAGATTTGGTTAGAATTGATCATAATTTGCACAAAAACCATGTGAAAAAGATATGTAAAGATCCTTAAGAAATCAAATATTGAAAACCATTATGGCCATGGATTTTATGCAATTTTCTTAACCTAATATGCTCATTACATAACCAGGAATACAACCCTAAGCCTTAGACACTGAATGCTGCGCAGGAAGAGCCCTTACAATCTTGGAATTTTTTGTCAAAAAAGCAAATTCTGAAAAGCACTCTAGAGGTCGATTCAAGTCTTAATCTTGATTCTAATAGCTTCATTGTGGTTCTCTGAACGTGTGCCAATCAAGAACAACAACCAAAGCTCCAAGAATTGGTAGATTAAACTCAGACTGTGTCACGAAATTTTCAAAATCGTATATCATAATCCACGCATCTTTTTGCATTTTTATTTATGGATTCTTGTTCAGTGTGATGTTTCGAAGCTAACCAATACTTTTGATTGAATTATTACGCGTTATACGCGATTTCACCATGTTTAATATTTAGGGTTTGCAGAATGTCAAAATAGGGCTTTTGCAATACATTAAAATTAGCCCTTAAGACCACCATGGTTGGACTCAGCGCCTATAGACGAAGAAGAATCCCTACTCGCGCCCAATTTATCGACCCTATAGCGCTAGTCGCTATTTTCTGTAAACCTGCCTAACGCAACGCTGTGAAAACCGTTGCTCAATGTTTATGTTACAGGGGACGTGAAAGAGACGAAGACGTGGCCACAAGCGATTGGGGCGTTTGAATTGCGCGCGTTTCTCTCCACTACGCGTTGGTTTTTCTTTTTGTTATTTATTTACTATAATATGTTAATTGAAACTTAATGGCTCAGCTGGCAGGTGTATGTGCTTGTAACCCTCATGACCTGGGTTCAAGTCCCAGGTCTACGTTATCCCAATATTATTTTTCCATAGATGTTCACATGCAGCACTATCATCCAATGCACACCATATTCCACTTCATCCAGCCAGCCACGTGCTTAACAAATCCAGATCAAGGGCTCACAGTTGAAGAACACGCTACATTCAGGTCAACTGTTCCATACGCTTGGGCAAAAGTCAAACAGGCCATGTCTTATTGGGCCAGAATTTCACCATCAAAACCTCACAATTGGGGCCTGAACCCCCCCTTTGGTTTGCAATCTTCTTCACCTTTTATTTTTTTTAATTATTGTTTTATTTGTTTTTACTTTATTAATTTAATTAATTATTTTTTTTACAAAATACAAAAACTTCCTAAAAATCAGAAAAGACCCAAAAAATAAAATAAATATTCTATTTTAATATGTTCTTGTAAATAATTGTATAATTGAATTTAGTTTAATTAGGTTACAACATTAATTCTTTTTTTAATAAAAAATCCAAAAATATGTAGAAATAGGTTTAATTAATTTTGATTCCTTTTAATTTCCCTTTTTACAATAATAATGTTTATTTTATTTATTTTCTATAATTAAATTTTGCATGTAAATTAATTTAGATTTAAATTAGGTTAAAACTTAATATTTTCACAATAACTTAAAAACCATTAGAATTAGGGTTTGACGCTTCATTTTAATTTTAATTAATTATTTTTTCCATTAAATCTTAAAAAATACAAAAATACCAAAAAACATTCTTTTTTAAATCTTTAATTTTAATTCCTCATTAATTAATTCATTAACTTTAAATATTTTTGTAAAAGGGTCCAACGCCCTAGTCTTGTTTTTAATTCCTTAATTGCGCATATTTACCTTATTTCGCTTAATTCATTATGTATTTCTCCCAAAGCGTTGTAACGATTTTATTTCTCGCACTTTTATTTTATTACTTTATTTATTTTCCGTCAAATCGGGTCTGGTTTAATTTTGGCGATGTGGACCCGCGCCATTTGTAATAGCCTTAGAATTTACTTTCCCGCAAATATTTCTTAACTGTTAAACAAGCATGCAAGAATGAATGGACCATAATAAAATCGAGCGTAGATCACTTTAACATGACAAGACAAATATCAATGAAAACGACACACGAATCGCACACACCACCCCTAGGGTACGCCTCATTGTTGCCTTTCGAAAGGTGATCGTCGAGTAGAGGACGTCTTAGTAAGTCCTCATGATCCGGGAACCTGGCATGAGGGTAGCTTCTAAGGTGTCTTCCCATTGCTCTGGTGATCACCACGTCCCTACAAACTCGAATTGACCCGAACACCTCCAATGGTGGTGCTACCTACCTCTCAATGGTGGGATGGCACTACTTTTAAGGACATTTACACAGACGAATTCCTTAGGGTAGGTAGGTTCTCGTAGATACTTGCTCTAATCTCAAAACAAACTCAAAAAGACTTTTCACACCAACACTTTTCAAAAGCTTTCAAAGCAAATTTTTCAAACACTCTGACGCACGAGTCGAACTGAAATTTTTCAAAGAAACTTTTTTAAACCCACATTGAAAAGCAAACAAACCATTTTTGAAAACACAAATGAGCAAGTATCTAAGAGCCCATGGATAACCATGGATAGAAAGGGTGCTAACACCTTCCCTTTCTATAACCTACCTCCCGAACCGAGAGCAATCTCTTTAAGGAATTTTTTTGTGCTTTTGTCCTTTCCATTTGGAGAAAATAAAAGACGGTGGCGACTCTTGCTTCCGCGACATTTCGCGAACCAGCGTTAAACAGTCAGTTCCAGATCCACCGATCACAGAACTGGCGACTCTGCTGGGGATACTATAAAGTGAGGTGTACCTTAGGGTTAGTTCATAACTGTGTTTTCAATTGTATTGACTTGTCTGCTTTAAATTTGTGGGTTGCATGGGAGTTACATAGATCCTAACCCGGATCTGGGGATACCCTGTTTAGGTAGCATAAGCTGTGAGGGACCTGTCCGGCGTAGACCGACACGGGTGAAGCAGTGGCTACGTTGGTGTGGCACCTTGGTCTGTACTGATATCCCTTGTGTCGCAACGAGGAGAATATGGGTCTTCTAAGGAGTCATTAAGCACCAACAACCTTAGAACCTTAATTGACACAACTTGGCCTTTAGAATTGTAGCAGTATGCTACGCCCATTGAGGCTAAACTCTCGTGATGGTTCTGGCCGCAAGAAAAGATTGCGATGCTGGAGTTATGACCGATTGAGGGTAGTCAATGATATTGGGATCCTCTAAGAACCCGGTTACTTTTGATTAGGACAGGTTGAACCCACCAACTTCAAGAGGGTACTACCCAGACCCCATGCTAGCCTTAAACCTTAAGGGCTTCTCTTGTGTGACTTGTGTGCCTTCGTACTTGACTACTTGCATGCTTGTTATCTGACACATGAACTACTTGCAGGTTTTGTTTATAGTCCTTAATTGGGACTCATAACAGAGTTACTAAGTCTTGCAGATTTTGTTTATAGTCCTTAATGGGGACTCATAACATGGTTTACTAGATCTCTTGCAGGTTTTGTTTATAGTCCTTAATGGGGACTCATAACAAAGTATACTGAATTTCTTGCAGGGTCTGTTTATAGTCCTTAATTGGGACTCATAACAGGGTTTACCTACATCACCCCATGCATAGCATGACATCATACCATTGCATACCATTGCATACATCCTAACCCGTTTCAAGGATCTCAAGGGCTTGTGATGCAGGTCATGATAAACCAATTACCCAGCAAGGGGCAAAGGGGATTTATTTTCCTCTAGCCAAGGGTGTCAGGGGCTATGACCCACTGGATATGGTGAGCCTTTGACCCTTGAAGAAGGACTCTCAACAACATGAAGTACCTTCAATCAAGTTACCAGCTTCCAAACTCTAACAAGTTTCTCTGTTTACCCTGCGAGGTCCTCGAAATCATCGCATGCATGTCATACATCTCATTGCATTGCAGGTGTCCCTTTGACAGGTTGCTTACCCTTCTTCGCTGTTTATTTCAGCCGATCGTCATGAATCCTGAATCTTCAACCGAGCACACTATCAAGGACCTCCAGGCTCAGAATGCCCAGTTCCAAGAGCTGATCATGAATTTGACCCAGGGGCAACAAGATCTGAAGGCTTTGCTCTGGAAGAAAGAAAAGAAGAAGAGGAGGACTATTTTGTTCAGCCCTAGACGCAGATCTGGGAATACACCGCAAATTGAAACTGAGAGGACAACCCCATCTGTGGGAAAAAGCAGTCATCAAGAGGAAAGGGTGCCCAGTCCAGAGGTCTCTGACAATGAAACAGATTTCGACGACGAACAGTACCCTCCTGCTGAGGACAAGTACAAACAGTTGGAGGATAGGTTGAAGGCTATGGAGGTTCAACAGGTACCTGGGCTGGATTTCGGAGATCTGGGCTTGTCAACTGGTGTGATAATCCCCCACAAGTTCAAAGTACCATCCTTTACTAAGTATGACGGGGCGTCTTGCCCCAAGCTGCATCTAAGGTCCTATGTTCGGAAAATTCAACCATATACAGTGGACAAGAATTTGTGGATCCACTTCTTCCAGGAGAGTCTTTCAGGGACTCATCTCGAATGGTTCTATCAGCTGGATGGGACCAAGGTTCGTAACTGGGAGGAGTTGGCTACTGCTTTCTACAAGCAGTATCAATATAATGCCGACCTTGCTCCTACGCGTACCCAACTCCAGGGTATGTCGTTAGGATCAAGTGAAGGTTTTAAAGAATATGCGCAGAAATGGAGGGATCTTGCTGGAAGGGTACAACCACCTCTGACTGATCGGGAACTTGTCGATATGTTCTTGGGGACCCTGTCTGGACCGTTCTACAACCACCTAATTGGGAATTCGTCTGCTGGATTCACAGATCTTATCTTGACTGGAGAGCGAATAGAAGCCGGTATCCGGTCTGGGAAAATTCAAGAGGCTGCACCTTCTGATAAAAAGCCTCATCATGGAAAGAAAGAATCCAATGCTGTGCACGGTAAAAAGAGCCGTCATGAGGCAGGGGCAATCCAGATCTCCAATCCCGGACCTGCTCAACAAGGACAGGGGCAGCAGCGCAAGGAGAAACGGCAGTACACCAAACTCAACATGTCGTTGGATCAAGCACTGCAACAAATGTTGAAAGCGGGACTGATCACCTTAAGGGCTCCTCTTCGGAATCCGAATACTTCTGCTCCCAACTATCATCCCCATGATAGGTGCGCATATCATTCTGATAGCCCGGGGCATACTACGGACAACTGCTGGCCGCTCAAGAACAAAATTCAAGACATGATCGACGCCGGGGAGATTCAGTTTGAAGTGCCTGAGACTCCGAACATAATCACTGCTCCGTTGCCCAATCATTGAAGCCTTTTGTTTATTTGAATTTCTGAGTTGTATTTTTCTTTGCTTATACAAACAATTAATGTCATAGCAAACTCTTTTATTCTATTAATGCATCGCATATGTCTGTTTTGAGAATTAATACAATTGTTTTCATTATATTCAAATTTCTTTTCATATTTTTTCTGATGATCAACTCTTGGTTAATAATTCTGAGCCTCTTGAGGGAGGATGACGAAAACGATACCGCTATCTTTTACAGTATGCTTTTGAACAGACCCCGCTGATGAGGTACAGGCATTGTTTCAATCCCTAAACATTGGAGTTATAAGGATGATAATCCCTCGTCAACCCCTCTGAGCCAAAGAAGTAGGAGTTTTTATTTTCGAAAATTGAAACCCTTAATCATAACCTGGGGCAGGGTAGTCTCTCAGTTGATCCAAGTGCATGACGAATGGCACTGAAGAGATCTTTACAAAACGAACAAAGACAGTAATGGTTCAGAATAATCAAAAGGACAGGCAGTCATCATCAAAATTCATAAATGAAAAACCCAAAAAGTCTAAACCTACAAAAGGGACTTATGAAACTGGGGCATCCCGCTGACTGTGATTCCAAAAAAGGAAACAGTTCAGGCAAAAAAAGAAAGGGATAACAAAATCAAGAAAGAGGTCTCACAAACCCTCAACCAAAGCAAAAATGACTGCCTATTCAGAATAAATCATCAACATCTGAACCATTATTGGAACATCAAAGCAAAGACTCAAGCAAGGTCTAACGCACGATCAACTGAGTTTAGGTTTGGAGAACATCACGAAGAGCGGGTGGGTACAAATAATTCGAGCCTTTATCCTTTGTTTCTTAAACCGTGAACCAGGCCACGTTATAACCCTTAAAAGTCCTAGCTGAAGCATGGGTTAGTTCGAAAGCATACTGTTACGAAAGGTATCCTGACTCCTTAAGGCTCGCAATAAAATAACGAGTTGACATCACGTTTTACAAACAAACACTTGTTTTACGAAAAAAGAATGCATTTTCAAAATCTTCAAGACAGACATAAGCTTGGCATTTTTAACATAACTTTGTTTGCATATGACTTTTTGTTTGAACAGCAGGGAAATTCGCACGATGAATACCTAGTGAACAAGAGTACTTCCAATCCAGGGGCAGACATGATCATGGTCCATTATCTGGGGCAGTTAAGTCAAGATCCAGAGAATCTCTCAAAAGGCCAAATAGCCTGGGGCAAATCTCCGCCTGAGTCACTTGGGGCATTCCAACGATGAATCTTGCCTGATTAAACATCTTCTGGTGGCACGACAAAAACACCTCTAACAGGGGAAACTCCCTACATCCGGAAAGCATGGACATAGTCGGAAAAATACTACGCCTCATCAAAGACCCGCTAGGTTGACACACCTAGGCAAAAATTAGGGCTTCCCGGCGAACCAAAAGGGTTCGGGCAAAATGAAGGGATGACATGAAAAATCTGTACACCCGGCAAGTCGAAAACCTGAAAAGGCGGCTTGGGCAAAAATGGGTATCCCGGTGGACTGAAAACCCGAAAGGGCGGTCCAGGCAAAAGTTAGGGATCAAAGCGTACGACTATGTCCTATCATCTTGTCATCTGCCTACTAGAAGAAGGTTTGTCCATCAACAACGATCAGCATCCCACAGGTGCCTCCCCCCTATAAACAGGGGCAATAAAGAGTGGTCTAAGCAATCTGATTGTTCTATCCTCCAAGGTATCGGGGTAGGTTCCATTGAAGAACATAACCAATACAGTTCAATACTTCCCCAGAGAATCCAATCCAGTTCCCCAGGAAAGATGGAATTCATATCCCCAAGCAGTAAGCTTATCCCCCAGTAAATTCTGGAAGCTTACCCCCCCGCAGAACACGAACACGTCGTCCGGCTTGATTTAAAGAGTTATTTCCTTAACAGGATATAACTGGGTTATCCTCAGCCAAAAGCCAAGGAAAGGTCGTCGTCAACATAGTTCTTTCCTATCCCCAGCGAAGTCTATCAACACTTCCAACACAACAAGGGTATCTCCAGCAAGTTATCATAAAACATTTCAGCAAGGTACCTCTCTCCCCACAGAGTATTGCTCCCCAGCAAGATTACTAGAGTACTTTTCTCCCCGCAGAGTAATCCATTCGCCAAGTTCATTCCCCAACGGAGTTATCTTCTCCTACCGGTATTCTTGCAACTATCATCCCCAGCGGAGGCAAAGATCTATTCTTCAACATCAGCCCAGGAGTGACTTCCCGACACCCGTCAAGGATTTATTTTCTTAGACAAAAATACATTCATAAACATCACATCGTCATGCATATGCATCATGCTACACGAATCTCACTAATTTTGAAGACATACAGTTCATGCATCATGATTTTGCATACAATTATGTTTTGCCTTTTCAGGAAAAAGATCAATACAAAAATGATTACTATCAACTATCGCAATTCTTTCCAGATATAGTTTCAGATATGATCCAGAGATGGTGACGTTCTGATACTGCTTCCAGATTTCCTTCTAGATATAGTTTCAGATATGACCCAGAGATGGTGACGTTCTGATGCTGCTTCCAGATTTCCTTCTAGATATAGTTTCATATATGATCCAGATATGGTGACGTTCTGATGCTGCTTCCAGAATTCCTTCTTGATATAGTTTCAGATATGATCCAGATATGGTGACGTTCTGATGCTGCTTCCAGATTTCCTTCTAGATATAGTTTCGGATATGATCCAGATATGGTGACGTTCTGATGCTGCTTCCAGAATTCCTTCTTGATATAGTTTCAGATATGATCCAGATATGGTGACGTTCTGATGCTGCTTCCAGAATTCTTTCTCGATATAGTTTCAGATGTAAACCAGATATGGTGACGTTCTGATGCTGCTTCCAGATCTCCTTCTAGATATAGTTTCGGATATGATCCAGATATGGTGATGTTCTGATGCTGCTTCCAGATTGCCTTTCAGATGTTTCCCTCTCTGACGATGAGTGTGAGGTGATAGTCTCCTATGGTCCCCTCTCCGACAAGTGCGTGAGGTGGTAATTCCTTCTTCAGATGTTTCCCTCTCCGACGATGAGCGTGAGGTGATAGTCTCTTATGTTTCCCTCTTCGACGATGAGTGTGAGGTGATAGTCTCCCATGGTTCCCTCTCCGACGGTGTGTGAGGTAGTAAGTCCTTTTCAGATGGTTCCCTCTCCGACGATGAGTGTGAGGTGATAGTCTCTTATGTTTCCCTCTCCGACGGTGTGTGAGGTGACAATTCCTTTTTCTATGATTCCCTCTCCGACGGCGAGTGAGGTGAGTCCCTTTCAGCTTATAATGGCCTATGGTTCTCTTCCCGATACTGCAAAGAGGGTAATTCCCGCCAAGATTTTTCTCAACGAGCGTTGTTGAAGTTAAAATCACCCAAGGTTCTCTTATCATTCATGCTAAGGCAGTAACCATCCCTGGTTCTTTCATCGCTGTTTGAAGCTCCAGACTCAGCTCCTGTAACCAGTCAGGACATATCTATACCAAGCATCTAAAATCAGCTCCTGCAACGTGTCAGGTACTCATTTTTCTTTTGCAGGTATGCAGGTTCTCGCTAAGGAATCTCCCCCGCAATCAACATTCAGATGGCATCTATAAGCCCATCACCCTATCCAGCAATCTCTAAATGGCATCTATAAGCCCATTCCATCATCACACTGCTAACATGTGAGCGCAAATTTCTGGGCACTCTAGTGTCCAATCATCTTCTACCCTCGGATTACGAAAGGCACGTCAGCCAATCTGCATCCTCAGGTCTAAGAAGATTGAACAGGGGCAACTGTTGCACCCCAAAATTTGCCCTCCCATATTCTCCAAGAAATTGCCAAGCCAAGTCACAAAATTCCCCAAGGGTTACACAGCTCAACAGTCTCTCAAATAGTCAAAACTAGGGTTTGTGTTCTGATCAAGAATTGAAAGTTTTCAAAGGCCCAATCAAGTCTCATATGCCTACAAAGATGGTCAAGTATCCTCATATCAAGTTTTAAGGCATTCAGCTCAAAATTGCACAGTCAAAACCCTAGATTGCACTACAGTCAACTGTAGGGGCAAAATGGTCATTTGACAGTCAAAAGTTCAAATTTTTGGTCAACATATCATTTTGAAGCCACAAACATCATTTGATCAATGCTTGATCATGATTCTCAAAATTTGGCTCAGAAAATCATCAAGATGCAAAAGTTACTATATTTGGACAATTGAAAAAGTCAACTGAAATTGACTAGGGCATAACTTTCACATGGATTATCATAAAAATTCCATCCAAAGCTCATTTTGAAGAGAAAGACATTTCCTACAATTCATCTTCATATTCCAAGTCCAATAAATGCTCTCACAAAAAGTTATCAATTTCAACATTATAGGTCATTTTCAAAAGTCAACAAAAAGGGACTTTAAGTCAAAGGCCATAACTTGAGATTGGTAAATCAAAATGACATGGGACCAAAGGCATTGGTTAAAGGACTCAAAGACCTTTCCAAAATGTCCAAGAACATATGGAAATCTTAAATATTGAGCAAGTTATGCCTTGTGGAAGTTGGGAAATTTTAGGAATTTTGAAAAGTCAACAATGGTTCAAATGACTTAAATTTGCTAATGGGCCCATTTTTCTTCCAAGATTCATCATTCCAAGCCTATGCACGACCATTGGGCCCAAAGGGAAGTATTTTCTCATTTTTATTTATTTATTTGAATTTCTATTAATATTAATTCATTTAAATTATATAAATATGTGGAAAATATAAAACTTGACCTAAAAAATCTTTTTGTACACATTCTAGACTCAATATTTCGTGCACATCCCAATATGGCAAGATTTGGTTAGAATTGATCATAATTTGCACAAAAACCATGTGAAAAAGATATGTAAAGATCCTTAAGAAATCAAATATTGAAAACCATTATGGCCATGGATTTTATGCAATTTTCTTAACCTAATATGCTCATTACATAACCAGGAATACAACCCTAAGCCTTAGACACTGAATGCTGCGCAGGAAGAGCCCTTACAATCTTGGAATTTTTTGTCAAAAAAGCAAATTCTGAAAAGCACTCTAGAGGTCGATTCAAGTCTTAATCTTGATTCTAATAGCTTCATTGTGGTTCTCTGAACGTGTGCCAATCAAGAACAACAACCAAAGCTCCAAGAATTGGTAGATTAAACTCAGACTGTGTCACGAAATTTTCAAAATCGTATATCATAATCCACGCATCTTTTTGCATTTTTATTTATGGATTCTTGTTCAGTGTGATGTTTCGAAGCTAACCAATACTTTTGATTGAATTATTACGCGTTATACGCGATTTCACCATGTTTAATATTTAGGGTTTGCAGAATGTCAAAATAGGGCTTTTGCAATACAGTAAAATTAGCCCTTAAGACCACCATGGTTGGACTCAGCGCCTATAGACGAAGAAGAATCCCTACTCGCGCCCAATTTATCGACCCTATAGCGCTAGTCGCTATTTTCTGTAAACCTGCATAACGCAACGCTGTGAAAACCGTTGCTCAATGTTTATGTTACAGGGGACGTGAAAGAGACGAAGACGTGGCCACAAGCGATTGGGGCGTTTGAATTGCGCGCGTTTCTCTCCACTACGCGTTGGTTTTTCTTTTTGTTATTTATTTACTATAATATGTTAATTGAAACTTAATGGCTCAGCTGGCAGGTGTATGTGCTTGTAACCCTCATGACCTGGGTTCAAGTCCCAGGTCTACGTTATCCCAATATTATTTTTCCATAGATGTTCACATGCAGCACTATCATCCAATGCACACCATATTCCACTTCATCCAGCCAGCCACGTGCTTAACAAATCCAGATCAAGGGCTCACAGTTGAAGAACACGCTACATTCAGGTCAACTGTTCCATACGCTTGGGCAAAAGTCAAACAGGCCATGTCTTATTGGGCCAGAATTTCACCATCAAAACCTCACAATTGGGGCCTGAACCCCCCCTTTGGTTTGCAATCTTCTTCACCTTTTATTTTTTTTAATTATTGTTTTATTTGTTTTTACTTTATTAATTTAATTAATTATTTTTTTTACAAAATACAAAAACTTCCTAAAAATCAGAAAAGACCCAAAAAATAAAATAAATATTCTATTTTAATATGTTCTTGTAAATAATTGTATAATTGAATTTAGTTTAATTAGGTTACAACATTAATTCTTTTTTTAATAAAAAATCCAAAAATATGTAGAAATAGGTTTAATTAATTTTGATTCCTTTTAATTTCCCTTTTTACAATAATAATGTTTATTTTATTTATTTTCTATAATTAAATTTTGCATGTAAATTAATTTAGATTTAAATTAGGTTAAAACTTAATATTTTCACAATAACTTAAAAACCATTAGAATTAGGGTTTGACGCTTCATTTTAATTTTAATTAATTATTTTTTCCATTAAATCTTAAAAAATACAAAAATACCAAAAAACATTCTTTTTTAAATCTTTAATTTTAATTCCTCATTAATTAATTCATTAACTTTAAATATTTTTGTAAAAGGGTCCAACGCCCTAGTCTTGTTTTTAATTCCTTAATTGCGCATATTTACCTTATTTCGCTTAATTCATTATGTATTTCTCCCAAAGCGTTGTAACGATTTTATTTCTCGCACTTTTATTTTATTGCTTTATTTATTTTCCGTCAAATCGGGTCCGGTTTAATTTTGGCGATGTGGACCCGCGCCATTTGTAATAGCCTTAGAATTTACTTTCCCGCAAATATTTCTTAACTGTTAAACAAGCATGCAAGAATGAATGGACCATAATAAAATCGAGCGTAGATCACTTTAACATGACAAGACAAATATCAATGAAAACGACACACGAATCGCACACACCACCCCTAGGGTACGCCTCACTGTTGCCTTTCGAAAGGTGATCGTCGAGTAGAGGACGTCTTAGTAAGTCCTCATGATCCGGGAACCTGGCATGAGGGTAGCTTCTAAGGTGTCTTCCCATTGCTCTGGTGATCACCACGTCCCTACAAACTCGAATTGACCCGAACACCTCCAATGGTGGTGCTACCTACCTCTCAATGGTGGGATGGCACTACTTTTAAGGACATTTACACAGACGAATTCCTTAGGGTAGGTAGGTTCTCGTAGATACTTGCTCTAATCTCAAAACAAACTCAAAAAGACTTTTCACACCAACACTTTTCAAAAGCTTTCAAAGCAAATTTTTCAAACACTCTGACGCACGAGTCGAACTGAAATTTTTCAAAGAAACTTTTTTAAACCCATATTGAAAAGCAAACAAACCATTTTTGAAAACACAAATGAGCAAGTATCTAAGAGCCCATGGATAACCATGGATAGAAAGGGTGCTAACACCTTCCCTTTCTATAACCTACCTCCCGAACCGAGAGCAATCTCTTTAAGGAATTTTTCTGTGCTTTTGTCCTTTCCATTTGGAGAAAATAAAAGACGGTGGCGACTCTTGCTTCCGCGACATTTCGCGAACCAGCGTTAAACAGTTAGTTCCAGATCCACCGATCACAGACGCCTTCAAGGTATAACCCCAACGTTCGCTGCGCTTATCATTCTGACAGCCCAGGGCATGCTACAGATGATTGTTGGACTTTGAGAAATAAGGTCCAGGATCTGATTGACGCAAAGGAAGTCCAGCTCGACTCTCCAGAGACTCCCAATGTGATCACTGCTCCCTTTCCAAAATATGGCTAGGACTGGATTTTTTTGTTCATTCGAATGTTCAATTTGTAATTTTCTTTTGACTGTTCAAACATTTATTCATGCTAAACGTTGTTATTTCATTAATGCATTACACATGTCTGTTTTGAAGCAATTATTTCGTATTCACTATATGCAAACTGCTTTCATTTTTTTAATGTCAACTCTCGATTAATAATTCTAAGCCTCTTGAGGGAGGATGACGAAAACGATACCGCTATCTTTACAGTATGCTTTTGAACAGACCCCGCTGATGAGGTACAGGCATTGTTTCAATTCCTAAACACTGGAGTTATAAGGAAGATAATCCCTCGTCAACCCCTTTGAGCCAAAGAAGTAGGAGTTTTTCTTTTAAAAAATTAAAACCCTTAATTATAACCTGGGGCAGGGTAGTCCTCTCAGTTGATCCAAGTGCACAACGAATAGCACCAAAGAGGTCCTCACAAAACAAAAGACAATGATGGTTCCGAATAATCATAAAGACAGGCAGTCACACCAAAAAAAAACTAAAGCCCAATAAGTCAAAACCTATGAAGGTGACTTACAAAACTGGGGCATCCCGCTGACTGTAAATACAAAAGAAAACAGCTCAGGCAAAAGACAGGGATAATAAAATCAAAAAGAAAGAGGTCCTAAAAAAAAGAAAAAGAAAAACTCTCGACAAAAAGGAAACGACTTCCTATTCCAAATAAACTGTCAATATCCAAATCATCACTGGTATATCAAAGCAAAGACTCAAACAAAGTCTAACGTATGATCAACTGAGTTTAGGTTTGGAGAACATCACGAAGAGCGGGTGGGTACAAATAAAATTTGAGCCTTTATCCTTTGTTTCTTAAACCGTGAACCAGGCCACGTTATAACCCTAAAAAGTCCTAGCTGAAGCATGGGTTAGTTCGAAAGCATACTGTTACCAAAGGTATCCTGACTCCTTAAGGCTTGCTATAAAATATTGAGTTGACATCACATTTTACAAAATTTGCTGGTTTTACTGAAAAATGCATTTTTCAAAAACTTCAAGACAGACATAAGCTTTGCATTTTTGACATAACTTTGTTTGCATATGACTTTTTGCTTGAACAGCATAGAAATTCGCACGACGAATGCCTAATGAACAAAAGCACCTCCAATCAAGGGGCATGGCCTGATCATTGTTCGTCATCTGGGGCAGTTAAGTCAAGAATCAGAGAATCTCTCAAATGCCAAATAGCCTGGGGCAAATCTCCGTCTAAGTCACTTGGGGCATTGGACATGAATTCCCAGCAACAAATCTTGCATGACCAAACATCTTCTGGTAGCGTGGCAACACAATAACAGGGGCACCTCCCTACATCCTGAGAGCATGGACATAGTCGGAAAAAATACTGCGCATAATCAAAGACCCGCTAGGTTGACACACCTAGGCAAAAATAAGGGCTTCCCGGTGAACCAAAAGGGTTCGGGCAAAATAAGGGATGAAATGAAAAAAATCTGTACACCCGGCAAGTCGAAAACTTGAAAAGGCGGCTTGGGCAAAAATGGGTATCCCGGTGGACTGAAAACCCGAAAGGGCGGTCCAGGCAAAAATTAGGGATTTAAGCGTACGACTATGTCCCGGTATCTCGTCACTTGCCTACCAGAAGAAGATTTGTCAAACGACAGTCATCAAACACCTTCACAGGTACCTTCTTCTCCAACAGAAACTGGGGCAATAATGAGTTGTCTAAATGATCCGGTTGCCCTGTCCACCGAAGTGCCAAGGTAAGTTCAGCTGAAAAATGCGACCAAGATACCTTCACTCCCTGCAGAGCGAACGCGTCTCCCCAGTTTTATTCAAAGGTTATTTCTCCACCAGAGCTTATAACGGGGTTATCCTCAGCTAAAAGCCACGGAAAGATCGTCCTCGGTAAAGTTCTTCTTATTCCCCAGCGGAGTTCATCAAAACTTCCAACAGAGCACAGAAACGGTATCCCCAGCGGAGTTATCCTCATCAACCTCAGCAAAGTACCTCTCTTTCCCCACAGAGTTACCTCCTCGCAGAGTAATCTATTCGCCAAGTTTATTCCCCAACGGAGTCATCTTCTCCTACCGGTATTCTTGCAATCATCATCCCCAATGGAAACGAAGAATCTCACTATTCAACATCAGCCCAGGATTTGACTTCCCGGCATCCGTCAAAGATCTATTTTCCCCAGACGAAGATACATTCATAACATCACATTGTTATACATCATGATACATGCATATACGCATCATATCATACAATCTCATGTGTTGAGAACATCGTTGCTTGATTCATATCATGCATTGCATATGACTGACCTTTACCTTTCAGGAAGGATACAGTTAAATGATCAGCTATGTAGACGAATACAGTCAAAAGAGACCAACCCAGTCAAAGAATACAAATCCAGTTAAATCAATGCCTAAAGATTTCTCTGATCCAACTCGTCGTTATAGACACTCGTCGCTATAGACACTCGTCGCTATAGACACTCGTCGTTATAGACACTCGTCGTTATAGACACTCGTCGTCATAGACACCCGTCGTTATAGACACTCGTCGTTATAGACACTCGTCGTTATAGACACTCGTCGTTATAGAAACTCGTCGTTATAGACACTCGTCGTTATAGACACTCGTCGGCATAGACACTCGTCGTTATAGACACTCGTCGTTATAGACACTCGTCGTTATAGACACTCGTCACACTCGTCGTTATAGACACTCGTCACACTCGTCGTTATAGACACTCGTCGTCATAGACACTCGTCGTTATAGACACTCGTCGTTATAGACACTCGTCGTTATAGACACTCGTCGGTATAGACACTCGTCGTTATAGACACTCGTCGTCATAGACACTCGTCGTCATAGACACTCGCCGTTATAGACACTCGTCGTTATAGACACTCGTCGTCATAGACACTCGTCGTTATAGACACTCGTTGTCATAGACACTCGTCGTCATAGACACTCGTCGTTATAGACACTCGTCGTCATAGACACTCGTCGTCATAGACACTCGTCGTTATAGACACTCCTCGTCATAGACACTCGTCGTTATAGACACTCGTCGTTATAGACACTCGTCGTTATAGACACCCGTCGTTATAGACACTCGTCGTTAAAGACCACTCGTCGTTAAAGACCACTCGTCCATGAGGATGACCTGTCAGTAGAGACAACTCACCAACCTAACATTACCAGACTCGATTCCTGTATCTTGCCAGGGCACGTCTGAAGAGTTCGAAGATCCGATTCCTGTATCTCGCCAGGGTGTATCTGTTGACGACTATATTCTCCGGACTCGATTCCTGTATCTTGCCAGGGAACGTCTGAAGAGTTTAAAGATTCGGTTCATGTAACCAGCCAGGGCACATCTACATAAAGAAATTGAAGATCAACTCCTGTAACAGGCCAGGTAATTATCTTTCTTTTCTCAGGTACGCAAGTTCTCGCTAAGGAATCTCTTATGCGATCGACACCTAGATGGTATCTGTAAGCCCATCCACATACCAACAGCCTCCGAATGGCGTCTATAAGCCCATTCCCGACAAGGTTCTGTCACACTTCCAAAAGGCATCTATAAGCCCATCCTCCTATCCATCATCTTTCCAAATGGCATCTGTAAGCCCATTCCCGACATCACGTTGCTGATACTCTACTATGCGAGTGCAAATTTCTAGGCACTCTAGTGTTCAATCATCTTCCACCTTTGGATCACAAAAGGCACGCAAGTCAATCTACATCCTCAGGTTTAAGAAGATTGAACAGGGGCAACTGTTGTACCCCAAAATTTGCCCTCCCATATTTCTCAAAACATTTCAAGAAAAATTCACAAGTCCAACCCGGCGCGTCATATTCAGGTGTTCTTTCACCAAGATATCTCTGATAACGTATTCTCAAATTCAGGTTCGGCTCAAGAGTCAATTCTTTAAAGAAGGTATCCGAATGTGTGAGTTTTCTCGAAGAAATATGGTGAAAAAGTGTGTTGAAAGTGCAGTTTTTACACGCTAAAAAATTCATAACTTGAAGATCGTGACTCGTTTTGAACCCGTTTCGGTGGCCAAAATTCCGTCTTGATATTATCTACATTTTCATCTCTCATGGCTGGAAGCCAATTTCAATCAGAAAGTCTTCAAAAATATGGATTTATCAAGTATTTTCGTACAGAAAATTTGTGACAGAAGTTTATTTGCGTCATGTTCAGAAAATCATAACTTGGCCGATTTTCATCGTATCGAGCTGGTTCTGGCGCCAAAATTTCACAAATTGAGTTGGCTACATTTTTAAAGAAGGTATTGAGTTCAAACGGTATTCAAAAGGCCTTAGTTTTTTGCTCAGAGTGCGTGACACGCTGAAAATCCTGAATGCTGAATATTATTTCATCTGGGCCGAAAATTCGAAAATTCATAACTCGGTCAATTTTTATCGGATTGGACTCATACTTTTACACAAGGTTACTGACTCACAGATCTACAACTTTGATTCAAAAGTCGAGACCAAATTATGCACCGATCAATACCAGTTTTTTATTGAAGAACGTGTCAGAGTCGACACTGGAGCCCAAAATAAGTTTGTCTGAGCTGAAACTTCATAAATTCATAACTAATTCACCGTTTATCCGATTGAGCCGATTTTTGGACAGGAGTTAGTTATCGATGTCGGCTACATTTTGTTTTCACATTTCAACTTCAAAAATTGCACTTAAGTCCCTGCGATTTAGCCTGGAAAGTGACGAACTCAAGTGAACATTGGAGGCCCAATTGCACATTCAAAGCCCATTTTCTTTATCCTAATTTCCATTATATAATCACCTTCTTTTCACACAAACCAGAGAGGAGGAAAAGAGAGAAAAAACTTTTCCACAACACTGTTAGAATATCAAATTCTTTCAAGAACCCTAAAACCTTGAAATCCTTATTACAAATCCCTCTCTCACTACAAACAAGCCATCACAGTTACAAACCAACACCTCACTACTTCTTCAGTAAGGGTAAGGCTGGCTTGATCTCCATGATCCAAAAGGCATAAAAGCATTCATGTCACTAATTTTCCAGTAAGGGTAAGATTGATTTGATCTCCATGATCAAAAGGGTATAATCATTCATACATGCCATATTGTGCCTAAACATTAAATTTCTTCATATATTGGCTTTATTTGCATTTTATGATTTTTATTAATGTGTTCATGAGATTCAACACTGCAGATTTAGACAGGATCCCATGCAGGTTCATTAAGGAACGTTGAGGGCAAAAGCCAAATGGCCAAAAGCCAAAAGTCAAAAGCCAAAAGCCAAAAGCCAAAAGCCAAATGGCCAAAAGAACAACTTATGCATGACACCAATACATGGCAAGACAGACATCCTGAGAAGATTAAGGAACGTTGAGGCCAGAACACAAATGGCCAACAGCCAGAATACAAATGGCCTGAAACCCCTCTTGGTTTGCATCCTTTTTTATTTTATTTTCTTTTCTTTTCTAATTCTTTTTTAATTGTTTTAATTGTTTTTTTTACCATAAAATAATTTTCTATAATAAAAACAGAAAAATAAAAAATACAAATATCTTTAATTATTATTAATTTCATCACTAACCTATTTTTTATAAATAAACTCTAACAATTAACTTAGTTAATTTAGGTTTTAAAACTTTAATATTTTCTTAAATTAATAAAATATGTAGAAATTAGGGTTTTTTAACCTTTTCATTTTTTTTTAACAAATAATTTTCTCATCATTATTATTATTATTAATTACTAAATATTTTGTAAATAAATATGTAAATAATTAATTAGCATAAATTAGGTTTTAAACTTTAACCTTTTCTTTAATAATTAAAAATATTTAGAACTAGGGTTTCCTTCTAATTTTAAATTCTTTTCTTATTTCATTAAATACAAAAAACAAAAAAACATTTCTTTTCTTTAATTTAATACTTAATTAACTTTTAATTCAATTTAATTTCAAAAGGGTCCAACGCCCTCGGACGTTCCAATTTATTCTTTTCGCGCATTATTTTCTTTATCAATTATTATGTAACTGCTTTCCGGATGTAATAGTAATTAGGTCTTTTACTTTCTGCCTTTTTATTAAAACGGGTCTTTGTTAATTTGGCGATGTATAGACCCGCGCCTTGTAATAGCGTAGGATTTTACTTTCCGCATTTAAATTTCCGCACTTTTAATTTCTAATTGCATGAAAGAATGAATGACTAATTAAAAGCAAAACGTAGCTCACGATACAATAATCAAAGACAAATATGAACATGAAAACAACACACAAATTCACACACCACTCTTAGGGTACACCTCACTGTTGCCTTGCCTTCGAAACGTGGTCGTCGAGTATAGGACGTTTTAGTAAGTCCTTATGTCCGTTGATCCATATGCCTCAAAACAAGTTGCCTCGGAAAAGTTGTCTCGAATTAAAAAAGGATCAATGGCATAAGGGTAGCTTCTAAGGTGTCCTACTGTTTCTCTGGTGACCACACTGTCCCTACAAATGAATTGACCCGAACACCTCCAACGGTGGTGCTACCTATCTCTCAATGGTGGGATGGCACTATCTTAAGGACATTTACACAGCCTAATTCCTTAGGGTAGGTGGATGACTCATAGATACTTTCTCTCTAAAGAACAATCAAAACTCTTTTCACACCGACACTTTCAAAAAGCTTTCAAAACAATTTTTCAAACACTCTTGAGGACTGATACAAGAGTTATTCCGGAATCTTAAACGAAACTTTTTCAAACTCAGTCACATCTTTAAAAGCAAACACTTTTGAAAACACAATGAACAAGTATCTAAGAGCCCATGGATAACCATGGATAGAAAGGGTGCTAACACCTTCCCTTTCTATAAATCTACCTCCCGAACCGAGAAACTATCTCATAAGGAATTTTGTTGTGCTTTTGTCCTGTCCATGTTGGAGAAAATAAAAGACAGTGGCGACTCTTGCTTACCGCGACATTTCGCGAACCAGCGTTAAACAGTCAGTTCCAGATCCACCGATCACAGTCATCATCCATTTCGACATAGGCTACCCTTTCTCTTCGGTGAGTCTTGGTCGCTTTAGCCTTTTCGGCTTTAAGGCGTTCTACTTGTCGAACTCTATCGGATAACTAGGCCATGTCTCTCAAGTATTGGGTATCTAATTTTTTCCTAATGGAATAATCTAGGCCCCCTGCTGCCATTTCGACTAATTCATGTTCAAGAACTTGTGTAAAGCACCTGGCTTTAAGCAGTCGAAATCTATTCAGATACTCATCTATTGGCTCAGTGAATCTCCTTTTCACACTAGCCAATTCTTTCAAACTTATTTTGGTCTGTCCCATGTAAAATTGTTCATGGAACAACCTTTCCAATTGATTCCAGTTATGGATTGAATTGGCTGGGAGGGTGGTGAACCAAGTAAAAGTGTTTTTCATGGTTTTTGGTAAACAATTGTTGATCCTCCAAAAAGGAAAACCCTTTTGGTTACTCGCGGGATCGATCAGATTGATCCTAGAACATATGCTAATTTTTGTGCTGGTTTGATATAAAAGTTAATATCTAGGAAGAACACACGTTCGACCAGGGAGTTGGTGTTTGTGGTTTTGGAAAGCAAATAGAAATGCAAATAAAATGCAGGAAACGTAAACTTTGCAAAAGATGATCAAAGCAATGTAAAAGATTTGATTAATAAAAGGTGGTGTTTTCAATGTACATTCTCTGTTATTCTTTCACACACAGCGGATACATGAATAATGTTGAGTGACTAGTACAATAGATTGAACACCCCGAAAATCTACACAAATTTCCTATATTTATACTAAAATTATGCAACTGTCGAGGGGTTGCCTTGCTCTAGGATGAAGACAAGTGTCCTCTACATGCCCCTCGACCTCTATCTTCCTGCCACGTCACTTTCCCTTAACTGCTAGGCGATCTGCATTTCCCTCCCTTCTTCAAATTCAAATATCCTTCGTCTTTGATGCTGACACGAGGGTTGTTCTTCTAGTCGAAGGTCACAGGACCTTTTCAGTCGAAGTCTTGATGGCGATGTCTGGTCGAAGACCAATCTGTAACTCAGATATTTCTCTAAGTTTTTTCCACCCGTTGAAGCATTTTCCAGCTTGGCTTCATTTGCTCTATTTTTGGCTCATAAGGCCAATTTATCATGGGTGTCGAATTTAAGAGCCAACACAATGGCTCGTCTCTGAATGTATTGCCTAAAAAAGCTCTTGATAGGCTTGACTATGAGGGATTCACATTGAAACCAAGTAACATAGTGGTGAGGGCCTTCGACGGCTCAAAAAGGATGGTGCATGGGGTAGTAGACATCCCCATAAAAGTTGGAACCCAAACATTTGATTCAACTTTTTATGTAATGGATATTCGCCCCTCATATTCCTTCTTGCTAGGCCATCCGTGGATTCACAATGCTGGTGTCGTTACTTCTACGTTGCACTAAATGCTAAAATATATGATTCAAGGGAAGATTATCACCACTCATGGAGAAGAAGAGTACATGATTAGCCATCTCAATTCCTTCAGATATGTGGAATTAGATGGTGAATTTATTGAAACTGCATTCCAACACTTCGAAGAAGTCCCGCAAGATGTAGCAGTAACCAAGGTTGTGTCTCGAGTTCCCAAGATTACCAGGCCTCCACTCAGGATGTCTGTGATACGGTGGGAAACAACTGACTGTTTTTGGAATGCTGGTTTGCGTTTTGCATTTGTTTTCGCAAAATGTCGCGGTAAGCAATAGTCGCCACCGAATTTTATTTTATCCAACAAGGAAAGGAAAAAAGCACAGAAAAATTCCTTTTTCGAGATGTTTCTCGGGTTCGGGGGGTAGATTATAGAAAGGGAAGGTGTTAGCACCCTTTCTATCCGTGGTTATCCACGGGCTCTTAGGTACTTGCTCAATTGTTTTCAAAATTGCTTTATTTGTGCTTGTGGGTTTGAAAAAAAAGTTTTTGTTTGAAAACTTCGATTTAACTCTTGCTTCTGTCCTCAAGAGCGTATGAAGTGTTTTTGGAAACTTTGTTCGAAAAGTGTAAGTGTGAAAAAGATTTTGTTTTTTGAAAGAGCAAGTACTTAAGAACCATCTACCTACTCGAAAAAGGAATCATTCTATGCTATCTTCATTTAGACTATGCTATCATACTATTGATGAGTAGGTAGCACTGTCGTTGGAGTTTTAAGGGTCAATTCGAATTAGGGGCTTACGGTCACTAAAGCAATGTTAGGACGCCTTAGCGGTAACCCTAATGTCTTAGATCATTTGTTTTGAGGCAACAATATCCGAGGCAACCGTTTTGAGGCGACTATTATCTTTAGACAAGAGGACGACCTCTAAAGTGACCTATACTCAATGACCGTGTACGAAGGCAATCAAGTGGGGTGTACCCTAAGAGTGCGCATGCGCGAGTGTGTCGTTTTCAGTTAATTTTATCTTTGTACATGTTAATGGTGATCTAAGTTGATTTTTGGTTTAAAACATTCAGTCTTGTCATGCATCCCCTATTATCAAACATCTAACAGTTTATAAGTTGCGGAAATTTAACTAACTATTACAAGGCGTCGGGTATTTACATCGCCAAAAGAAACCCTTTGAAATTTAAATGCGGAAAAATAAGTAAAGCGATAAAAATAATTAAATAGTCCTAATTATCTATTACATTCCGGGAACAAGTACAATATTGAATAAATAGATCGCGTGCAAAAAATTAAATCAAGTGCGAGTAGGGTTTTGACCCTTTGTTATTTAAAGAAAAGTTTTTTTTGTTTTTGAATTAAGAAAGAAATTATCTAAGTCAATTATTAAATTAATAAATTAATTAATTAATTAATGAAAATAAATATTTTTGGGTTTTTTGTATTTTAAGAAATAAAATAAAATTAATTAGTGTTAGTAAAAACCTAATTAAGTCTAATTGATTTTAATTATTTACAAAAAAGGTATTAAAGTTATTTCTAATCAAAGCCTAAATTAATTAAATTAATGTTTGTTAATAAAAAAATATAAAAAAGATAGATTTCATGAAGAAGACATTTTTTATAGTCTTAATTTTGTAAAAGAAAACAAATTGATTGGTTAATTAATATTGGAAATATAATAAAGTAATTAAATAAACTAAATGAAAATAGAGAGAGAGAGAGAGAGAGAGAGAGAGAGAGAGAGAGAGAGAGAGAGAGAGAGAGAGAGAGAGAGAGAGAGAGAGAGAGAGAGAGAGAGAGAGAGAGAGAGAGGTGTATGGGCCTGTTTTGGGGGCTTGATCAACAATTTTGTGGCCCAAACGAGTTGGCCCTGTATTGACTTTCTGGATTCCCTATGCGCCTTTTGACTTGGTCCCATGATAGACTCTCATCCTGGATCACCAGATCTGGCCTTGGGCCATCTGGCAATTGATTGAGTGAGGGAGTATGGTGGGCTATGCGCTTGGATTTGCATGAGAATACCTGAAGAAAAAATACAAAGAGCAATTTGGAGGACCTTGGATTCGAACCCAGGTCCTGTGGATGTTTGGATCACTCGCTTCGCCACCAGGCTAATGTGCTTTAGTTGTTAACATATTAAACAATTAAAATAATAAGAGAAAACGCGTTAATGTACCAGAATAAAAAAAAGTGCGTGAAAATTGAATCAGCCATTGGGGAGATGACACGCCATCGTCCCCTACCTCCAGCCCTGTAACTTTACCTGCGGATTTAGATCCGTAACTAAATGCGTAGGTCATTCCTAAAACTCATCTCAGGCCATATAAACTCCTTCCAAGACCATGGTTGTGTTCGTCTTTCTCTTCCGGTCATGTCCATGGCCATCAATGGGGCTAATTTTACCTGTAAGAGAAACACCCAAAAAACAAACCACAAAACCCTAGATTCGATACTTGGCTTTACAGGTCAGATAAGTAAAATTGGGTAATACAGAAAGCTTGGAAATTTGATGAGGATTATGAATATGCCAATAGTTTGTACAAAAGATGCAGGAATAAAGATTTGTGAATTCAAAAGAAGGGCGGTTTTCTGTGACACTTACAGTGAGTTTGAGCGTGTATGGAGGCTTGCTAGGGATTGGTTCTGACTCAGTGGACCTCCAGCAATTGATTGGTGTCAAGCTTTACTTCTGAAAATGCCTCAAAGTATGATTTTGGTTTCACACTTTTTACCACTTTTTTCAAGTTTTTTTGTTGGTTCTTGCCGCCTCTAGCCTTGTTTTAGTTCCCTCTAGCTTCCTTATGTATGATAGAATGCATTAGGTTAACAATTGTGCTTTGAATCTTTCCACATTAATGCCATGGGATTTGATTTGATTCACCATTACTAAACCTTCCAAAATTGTCAAAACTCAATATTTTTGCACATGGAATGCTTGATACGAGTTTGATATCCTTGATGATGATGATTCAGTCCTGAAATAGCCAAAAAGAGATCAAGTAATCAATATTTGGATTTTATTTGATTTAATTTGATTTAAAATGAAATAATTCAATAAAAAATCAAATAAAATAATAAAATTGATAAATGGACACAAGGCTGAAGCTAGGACACGTGTGCAATGGTGCAAGATCAAATCAAGTGGAAAAGAATGGGCCCATTTGACAAAATTTGATGTTTTGGGGATAGTTGACTTTTGGCAATTTTGCAAAAATGCCCAACTTCAACAATGCATAACTTCTTCAATTTTGAACTTTTGGAAGTGTTCTTAGAATTTTTAGAAATATTGAGATGTCCTCTAACCAACCCTTTTGGTCTCATCTCATTTTGATATTCCATGCTCAAGTTATAAGCTTTGGAAAAAAGGTGTTTTTGTTGACTTTCAAAAATGACCTATAATGTCCAGATTTATAACTTCTTGTGAGTGCATTTTCTGATCTTAGGTATGAATATGGATTGTATGAAATTTCACCCTATTCAAAATGAGCTTTGGATGGGTCATTTCTCATAAAGTATGAGAAAGTTATGCTTGGTCAAAGTTGAGTTGACTTTTCCTACAAAACCCTAATTTAGCAACTTTTGAGTCTTGATGAATTTTGAGCAATCCTTGATGAATCATGATCAACCCTTGATCAAATGATGAAATACCCTTCAAAATGATAATTTTGACAAAAAATCTTGAAGTTTGACTGTTTGCAGGTCACAGTTGACTTTTGCCCTAGCATTGTCGATTTTTGGACCTTTGAGCAATTGACTGAGCAAATTTCCTCTGCAAGGCTTGAAACTTGACATGGATGACCTTGAGAACATATTAGGACATTGGGGAGCACTTGAGGTCATTTGGATTCAAGGATCTTGATGCAACACAAAACCCTAATTTGGGGTTGACTGCCTTAGGAGATGACTTGACTGTCCAACTCTTGAGCAATCTTGAGCCACTTGGAGATTTTTCTTGCAATGTCTTGAGAAATATGAGAGGGCAAATTTTGGGGTACAAAAATGTCATCTTTGAAGGATGCCAAGGCAGTGATAGAAGAAAGTGGGTGCACTATTTGGGGATAACTCCCAGATATCCCATATAAATCTGACAAGTTTGGCCTGGGTTTCACTTCAGGCGCCCAGAAGGCTATGCGCCGCGCTCGTGCCGGAGGACCACCCTTGAATATCAGCAACCGCGAAGTCAACGCTGTGGAGGATGATGAAGATAGCTAAGACTTTGAGGACTGGATTTTCCCAACTGTCAGTGGAGGGCTCAGCAACTAGGAAGTTAGAGATTTTGTTCTGATCACTTTTATCCCACAGTAATTTGTCTTTACATTTTGTTAGATCTGTAATATTAAAACAATTCAGACTCTTAAAACCTTGTGTCTTACCCGAGGCACAATGGTCCATTTGTAAGGTTTATTATCTCATTTACATATGACATCAATGAATCATGGACGTTTTTCATACAAACTTTCACACCATTTTTCTTCTTTTTTACATTTTCATTTCTTTCAAAGATAGCTATACTCTTACACACACTCACACTCACAATGAAGGTCTACATCCATTCGGGATCCCATGGGTAACGGTACTGCTATGGCCTTTTGTGACTCTGAGAATCTAATCTACCAAGCCGAAGACGAAGGTGAGGAAGATTACGAAGTACCAGGGGAACTTGCCAGATTACTACAACAAGAATAAAAGACCATTCAGCCCTACGAGGAACCCGTGGATACGATCAATCTAGGTACCGAAGAAGAAAAAATAGAAGTCAAGGTGGGTGCCAATCTGGAACCCAGTGTCAAGGAGCATCTGATTCAGTTGTTACACGAATATGTTGAAGCCTTTTCCTGGTCGTATGAAGACATGTCAGGACTTGATGCAGACATTGTGGTACATCGTCTACCTACAAGAGAAGATTGTCCACCAGTAAAACAAAAGGTATGTCGTATGCGACCAGATATGTCGGAGAAGATAAAAGCAGAAGTTATGAAACAATTCAATGCTGGATTCTTGGCTGTCACCTCTTATCCGCAATGGGTTGCCAATGTTGTTCCCGTCCCCAAAAAGGATGGCAAAGTACGAATGTGCATGGACTACATAGATTTGAATAGGGCGAGCCCTAAGGATGATTTTCCACTCCCCCACATTGATATTCTGGTTGACAATATAGCACAACACAAAGTGTTTTCCTTCATGGACGGTTTCTCATGCTACAACCAAATCAAAATGGCGCCTGAGGATATGGAGAAAATAACCTTTGTTACACAGTGGGGCACATTCTGCTATAAGGTTATGCCATTCGAACTGAAGAATGCTGGGGCAACCTATCAGCGTGCCATGGTAGCTCTATTTCACGACATGATACATTATGAAATAGAGGTCTACATGGACGATATGATAGCCAGATCTTAAACGAAAGAAGAGCATCTCGATCATTTACAAAAACTGTTTGAGAGGCTGAAGAAATATAAGCTGAGGTTGAACCCAAATAAATGCACGTTTGGAGTAAGGTATGGTAAACTCCTACGCTTTGTCGTCAGCAATAAAGGTATCGAGGTGGATCCTTCCAAGGTTAAAGAAATAAAATATATGCCTTTTCCTCATACTGAGAAGGAAGTCAGAGGATTCTTGGGACGTTTGAACTACATTGTCAGATTCATTTCTCACCTGACAACTACTTGTGAACCAATCTTCAAATTGTTGAAGAAAGATCAAGTAGTCAAATGGAATGACGAATGCCAAATTGCTTTTGACAAAATCAAAGAGTACCTGCAAGATCCTCCTGTGTTGATGCCACCAGTCGAGGGAAGACCATTGATCATGTATCTGACTGTTTTTAGAAAACTCAATGGCGTGTGTGTTGGGGCAGCATGACGAGTCTGGCCGAAAAGAGCATGCTATTTACTACCTGATCAAAAAGTTTACCAATTGTGAAATAAGATATTCACTGCTCGATAAAACTTGCTACGCTTTGGCATGGGCTGCTCGCCGTCTAAGACAGTATATGTTGACTCATACTACCTTGTTGATATCTAAAATGGATCTGATAAAATACATCTTCGAGAAACCTGCTCTCTCTGGGAGAATAGAAAGATGGCAGATGATCCTGATGGAATATGACATACAGTATACTACCCAAAAAGCAATAAAGGGCAGTGTACTAGTTGATCACCTTGCTCACCAAGCCGTGGAAGACTACCAGTTCATGAAGTTCGAATTCCCAGATGAAGACATCATGACGTTAGACAATTGTGAAGAATTCATGCCATATGATGGACCTGAACAAGGATCCCGATGGACCCTGTTCTTTGATGGGGAATCCAACGCACTCGAAAACGGTATTGGTGTTGTACTCATATCTCCTGAAGGGTGTCATACTCCCTTTACCGCAAGACTCTGCTTCAATTGTACAAATAACATGGTGAAATACGAAGCGTGCATTTTTGGTCTCAAAGTTGCCATGGACTTGGGGATCAAATCCTTAAGTGTATTCGGAGATTCAGCTTTTGTCATCAGCCATATCAAAGGGGAATGGGACACCAAACACCCTAACCTTATCCCTTACAAAGAACATGTTTTGACATTGCTACCACATTTTGAGAAGATTACCTTCGAGCATTTCCCGCGAGAAGAAAATCATCTAGCAGACGCACTAGCCACAATGTCATCTATGTTTAAACTTAATTGGGATAACGAGGCTCCCCAAATCACCATCGAACGAACGTATGAACCAGTACACTGTCACGAGATTAATACTGAAGAAGTAGTGGACCAGCCCTGGTTTCACGAAGTCAAGAGATATCTCGAGGCTCAAGAATATCCGGAAGGAGCTTCAGTCAATGATAAGAAGTTCTTACGGAGATTCTCTGCTAAGTTCTTCCTTAGTAATGGCATTATGTACAAACGCAATCATGACTCTGTGTTACTTCGGTGCGTAGATAAGATTGAAGCTGAAAGGATCATGACCGAATTACATGAAGGCACTTTTTGCACCCATTCCAGTGGGCATACGATGGCAAAGAAGATCCTACGGGCAGGATATTATTGGTCTACCATGGAAGCAGATTGCTATCAACACTCTCGAACTTGCCATAAGTGTCAGATTTATGCTAATAAGGTGCACGTACCTCTGGTTCCTCTGAATGTCTTGACATCTCCTTGGCCCTTCACTATGTGGGGATTGATATGATTGGGGAAATCAAGCCAGCAACCTCCAATGGACACCGCTTCATCTTAGTGGACATTGACTATTTTACAAAGTGGGTTGAGGCGGCCTTCTTCGCTTCCATCACCAAGAATGTTGTCGCCCTGTTCATCAAGCAGAATCTCATATGTCGGTACGGTATCCTAGAGAGGATCATCACTGACAATGGTACGAATATAAACAACACTATGATCACCGCATTGTGCGAGCAATTCAAGATCCAGCATCATAATTCTTCCCCTTATCGGCCGAAGATGGATGGTGTTGTCGAAGCTGCAAATAAGAACATTAAAAATATCATACAGAAAATGACAGTCACATACAAAGACTGGCATAAAATGCTACCATTCGCTCTTCACGGGTATCGTACTACGGCACGCACATCAACCGGGGCAACACCCCACTCTCTGGTGTACGGTATGGAAGTTGTCTTGCCTATTGAGGTCAAGATCCCCTCTCTGAGAATTATGAAGGATGCAGGGTTGAACAAAGAAGATTGGATCCAGACTCGGCTTGATCAACTGAACTTGATTGATGAGAAAAGGCTTACTACTGTTTGTCATGGTCAAATGTATCAAAAACGAATGATCAAGGCTTTCAACAAAAAAGTCAGACGCCAAGTATATCAAGTTGGGGATCTGGTGATCAAACGCATCATACTGCCGCAAGGTGATCCCAAGGGAAAATGGACTCCTACATATGAAGGACCATTTGTAATCAAAAGCATATTCTCTGGTGGAGTGATGATATTGACCACCATGGATGGTGACGACCTACCGCACCCTGCGAACACGGACATAGTCCAAAGATACTACGCATAAGAGACCCGCTAGGCTGACACACCTAGGCAAAATAAGGGCATCCCGGCGAACCAAAAAGGTCCGGGTAAAAATTAGGGATAAAACAAAAAAAAAAATTGTACATCCGGAAAGTTGAAAACCCGAAAGGGCGACTTGGGCAAAAAAGGGTTTCCTGGTGGACTGAAAACCCGAAAGGGAGGTCCAGGCAAAAGTTAGGGAATTAAAGCGTATGACTATCTCCCGTTAGATCACCTTACGGATAACTTTTGGCTTCCACTGACAAACTCAGAGGTTCTGATCAATTCAGTCATCTTCGTACGAGGAAACAAATAGACAAGATGCTCGGAGATATGAAGGCTATAGTAGAATAGGAACCCCATGGGATTATTTCACATAGCTATCTTTTCTTTGTATCAAATTTTCATTTTTTTACGACGGCATTATCTTACTAGAGTGTTTGTCTAATTGAACAAAAATACTTACTCAAAGTCAATACAAAGATATCCCTTTGAAAGTGCAAAAACTATCTGTTTTCTTTACTCTTGTGTTTTGTTTGCAAAAACTTCCAATGATTTATTGTTGAACATATGCATTTGAACATAATTATTGTTTACAAATAAACAAAATAGAAAGACAATTACTGATGGCTTTAAGGGATAGGGAAATCTCTCTAGGATATTTCAAAAATCCCCACAGTATACAGTATAATCCCCAGCGAAACAAAGCTTCCAGTTAACAATCCCCGGTAGAAGTCACCAGATTTCTCAGGATTTCCCAACAGGATTTTACAAGCAGTGCACGGTATTTCCCCTACAAACAGAGTTTATTTCTCTAAGAGGAAATTCATCAACACTTCAACTTCACAACACAAAGACTTACACTCCATATCCCCAGCAGAAGTCAAGGATTTATTTTCCCCAATCCAAAAGTAGTGCAGCAGATTAGCTCACATACGCATACATCGCATCCATATATCATAAACATCGATAACACGAATGCATATATCACAATCTCATTACACCATGCATTTCATATAATATTACATTGCATATTAGCTAACATTTTACCCTTTTCAGGATAAGGTTAATTAATAGCTACCATTAATAATGTGCAAAGGCTTCTCAGATATATTTCAGAGCTCCAGACACGGATGGCATTCTGATAACTCATTCAGATTTAGCTTTCAGATACGCTCCCAATACGGATGCCATCCTGATACTCATTCAGATTCAGCTTTCAGATACAGTTCAGATACGCTCCAGATACGGATGCCATCCTGATACTCATTCAGATTCAGCTTTCAGATACAGTTCAGATACGCTCCAGATATGGATGCCATTATGATACTCATTCAGATTCAGCTTTCAGATACAGTTCAAATACGCTCCAGATATGGATGCCATCCTGATACTCATTCAGATTCAGCTTTCAGATACAGTTCAGATACGCTCCAGATAAGGATGCCATTTTGATACTCATTCAGATTCATCTTTCAAATACAGTTCAGATACGCTCCATATATGGATGCCATTCTGATACTCATTCAGATTCAGCTTTCAGATACAGTTAAGATATGCTCCATATACAGATGCCATCCTGATACTCATTCGGATCCAAGCTCTCCCTTTGAAGTAGCCCTACTATCCAGGTTCCTTCTCCCTTATCTCTAGACAACAGTTTACAACACTGCAAGACCTGGACCTGACCAGATACAGTCGATTTCACATTCCCCCCAGTTGAAGTCAAACTTAGGCTTAGTCTAAATTCTATCAAAAATCACCTTCGGATGGCATCTATAAGACCATCTCCGACAACTCTCCATCATTTCTCTAAATGGCATCTTTAAGCCTATTCCCTACACAACACATCACCGAGTGTAAATTTCTGGGCACTCTAGTGTTCAATCATCTTCCACTTTCAAGCTACGAATGGAAAATATGCCGATCTCACTTTTCAAGTTTAAGAATATTGAACAGTGGAAGTTGTTGTACCCCAAAATTTGCCCTCTCATTTTTATTCAAGATACTATCCTAGGTCTTCTCGAATATTCAATTTGGCTCGGAAGTTGGTCAGACAGATTCTCTTCCTAGGCAGTAAGTCAACAATTAGGATTTGGCGTTTCTCAAAGAAAATTGATTCTTCAAGGTTTCAAATGGTCTTCATAGATTTTCATGTCTCCTCAAGGATGTTCATGCCGAGTTTCGAACCTCGTGTTACAAGTTTTCTCAGTCAATGGTTCAGACGACTGAAAATGACTCCATTAACCCAAAAAATTGACCTTTTTTGAGACCAAGTTCAAGCAATTGTAACTTCTTCATTATTCGATATTTTTGAGTGGTCCTTCTTGCGTATGACTCTCCTCGATGTTATCTCCAATTTATCTTCACAAATCAAGAGCTGATTACGCGTAGAAGATCACCAAAATTCGAATGCGTTAAATGTCACTTCTTGGATTTTGACCTAATCTTAAACAATTGTCGCCTGATTTATAAGGTTTGTGATTTCCCCAAATTACGAGTTCTTGAGACGATTATTTTTGTATATGGTCATAGGTGATTTTCCACACGAGTTTATCTTCAAAGATCGAAAGAAAATTTCATTGGGAAAACTTCGAAAGTCATCAAATCGTCACAAGTCATTTGTTTGATTTCAAGTGTTCTTAATCATCATTGTTCTTGAAATTGGTTGAGGTTGATGATGGTTCTCAAAGCATGATTTTCTTGGCAGTGAAGTTCCATTCTTAAAAATTTATTTTGTTTAGAAATTTAATTGGAGTACAAGACGCATTGGTTATTTGACCATTTTTGTGATTTCTTGAAACCCAAGTTACCAAACCAAGATGTTTTAATCCAAAACATTCAATTGAGAATTGCAAAGTTTAAATAAATTCAAGTTTTGAATATTAAAATTAATTACACCAAATTTATTCAAGGACTTTGTATTTATTACATTACAAATGGAATAATTTACAAGTTTTTGCTTTGTTACAAAGAATCACAAATTTTCTACAAAGGGGGAATATTTATTCTGTGTATTCAAGTCTCTGTTGCTTCATCTTCAAGTAATCAATCCAAGCTTCATTTGCATTCACGCCTTGTGCCCTTGAAACAAGAAAGGAAGTTAGCAAGCATGTGGAAATTCTAGAATTAACTGCTAAAACAAGTTTGAATATTCATCATTAGGGTTTGTATGTGGAATTAGATTTAAAGGTTGCTTGTTTTAATCATAGTCCATCTTCTCCTATTTTGCAAATCACAAGGTTTGGGCCTTGGTTCACAAAGAGGGAAAATAAAAGTTGTAAACTTTTTCTACTGCAAAATAGCTTAAAGCCGAAGGCAGCATCACAGCAAACAAGTGTATACAGCAGAGCATCACAACAAACAAGTCAAACTGCCAAAGCAGCAATACAAGCAAAACAAGCATAAGCAGCAGGAGCAGGCTGCCAAACAGCAGGCTGCTATACAAGTAGCAAGCAACAACAAATTGTGAAAACAAACAAATATAGAAACAATCCCAAGGCTGCAAAAGAGCAAGCTGCCAAGCAAAGCTACTAAGTCCTAGGCGGCCAAGCAGCAGCAATACATCAATAGGCAAGTTGCCAAGTCCAAGGTCAATATGCAAGCAGCATAAACAAAATAGAAACACTATCAAATAGCAAGCTTCTATACAAGCAAGCAAGTCAACAAGGCAAGCTACAATGCAGCAGGGCAAGCAAGCTGCCCAACCTGCAGCAAAATACATAGCACATCAACAACAAGAGGATAAAAGGAAATGGCAGCAATTCAAAAACAATGCAAGTAAACTTGCTCATCAAACCCAAACATGTCATCATTTTCCTATAATCATACAAACCATTCAGAATTTTTCATAGAAAAATAAGCAAAATTGCTTTTTCATTGAAAGAGGAAAGATGAAAGAGAAAAAAGTCAGAAGGATATCACCTGCACAAAACTGTAAAACCTGTGTCATCTGCTATACCAGCCCAACATTTGCACACAAATAGCAATATGAAAATTTCACTCAAAGTGTTCAAAGTCAGTTTACCAAAACAGTCCAAAAAACTATCAAAAGCAATTGTCGTGTACAGCAAAAAAATTGCACACAAACAGACCAAGTCAAAGCTGCATAATAAAGACAGCAAAATAAAATATTCTTTATGTTCAAAGTCTCAATAGTTTCCCTCCAATTCCATCCCTTATCACACTACAAAGCCACGGTTTCAGAAGAGGAGATGGGGGAACATTTTGACAGCACAAAAGCCACACCAGAAAAAAAAAACAAAAAATATATAACCAAGTCAGTATACCAAGAAACAAAATAACATAACCAACAAAAAACAAATCAAGAACAATAGCCAGCATAAGATAACAGTGTTGTACCCCAAAATTTTCCCTCTCATTTCATCAACATTTTTCTCATCACAAGACTCTTGGAGTTCAAGATCAAGCTAGGGTTTGCTCTGCTCAAGACATCTCCTTCCACTGATGACCAAAATTAGGGTTTGAGTTTGCACAGGGATTTTTTGACCTACAATGCCAAAAGTGACTTTCATACTTCATGTTGGGTTCACAAGTTTGCCCATACCAAGTTTCAAGCCTTGATTCAAATCTTTGCCCAATCAATTGGACAGTTGACCTATAAACCAGCTAAATGGGGGGAAAAGTCAATTGTGGCCAATTGACAGTCAAACCTCATGAATTTTAACCCACATCAACATTATGAACTCATATGAACCATTTGATCAAGTTTGGATCACAATTCCACAAGAAATTTGATCAGATCACCAAAAGGGAAAAATGGTCATTTTTAGGGTTTTGACTGCACAAAGGCAATTTTTGACTGTTTGACCTAACCAATGGAAAACCAAGCCCACATATGGACTCAATGACATTGTATTGACCCATTCAACAAGTTCAAAAGATCTCAAATGCATAGGGTTGACAGATGAATTTTTCAGTCAACTGATCAAAATTTGACTGTACACTGAAAAAGTCAAACTTTGACTTTTTGGTCAAAATCAAGTGCCAAGGGTCATTTTTAATCAAGACATGTAAAATTATGAAACTTGTTCATCAAGAAACCCAAAAATGCAAATTAGAGTTTAAAATGGAAAAATTTCATAACTTAGAAATTTTCTAAGTTATGAAATTTTCTTATTTTTTCTCAACTTTGTCCCATTTTTTCACCAAGATACAAATGGATTCAAACAAAACTTGCAACATGAAAGTTGTAGTCCATCACAAAGTCTACAACTTTGATTCACAAAGTTTTCTCAAAAGAATCTTGAATCTAAAGTTAATTATTTTTGGAACAAGCGTACCTAAAACTTTTAACTTAGAGAAAATTTGCCCTAATCTAGGCAGGATTTTTACCCATCTTCTTGGCCATTTTTCACATAGTTTCACTTGGAGTTTCAAGTTGCATTACAAATATGGATTGTAGTACATGTTCCAAGATTTGCAAATTGTCCAAGAAATCCTCAAACACCCTTGTGGTTAGAGAGAATCGAATTCTCAAAGTTGGCAAAAACTCACTTTTGTTCATGACCAATACATGTTCACAGCAACTTGCATTTTCAAATCAGCATGTTTGGTGCTAGCTTGCGGGCCTCAAAACCAACTTAAACTTCATAATTTAATGCTTAACCATAGAGTTAAGGTGTTATCTTGGCCATTTGGGAATTACATGCAAGTTTAAGCCTTAAGTAGAAAAAGGCAAATTGCCATTTTTGCCTAATGTCACTTTATGTCAAAAACTAAATCCTTGAGACATGGGGCCAGATCTTTGAGGCAAGATTAAGTCCACTAATTCCAGTAACCAATAACAAAAGATGCAGCATGATAGGAAGGCTTGGACAGGGCTATAACATCATTTGCATTTTCTTGCTTCAAGTAGAAGAAACTTGCAAAACAGAAAAAATTTGAGATATCAGTTAACACAAGCTTAGACAAACATTGTGAACAAACTCCATACCTCCCAACAAACCTAAGGCACGACCCTTCCATCCCTCATACCTCCTAATACTCAGAATCCCTGTTTTGCTGCAAAACTGGGCAAGTTCTGCAAACTTCAAGCCATAATCAATTCCTATCGTGCGTTTTGTCCAAAAGGGCTTCAAACACCTTCCATTCCATCCACCAGAACTATCACATACCTCCATTGCAAGTTGTAACACCTCTAACACACTTTGCCATTTTCATTTCAAAGCTTTGCAGGTGGAGTTCTACAGCACCATTCAAGGTGTTTCAAAGCAAGCCAAGTATTGGAGAAGCTTCCTTGGACCTCAGGCAAGCTCAACAGAAGCTCAAACACCATTGAAGGTTGCTACATTGTCCAGCTCGAAGTCAACTGAAACAAGTATTTCATGGACTTCTATCTCTCTATTTAGGAATGGTTAGGCTTAGGTTTGTGAATGAAATATGTTGTACTCATAGCCCTGAAGCCATACATATGCTTAGTTTTCATTTACATTAATCGTGCTGAGAGAATTTCACCCATGAACATGTGAAAAAAGTTAGGTCAGATTTTAGGGCCAGAGAAATTCTCTCTGGTCTTTTAGAGTTAATCCAAGTTTTTTATATGGTTGAATTCGTTATTTGATGCTCTACAAGTTTCATGTTTTAATTTTTGTCAAAAGATCAAAGAATCAGGAGATAGCTTTTGAACCAGGCGCGTGCTTTTTTTTGTCCAAAGGTTGAAGAAGAAGCTGGTTTGGGCTGGGCCTGTACAGGCTTGCTTCTAGCACCCCCATATTTCAGTTTATACCCCCTGGCCCATTTATTTGATATTTATCATTTTGTGACATTTTTATTTTCATTCTGACTTTATATTTTTTTTCAAATATAAAAAATTCCCAAAATAATTTTCCATATTTTTTCATTTTTATTTGATATTTATTTCATTTTATTAAACATATATATGCAAATAATCTAGTTTCTTTTTATTAAAACTCTAAAAAATAATATAAAAAATATATTTATTTTTCATTTATTATTTTTATTTATAATTTGAAAACATTTTCTTGAATATACTTTTTTTTTTGTAAATACTTAATTTTATTTTTATATATGTTTATTTTTATATACTTAATTTTTTTGTAATATATATATATATATATATATATATATATATATATATATATATATATATATATATATATATATATATATATATATATATATATATATATATATATATATATATATATATATATATATATATATATATATATATATATATATATATATATATATATATATATATATATATATATATATATATATATATATATATATATATATATATATATATATATATATATATATATATATATATATATATATATATATATATATATATATATATATATATATATATATATACTTATATACTTTATTTAGTTAAATAATTAGGACATAGAAATACAAAATAATACATTTTTTATTTTTATTAGTATTTGACACTAAAAATACTCTTTTCTTACAATATATTTTTATTTTTTGTATAAATTAATATATATTGTATATAATTAATAAATATTGCCATTTATTTGAAAATTAGGGTTTTGCCTTAAATAACCAAAATAATTAAAATTTGACTTTTTTATTTGTTTATATTTCACATTTAAAAAATACCCTTTTCACATACATAAACAATCTTTTTTTGCATAATACATTTTTATTTGATATTTATTTAATTGTGTTTACTTAAATGTTAAATATTGACTTGTACATTCGATATGGTTGTAATAACTTAGAATTTATTTCCTTGTCAAATATCCTCAATTCAAATTTGTATCCCCCTTCCTATATCATATTGTAATAGTGTAGCATTTAAATTCTCGCACATTTAAAAGCTTTCAATTATGCCATGCCTAGACCTAGGGTTTGTATGCAAAATAAAATCAACAACTAGCTTGACCTAATCCAAGATAAACATGCATGAAAAAACAAACACAATACGCACTTGCACCCCTAGGGTTTCATCCACTTGTTGCCTTCAAAAATGGGCCATGGTTGCATGTTGAGTACTTTGGCAAAACAAAAACAAACAAAAAGATCATAGTCCCTCGATGACGCTATCTGAGTTGCCTAAACAAAAATGATCAAGTCCCTCAAGAAAATTGCCAAAAATACTTGACACTCTTGCTATCATGGTCTATACGATGACCCGCGCCTGTCCCGTTTAACATCCTAACACAAGGTTGTTCACCAAATACAATGGTGAAACAACACTGTTAAAAGGGTTAAAAACATAAGAAAGATCTTTGAGTAAAATAGGGTAGATAACTCTTAGTTACTTGATCAAAGCTTGCAAAAACATCCTTGCTATCTTCAAAACACACTCCACAATATAATTTCAAAACCTTACTTTCAAATATTGAAAGCTTTTCAAAAGACAAAAACACCTTTGTATACATTCAAACAAGAATCATTACAAAGGTTGCCACAACGATGGCCTCTTTTCAAAACATCTTCAAAAATCACACACAAAGCACTATTTCAAACAATTGAAAAGCACCATTTCAAACAATTGAAAATCAAAGCAAGTGATTTAAGCAAGTAATTAAGAGCCCATGGATAACCATGGATAGAAAGGGTGCTAATACCTTCCCTTTCTATAATCTACTCCCCGAACCCAAGAAAATATCTTAAAGGTATTTCCTGTGCTTTTTGACCTTTCCTTAGGATAAAATAAAAATTCGGTGGCGACTCTTGCTAAACCGAAACATTTGCAAACACAAAACGCAAAAATCCAAGTCAGTTCTCCCACCGTATCACAGAACTGGCGACTCTACTGGGGAGTTATTTGGAAAGTGGAGTAACCTTAGGGCTTAGATCACCCTTTTTGCATGATTATTGTTTGCTTTGATTGCTTTACATTTTGGTTCTCTTGTTTGGGCTTGAAATACTCCACCCGGATTTGGGAAACATTCATAGATAGCAATACGTTGTGGAAACTGTGCGGGGTATACCGACACGGTTGAAGCAATAGCTATATTAGTGCGACATATTTGTGAGTACCGGTAGCCTTTGAGTCAATTAAAGAGAATATGGGGCCGCTGAGTGATGTCATTAAGCACTAATGAACTAGAACCTTACTTGACCATCTTGGCCTTTTATTAGGGGTAGTGAGATGACCGGCTTCGGTACAGTCCGAAGTTGGTAGATACTCGATACTACACTCATTGAGGGTTGTTTTCTTGGAATATTTTGGTCGCTAGTTAACTGGCTAAACCAAAACAATGAACATAGAAAACAATCCAATGATATTGAGCTCCTTAGAACCCGATTACTATTTTTATAGGACAGGTTTTGAGCCAACTAAACTCAAGAGGGTACTTACCTATGAAACCTCATGCAAGCCTGAAACTAGGGTTTTGTGTGACTTGCTTGTACATGTGCTTGTGCATACATCATAAAACATCATATGCATCCACTAACCATTTCAAGGGTTTGGATCTTCATCTTTGTTCTTGTTTTGTAGGTCATGGAATCTCTTCGCAGGAAAACAATTCAATTCAACCTTGTGAGGATCCCTCCTCAACTCAAAGAGCTTACTTCCAGGATTCCAGAGAATTCTCTCTTCAGTGAAAGACATGGTAGACTCCTCAACTTAGTCAACACCAGCATTGAAGAAGACATGGTGAAAGTACTTTGACCCCCTACACCACTGTTTCACATTCCCTGATTACCAATTGGTGCCTACTTTGGAGGAATTTTCTCAACTCCTGAGAATTCCTATTCTTAATCAACTACCCTACAACGGTACGGAAAAAGAACCAAAACCTGAAGATGTTTCTCAAGCATTACACTTGCAACCATCTGACATCAAGGGGCATTGGGAAACCCGAAGTAGTGTCAAGGGTTTCTTGGCAAAGTTCTTGATTGAGAAGGCACAAGAGTGTTGGAATTCCCTGGATCTGCAAGCCTTTGAAGAGATTGTGGCACTCCTTATTTATGGGTTGGTCTTGTCCAAACCCTGACCAACTTATAGATGTGAATGCTGTCAAGATTTTCATATCCAGGAATCCCATACCTACATTGCTTGGGGACATCCTACACTCATTTTACACACGAACAATGAGGAAAAGAGGTGTTCTCATGTGCTGTACTCCTCTCCTAGCAAGGTGGTTTATTTCTCACCTTCCACAATCAGTTTTGAAGAATGAGTAGGGCTTAAGGTGGTCACAACGATTGATGACTCTCACACATTCTGATGTACATTGGTGTTCTCGGTCCAGAGAAAATGTCATCATCATTGATTGTTGTGGTGAATTCCCTAATGTCCCATTACTTGGCATTAGAGGAGGCATCACCTACAATCCCTGTCTAGCTTTGAGACAATTTGGATATGCTCGGAGGGATGGCCCTCATGACATGCTGATTCCTGACCTAGTTTTTGACTTCGACAATGATGCGCAAGGACTTCGACAAAGGTTCACCAGAGCTTGGAGGATGCCTAACAAGGTGGACAGTAAGACACTGGGGCACAAGAATTCCATCCCCCTTGAGCCTTACCTCAAGTGGGTACGAACCCGCTCTCAGAATCTTATGATGCCATATCCTCACATTCTCCCCTTGATTAAAGAGCCTGTTAAGGAAGGAGAGGTTCCATACACCATCCTACATTCTGACATGCCAACATCATGGGAAGAAATGCAAAAGATTTGGATCCAACTCAAAGAAGAACGGGATACTTTTGAAGCCAGCTTCTATGCCAGTGAGAAGAAGGTTTTAGAGCTCACCCGCCGACTTCACGAGGAGGAAACTCTCAACACCTACATCGCACCAAAGAGGATGCGCAACGTCTTTTTACATTAAGAATTTTGTAATATTTTGCCCATGGGGAACTTATGTACTAACAATTTCTTCTTAATATGACGTGCGTTCTTTTTGTTTGCAACAAATTTGAATTTTTGAACCCTTGAATGCATTACATGAATAACATATCATTCATCATATGCATAAGCAGGTCTTCGAGCCAGGTTTCCTTATCTTTTTACTGTTTATTTCAGTAAGATGGATTTGGAGCAAACAGTGAAGGACCTACAGGCATAAAATTCACAATTTCAGCAACTCCTCATGACCTTGGCAAAGGGTCAAGAGGATCTCAAAGTTCTGCTAGAGAAGAATAAAGAGAATAAAAAGAAAAAGAGATCGGGGGTAGCTACTTTCGGAAGAAGATTTGAGGGCGATGCTAGAAGGACTCTTGAGTTTCCTTCAACGTCTGACGAAGGGATTGGCAAGGGGAAAGGAATTATTGTACCTTCTAAATCTGAGGTAGAAGAGGAGGAAGAGGAAGCAGACAAAGACTATTCAGAACAACAGTATCCACCAATGGATGACAAGTATAAGAACATTGAAGACAGATTGGCAGCTATGGAGTTGCAGAGGGTGCCCGGATTGTAATCCCTCCCAAGTTCAAGGTGCCGACATTCACCAAGTACGAAGGTCTGTCTTTCCCTAAGATGCACTTAAGGTCGTATGTTAGAAAGATCCAGCCACATTCATCCGACAAAGACCTCTGGGTGCACTTTTTCCAAGACAACTTGTCTGGCACTCAGTTAGATTGGTTTTATCAGCTCGAGAGATCAGAGGTCCACAATTGGGAAGACTTGACAGCTGCTTTCTATCGTCAGTATCAGTATAATTCTGATTTGGCGCCTACCCGTACTCAGCTACAGAGTATGGGAATGGCTTCGAATGAAGGGTTTAAGGAGTACGTCCAAAAGTGGCGTGACCTGGCTGGAAGGGTGCAGCCGCCGCTATCAGATAGGGAATTAGTTGACATGTTTTTGGGGACCCTATCTGGCCATTTCTTCAACCATCTAATCGGAAGCTCTTCTGCAGGATTTACTGAGTTGATTTTGACCGGCGAGAGGGTGGAAGCCGGTATCAAAAGTGGAAAAATTCAAAAGGATGCTTCCGCATCCACAGCTGCTAGAAAACTTTTCCCAGCCAAGAAAGAAGCATCTGCTGTATACACTCAGAAAAATCGGGAAAGAGAGGAATGTTGGCCAATAGTGGGGGTCGTATTAATACAGAAGTCCGCATCAGATCAACTTAGAAATAGTCAACCGAGGAATGATTAGCCCAGAACTTATCAGCAAAGGCCACCACGGCAGTTTACCCCAGTAAATATGACACCTTCTCAGATCCTTCCACATCTCCTGAAGTTAAACCTTGCTAATTTAAAAGAGGCGCCAAATAATGTAAATACCACTTCTCCATCCTACAACTCAAAAGCCAAGTGTGCTTACCATTCCGACAGTATTGGGCACGATACCAATAATTGTTGGGCACTCAAGAACAAAATTCAGGATTTAATTGATGCAAAAGAGGTTGAACTTGACGCTCCTGAAAAGCCCAATGTCATATCCGCTCCAATGCCCAAGCACGACCACAATGTGCATGCTGTTTTGGAAAACCTCCATGTTACTGATGTTGCCGATCTGTTGACTCCGTTGTTGGTGATAAAAGAAAATTTGTTGAGGGTCGGGATCTTTCCTGGTTGTGATGAAGATTTCTATTTTTGTTTGAACATTCAAGATGATTGTCCAACGTTGAAGTCGGGTGTCCAACGCTTGATGGATACTCAAGAAATACTTTTCCAGAAAACCCCTGTTAACACTTTCAATCCAATTACTCATGATACTTGTGATACCTCAACCAATGATATTGCTATCATAACCATTTCCGACAATCCTCCCAAGGCTTGCAAAAGAATGTATACCTCTAAAGATCACAATGTCGGGACCCGTCCCGTACCAATCAAGCAAAATGATACCGTGGAACTATGGGGGAGAAATCTTCTATCACGGCATCAAACAAATCGAAACAGTCCAAGAAATCTCTGAAGAAGACCCTGATATAGGGAACATCGCGGGTGCAAGAAAGATCACTCGCAGTGGCCGGATCTTTTCTCTGGAGATTGCTCCTCCCCGAGCAGTCTTCGGACCCTTAAAAGCTTTTGCACCTGTTGGACCCTCTGTGCAAGGCCCAGTGATCGAAGAGTTAAACACTCCTAAAGAAAGACCATCCGCTGATAACACCGACAAAGGTAAGGGGATACTGGAAATGCCTGTCAGGATGAAGGCTCATGTTGCGGTTATCCCCGAAACCACCCAGAAGGAGATGGATGAAATCCTTAAAATAATCAGAAAAAATGACTACGACGTTGTGGAACAATTAGGGCAAACCCCTTCTAAAATTTCAATGTTAGCTCTCCTGCTCTGTTCAGAGGCCCATGCTAAGGCCCTGATTAAATTCTTGAAGACGGCACATGTCCCCCAAGAGACCTCGGCTGACCAATTTCAAAATTGTGTGACCAGTCTTACTGCTGACAACGGCCTGGGCTTTTCCGACGCTAACTTAACTCCCAAAGGAAGGAAACACAATGATGCGTTACATGTTTCAGTTGAATTCCGAGGGACCACCCTCGCCCATGTCTTGGTCGATACTGGTTCTTCCCTGAATGTGCTGCCAAAGAAGGCCTTAGATCGTCTAGATTGCGAAGGTTTGACCCTCAAACCTAGTAACATAGTCGTCAGAGCTTTCAATGGTTCCAAGAGAATGGTTCATGGAGAGGTTGATATTCCCATCAAGTTAGGCACCGAAGTGTTCAACTCCACCTTCTACGTGATGGACATCCGTCCGTCATACTCATGTTTGCTGGGAAGACCGTGGATCCATTATGCTGGGGCAGTTACATCCTCTTTGAACCATATGTTGAAATATCCTGTTAAGGGTAAAATCATAATTGTGCATGGCGAGGAAGAGTACATGATTAGTCATCTCAATTCCTTTCGATATGTGGAGTTAGACGGCGAGTTCATCGAAACACATTTTCAACATTTCGAGGAAGTCTCTCCCGAGGTAGCAGTTGCGAAAACAGCGGTTGAGGTACCTATCATTCCCAAGCATGTGGCTAAGATGGCATCTCTCAAGGACGCAGAGGCTGTGATTAAAGAGGGGAAGAGCACAGTATGGGGACAATTTCCTGACTTTCCCCATAAGACGGACAAGTTTGGCTTAGGGTTTACTGTTGCAGGACAAAAGGCTATGCGTCACTCTAAGATTGGAAGATCACCTGTCAAGATTTCTCACCATGGAATCAATGCTGTAGAGGATGAAGATGAGGAGAGCCACTTTGAAGACTGGATTTTTCCGACTGTCGAAGGGGGTTTGAGCAATTGGGAAGCAAAGGATTTCGTTCCTATCACCTTTATCAACCAGTAATTTTATCTTTGAACAATTTCCCATTTTTATGGTCTGTAATAACTAAAACAATTCGCACACTATTTTCACCTCATGCCTTGCCCGGGGCATGTAGGTCCATTTGTAAGGGTTTGATTTCCTTCATAATCATATGCCATGTTTTAATGAATCATTGGACGTTTTTCATCTATAAACTATTGTGTTCATTTTCCTTTCCTTTTGCATTTTTATTTGTTTAAGGATGGCTATCCCTTACACACACCCACGCTCACAAATGCAGGTACCCATCCACTCCGGATTCCATGGGTGACTATTCTGTTTTAGCCTTCGATAACTCTGAAGATTTGGTCAATTACACTGAGTACGAAGCTGACGAAGATTGTGAAGTGCCGGGAGAGTTAGCCAGACTTCTACAACAAGAAGAGAGGGCTATTCTGCCTCATGAAGAGTTGTTAGAAACCATTAACTTAGGGACAGAGGAGGACAAGAAGGAAGTAAAAGTGGGTGCCAACCTGGAACCGAGTGTCAAGGAGCGCTTAGTGCAGTTGTTGAATGAATACGTTGAAATCTTCGCTTGGTCTTATGAAGACATGCTAGGGTTAGACACAGATATCGTGGTTCACCGTCTCCCTACAAGAGAAGACTGTCCACCGATCAAGCAAAAGGTTCGCCGAATGAGACCTAACATGTCTGAAAAGATTAAGGCCGAAGTAATGAAGCAATTCAACGCCGGCTTTCTGGCTGTTACAACCTATCCACAATGGGTTGCTAACATTGTTCTTGTACCCAAAAAGGATGGCAAGGTCAGAATGTGTGTGGACTATCGAGATTTAAACAGGGATAGCCCTAAAGATGATTTTCCGCTGCCACATATTGACATTTTGGTTGACAACACAGCTCAGCACAAAGTATTTTCTTTCATGGACGGATTCTCGGGCTACAACCAGATTAAAATGGCCCCCGAGGACATGGAGAAAACTACCTTTGTCACACAATGGGGTACCTTCTGCTACAAGGTGATGCCGTTCGGACTGAAGAACGCAGGGGAAACCTGGACTGAAGAACGCAGGGGAAACCTATCAACGCGCCATGGTAGCTTTATTTCATGATATGATACATCATGAGATCGAAGTTTACGTAGACGACATGATAGCTCGATCACAAACAGAAGAAGAACACCTTGAACATTTGCAGAAGCTGTTTTCCAGGTTGAAAGAGTATAAACTTAGACTGAATCCAAGCAAGTGCACTTTTGGAGTTAGGTCTGGTAAACTTCTGGGATTTATTGTCAGCAACAAGGGCATTGAGGTTGATCCAGCTAAAGTAAAGGCTATACAAGAAATGCCTTCCCCCCATACTGAAAAGGAGGTTAGAGGATTCTTGGGACGCTTGAATTATATCGCCAGATTCATCTCTCACCTGACGTCTACCTGTGAACCAATTTTCAAACTGTTGAAGAAAGATCAGGTAGTTGAATGGAACAACGATTGTCAAGTTGCTTTTGATAAGATCAAGGAGTATTTACTAGAACCTCCTATCCTGATGCCACACGTTGAAGGAAGGCCGTTGATCATGTATCTGACTGTTTTGGACAACTCAATGGGGTGCGTACTAGGCCAACATGATGAGCCTGGTCGAAAAGAGCATGCCATTTATTACCTTAGCAAAAAGTTTACCGACTGTGAGACTCGCTACTCACTGCTCAAGAAAACTTGCTGCGCTTTGGTATGGGCTGCTCTCCGACTAAGGCAGTATATGTTGACTCATACCACTTTGCTAATTTCCAAGATGGACCCGATAAAATATATCTTCGAAAAGCCTGCTTTATCTGGAAGAATCGCTAGTTGGCAGATGATCCTGACTGAATATGACATCCAGTATACTACTCAAAAAGTTATAAAGGGGAGTGTACTAGCTGACCATCTAGCTCATCAAATCGTCGAAGATTATCAATCTATGAGATTCGACTTCCCTGACGAGGACATCATGACTTTGGACAGCATCAAAGGTAACAGACCATATGACAGACCTGAACAAGGATCCCGATGGACCCTGTACTTTGATGGTGCTTCAAATGCACTTGGCAATGGGATCGGCGCGGTACTCATTTCCCCAGAAGGTTGCCATACACCTTTCACTGCCCGACTTTGTTTCAGCTGTACCAACAACATGGCCGAGTATGAAGCTTGCTTCTTTGGTCTTAAGGCTGCTATAGACTTGGGAATCAAATATTTGGTCGTATTTGGGGACTCGGCTTTGGTTATCAGTCAAGTCAAAGGAGAGTGGGACACCAAACATCCTAATCTTATCCCATACAAAGAACATGTCCTGACTTTGTTGCCTCATTTCGAGCAGATTACTTTCGAGCATTTCCCGCGAGAAGAAAATCAGCTAGCAGATGCGCTGGCTACAATGTCTTCCATGTTTAAACTCAACTAGGATAACGAGGCTCCCCAAATTACCATCGAGCGAATGGACGAACCTGCGTACTGTCATGAGATTAATACCAAAGAAGTAGTGGACCAACCCTGGTTTCATGAAATCAAAAGGTATCTCCAGACTAGAGAATACCCCGAAGGAGATTCCGTCAATGACAAAAAGTTCTTAAGGAGATTTGCTGCCAAGTTCTTCCTAAGCAATGACATCCTTTATAAGTGCAACCATGATTGTGTTTTACTTCGATGTGTGGACAAAGCTGAAGCAGAATTGATCATGACTGAGATACACAGTGGCACATTTGGCACCCACTTGAGCGGACATACGATGGCTAAGAAGATTCTAAGGGCAGGCTACTACTGGTCTACCATGGAAGCTGATTGTCATCAACATTCTCGTACTTGCCACAAATGCCAAGTCTACACCGACAAAGTACATATTCCTCATGTTCCTCTTAACGTTCTGACAGCTCCTTGACCTTTCGCGATGTGGGGCATTGACATGATTGGAGAGATCAATCCCACGACGTCCAATGGACATCGCTTCATCTTGGTCGCTAATGATTATTTTACCAAGTGGGTCGAAGCAGCTTCCTTCGCCTCTGTTACAAAGAATGTGGTTGCCCGATTCATCAAGCAGAATCTCATATGCCAGTATGGTGTCCCCGACAGGATCATCACAGATAACGGTACAAATTTGAACAATACTATGATCACTGCTCTATGCGAGCAGTTCAAGATTTATCATCACAATTCATCTCCCTATCAGCTGAAGATGAACGGTGTTGTTGAAGCCGCGAACAAAAATATCAAGAAGATCATTCAGAAAATGATAGTTACCTACAAAGACTGGCATGAGATGTTACCGTTTGCTCTGCATGGATATCGTACCACGGCACGTACTTCAACAGGGGCAACCCCATTCTCTTTGGTATATGGCATGGAAGTTGTCCTACCTATGGAAGTTCAAATTCCTTCTTTAAGGATTATGAAGGACGCTGGTTTGAGTGAAGACGATTGGATTCAGACCCGACTTGATCAACTCAATTTGATGGACGAGAAGCGACTTACTGCTGTTTGTCATGGTCAGACGTATCAAAAACGGATGATCAAGGCTTTCAACAAGAAAGTCAGACGTCAGATATATCAAGTCGGAGATCTTGTAATCAAGCGGATCATCTTGCCGCAAAGTGATCCCAGGGGAAAATGGACTCCTACTTACGAAGGACCATTTGTGATTAAGAGCATCTTTTCTGGTGGGGCGATGATTCTGACCACCATGGATGGCAATGACTTACTGCACCCTGCAAACGCAAACATAGTCAAAAAATACTACGCATAAAACAACCTGACAAGTTGAAAACCCGAAAGGGCGACTTGGGCAAAAATGGGCATCCCGGTGCACCGAAAACCCGAAAGGGCGGTTCAGGCAAAAATTAGGGATAAAACAAAAAAATCTGTACACCCGGCAAGTTGAAAACCCGAAAGGGCGACTTGGGAAAAAAAGGGTTTTCCGGTGGATCGAAAACCCGAAAGGGCGATTCAGGCAAAAGTTAGGGAATTAAAGCGTATGACTGTGTCTCTTCGGATCACTTCAAGAACAATCTTTTCATCAACAAGCTCCGAGCTTCTGATCAACCTAGTCATCGAAGGACAAAGCAACGAATGGACAAGATATTCAGAGTTGTGAAGGCCATAATAGAATGGGAATCCCATGGAATCATTACACATAGCCATCTTTCTTTTGTATAAATTTTTTTCAATTTTTACGACAACATTCTCTTACTAGGATGTTTATCTCCTTTGTACAAAGATACTCACAAAAGTTAATACAAATACACTTCCAAGTGTTGAAATTTACTTGCCTTTCTTTTCTTTTTACACTTATGTTTATTTTGAAAACGTCCAATGTTTCGTTAAATAGGCATATGCATTTGAATATAATCACTGCTTACAAGTAAAACGAAATCGAAAAAAGGGGATAGTTACTGATAGGTTGAAGGTGTAGGAAGATATTTTTGTGCCATCTGAGGACAAATCCCCTGCGATACATCATTCAGACTCTCAACAAGGCTAAATTTGGAGTATATTTCCCCAGCGGAGTTAAGCTTCAAGATCCTTAACAGAGTCAGTGCATTCCAAAGCTTGATTCCCCAGCTTCGGTCATGGATTTATTTTCCCCAGTAGCAGTCAAAGATTTTGTTATCTCCAACTACCAGGATTATCTTCCTCAACAAGACGGCTACTCAGCTTACATGCATAACCATTACATTCATATATCATAAACATTAATGAAATACAGTTCATTACATCATACATATCATGCAACATAACTTTGTGTTTAGCTAACATTTTATCCTTTTCAGGATAAGATCAAAAGGCTATCATTAACAATTACTCAAATACAGTACAGATACACCCAGACACGGCGGTCATTCTACTACTCATCCAGACTTCAACAATCTGATACACGCTAGATACGCTCCAGACACGACGGTTATTCTATCTCTCATTCAGATTCAATTATCAAACTCAAGTTCAAATACATTCCAGACACGGATACCATTCTGACCCTTACATCAGCAGTTTGATTCCCTTCAGTGCAGTCGCCTCAGAAGTCATCCTGTCATTCATTCAGATCCCAGTTACAGCACAGATACACCCCCAGACACGACGGTCATTCTACTACTCATACAGATCTCAACTTCAGATACAGTCCAGATACGCTCCAGACACTGTTGCCATTCTGTCACTCATTCAGAGTCTATCCCCAACACACAGTTGCTCCATACACAGATATTTCTCTGTTACCCGAATACAATACAGATACACTCCAGACACCGCAGTCATTCTGATATTCATTCAACATTCAAACACAGTTACAGCTCAGATACGCCCCAGACACAGACACCATTCTTTTGCTCATACAAACTCAGTCTCCAGATACAGTTCAAATGCATTCCAGACACGAATACCATTTTGATGCTCATTCTTCTGACCTACAACATTGCAGTTCAACAAACATTCTTGGATGGCACCTTTAAGCCCATCTCCAGCAAGATTCTACCATCTCCGAATAACATCTTTAAGCCTATTCCCGCACCTATGTTTTGACGAGTCCAAATTTACGAGCACTCTAGTGTCCAATCCTCTTCTACCTTCGAGTCGCGAAAGGCAAGCCTGCCGATCTAACTCTTCAGGTTCAAGAAGATTGAACAAGGGCAACTGTTGTACCCCAAAATTTGCTCTCTCATTTCATCAACATTTTTCTCATCACAAGACTCTTGGAGTTCAAGATCAAGCTAGGGTTTGCTCTGCTCAAGACATCTCCTTGCACTGATGACCAAAATTAGGGTTTGAGATTGCACAGGTATTTTTTGACCTACAATGCCCAAAGTGACTTTCATACTTCATGTTGGGTTCACAAGTTTTCCCATACCAAGTTTCAAGCCTTGACTCAAATCTTTGCCCAGTCAATTGGACAGTTGACCTAGAAATCAACTATATGGGGGAAAAAGTCATATGTGGCCAATTGACAGTCAAACCTCATGAATTTTAACCCACATCAACATTATGAACTCATATGAACCATTTGATCAAGTTTGGATCACAATTCCACAAGAAATTTGATCAGATCACCAAAAGGGCAAAATGGTCATTTTTAGGGTTTTGACTGCACAAAGACAATTTTTGACTGTTTCACCTAACCAATGGCAAACCAAGCCCACATATGGACTCAAGGACTCAATGACATTTTCTTGACCCATTCAACAAGTTCAAAAGATCTCAAATGCATAGGGTTGACAGATGAATTTTTCAGTCAACTGATCAAAATTTGACAGTACACTGAAAAAGTCAAACTTTGACTTTTTGGTCAAAATCAAGTGCCAAGGGTCATTTTTCATCAATACATGTCAAATTATGAAACTTGTTCATCAAGAAACCCAAAAATGCAAATTAGAGTTTAAAATGGAAAAATTTCATAACTTAGAAATTTTCTAAGTTATGAAATTTTCTTATTTTTTCTTAACTTTGTCCCATTTTTTCATCAAGATAGAAATGGATTCAAACAAAACTTGCAACATGAAAGTTGTATTCCATCACAAATTCTACAACTTTGATTCACAAAGTTTTCTCAAAAGAAGCTTGCATCTCAAGTTATGATTTTTGGAACAAGCGTACCTAAAACTTTTAACTTAGAGAAAATTTGCCCTAATCTAGGCAGGATTTTGACCCATCTTCTTGGCCATTTTTCACATAGTTCCACTTGGAGTTTCAAGTTGCATTACAAAGATGGATTGTATTACATGTTCCAAGCTTTGAAAATTATCCAAGAACTCCTCAAACACCCTTGTGGTTAGAGAGAATCGAATTCTCAAAGTTGGCAAAAACTCACTTTTGTTCATGACCAATACATGTTCATAGCAACTTGCATTTTCAAATCAACATGTTTGGTGCTAGCTTGCAGGCCTCAAAACAAACTTACACTTCATAATTTAATGCTTAACCATTGAGTTAAGGTGTTATCTTGGCCATTTGGGCATTACATACAAGTTTAAGTCTTAAGTAGAAAAAGGCATATTGTCATTTTTGCCTAATGTCACTTTATGTCAAAAACTAAATCCTTGAGACATGGGGCCAGATCTTTGAGGCAAGATTAAGTCCACTAATTCCAGTAACCAATAACAAAAGATGCAGCATGATAGGCAGGCTTGGACAGGGCTATAACATCATTTGCATTTTCTTGCTTCAAGTAGAAGAAACTTGCAAAACAGAAAAAATTTGAGATATCAGTTAACACAAGTTTAGACAAACATTGTGAACAAACTCCATACCTCCCAACAAACCTAAGGCACGACCCTTCCATCCCTCATACCTCCTAATACTCAGAATCCTTGTTTTGCTTCAAAATAGGGCAAGTTCTGCAAACTTCAAGCCATAATCAATTCCTATCGTGTGTTTTGTCCAAAAGGGCTTCAAACACCTTCCATTCCATCCACCTGAACTATCCCAGACCTCCATTGCAAGTTGTAACACCTCTAACACACTTTGCCATTTTCATTTCAAAGCTTTGCATGTGGAGTTCTACAGCATGATTCAAGGTGTTTTAAAGTAAGCTAAGTATTGGAGAAGCTTCCTTGGACCTCAGGCAAGCTCAACAGAAGCTCAAACACCACTGAATGTTGCTACATTGTCTAGCTCGAAGTCAACTGAGACAGGTATTTCATGGACTTCTATCTCTCTATTTAGGAATGGTTAGGCGTAGGTTTGTGAATGAAATATGTTGTACTCATGGCCCTGAAGCCATACATATGCTTAGTTTTCATTTACATTAATCGTGCTGAGAGAATTTCACCCATGAACATGTGAAAAAAGTTAGGTCAGATTTTAGGGCCAGAGAAATTCTCTCTGGTCTTTGAGAGTTAATCCAAGTTTTTTATATGGTTGAATTCGTTATTTGATGCTCTACAAGTTTCATGTTTTAAGTTTTGTCAAAAGATCAAAGAATCAGGAGATAGCTTTTGAACCAGGCGCGCGCGTTTTTTTTGTCCAAAGGTTGAAGAAGAAGCTGGCTTGGGCTGGGCCTGTACAGGCTTGCTTCTAGCACCCCCATATTTCAGTTTATACCCCCTGACCCATTTATTTGATATTTATCATTTTGTGACATTTTTATTTTCATTCTGACTTTATACTTTTTTGTTCAAATATAAAAAATGCCCAAAATAATTTTCCATATTTTTTCATTTTTATTTGATATTTATTTCATTTTATTAAACATATATATGCAAATAATCTAGTTTCTTTTTATTAAAACTCTAAAAAATAATATAAAAAATATATTTATTTTTCATTTATTATTTTTATTTATATTTTGAAAACATTTTCTTGAATATACATTTTTTTTTGTAAATACTTAATTTTATTTTTATATATGTTTAATATATATATATATATATATATATATATATATATATATATATATATATATATATATATATATATATATATATATATATATATATATATATATATATATATATATATATATATATATATATATATATATATATATATATATATATATATATACACTTTATTTAGTTAAATAATTAGGACATAAAAATACAAAATAATACATTTTTTATTTTTATTAGTATTTGACACTAAAAATACTCTTTTCTTACAATATATTTTTATTTTTTTGTATAAATTAATATATATTGTATATAATTAATAAATATTGCCATTTATTGGAAAATTAGGGTTTTGCCTTAAATAACCAAAATAATTAAAATTTGACTTTTTTATTTGTTTATATTTCACATTAAAAAATACCCTTTTCACATACATAAACAATCTTTTTTTGCATAATACATTTTTATTTGATATTTATTTAATTGTGTTTACTTAAATGTTAAATATTGACTTGTAGATTCGATATGGTTGTAATAACTTAGAATTTATTTCCTTGTCAAATATCCCCAATTCAAATTTGTATCCCCCTCCCTATATCATGTTGTAATAGTGTAGCATTTAAATTCTCGCACATTTAAAAGCTTTCAATTATGCCATGCCTAGACCTAGGGTTTGTATGCAAAATAAAATCAACAACTAGCTTGACCTAATCCAAGATAAACATGCATGAAAAAACAAACACAATTCACACTTGCACCCCTAGGGTTTCATCCATTTGTTGCCTTCAAAAATGGGCCATGGTTGCCTGTTGAGTACTTTGGCAAAACAAAAACAAACAAAAAGATCATAGTCCCTCGATGACGCTATCTGAGTTGCCTAAACAAAAATGATCAAGTCCCTCAAGAAAATTGCCAAAAATACTTGACACTATTGCTATCATGGTCTATACGATGACCCGCGCCTGTCCCGTTTAACATCCTAACACAAGGCTGTTCACCAAATACAATGGTGAAACAACACTGTTAAAAGGGTTAAAAACATAAGAAAGATCTTTGAGTAAAATAGGGTAGATAACTCTTAGTTACTTGATCAAAGCTTGCAAAAACATCCTTGCTATCTTCAAAACACACTCCACAACACAATTTCAAAACCTTACTTTCAAATATTGAAAGCTTTTCAAAAGAAAAAAACACCTTTGTATACATTCAAACAAGAATCATTACAAAGGTTGCCACAACGATGACCTCTTTTCAAAACATCTTCAAAAATCACACGCAAAGCACCATTTCAAACAATTGAAAAGCACCATTTCAAACAATTGAAAATCAAAGCAAGTAACTAAGAGCCCATGGATAACCATGGATAGAAATGGTGCTAATACCTTCCCTTTCCACTACAAGAAAATTGGCACATTGCGACAGGTATTTTTGTAGATTACGACGGTTAAAACCGTCGCAATTTGCTTTCCACGACGGTTGCTTTACCGTCGCAGAAGTGTGTGTCCCCAACCTATTTCGCGACGGTTACAAAAACTGTCGTTCTAGTTTACGACGGGTTGATACCGTCGTGACTATCTTTTGAGTTTCTTTTAATTATTGATGGCGACGGTTCGATACTGTCGTGAATATCTTGTGAAATTGATTAAATTGTTTATGGCGACGGTTCGATACCTCATGACTTTTGTTGATTATTTTTAATTGTTGATTACGACGGTTCGGTACTGTCGCCATGACTTTTGTTTATGTCTTGATTTTTTTTTTTCTATTATATATATTTTTTATTTAAATTATTATCTATGTAAAAAATTTTAAATATAGTTTTTTTTTGTGTTATTTTTTTCTTTAAATTATTTCTTTAATATATTTATTTATAGTATTATTTTTTGTTTTATTTTCTATCACTTTGTAATATAGTAAAAATAATTTCAATAAAAAATATTTAACATCAAATAAGCATTATAATATCCAAAAAAATGTGTGTTCCATAATCATGTAAAATGCGAGTTCCATAATCATGTCAAGTAGTACAAAAAACCCAAAATATATCAATTCCTAATCTTATAATAATAAGTATCATTATGCCAAAAATACATGAGAAAGTTCACAATCTAATTATCTCGATCATAGCAAAGTCTAATTTGTCCCCCCTAAAGTTCCATTATCTCCAATACGGTAGCTAGACTCAGATGAATGTCTACCATCAGCGGGTGATTCCAATCCCTAAAAAAAGGTATTAAAATAATAATCTTTAAAATAATACTCATAAAATTTAACTTTAAATGCGTCAAAATAATATACCTGTCTTCCACTAAAATTCTGCATTTGCATTTAGAGTTCAATTTCCTTTGTCCTTGCCTTGTCCCTTTGCGTTAAGAATATGATTGCCTGTGTTAGGATTTTAAAGTGCTTTTGCGGTCCCGTATGAATGCGATTGCAAACATTGCAATTTTGGTTATTACAATTGCTTATAAGAATAATGTATTTGTAAAGGCACACTCAAATTTAAGATAAAATTCTTATAAGATAAAATTCTTTAGTCTAACACTATTAAACAGTGATATAGTAAAGGCACACTCAAATTTAAGAATGAAATCATACCTCAAAGACGCACGAGGGTTTGAAGAGCAGCGAAGCAAGTGGAAGAGAAAAGTTACCTGCAACAAAAACCAAAGCAGCATATCAATAGTTGGTAGAAATCATAGATTTATCAAATAGAAATCTTATATTTTTCAACAGCTCATATCCCTTTAAATCCAACAAAAACATTATTATTTTCATTCTAGTGCAGATGACACTTCATGTTTCAGATGCATGAAGGGGTGCAGCTCAGTTTCTTGAGAAGAAGGGGTTCACTCAATTTACTCCTCACTTTATAACTTGGTACTGCCCTAATGATTTTCTCTTAAGCAATCAATGCAAGTCTCAGTGTATAAACAACGTCCGGTACTGTGCTCCAGACCCTCAATAGCATCTATGATATAATTTAACAGAATTCCAGATTACTAGATCTGTTTTGTATTATTTATAAACTGTCAATGTTTTTCATATGCTCTAGCTTGTGTAAACATTTCTCTACCACATGTTAATTTTAGACCCTACCAACAGGAGAAACTGGTGGATTAGAAACATAACTTGTAGGAATATCTTCTAATTTACCAAAAGCCTTTAGTTCCTCGGTTTGCGACTTTCTTGTTCCAGAAAGCTCACATGGCATCTTGCTATCAACTAATGCAATGCAAATGGCGAATGCTTGCAAAAGTGAGAGCGACGAGTCAAAGGCTACAGAACTCATACCATTTTCTAAGGGGTTAAGCTGAATGCTGGGCACGGATCGTGTTTGTTCCCCCGTGGTTAGCAAGAAAAGAGATGCACCAAAGTTACTAATCTTAGTAATATGTAATAGCGTATGCAAAATATGTTTCATGAACAAAATGTACCTGAACAAAAAGATCGAATTGATAATCTGCAAAATAAGGTTTGGATGACAGTGGTTTTCTACTGGCTTGATTGTCAGTAGCAATAATTTTAAGTTTGCAAGCCAAATCCCAACTGCCGCAGTCACATGATCCACCGGATTTCCACCTCTCAAGTAGTGATGAAGGTCCGCCTTTACTTGGAAAACTATGAACCCCGCCTGGGAGCACAACCGTTGCATGGACAATGTCATGACTATCACTGTGGCAACTGCTATGATGTTGATTGTTAATGAAACTGATAGCTTTAGGTATTTTGACGGCAATAGCAGCAAGCTCGTCTTTTGGCTGATAGTCGGCGTCCTGATCATCACTTTGCCCGAGCTTTACAGAAAATAAAATAAACTCTTTCACGGTAGAGGAGTCCATACAATTCTGGCCGGTTAAATCATAATAATGCAAATAAGAAGCCTTCATTTGAGCCACAACATGGGGAACGTAATCAGGTTCTTTGCTTCTGCCTGCTTTACTCATCCAACTTCCATTCTTCTTCTTAACCTCGCTAAAGGTTAAAAAGGTATAGATGCGGTTGCATTCGTCTTTTCCAGAGTCGCCTAAGTTCTTCACTTTGGCTGCAAGAATGTTAACGTCAATTTGGTTAACAGCAAATGTAAAAAGAGGCAGACCGTTCTTCACAGCAATTCTCAAAGAGCTTGTGTCGTCGATGGGGCATGCTTCATCTCCCTTGAAGAATCAACGGTATTAATTGCGCTACAACCGGCCTTATGGTCCCTATCCACTTCTTTGATTGGATGTAGAGTTGAAAATCTCCCATTAGCTGACCTATAATTCTTATTTATTGACAAGGAAAACTTCTGAGATGAGTCCAATGAGCGACTGAACTTAGCTGTCTTTGGTTTCAGCAATGGATCCAATAACCTCCTTAAAGGGCTTGACCTGCTTCTACCAGCATCACTAGGTTTATCATTTCCTGAAATGTTTAAGTTATCACAACCTCTCACATTGTCTAAACTATATTCAGCAGCTTTTATAGAGTTCTGATGCGGCACGTGCCCAGTCTCTTTACAAGAAGAACCTCTACTTGTATAGTTGGTGCTGCTTAATTGACGAAAAGGTGAAGAGCTTCTTGACTTTCCAGATTTAAAATATAATTTGTTGATTTGAACCTATGCATTAATCACAGATAGCAGCACATACGCTGATACGCTAGACTATAAAAGGATATCCACTACTACAAAGAATAAAAAACAATATACTAACTAAACATGAATCCTAACAGGTGCAATCAAGACAAAACTTGAAGTTTATAGTGAGACATAACAAAGATGGGTAAAAATAATTGGTTGTTGTTGGGTAGCAATTCTTATTTTAATGCATCAATCACACACAATAATTCATCAACATTTACACCTGGGTAGCAAATACGTAGCAAATACATGCTTTACAAAATGAAACTGAGAAATCTCCTAGATTTTAATATTATTGTCAGCAACAAAATCACATGAGTATCCAGGTATGACTATCAGAGCAGTAAGACAAGTACTAATCATGACAAATGCCAACCCCTAATCTAAACTGCTGGGAACCATAACAAACTCGAGTAAAGAAAGTACCAGAGCAGAAAAGGATCCAATGTGAATGGGAACACAATAACATTTCAAAATCAATTGTATTGATTTAGAATAACCAGCATGAGTATAATACAGTTAACTAGCCATTAACTATAAACACTGAAAATGAAATTCTCACCTTAGCAATAGACTTTGAGCAGCCAAAGAAGCAGCGGAATATTTCACCTCTGCAATAACAGCAGGGGTTGCAAAAAAACCACTAATAACATGATTCAATTCAATTGACTAGCTTAGTAAATGGCATGTTAGATTCAACAGTATAGCAAATGATGAACACTGAAAGATCTTCGATTCAATACCATACATAAACAACTTAAAAGATCTAGACCAAACAAAATTTTCATTCGCATGTAACAAACGATTAATCAAAATGTAGCATTCAAAATATTACTATTTTCCACAGATCTAAACCCAAAACAAAAAAGCAAAGAGTATCTAGAGAAAGCGATAGTAATGCATACGCTTTCCGCCGCCGAGAACGGAGTGAACGGGCTTCTCCCTTCCAAAAAGGCGAAAAACCTTGTCCTTAACTGATGAAATCTCCGGTTTAACAGATTCGGAATGAGAATCGGAGTCGGAATCGGAGGACGATTCGTCAAAGTGAAGCTTCGCTGGGATCTTTTCAAACAACGAATCGCCGTCAGTCGCTGTCGTCACGGTGCTTCCGGATTCTCTGAAAAAGTGAACGCAGAGTAGAAAGGGGAGATCAAAAGGAGAAAGAAGCATAATGGAACATAATATACGAATATGACATTTGAATTTGCAACCTACAATATAAAATCAAATAAAAACATAGTCCTGAAAAGAGGAGATACTTACTTCCACTAGTAAAATTACATACTAAAAAACTGACATATTGGGAGAATAATACTAGAAGTGCCAGGAGAATTTTGCTTATCAACTAGATAAGCAGGATGAGAGACGCATTTATTATTACTAAGAGTTGAATGAGCAAGAATATATCCGCAAAGGTTCCAATTAAAGCCCATTTACCAGCCCACTAGGCTTTACCAAGTCAAGAACCACCAATTGAGTAAAGTCTAGATAATTACCTTTATAAGAACCAAACTTCCTATTGTATAGTATATGTCAACCAAAGTACTAGCATCATTGACAACAGCTTTAAGTCTTGAAGCAATATCCTTTACAAAATAAAGAACTTGCATCAACTATTCAAAAACACAACAAAAAGCACTGACAATCAAGCCTCGACTCCGCACTAAAACAATACGAAAGCATAAAATTACCTGGAAAACACCCTTATCAACCTTGCATTTTAAAATGCCA